>CM069860.1:177957946-179157946 GCA_036172795.1 Pelodytes ibericus
ACTAAAAAACGGAAGTGAAGTTTACAGATGCACCCGCAGCATCAGTACTAATGGTTAATTTGTATTAACCATTATTATATACTTGTATTATTATTATTTTCTTTTTGTGCTATGGGATGTTTTTTCAGAACTTTGTACAATAACTAAATCTTTCCCCATGAGGTTTCACTGACTTCATTGCTTCCTATGGACATTTATTCAAGTCTACAACATCCAGAAGCCTTTGCAAACACATTACACTGAAAACCGGAAGTGATGCAGCTGCACCTGCAGCATCAGAATGTGGAAATCATTGACTACCTACTATAAAGGTTCGCTTTTTTCATCTTTTCACATGTCTGTTCTTCTCCTGATGAAGTTGTGAAAATGCGTTAAGTTCCTGCAGTTATTTGTTTCCAATATTTGTTTCCAGTGGATCCTCCAGCAGTAGCCATTTCCTTCAGCTACTGACTTGGACTCTGTTTTACACCTTGGACGATATCTACATGCGCATTTGAGACCAACAGCTTGTTCAACTTGATACTGCACCTTCCTGACCCCCCCCCTTTGGTTTTATCCGTATATTTTGGCACTTGGGAGAGTGCAATAGGGGGCTGCGTTCAAGTTGCTCAGCAAGTATCATTGTAATTTTTTCACGTTTTGTTTACACACACTGTTTTTTCACGTGTTAATTCATCTGACACTGCCTACATATGTTAAACAATCCAGAAGTTAACTCCTCTGACACTGCCTCTATCTGTCTGCCACCCAAGGGGTTAACTCCTCTGACACTGCCTCTATCTTTCTAGCCACCCAAGGGGTTAACTCCTCTGACACTGCCTAGCCACCCAAGGGGTTAACTCCTCTGACACTGCCTTTCTCTGCCTAGCCACCCAAGGGGTTAACTCCTCTGACGCTGTCTACAAATGTTAAGCAATCCAGGGTTAACTCCTCTGACACTGCCTATATCTATCTGGATTTTGTTATAGGTCACTGGTCACATTACGTTTTAGGGAATTGCACAGGGTATTATCATAATAATGTTTTACCATTATTCACTTTTTCACCTTATGGATGAGCTCTTTGAAAATTATATATTATTATGTATATAAGAAGTGCTTTAGTGGTCATATAAAAATTAAAACACCACTAGGTGAAAATAAAGACATGGGAAAACAAACATTATTATGAAAATAGGCTTTGCAATTCCCCAAAGCATAATATGTGACCACTGACCTATAACATGACTCAAATTAAGTTTAAATGCTCAAACATTTAGGGTACACATTTTAATCATAGCCTGCCAATAATCGCACCAAATAATTTTGCATATAGAAAGGTGCTCTTGTCTAAATAAGCTATTGATCTGTTTCATTTCATTTTTACTTTGTATTATCAAGACTGTGGGGGGTGTATTTGAGGGGGTGTGGGCCTGGGTATCAGGATCAGAAACCTGTTATCTATGAATCAGTGCTCATCTGTCTCCATTCACGCTCACATTTCTGACACCAAGCGCAAGCAGCGGGAATCCACGTGCATATCGATGGGAGCATCTGAAGCCGTGCGTGGGGTAGCCTCCTTCCACTAGTATGACTTGGAAACAAGATAAACTGATAAATGCATTTATTTCAAATGTCATCTTTAAAGAGAAACATAGAAACATAGAATGTGTCGGCAGATAAGAACCATTCGGTCCATCTAGTCTGCCCAATTTTTTTTTTTTGAGTACTTTTATTAGTCCCCCTTTCCCGGTCTTATAGCTAGGATAGCCTTGTGTCTATCCCACACATGCTTAAAATCCTTGACTGTGTTTACCTCTACCACTTCTGCTGGCAGGCTATTCCATACATCCACTACCCTCTCAGTAAAGTAATACTTCCTGATATTACTTTTAAATCGTTGCCCCTCTAATTTAAGACTATGTCCTCTAGTTGTGGTAGTTTTTCTTCTTTTAAATATACTCTCTTCTTTTACTGTGTTGATTCCCTTTATGTATTTAAATGTTTCTATCATATCCCCCCTGTTACGTCTTTCCTCCAAGCTATACAAGAGAGTCTGTCCATCTAAACACTGCTTATAATGCTTTGCGTTGGACAGCACTGATTTGGGGAGGCAATCCCACTGTTTTGGATAGAGGTAGATCTTAGCGGGACAGCAGGATTTTATACCGCTAAACTGCAGAAAAAAAGAGATATCTTTACACCAGACGCTGGTTACTGCTTATTAACTCTGCCAGTGTGTGTTACAGCGCAATGCAGGGAGCGTGGCTTCAAATAAAAATAAAAGACATTTGTTTTGTGATTTTTAGACTTCTTATGAATTTCAAGACTTAAAAGATTATTTCTTCTATAAAAATGTCTGCTTCTCATAAGATCCTACACATATACCGTATTTGCTCGAATATAAGACGAGGTTTTTTTCAGAGCAATGTCTTACATTCGAGGTCGTCTTATAAGCTGACCTCAAATTGAGGTCAGACTATAAGACAGGGATCCAGGTCCCCAGCAGAGCTGCAGGGGACCTGGATCCCCCTCTCTAACAGCAGGGGATGTCTGCGCGATGAGTGCAGACTCCCCTGCTTCCGCCCGGCACGATCGCCGGGGCTTCTATGAAGAAGCCTGGTACTTCCGGCTACGTCACAGAAGTCCCGGCGGTCGTGCCGGGAGGCAGCAGTGGAGTCTGCGCTCATCGCGCAGACATCCTCTGCTGCCCCACTAGCCACCAGGGTGAATCGGGCAGCTGGGGGATGTCTGCACGATACGTGCATACATCCTCCCTCCGTGCTGCCCGACACGGCAGTCTATTATGACGGACCAGCTGTCCGTCATAATAGACTACCGTGTCGGGCAGCATGGAGGATGTCTGCACGTATCGTGCAGACATCCCCCGGATGCCCACACTAGCCACCAGGGAACGAAACCAGGTGAGGGGGAGGGAAGACACAGACAGACAGGGGGGGGGGACACATGGAAGGGAGACACTTGGGAAAGGGAGACACTTGGAAGGGGGAGACACTTGGAAGGGGGACTCATTTGGAAGGGGAGGGACACTTGAAAGGGGGAGAGACACATGAAAGTGAGACTCATTTGGAAGGGGGAGAGACACTTGGAAGGGGAGAGACACTTGGAAAGGGGAGACACTTTGAAAAGTGACTCATTTGGAAGGGGAGGAGACACTTGGGAAGGAGAGAGACACTTGGAAAGGGGAGACACTTGGAAGAGTTACTCATTTGGAAGGGGAGAGACACTTGGAAGGGGGAGAGACACATGGAAGGGAGAGACACTTGGAAGGGGAGAGACACTTGGAAAGGGGAGACACTTTGAAGAGTGACAAATTTGGAAGGGGGAGAGACACTTGGAAGGGGGAGAGACATGGAAGTGTGACTCATTTGGAAGGGGGAGAGACACTTCGAAGGGGGAGAGACACTTGGAAGGGCAACTCATTTGGAACGGGGAGAGACACTTGGTAGCGGTGACACTTGGAAGGGTGACTCATTTGGAAGGGAGAGACACTTGGAAGGGGAGACACTTTGAAGGGGGAGAGACACATGGAAGTGTGACTCATTTGGAAGGGGGGGAGACACTTGGAAGGAGGAGACACTTGGAAGGGGAGACGTGTATGGCTGATTAAACTGGCACACAGCAGCTGGCACAAAATTGGTGTCTGTGGACGTGATACTTCAGAGAGTGTCTGCCATGGACGTCCTTTAAGGGAAGGGTCTAGGAGCCGACCATGCTGGTTGGTATGAATAATGCCAGGATTAACCCTATCTTGTCCCTTCAACTTACTTTTTTGCCTTTTCTACAGATAATGCCAGCGGTGATTGTCAGGGCAAGTAAGAGGGCGAGAGCAGCTGAAACCCCGCCAATCACCCCCTGTCTGCTAATCCTGGTGTCGCATTTCTCCCCTGAAAACCAAAAATTAGAATTGTCATTACATCTGTGGGTGGAAACAAGTTAAAACGTCAGTCTGATATTCAACAAGCAGGGTTTTGATTCTCTGGAGCAATTGCCTACCTCCGTTCCCGTCCAAAAAACAATCCAATTGCTACAATACATAAGTCAGGGTGATTAAGATATTAAAAAAACATCCCTCTTCTATCGTGCAAGAGTTTTATAACCACTTCCCACAGAGGAGATTTTAAAAAAGCATAGAATAATCTCAGTATTTACCAATGTCCTATACAGGGAGTGCAGAATTATTAGGCAAGTTGTATTTTTGAGGATTAATTTTATTATTGAACAACAACCATGTTCTCAATGAACCCAAAAAACTCATTAATATCAAAGCTGAATATTTTTGGAAGTAGTTTTTAGTTTGTTTTTAGTTTTAGCTATTTTAGGGGGATATCTGTGTGTGCAGGTGACTATTACTGTGCATAATTATTAGGCAACTTAACAAAAAACAAATATATACCCATTTCAATTATTTATTTTTACAAGTGAAACCAATATAACATCTCAACATTCACAAAAATACATTTCTGACATTCAAAAACAAAACAAAAACAAATCAGTGACCAATATAGCCACCTTTCTTTGCAAGGACACTCAAAAGCCCATACATGGATTCTGTCAGTGTTTTGATCTGTTCACCATCAATATTGGGTGCAGCAGCAACCACAGCCTCCCAGACACTGTTCAGAGAGGTGTACTGTTTTCCCTGCTTGTAAATCTCACATTTGATGATGGACCACAGGTTCTCAATGGGGTTCAGATCAGGTGAACAAGGAGGCCATGTCATTAGATTTTCTTCTTTTATACCCTTTCTTGCCAGCCACGCTGTGGAGTACTTGGACGCGTGTGATGGAGCATTGTCCTGCATGAAAATCATGTTTTTCTTGAAGGATGCAGACTTCTTCCTGTACCACTGCTTGAAGAAGGTGTCTTCCAGGAACTGGCAGTAGGACTGGGAGTTGAGCTTGACTCCATCCTCAACCCGAAAAGGCCCCACAAGCTCATCTTTGATGATACCAGCCCAAACCAGTACTCCACCTTCACCTTGCTGGCGTCTGAGTCGGACTGGAGCTCTCTGCCCTTTACCAATCCAGCTACGGGCCCATCCATCTGGCCCATCAAGACTCACTCTCATTTCATCAGTCCATAAAACCTTAGAAAAATCAGTCTTGAGATATTTCTTGGCCCAGTCTTGACGTTTCAGCTTGTGTGTCTTGTTCAGTGGTGGTCGTCTTTCAGCCTTTCTTACCTTGGCCATGTCTCTGAGTATTGCACACCTTGTGCTTTAGGGCACTCCAGTGATGTTGCAGCTCTGAAATATAACCAAACTGGTGGCAAGTGGCATCGTGGCAGCTGCACGCTTGACTTTTCTCAGTTCATGGGCAGTTATTTTGCGCCTTGGTTTTTCCACACGCTTCTTGCGACCCTGTTGACTATTTTGAATGAAACGCTTGATTGTTCGATGATCACGCTTCAGAAGCTTTGCAATTTTAAGAGTGCTGCATCCCTCTGCAAGATATCTCACTATTTTTGACTTTTCTGAGCCTGTCAAGTCCTTCTTTTGACCCATTTTGCCAAAGTAAAGGAAGTTGCCTAATAATTATGCACACCTGATATAGGGTGTTGATGTCATTAGACCACACCCCTTCTCATTACAGAGATGCACATCACCTAATATGCTTAATTGGTAGTAGGCTTTCGAGCCTATACAGCTTGGAGTAAGACAACATGCATAAAGAGGATGATGTGGTCAAAATACTCATTTGCCTAATAATTCTGCACTCCCTGTAGAACTACTTGCAATATGTAATGGTCCTAAAAGTAGAATATTAACATAGAAAGTGTCATCAGATAAGAATCACTTTAAGAATCATCTAGTCTCTAATTACTGACAAAAAAAATCCTTTCATTAGTCCCTGGCTTTATCGTATATCTAGGATAGACTTATACCTGTCCCATGCATGCTTAAACTCGTTCTCTGTATTAACTTCTACCACTTCTACTGGAAGACTATTTTATACATCCACTACCCTCTCAGTATAGTAATACTTTCATTAGTCCCTGGCCTTACCTTATATCTAGGATAGCCTTATACCTATCCCATGCATATTTACACACCTTCACTGTATTAATCTCTACCACTTATACTGGAAGACTATTCCATATATCCACTACCCTCTCAGTATAGTAGTATGTCCCTTAGTCCCTTGCATTATCTTATATCAAGTATAGCCTTATAGCAATCCCATGCATGCTTAAACTCCTTCACTGTATTAACCTATACCACTTCTACTGGAAGGCTATTCCATGCATCCACTACCCTCTCAGTAAAGGAATACTGTCATTAGTCCCTGGCCTTATCTTAGATCTAGGATAGCCTTATACCTATCCCATGCATGCTTAAACTCCTTCACTGTATTAACCTCTACCACTTCTACTGGAAGACTATTCCATACATACACTACCCTCTCAGTAACGTAATACTTTCATTAGTCCCTGGCCTTATCTTGTATCTAGGATAGCCTTATACCTATCCCACGCATGCTCTAAACTAAATGTAGGTTCTATCAATGGGAGGTTGTCACTGACTATCACTCATACCCTAAAAATCATGGCCCCATCAAATCTCCTTCAACCCTATTTGATTGTTGACCAAGAGGTGTCTATGTCAGTTCTAGTTAGCTATTCCAAGTGGGATGCCAGTGATACAGTAGTTACAGTTGGATCGTTTCCTGTTGTAGTGTGAGATGCTAGTGACATAGTAGTTACAGTTTTACCTGATCCTGTTGTAGTGGAGGATGCTGGTGATACAGTAGTTACAGCTGTATCTGTTCCTGTTGTAGTGTCGGATGCTGGTGATACAGTAGTTTTAGTTTTACCTGTTCCTGTTGTAGTCCCAGATGCTGGTGAAACTGTAGTTACAGTTGTATCTGTTCCTGTTGTAGTGTCAGATGCTGGTGATGCAGTAGTTACAGTTGTATATCTTCCTGTTGTAGTGTCATATGCTGGTGAAACAGTAGTTACAGTTGTATCTGTTCCTGTTGTAGTGTTAGATGGTGGTGATGCAGTAGTTACAGTTCTATCTGTTCCTGTTGTAGTACCAGATGCTGGTGAAACCGTAGATATAGTTCAGTCTCTTCTTGTTGTAGTACCAGATTCTGGTGAAACCGTAGTTACAGTTCTATTTCTTCCTGTTGTAATACCAGATGCTGGTGAAATCGTAGTTACAGTTCTATCTGTTCCTGTTGTAGTACCAGATGCTGGTGAAACTGTAGTTACAGTTGTATCTGTTCCTTTTGTAGGGTCAGATGCTGGTGATGCAGTAGTTACAGTTTTATCTCTTCCTGTTGTAATGTCGTATGCTGGTGAAACAGTAGTTACAGTTGTATCTGTTCCTGTTGTAGTGTCAGATGTTGGTGATGCAGTAGTTACAGTTGTATCTCTTCCTGTTGTAGTACCAGATGCAGGTGAAACCGTATTTACAGTTGTATCTGTTCCTGTTGTAGTACCAGATGCTGGTGAAACCGTAGTTATAGTTGTATCCGTTCCTGTTGTAGGGTCAGATGCTGGTGATGCAGTAGTTACAGTTGTATCGGTTCCTGTTGTAGTGTCGGACACTGGTGAAACAGTAGTTACAGTTGTATCTGTTCCCGTTGTAGTGTCAGATACTGGTGAAACAGTAGTTACAGTTTTATCTGTTCCTGTTGTAGTGTTGGATGCTGAAAAAAAAAATACTGTGACCTTCTCCCAGCTGGAGTTACCTGATGTTTGACAGTCAATTCCGCCAGCTCTTCTGGTGATGAATAGGGGTCATCTTCAGTTGCCCAGAATCCACACCCTGGGAAGGGAGGAGCAGCTTTATAATCGTAGGAAAGGTGGACACTCGGGATTCTGGGAAATTAAATGTTATCATCTGACCTGTAAAGCTTTCTTGGCCATCTTCTCACAGCTCACAAACCACTGGCTTTTCGATAGATGCTCAATCACATCCCCTGAGCGGCTGAGAGGGGCAGAGATAGTGTGTATTACATCAATTAAACACCAGGTAATATGAACAGTTATCATATAGCATCACAATCATTAAACACCCTGAATGTGCCTTATTAGAGGGACTAAAACCATCTTGGGAATTCTGAATCAGACAGAAGGCTAATTATCCTTGAAGGGTTTTTCCCATCATCTTTACCCCCCACCATAACTTATGTTGACAAGTCCTGTTAAACAAGAAACAGCCTTGCATGAGAGGTCATCTGACTCTGCACCTCTGTCCCATGTGTAAAGACTGTCTAGTACAGCCGTGCATGAGAGATTATAACAAAGCAAGAGACTGGCTAGGAGCGAGCGCCATTAAGCTCGTTGCCTGTAGGTTTTGTAGCTGGCTCCAGGGTGTCTCAGGATATTACCCAGACACAATAGAACAATGAGCTATATACTGAGACATCTTGACAAGTGGGAGATTAGCAGTAGTTCAATTAAGGGAGGGGATATTAGTTGGGGTCAGGAAAGGTTATCAGTGAGGGAATAGTGGGGGGAGTTAGGGTAATAAGTCAGGGCTATTTCAGCAGTAATTTGTGGAGTTGAATTTGTTGGAGTTTTAGTCCCCCCAAATAAATCTCTTTGGAAAGAGAAAAGCGAGGCATCAGGGGAAGATGTCCTCACTCCCGGTAGTCAGAAGTACTACCAAGGGGGAAATGGGGTCTCATAGTGAGACAAAGTGTCAATGTGTTGTAAGTGTTATATGTATGTTTTACCAGATGCAGGCTGCCCCTCCCCAAACCGACCCCAAAAGAGAAAAGAAATGACAACAGTTAGATTATTTTCTTTAAACACTCAGGGATTGAACTCACATTTTAAAAGGTCTATGCTAGGGAAAGTATTGAAACAAGAAAAAGTAGAGGTGGCATTTTTACAAGAAATACATTGGAGGCTGGGAGAAAAAACTAAATATTGGGAACATAACTACCCCTTGATCATACATGCGTCTTTACCAAATAAGAAAAAAAGAGGAGTAGCGGTGATGTTTGGTAAAGAAATTAAAGTAGAAATCAAGTATCAAGAAGTAGACCCACATGCAAGATACGTAATCTTGTTTTGTAAACTAAACAAATTTTTATACACTGTAGTAAATGTATATGCCCCAAACGTATTTCCGGTTCGCTTCTTAACCAAGGTTCTACGCCGCATAGAAAAAATAAAACAAGGGAAAGTAATCTCTGGAGGGGATTTCAACTGCGTAGCAGATGCAACTTTAGATAAAAAATCCATAAAAATAGTGGGAGTAGATAGAAGGTTAGAAAAAACGGCAAGGGGCTTTCAGAGAGCCATAGAGGCAGCAGCACTTATAGATATATGGAGAAACCATGAACAACAAGAAAAATATAAAATATATCATAGAAAATACTGAACATTTTTTTTAGAAAACTATAATGAAGAAGTGGCGGACAAGCAAGTGTGGTGTGCATACAAAACAACAATAAGGGGTCAATTAATAAAGCTAGCTGCAGAGAAATGAAAGAATAGGGGCATTAAGCTACCAGACTTATATATAGCATACTACCAGGAAAATACAAGGAATAAAATAATGCCATCTAAAGAATCAACCCAAAAAGTCAAAGATCGAAGGCTAAAAATAAATGAGTCCTTATTAATAGAAACTAATAAAAACTTGGAATATATGAAGACCAGATATTATTATATGGGCAACAAAGCAGATAAAATGCTATCAAACAGAGTAAAGGGGAAAAAGGCAAAAAAGAGAATAGAAAGGATACAAGAAGGCAGCGAACTACTTATGACACCGGAGCGAATAGGACAAGCATTCAATAAATATTATAGATCTATAACCTATAGACTATATAATATAACTTCCCGCGCAACTGAAAAAGATATCAACCAATTATTAGACTCAATACAGATACCTAATATAAATGACCAGCAATTAGAAAGAATAAATCAGGAGATTAGTGACCTGGAGGTGAAGTCAGCTGTAAGCAAATTAAAAAAATATAAATCACCAGGTCCTGATGGATTCAGCAATACTTTCTACAAAATTCTGGCAGGAAACTTAACAACACCACTTAAAAGGGCATATAATGGATTCTTGAAACAGGATAAGATCCCAGCAGAGCTTTTAAAAGCAAATATAATACCGATTGCTAAGCCCAATAAAGATCCAGAGTTGATTGTTAATTATAGACCCATATGATTATTAAATGTGGACATTAAGCTCCACGCATCTATCCTCACGGGTAGATTGGGAAAAATCCTGCCGGAGTTGACCCATAGAGATCAAACAGGATTTGTGCTGGGAAGATCATCCACAAATAACATAAGAAAAGTTATTAATATACTAGAAATAGCTCACTCCCAAAAAACTCCCACCCTACTCCTTGCATTAGATGCCGAAAAAGCGTTTGATCGAGTGGGGTGGGAGTATATGGAGATAACATTAGGGAGGTATGGGTTTAAAGGATGGTTCCTGAGAGCAATCATGCTCTTATATACGACACCTGCAGCTGGAACAATTGGACCAGGAATAAGGGCAAACTGGTTTAATATAACCAACGGGACAAGACAGGGCTGCCCCCTGTCGCCACTGCTACACATATTAGTAGTAGAACCCCTTGCAATCCGCATCAGGACTTGCGCGCAAATCAAAGGCCTAATATACGAACAAAGGGAACTAAAGTTGAGTCTATATGCAGACGACATTCTGGTATCCTTGAGTAAGCCTGTAGCCTCATTAGAGAAACTGATACAGATTATAGATGAGTTTGCCGTGGTCTCTAATTATATACTCAACATCAGTAAAGCTATAGCACTACCCATAGAGATGGGAAAACAAGCGATAGATAGACTAAAAGAGAAACATAATTTCAAATGGGCAAACAAAGGACTAGAGTATCTAGGAATTAAAATAACATCAGAGCCCAAAAACATCATAGAGGCTAACTTCCTACCATTATTAAAACAACTAAACACAAAACTGAAAAGATTAAAACATATGGAAATATCATGGTGGGGCAGAATAAATTTGGTCAGAGCATATGTCCTACCAATTTGGCTGTACCTGTTCAGGATGGTCCCATTGGCAGTACCCACACAATGGCTGGACATGGTCCACATATCACTTGCTAAATTTGTGTGGCAAGGGAAAAGGCCAAGAATATCTTCTGCCTTATTATAAAAAGAAAAACAGATAATGGTGGCCTAGCTTTCCCAAATGTTAAGGAATATCATAAAGCAACCCTTCTGTATCACTGCATAAACTCACAAAGAGAGGAAAGTGAGGAAGAAGACTGGTTTTATTTAGAAAAATATAAATCAAAAAATATTTAGCCGGACGCGGCCTTATGGTTAAGTAACACCATTGGAAAAACTGACAAGGGAATAATAACGAGACATCTAAAACCAACGTGGGAAATATTAAAAAAAACAAATGGGATTAAAGAATAAGCTAATAGGAAGCGTCAGAACCAAAATTCTGATGCTAGAAATACAGGACCTTGATATAACAGACTGGATAAGGAAAGGGATAGGTAGAATAGGAAACTTAGTAGAGGGGGATAAAATAAAATCCTTTAGACAGCTGCAGGACAGTTATGGTCTGACCGGGAAAGACACGTTTTCACACATAAGAGTAAGAGACTTCCTCAAAAAAAGATAGGAATTTAACAGTAACCCAATAGTAGATAGTAGATAGTAGATAAAGGAACATTCATTCACATTTGGTGGACTTGTGATAAGGTCAAACATCTGTGGAAATCAGTGTTAGACATAATTACACAATGGACTGGTCTAGCATTAGAATTCATACCGAGCAAGATATTACTATTAAAGGGATTACCCAAAATGTCATGGGGGGGAAAATACGCTATAGTCGCACATACAATAGTAGCAACAATGGTGATAATAGCTAGACAATGGAAATCTTCAGAGGATATCCCTTTGGAACATGTAATATCTCAACTACTATACCAGTTAAAGATGGAAAATGTTTCAACAAGGATATTCAGTGAAAAGATTAAAACAAATAAAAAATGGGTGGACTGGGGAAAAAATAATAAGAGAAATAAACACAGGTCTAGATGAGTTACCCGAGATAAAGAATTAAAATAAGGGATAAAGAGAGAGGAGAAAGGGGGAGAAGAAAGGGAAAAAAAAAATATAGGAGAAGCTGGAAGGAAATAAGCGGTGGTGGGGGGTGGGGGGAATACTCTGCATCTGGGGAGCACATTGTCAAGTAAGGATGTATGAGATGCGAGAGTACATGGTTCCAAAACGGACCAGGAGAAGAGAGTGAGGAGAGAGGGAGAAAGGAGGAGAAAAAAATGGGTGGGAAGAAAGGAGGAAAGAGAAGGTAAAGAGAAAATAGGAAGAAGAAGAAAAGGGAAGGAAGAAGGAAGGAAAGGATATAAGAAACGATAAGGGAAGATAGAACTCCCGAGTTAAACATAGATGATACTAAAACCTCTCCTATAGATAGTGGACAAGAGGAAGGATAGTGGGGAGAGAGATTGAGAAAGGGCGAGCCATGTATGACCGCATATGAGTAGAAAGTATGTCTTAGTTATGTATTACTTATGTTTTTTGCACTTTTTGATGTAATGCCTTTGTAATTGTATGTAAATGGAAACTATTTATACACTTTTGATATTTTCATATTAAAATTAAAAAAAATTGTGTAGTTGAATCAGTCTAATACTTGTTCTCTTTTGTTTCCCACCCTCCCATCCCAAGGCAAGCACATCGGTGGGCGACCGTAAGCGCCAAGATGTCATCACTTCGAAAATTAAAGCGAAAGCTTGCTTGTCGCACAGCGGGATCCAGGGACGTGTCTGACTGCCAGTTCATGGAGTCAAGAAGGAATTTTTCTCCCACTGTGGAGCCAATTGGCAAAACTTTTATAGGGTTTTTTTCGCCTTCTTCTGGATATTTTCTGGCATTTCATTAGGTGCAGATTGGGGGGGTTCCTTCTTGCGGTAATGCGCCACTCACTACTTCTGGGGATAGCAAAAATACCCTGCAGGTTGAGATGGGCGCGATTTGGGTACTGACGGTGTGGTCGGGCAAATGCGGTGGAAGCGGAGCCAGCAGGTTGGTTGTGGATACAAAGGCGGGAACAGATTGTGTGGTCGGGACCGCCGCTGGGGCACGGTTATGGCTACTGCAGAACGCAAAAACATGTTGGGCAGTGATGGCTCCATGGCTGTGTCCTGTGGAGTGACGTACCCAGGCAGCCGTGTGGGGGCACGTGAGTTGGGGGGGTCACGGGAATCAAGCAAAGGGGGGGTTCAAGGCCAGCAGATGTTCCTGGCCGTCCCGGGATACCCCATGGGGCTTGACAAGTGGTTGAGCCAGGGAAGGGAGCCTGGTGAAGGCTGGACCAGTTGTCATGTGCACTGCAGGCAAGTGGAGCTCAGCGTAGCTGCCTCCAGGTAGTATTGGGTTTGGGGGACTCCACCCTTTATGTTATAAATAAATGACTTGCAACCATATCAAGTGTCCTGGTTTTATTCAAGTATTGTATGGGGTAGTTAAAGGTTGATTTTCTCCATCGGGAAACCGATAAGGCATGGGAGCTTACTGACTCTGCACCTCTGTCCCAGGCTATGTGTAAAGACTGTCTAGCACAGCTAGGCATGAGAGGTTATCTGACTCTGCACCTCTGTCCCGGGCTATGTATAAAAACTATCTAGTACAACTGGGCATGAGAGGTTATTTGACTGTGCATCTCAGTCCCGGGCTATGTGTAAAGACTGTCTAGTACAGCCATGCATGAGAGGTTATCTGGCTCTGCACATCTGTCCCAGGCTATGTGTAAAGACTGTCTAGTACAGCTGTGCATGAGAGGTTATCTGGCTCTGCACCTCTGTCCCGGACAAGATTGGCCTAATGGCTCTTTTCTGCCACTAACACAGTCTAAATATTTCTGTAAACATGTGTTTTTATTCTTGATATGAGCACTCGGTGCCTGGTAGTCACTGGAAGTGAAGTGATGCCTGGTTGGTGCATTTTAAATGTCCATTGCATCACTTCGGGGGAGGGGTCACATGGTGCGTGTGATCCCTGAAGTGATTCCCATATATTGCAATTTATTTCCCAGCCTCTGTAGCTGGGTCACTGCATCCTGCCAACACAATGGCAGCCGTGTCATGCATTGCGGGGTCACAGGCTCCTGGTGACCCTTTAATGAGTGTGATGGAGACTTGCTATGCACTGGGTTCCCAGCATATAGAGAGAGGGCTGGATCCTTACGATTTTATTGTAGCTACCACTGTTTCACCTGTGTTGTTGGGGGCTGGTCAGGGCTCTGATCTTCCCATTTGCCTGTGCATACTTTTGATTCCTTTTAAAATGGTTTTAGATCATTGCTTGATCACTGTCAGCCGGGTAGGGCTCCAGTGCTCCCTTTTATGGTGGGGGCCCCGGGTTTGCACCCCCACACTGTTTTGTTTGCACCCTCTGCTGTTGGTTTGTCTGCTCTGTCCCCTGTCCCTGCGGTTGCTTCTGCTGCACCTCCCACGGTCTCGCCCGTCTCTGCACCTGATTTGCTTGCGTCTGTGGTGTTAGCTATCCCGGAAGTTTTGGGCAACGTACCCCCTGCCGATAAGGACGCTGACAAAGATATAATTTGGCTGGCTGACTTGGCTAGGGGTGAAATGTATTTTTGCTATGAGACTCCGTTAGGGGCTCATATAAAATCTACTGTAAAGGAGGCTATTTGGAAGAGGGGAAAAGAGAAGAGACCGGGAAAAAACAAAAGCCGGCTCCACCTTAAAGATAAATCATTCCTTTTGTAACAGTAATCGGAGATGAGGTGCTGTGTCCGGCTGTGCAGATAGCCAAATGTACAAACCAGAAACAAAGAAAAATAGGACGTTGGCACTCTCCAATCCGAAGTATAAACAAAGTATTTATTAATCCAAGAAAACCGACCAAACAAAAAATATTCATGTATTCAGTGGAACATGTGCAGGAGTGCAGACAGGAGATAGATTGCCTTACGCGTTGCGTGCCTATGATTAAGTGCCAGTAGGCACGAAACGCGTAAGGCAATCTATCTCCTGTCTGCCTATATCCAGACCATGATTGGCAGGATTGGATCGGATTGCAGAGATAAGTGGTTCTAGTACCAAAACAAAGAGTAATGGTTATAAAGGGCATCCCTGACGTTTACCATTCGACAGGGTGAGTGGGTCTGAGAGGGCTCCGTTCACCCTGATCCGCGCAGACAGGGCGTGATACAGGGCGTTCGTCCAATTATACATAGCGAGACCTATATGTCGTAGAACTGCCCCCAAGAATGGCCAACTCACCCTGTTGAATGCATTCTGTGCGTCTGTGGATAGAAGCATCAGGGGTATCGAATTAGATTTAGCGTGGTGAATAAGATTGACCACTTTAACTGTATTATCACGTGCTTCCTTACCCGGTACAAACACAACCTGGTCCCTGTGGATCAAGGAGGGTAGAGCAACACTGAGTCTGGAGCTGAGGACTTTAGCCAAGAGTTTGACATCTACGTTGAGGAGAGAAATAGGACGGTAACTTCTGCATTCATCTGGATCTTTACCTCGTTTGGGAATAATAGAAATTTGGGCCTCTTGGGTATTAAATACTTTGAGGAGATGTGACAATAGGGAATCTTTAAAGACCTTATAATAGGTGACCGTGAGGCCGTCTGGCCCTGGACTCTTGCCTGTTGGGGTATTTTTAAGTGCTTCCTGTATTTCTTCTATCGTTATCGGGGAGTCTAGGGAAGCTGCTGTCTCTTACCTGAGTTTGGAGTGCATATGGCGAGTCAGGTATTCAGATATTTTGTGATGTTGTGTCTTGTCTGTTTATGGTGGGGGATCCGTATCTAATTTGTAAAGGTCTTGGTAATATTGTTTAAACACGTTCGCTATGTCTGGAGTTGTGTGGACTAGTTCGTTAGGTTCGTATTTTGGCAATAAATTACATCCCCTGTGTGTGTTTCAATGCCTTGGCCAAGTATTTACCTGGCTTGTCTTGTGTAAGGTGCGTCATGGTGCGTAGCCTCTGGAGGGCACTTTGAGCTTTGTTGTTGCACAGTATAGCTAGGTCGGATCGTAGTGTTAGAAGCTGTAAAAATATTTGGGGCGTGGGTATCTGTTTGTGTTGAGATTCTAGGTTATGTATCTTCTTCAGGATTTCTACCATGGCCTGTGTTCTCCGTTTTTTTGCCTAGCTGAATGAATGTACCACGGATAACAGCTTTGTGTGCTTCCCATATAGTTTGTGGGGATACATCCTGTGTTGCATTCTCATGAAAGTAGTTGGTTAGTGTCTGTTTAATGGTGTTTACATGGGCCTTGTCCTTTAAAAGAGATTCGTTAATTCTCCAGTTGAAGGATTGTCTAGTCATGGAGGGGAGAGATACTTGCAATGATATAGGGGCATGATCGCTCTATGTGATGTTGTGAATCCGTGTATTCTGGATTGAGGGGAGATGTCTGTGTGATAGAAAAAAGTAGTCAATTCGTGAATATGTGTTGTGTGGATGTGAGTAAAAGGTGTAATCTTTGGCTGTGGGGTTAGTGATCCTCCACACATCAGCCAGTTGGGATGAGTGCAGTCCTTGCTTTCCCTTATGTATTTTGTGTTTGTTGAGGGAAGTTGCTCCAGTGGAGACATCCAGCTTCTGGTCCATTACCATGTTGAAGTCGCTTCCCATCACCACCAACCCCTCTGCAAACAGATCTAGTTTAGAAAGAAGAGAACATATGTACTTATGCTGATTGGCGTTAGGCGCATAGATATTTGCAACATTTACTACATCAGTCCCTATAGTTCTTTTAAGAAACAAGGCTCGGCCTTCACTATCCAACCATGTGTCAGTAATCGTGAATGGAAGAGATTTGTTGATAAAAATAGCTACACCTTTTGTTTTTTTAAATGGGGAATGAGAGTAAAACACAGTGGTGTAGGTGCGGTCTCTAAATTTCGGGACCTTGTATCTAAAGAAATGTGTTTCCTGTATGAGCGCTATGTCAGATTTAGTGGCGCGTAGTATTAATTGAATATAACTTCAAAAATTTGGTCTTCTTATCCATGAAGACTTAGAAGATTGTCAGCCGTAATGAAATGAGCACCAGATTGCACTGCTAAACTCTTAAAACTATAGGGGTAATGAACTAGGGATAAAACAAGGGGAAGGGTGTCCCATCTTCCAGATGGGTTCTCTCTGCTAACATGGAAGTCCATGTTGGACCGGGGGTAACCGGTCACTGGCTTTATGCAATAGGGGGGACAGGCCCAAGGGATCAATACGATTCCCTGAGTTCCCCTAGTTTCCAAATACACTAAGCCGGGGGGTAATGTGTCAGAGGCTTAGGAGAATAAACTCTTTCACAGGTGGGAGCTGAAATAGGGAGAGCAATTTGTGGTGTGCTAGCGCCACCTTCTGACTGTGTACACGTTAAAAATAATGTACATTCTGAACCTTTGTAACAAGACACGTTACCTGACCGTCAGACTTTTTTAGGTCACCTCAATCCTGTGGATGCGGCGGGGGCCTATGGGACCAGGGCCTCACACAACGTATGCTGTGAGGTCTGGAGAGATCCCAGGTGTTTTTAGCACTGTTGCCGATTAGTGTTGAGCGAACCCGAACCGCACTGTTCGGGTTTGTACCGAACATTAAGTTTTTTGGACCCCGAACACGGACATTCTACTGTATGTTCGTGTTGGAGTTTGGGGTTCGGCGATTACATTGTATGTAATGCTATTGGCTTTCAGTAAACCGAAATAGAGTCCCCATTCATATGAATTTCTTATGAATGGGGGCTCTATTTCGCTTTATAGAAAACCAATAGCATTACATGTATTCCATAAACCGAAAGTCTAGAAACCGAAAGTCTAGAAACCGAAAGACTATTCCATGCATCCACTACCCTCTCAGTAAAGTAATACTTTCCTTAGTCCCTGGCCTTATCTTATATCTAGCATAGCCTTATACCTATCCCACGCATGCTTAAACTCCTTCACTGTATTAACCTCTACCACTTCTGCTGGAAGACTATTCCATGCATCCACTACTCTCTCCTGATATTATTGTTAAACCTTTTCCCGTGTATTCCTGGATAGCCGTTAAATTACTGTATACTTCAATACAATACACGCGATCAAATTATTTTTAGGATTTCCCCCCTTTAATTGCACTTGCTAAATCTCGATGCCGCTGTCAGGGCACCCTTAATCTCGCTCAGGTCTTGGCTCTCATTGCTTGCCCGGTTTCCTGTCCTTGTTTGTTAAACACAGCCTTGGCTGCCAGTAACCTCGGAATCCTGGCCATTGTGACTCAGTGGGATTCTGAAGATTCCGCAGATGGCTGGCACAGTCAGAGTGGTCAGTTGCTTGTAGGAGACACTCTGTGTGTGTGTGGCTGTGCATTCCTATCCGTTAGGATTCAGCCTGGATTCCCACATGGCCCAACTGCAATCTCCAACAGACTGCTACAAGGTCATCAAGGTGCTGGGCAGAGGGACTTTCGGAGAAGTTGTGAAAGGTAGGAAGAGAGGATCCGGTGAGCTGGTGGCTATTAAAATACTCCACCATGACGTGACCAGAAGATACATCACCGAAGACGAGATCAAGCTACTGAACGTCCTCAGGCAGGTGAATGCGGACAAGTTCCACTTCATAAAGTTCTACGAACATTTTTACGATGAGTCCAAGTGCTACCTGGTCTTTGAGCTCCTGCAGAAAAACCTCTTTGAGTACCAAAAGGAAATTAGGTTTGAGCCTCTACCGGCGAGACACATCCGGACCATCACCGCTCAGGTCTTGGAGGCTTTGTCCAAGCTCAAAGAGCTCTCCATCATCCATGCTGACTTGAAGCCCGAAAACATCATGCTAGTGGACCAGAAAAGGTACCCGTTCAGGGTTAAAGTGATTGATTTCGGCTCTTCTTATTTTTTTAGTGAGGTGCAGTACATGAAAGAGCCGTACATTCAGTCTCTGTTCTACAGGGCACCCGAGATCCTTCTGGGATTGCCCTTTTGCGAGAAAGTAGACATGTGGTCTCTTGGCTGCATCATTGCCGAGCTCCATCTTGGTTGTCCTCTCTACCCAGGGAGCAGCCAGTACGACCAGATACGTTACATCTGCGAGACCCAAGGTTTGCCCAGCAGCTATCTCCTGAACGCAGCTAGTAAGGCCCCATTATTTTTTAAAATGGTAACAGAATTGCCGGGAGGGACAAGATGGAAGCTCAAGACGGTGGACGAGTACCAAATGCAGGCCACAGTCAAACCCCTAGAGAGGAGGGAGTACATGCTGAACTCCTTGGACCAGATTGAATCAGTGCACTCTCCGAAGTCGGACTGTGCATATACAGAAGTCAACGGACACCATGATCGGAAGAACATGGTGCAACTCATTAAGTGTATATTGACTTGGGATTCCCATGAGCGAATAACTTCTAAAGCAGCTTTGAAACACCCATTTTTTACGCTGCCTCAGGAATACAACTGCACCAGAGAACATACCTATGGCCACACAGAGATTGTGCAGGACAAAAGCTGTGTGAGCCCTGTACAAAGGAACATGGAGAAGATGGATGTCCTCTGCCTGAGTGACTGTGAGGACAACCCGCAGTTCGGAGAAGTGCAGGAGTGCAACGAAGATGAGGAAACGGATGAGATTTCCCCATCAGTACAGGTGAGAAGGGAGGGATCAATGCAGACAACTGTCCTTTGCCTCCAAACCTAATCCTGTCCACTGTATCATAGAGGGTTAAACATTTAGGATGTTTTTAAGGGACTCTGCCAACTAATCATTGATTTTTACTGTGCATATAGAGAATTAAAAAGAAAATGGACTGAGAATAATCTATATATTGTTTTAGCAAAACTACAAGTAAATGCGGAAATTAGGAGAAAAAAATGTGTCTTAAAAGTGTCTCTGGTTTATGACATGTGGTTTGATATGCAAATTAAACCTTTCCCAGGTCATTTGCATATTAAGAGATTTGTTTTCCCCTGATTTAAGCATTTGCTGCAATTCTGAAAATGTATAGATTGTTTTCAACCATTTTTTACCTGCTACATTATAAGCAGTGTTTAAGTGACACAGTCTATTGTCAAGGTTTATCAACGCAAGGTATTACCCAACAGTGTATACACCACCACCCAAAGGTCTATAAAGCCCAAATGTGTGGGCGGAGCCACAGAAGGGTGGGGCCATGAGGGATGGAGCCACAAAAGGGTGGGAAAATGCCAGATTGGATAAGACTAAATTAATTGCACGTGTAATGTTGGCACAATTTTTGTTAGCAGATTAAACCCCTCCACTACAGAGGAGAGTAGGCAAGTAGTGTAGGAGATCAAATTTACACTTCTAATTACACCAGTGCAATCTGTGTGCATGTACAGGTTTTTAAAATGCTAACAGAATCGCCGGAAGGGACAACGGTGGACGAGTCCCAAATGCAGGCCACGGTCAAACCCCTAGAGAGGAGGGAGGAAATACTGAAATCCTTGGACCAGATTGAATCGGTGGACTCTCCCGAGTCAAATGCAGATGAAGAATTTGAAGATGTACACTCTCATCAGGAGCATGCTAGGGGGTGCTGGAGTGGGTGCTGGAGGGCACTATTTCGTCAAATCAGAGGATTTATCAGAAGGAGAAGACCCCGGGTAGAGCCCCTAAGATAGGTGGAAAAGTGGATAACTGGAGCACTTAAATTATAAATAAACAATATAATATGAAAAATATAATAAAATAATACTTTATCAAAAATCTTTTGAATAGTCTTCTTCTTTTTGTTTCCGGTCTCAAGCCAAGATGTGTGCATATGCAGGAAAAAGAGATCACAAGAGAAAGTGTTTTGTATTAATGATAATATGGAACACCAAAACTGGACACAGAAAAAATAATAAATAAATGTATGTATACGTGGCAATAAGTAATTCATTGGTTAAATGTATATTTTAAAAGAGAGCCCAGCAAACTACAATGTATCACAAATTAATATGGATATTTAATTCACAAACAAATTAAAAATTAAAAAAACTTCATCAATACAGCAGAGTAATACATATAACCAAAGCAGCTAAATATATCTGCATACACAGTGTAAAAAATACATAGGAAATAGCTGAGAGGCAAATTGAAGACATATAAGTCTAACAAACGAAGAGACATGAAATATAGTCAAGAAAAGCAAACTTTGTGAGAAGGGCTTACGGGGAATTTTGGTGGGACCTAATGAAAGGACCCAACATAAAAAGCTGTGGGCGTCAAAGCGCCTAGGAGGATTAGCAGCAATCACCTGGTTCCTGGACTTTAAACTCTATTGCAGGGGGGAATTTTGTCCAGCTGAAGTCTTGAAGTCTTATCGTCTGACACAACCCCACTTGGTGACTGGTTGAAGCGGTCTTTTCAAACAAATCCTCAGCATACAGCAGGGTGAGGTCGGAGAATATCCGTAAGTATAGCTTCTCCCGATTTGAGAAGCACTTTTATTGGAAGCCTGGTGATGTGAAAATAGTTTTCTTAGCAAAATCTCAACACAGTAAAAAAAAAAGTACTTTGTTGATACCAAATATACATTCTTTTGGGTGACTGTCACATACAAGTCTCAATATTTACAGACTCTAGCTGTCAAGAAAAAAAACAAAGGAAAGTATCATCTAGATCACATGGAAAAGGAAATCCAATAACATTAAAGGGTGAGAAAATAGTGCCCCCCCCGCCCCCCCCCCCCCCAATGTTGAGTTCCACCCTCTTGTGCCCAGCCCAACTAAAATCACAATTCCCAACAGTGCTTCGATAGGGAAGTGGCAGAGAAGGCCATGTGCCTCATACATAATCTGACTTGAAATGGGAAAGACAGAGAGTAGGGCAGGCAAGCAATGTGTGTGCACTGCACAGTGCAATCCTGGATGCCCTGGTAGGGGGACTAAGAGAGAATACATATAACCTAACAACTATTGACCCTGAACAATAACCTGTTGTGTAATGCCAACCTATTGCAGGCATAAGAGGCAAGTTAGGCGATCGTCTAAGGCCTCACGCTAAAGGGACCTCGCAGCTGCCTAACTCATCTAATTGTCTTTGATCTGACATGGGAGCTTAACGCAGCCGTTACTCTCCCTGTCATACCAACGTCGCAGGTTAAGAGCGATTCCTTTTTTCATTCTCGGTGTGCGCAATTGGAAGGCTTCACCCCCACTGTCAGCATCCGGTGCACATAGAAACGGGCAGCGGAAAAGCCAACACAACATTGTCTGTAAGAGCACTTTTAACTTTTAGACCCTCTCCTTCTGGCTGAGTGAGTAGTGAGTTTGTGCTGGTTGAGTGGTGATTGTGTGCTGGCTGAGTGTTTCTGTGCTGGCTGATAGTGTCTGTGAGTGTAAGTGTGCTGGCTGATTGTGTCTCTGGTCTGTTCTGGCTGAGTGTGTCTGAGTCTGTGCTGGCTGAGTGTTAGTATGTGTTGGCTGTGTGTGTGTCTGTTAGTCTGTGCTGGCTGATTGTGTCTGTGAGTGTTCGGGTTGGGTGTAAGTGTGCTTGCTGATTGTGTCTGTGATCTGTGCTGGCTGAGTGTTAGTGTGTGCTGGCTGAGTGTTAGTGTGTGCTGGCTGAGTGTTAGTGTGTGCTGGCTGAGTATAGCTAAGTCTATGCTGGCTGATTGTGTCTGTGAGTGAATGTGTGCTGACAGGGTATATCTGTGAGTGAGTGTGTCCTGACTGAGTGAGTCTGTTATTGAGTGTGTGAGGGCAGATTGAGTCTGTGGCTGAGTGTGTCTGTGAGTGAGTGTGTGCTGGCTGAGTGAGTCTGTGAGTGAGTGTGTGCTGGCTGAGTGTTTGTGATAAGCTATTTGGGGACAAAGAGGGTAGTGTCATGTTTAAGGACAGTTGTGGCCCCCCTGGTATAGGCTCTACGTGTCTGCTAGACATAGAGAGTTTAAACTAACACAATGCTTCAATGTATCCTGTGCATAGACAATATTACGGGGCTGTCCTGGCAAACTCGAGACTGTTGTCCACTATGTTATAGCTGGATCTATCAGAGGATTATAGAGAACCCTGGTTTCGGTTCCTGTTTGTTACATCCCATAAATCAGTTTCTGGGAGGTGAAGCACTTTGATATCAGTCAATCTTATATTGCTCTCTTTGACTACTTCTTTAGTGCTTGATACTACTAATATATTACTCTGTATCTGTCTTAGCCTGCTGGGTAAATAAATGGTAAAAAAGGACTCAGCATTCTTACACTGCACTCTATCCTCTTGATTTTCACATGGTTCCTATTTACTAGCCAGTATGGTTATGTATCAGGTAAATATAGCTTAAATGTGTTAGAATTGAGCCCCAGGAAGGAGGTCTCAGCCAATCAGGTGAGACCTTTCAACTCTCCTGATTGGCTGAGAGTTCAAAAGCCTCCCGTGATTGGCTCAGTCCCTCCTTCACACGTGGAGCTCAAAACAAAGAGATGCCTGGACCAGGTAAGTTAAACAGTTACACACAGTGTCTGTGTATGTATGTGAGTGTGTGGATAAAGGGGTTAACTCCTCTGATACTGCCTGTAACTGTCTAGCTTCTTAAGCGGTTAACTCCTCTGACACTGCCTCTATCTGTCTAGCCACCCAAGGGGTTAACTCCTCTGATAAAACCAGGGGGGGGGGGGGGGGAATCAGGAAGGCGCAATATCAAGTTGAATAAGCTGTTGGTTTCAAATGCACATGTAGATATAGTCCAATGTTTAAAACAGAGTCCAATTCAGTGGATGAAGGAAATGGCTACTGCTGGAGGATACACTGGAAACAAATATTGGAAACAAATAACTGCATTAACTCAACGCGTTTCGCTGGAACAGCTGTCACAGCTTCATCTAGGTTTGCCACCTTTTACTCAAAAAAAGAGAGAAGGGCCATTAGGGGTGGAGCCACAAAGGGGGCGGATTATCACTGAAATGATATATATTATTTGTATATCATGCCAGTGAGGAACGTGTGTATATATATAAATATAAAATATATATATTTGTATATGCCAGTATTTCGCCCATCAATATGCCATTCTTTTGCCATTTAATATTACAGTATTTTGCCCATAAACATGCAATTCTTTTCCCATTTTAATATGGCAGGATTTTGCCCCTCAATATGCAAGGATTTTGACTGTGGCATATTACTGGGGGATCAGGCTGGGCATATTACTGGTCATTTACACTGGCATATTACTGGGCAATTAAACGGTGGCATATTACTGGATGATTAAACGGTGGCATATTACTGGGGGATCAGGCTGGGCATATTAATGGGCAATTATGCTGGGCATATTACTGGGCAATTATGCTGGGCATATTACTGGGCAATTAAACTGTGACATATTCCTGGGCAATTAAATGGTGGCATATTACTGGGCATTGATGCTGGGCATATTACTGGGCAATTACACATTGGCATATTTCTGGGCAATTATGCTGGGCATATTACTGGGCAATTACACTGGCATATTACTGGGCAATTACACTGGTAAATTACTTGGCTATTACGCTGGGCATATTATTGGGAAATTACACTGTGGCATATTACTGGGCAATTATGCTGGGCATATTACTGGGCAATTACACTGTGGAATATTACTGGGCAATTATGTTGGGCATATTACTGGGCAATTACACTGTGGCATATCACTGGACAATTATGCTGGGCATATTACTGGGCAATTACTTTGTGGCATATTACTGGGCAATTATGCTGGGCATATTACTGGGCAATTAAACTGTGGCATATTACTGGGGGATCAGGCTGGGCATATTACTGGGCAATTACATTGGCATATTACTGGGAAATTAAACTGTGGCATATTACTGGGCAATTAAACAGTGGAATACTGGGCAATTAAAGAGTGGGATGTTACTGGGGGATCAGGCTGCACATAGTAATGGGCAATTATGCTGGGCATATTACTGGGCAATTAAATGGTGGCATATTACTGGGCAATGATGCTGGTCATATGACTGGGTAATTACACTGTGGCATATTACTGGGCAATTATGCTGGGCAATTATGCTGGGCATATTGCTGGGCAATTACAGTGGCATATTACTGGGCAATTAGGCTGTGGAAAATTAATGGCCAGGCTAATAGTGGCATATTAATGGCCAGGCTAATAGTGGCATATTAAAGGTCAGGCTAATAGTGGCATATTAATGGGAAAATTGACTCTAGCCATTGTGATGCTGTGGCATGTTCTGTGGGGCAAAATAACATGTACTATGAGGCAAAGTGTCACTGTGGTGTGTTCTGCAGGGGCAAAGTTACATTGCGGTATGTTCTGGGGGGCAAATTGACATTGTGTCATGCCAAAACGTGTGGGTGCAAAGTGCTGTGGGTGCTGTATGGTGCTGTGTTAAGTTCTTTAGGTGCATCGTGGGTGCAGAGGAAGGCATAAAATAAGAAATTAACAATTTTTCAATAACATTTTTATTACATATAAAACCGTTGAATACAATATTAAAAAGTTCATATAAGTATAAATGCAACTAGTTATATACATATATTTGGGGTCCACCTCAAGCTTTTGAAAAGGATGGAAATATTTAATATTTGAATGTGTTTTTGTGGTCAGAAATGTAATATTACTTTGCTGAGAGGGTGGTGGGTGCATGGAATAGTCTTCCAGCATAAGTGGTAGAGGAGGAGTTTGAGCATTAATCGGATAGGTATAAGGTTATCCTAGATATAAGATAAGGCCAGGGACTAATGAAAGTATTACTTTACTGAGAGGGTAGTGGATGTATGGAATAGTCTTCCTGTAGAGGTGGTAAAGGTTAATACAGTGAAGGTTTAATCATGCATGGGATAGGTATAGGGCTATATATAAGATAAGGCCAGGCAGTATTACTTTACTGATAGGGGGGTGGATACAGTGCTGTATTTACCGCGAGGCATCCTAGGCGGATGCCTATGGCGGCAAATTTTGGGGGGCGGCAGCTGCCGCCCCCCAGCACTGGAAAAAAAAAAATTAAAAAAAAAATCTGGCCCTTTAAAAAAAAAAAAAAACCCCACCGCGCTTGCAGGCAGAGACGGAGGTGAGAAGGGATCGCAAGATCCCCCCTCACCAACGGTCTGCCTGCCAGGCTGCACGGGGAGCCGAACAGGCAGCACAGAGAAACCTCCGTGCTGCCTGTTCGGCTCCCCGTGCAGTGTGCCGACACAGAAGTGCCGACAGGTCACGTGACGGGCGCGCTGACGTCATACGCGCGCCCGGTCACGTGACCTGTCGGCACAATCGCCGGGAAGCCGAACAGGCAGCATGGAGGGACCATGCTGCCTGCCTGCCAGGGAAAGGTAAGTGCTGATGGGATGTGTGTGTGTGTGTGTGTGTGTGTGTGTGTGTGTGTGTGTGTGTGTGTGTGACTGTGTGTGATGGGAGACAGTGTGTGTGACTGAGTGTGATGGGAGTCAGAGTGTGTGTGATTGAAGACAGTGTGTGTGAATGAGTGGGATGGGAATCAGAGTGTGTGTGATGGGAGACAGTGTGTGACTGAGTGTGATGGGAGTCAGAGTGTGTGTGATGGGAGACAGTGTGTGTGAATGAGTGTGATGGGAGTCAGAGTGTGTGTGATTGGAGACAGTGTGTGTGAATGAGTGTGGTGTGTGATGGGAGACAGTGTGTGTGACTGAGTGTGATGGGAGTCAGAGTGTGTGTGATTGGAGACAGTGTGTGTGACTGAGTGTGATGGGAGTCAGAGTGTGTGTGATGGGAAACAGTGTGTGTGACTGAGCGTGATGAGAGACTGTGTGTGACTGAGTGTGATGGGAGACAGTGTGTGTGACCTGTGTGTGATGGGAGACAGTGTGTGTGACTGAGTGTGATGGGAGTCAGAGTGTGTGTGATGGGAGACAGTGTGTGTGACTGAGTGTGATGGGAGTCAGAGTGTGCGTGATGGGAGTAGGAGTGTGTGACTGAGTGTGATGGGAGTAGGAGTGTGTGACTGAGTGTGATGGGAGTGTAAGCTTGATGTGAGTCTGAATGATGGGGCATGTCTTAGGTGTGTAACGTGGGTGTGCAGCTTGGGTAGGGGGGTGCCCGGATTTTGTCTGCCTAGGGCAGCACAAAATCAAGATACACCACTGGGTGGATACATGAAATGGCCTTCCAGCAGAAGTGGTAGGTTCATATAAATGTATGTTTATGGTGTACACACAGCTCTCTGACTGAAGGCCATCTGCACCATGTCTTACTATATTTCATGTAATGCACCTGCCTGATGTAGATGTTGTGCTGTGAGTGTAAAGTTGGTGGGAACTTGGTGATATAATCTACACTGTGACAAATAGGTGGAGTTACATTATGCTAATTATATTGTATGGGCGGGTTTTTTGAAAAGAAGGGGTGGTCAATTGGAAGATAAGCTGCAAAATGTCCCTGGAAAAAATTGGTAACTATGCAACAGATACATTCACAGCACATCTACATCAGGCAGGTGCATTTTATCACTTTCACATGAAATATAGTAAAACCTGGTGCAGATGTGCTTCAGTCAGAGAGCTGTGTCTACACCATAAAACATACATTAGTATGAACCTACCACTTCTGCTAGGAGGCCATTCTATGTATCCACTCCCCTATCAGTAAAGTAATACTGCTTGGCCTTGTCTTATATCTAGGATAGCCTTATACCTAGCCCTTGCATGCTTAAACTCCTTCACTGTATTAACCTCTACCATTTATACTGGAAGACTATTCCATGCATCCACTACCCTCTCAGTAAAGTAATATTTTCATTAGTTACTGGCCTTATCTTATATCTAGGATAACCTTTTACCTATTGCATGCATGCTTAAACTCGTCACTGTATTAACCTCTACCACTTCTATTCCATGCATCCACTACCCTCTCTGTAAAGTAATACTTTAATTAATTCCTGCAATTATCTTATATCTAGGATAGCCTTATTCATATACCATGCATGATTAAACTCCTTCATGTATTAACCTTTAACACCTCTACTGGAAGACTGTTCCATACATCCCCTACCCTCTCTGTAAAGTAATACTTTCATTAGTCCCTGGCCTTATCTTATATCTAGGATAACCTTATACCTCTCCCATTAATGCTTAAACTCTTCCTCTACCACTTATGCTGGAAGACTATTCCATGCACCCACCACCCTCTCAGTAAAGTAATATTACAACAAAAACATTAAAATATTAAATATTTCCAGCCTTTTGAAAAGCTTGAGGTGGACCCCAAACATATGTATATAACTAGGTGCATTTATACTTATATGAACTTTTCAATATTATATTCAACTATTTTATATGTAATAAAAATGTTATTGAAAAATTGTTCATTTCTTATTTGTATCCCTTCCTCTGCACCCACATTGCACCTAAAGAACTTAACACAGCACCATATAGCCACCACCGCACTTTGCACCCACATGTTTTGGCATGCCACAATGTCAATTTGCCCCCCAGAACATACCACAGTGTAACTTTTCCCCTGCAGAACATGCCACAGTGACACTTTGCCTCATAGTACATGTTATTTTGCCCCACAGAACATGCCACAGCCTGGAATATATCTATATATATGTATATATATATATATATACATACACACACTCCAAAGGGATTATACTATATACCAGATCTGAGAATAACGAACTGGATACAGAATGGGATTAAAACTATTGGAGAATTGTACTCTAATGGGGATATGATACCTTTCTCCACACTTAGAACAAGATTTTACTTAGAACACTCAGAATTCTTTAAGTATTTACAAATAAGGCATGTGCTGAGCGGTAATAATGGAATACAGATAACAGGATTAGATAAGTTAGCCGGAAAAGCCCCATATGTTAAAAAAGCAATCTCTGTGGGATATAACTTGTTGAATAGTTCAGATAGCTCACAAAAATTATCATTTTTGATGAAATGGGAACAACAACTTAATATAAATATAGAAACAAAAATATGGTTTAATTCCATAACAAAGTTACAAGGAGTTTCTAAGAATATATCACATTTCGAAACTGTTAGGAAGGTCTTATACCATTGGTACTATGTGCCCACTAAGCTATCAAAAATGTACACAACAACATCCCCACTATGTTGGAGGCAATGTGGCCAAAATGGTAATATGGCACATATATGGTGGCACTGTCCAAAATTGCAGAAGTTTTGGCAGGGGATTCATACACTCTTAGAAGAAATATTCTCAACACGTTTGCCATTTACACCTGAATTCATATTATTAAATATAATACCTGAAAAACTTACAAAGAATAAAAGTAAACTTGTATTGCAAATTTTGACCACTGCAAAGGTATCTATAGCAAGAGCCTGGAAAAACCAGGAACCACCAATATGTAAGGATGTAGAGAGTTTGTTGAATACTAACAGGGTTTATGAGAAAATGGCGCACAGAATGGTAAATACATTGAATAATTTTAATGAAATATGGGGTCCGTGGGATAGATATCAATGTGACAAGATGAATATTAATGGGTCAGAGGGAAATACAAGTCCAAGAGATATAGTTTGGAGGAGACAGGCTCTAAGGGGAATACAAATAATTTGATAGAAAGAAAGTTGAAATCTAGGTAGGAGCTAGAAAAGGTATTAGGAATAATAAAATGGGGAAAACGGGGGGATAGGTGGCCCTAGATGAGATACATGTAGTTAAATATGAGAGGATAGGTTTGGTGGATGTTTTTTTCTTGAGTGTAGGATGTCTATTGTATTGTTTTCTTTTTACTGTAGTAAAGTGTTAATACCTTATCCCTGATTATGAGGGAGGGTTAATGAAATTATAATATTTTTTACAGTATTTATGTAATATTAGGGCATACAAAATGAAAGGATGAAGCATCAAGACTGAGGGAGAAGAGGAAAGGGGAGAGGAGATACTAACAGGGTAAACAAGATAAAAATAAAAGTGTAAAGAGTAATAGGTAAAGCTCTTTTAGGAAATTTATGACCCCCTGAAGTAAATACGGAGAATATGTAATATCTCTGATCTTGATGCTTTGTTTTTATAGGAACTTATCTTCCTTTTTTTCTCTGTTCTTCTTGTATGGATATGTATCTGAATGATGTATTGTTTTGTATGTTCTAAATGCTAATTTTTATATGAAAATATAATAAAGATTAAATTATAAAAAAAAGAAAGTAATACTTTACTGATAGGGTAGTGGATGCATGAAATAGTCTTCCAGTAGAAGTGGTAAAGGTTAATACAGTGAAGGAGTTTAAGCATGCATGGGATAGGTATAAGGCTATCCTAGATATAAGATAAGGTCAAGGACTAATGAAAGTATTACATTACTGAGAGGGTAGTGTGTGCATGGAATAGTCTTCCAGTAGAAGTGGTAGAGGTTAATACAGTGAAGGAGTTTAACCCCTTCATGACGTTAGGACGTGCTATGCCGTCCTGAAAAATATTGCCTTGAAGACGTTAGGACGGCATAGCACGTCCTGCATTAAAATGAATAGTGCACACATATGCACTATTCAAAACCGGCTTTTCCGCAACCTGACACTGCCTGGCCACTTAGGCAGTCTCCCAGCCGTGAATCGCCCTCTTCACAGCCATGTGATCGCGGTGATTTGCCAAATCCCGCGATCACATGGCTCCTCAAGTACCCGCCCCGTATTGGCTGCTAAAATGAACAGCGTGCTTTCTGCAAGCTGTTCAAGCAGTTTGAAGATAATCAGAGACTACTGCCAGTCTCCGATTATCTTCAAGCTGCTTGAACAGTGTGCAGAAAGCACGCTGTTCATTTTAGCAGGTAATACAGGGCGGGTACTTGAAATCCCGCAATCACATGGCTCCTTTCAGTACCAGCCCCGTATAAGGCTGCAGGGCGACACAGATAGAAGGAGCTAGGAGTCTGTCCCTCCCCCTGCAGGGCGACACAGACAGAAGGAGCTAGGAGTCTGTCCCTCCCCCTGCTGGGTGACACAGGCAGAAGGAGCTAGGAGTCTGTCTCTCCCCCTACAGCGCGACATAGACAGGAGGAAGGAGTCTGTCCCTCCCCCTGCAGGGTGACACAGACAGGCACTATGAGACTGTCCCTCCCCCTGCAGGCTGACATAGACAGAAGGAGGAAGGAGTCTGACCCTCCCCCTGCAGGGCGACATAGACAGGAGGAAGGAGTCTGTCCCTCCCCCTGCAGGCTGACATAGACAGAAGGAGGAAGGAGTCTGTCCCTCCCCCTGCAGGGCGACATAGACAGAAGGAGGAAGGAGTCTGTTCCTCCCCCTGCTGGGTGACATAGACAGAAGGAGGAAGGAGTCTGTCCCTCCCCCTGCAGGGTGACACAGACAGGCACTATGAGTCTGTCCCTCCCCCTGCAGGCTGACATAGACAGAAGGAGGAAGGAGTCTGTCCATCCCCCTGCTGGGTGACACAGGCAGAAGGAGCTAGGAGTCTGTCTCTCCCCCTACAGGGCGACACAGACAGGCACTATGAGTCTGTCCCTCCCCCTGCAGGCCAACATAGACAGAAGGAGGAAGGAGTCTGTCCCTCCCCCTGCAGGGCGACATAGACAGAAGGAGCTAGGAGTCTGTCCCTCCCCCTGCAGGGTGACACAGACAGAAGGAGCTAGGAGTCTGCCCCTCCCCCTGCAGGATGACACAGATTACACTATGAGTCCGTCCCTCCACCTGAAGGGTGACATAGACAGAAGGAGGAAGGAGTCTGTCCCTCCCCCTGCAGGGCGGCATAGACAGAAGGAGGAAGGAGTCTGTCCCTCCCCCTGCAGGGCGACATAGACAGAAGGAGGAAGGAGTCTGTTCCTCCCCCTGCTGGGTGACATAGGCAGAAGGAGCTAGGAGTCTGTCTCTCCCCCTACAGGGCGACACAGACAGGCACTATGAGTCTGTCCCTCCCCCTGCAAGGCGACATAGACAGAAGGAGCTAGGAGTCTGTCCCTCCCCCTGCAGGGTGACACAGACAGAAGGAGCTAGGAGTCTGTCCCTCCCCCTGCAGGGTGACACAGACAGAAGGAGCTAGGAGTCTGTCCCTCCCCCTGCAGGATGACACAGACTACACTATGAGTCCGTCCCTCCCCCTGCAGGGTGACATAGACAGAAGGAGGAAGGAGTCTGACCCTCCCCCTGCAGGCAGACATAGACAGAAGGAGGAAGGAGTCTGTCCCTCCCCCTGCTGGGCGACATAGACAGAAGGAGGAAGGAGTCTGTCCCACCCCCTGCAGGGCGACATAGACAGAAGGAGGAAGGAGTCTGTCCTTTCCCCTGCAGGGTGACATAGACAGAAGGAGGAAGGAGTCTGTCCCTCCCCCTGCTATGTGACACAGACAGAAGGAGCTAGGAGTCTGTCTCTCCCCCTACAGGGCGACACAGACAGAAGGAGGAAGGAGTTTGTCCCTCCCCCTGCAGGGCGACATAGACAGAAGGAGCTAGGAGTCTGTCCCTCCCCCTGTAGGGTGACACAGACAGAAGGAGCTAGGAGTCTGCCGCTCCCCCTGCAGGATGACACAGACTACACTATGAGTCCGTCCCTCCACCTGCAGGGTGACATAGACAGAAGGAGGAAGGAGTCTGTCCCTCCCCCTGCAGGGCGACATAGACAGAAGGAGGAAGGAGTCTGTCCCTCCCCCTGCAGGGCGACATAGACAGAAGGAGGAAGGAGTCTGTTCCTCCCCCTGCTGGGTGACATAGGCAGAAGGAGATAGAAGTCTGTCTCTCCCCCTACAGGGCGACACAGACAGGCACTATGAGTCTGTCCCTCCCCCTGCAGGGAGACATAGACAGAAGGAGCTAGGAGTCTGTCCCTCCCCCTGCAGGGTGACATAGACAGAAGGAGCTAGGAGTCTGTCCCTTCCCCTGCAGGCCAACATAGACTACACTATGAGTCCGTCCCTCCCCCTGCAGGGCGACATAGACAGAAGGAGGAAGGAGTCTGTCCCTCCCCCTGCAGGCCGACATAGACAGAAGGAGGAAGGAGTCTGTCCCTCCCCCTGCTATGTGACACAGACAGAAGGAGCTAGGAGTCTGTCTCTCCCCCTACAGGGCGACACAGACAGGCACTATGAGTCCGTCCCTCCCCCTGCTGGGTGACATAGACAGAAGGAGGAAGGAGTTTGTCCCTCCCCCTGCAGGGCAACATAGACAGAAGGAGGAAGGAGTCTGTCCCTCCCCCTGCTGGGTGACACAGACAGAAGGAGCTAGGAGTCTGTCCCCCCACCTGCAGGGTGACACAGACAGAAGGAGCTGGGAGTCTGCCCCTCCCCCTCCCTGGTGACACAGACAAATGAGGTTATAAATTGCCTCACATATAAAAAAAAAAAACTACAGGAAAAGGGCGACTCACTTTGTTCATGGAGAAGCAGGTTCTATCCCAGTCCAGAGAGGCACCAAGGGATTTCAGCTGATGATAAAGTCTCCTTTCCTGATAAGACAAACAGTGTAATATTGAGAAACAGACATACCCGCAATACACAATGACATCCACAAGATGTCGCTCCAACGTACTCTTCCTTCTACTTCCACATGGTACCTAGAAATTCTTCTCGACCAAAGTCATGTCTAGAGTTGAGCGGACACCTGGATGTTTCGGGTTCAGCGGGTTCGGCTGAACTTTTAAAAAAAGTCCAGGGCCTAGTGTCTCCCCCCCCCCCCCCCCCCGGTCATTATGCATGTGTTGCAAGTTTGTTAACACATAGATCATGTTTTACACACAAGCAGCCTCCACGTAGCTGGGGCTATAGGAAGTATGCAGAGGTACAGCTGTGTCTGGAAAACACACACGATTAGGAAAATGACCGTGTGCTCTGCGTCAGTCACAGTGAGCGCAGGAGAGTCCTGTATGTTTTACCTTTCTTTTCACCTGGAGCTGTGTCGCTCTCATACTTTATCACCTCTTTGTCCTTCCATTTCTGGTCTTTTGTAGGTGAAACCTGCGAGGAAAAGGGACTTACAGAAACGGATGCATTTTTTAAACAGCAAGTGCGCCTCTGTGTACATGTACCAGATACAGAATGCCAAGTGTATTGGGAGTATGGAAACCTCAAGTTAAATTTGTCACCTAAACTAAAATCCTGACTGCCCACACTAGCTGAGTAAAAGTATTTTTTTTTTTTTTTTGCTGCAGGAACCAATGAGAATAATGCCATTCAATGGAATTTCCTGTGTCTCTAGTGTCATCAGAGAATGTGTTGCATCACAGGAAGTGACTAAATGAAACAAAACTTTATATGCTCAGTGTCTATATAATCAGTGCTGCCGCACCTGCAGTAAACATGCAGAGTAATCACTGGGGTGTGCTTGAGTCAAATATGAAAAATGGGATTTATGTAGAATGCCTGCATCAAATCACACAGGGATAAAAGCCTGTGTATTATGCAAGAAGTGATCTACATCTTGCACCAAAGTGAGTTTAGTGATGAGACTGTCCCTATAACTTTGTAACCAGGGATCTCCTACAATTCTGCACTAATTTCCCAATGACCGGGGGTAATTACTTGACCACTATTGACCTGTGCAAGGGGTATTGGCAAATCCCCTTGGAGCCTGATGCTATTCCTAAGTCTGCATTCGTCACCCCATTTGGCTTGTACCAATTTAAGGTCATGCCATTTGGGATGAAGAATGCCCCAGCTACTTTTTAAAAATAATAAGAGAAATAAACACAGGTCTAGAAAGAGTTACCTGAGATAAAGAATTAAAATAAGGGATAAAGAGAGAGGAGAAAGGGGGAGAAGAAAGGGGAAAAAAAAATATAGGAGAAGCTGGAAGGAAATAAGCGGTGGTGGGGGGTGGGGGGAATACTCTGCATCTGGGGAGCACATTGTCAAGTAAGGATGTATGAGATGCGAGAGTACATGGTTCCAAAACGGACAAGGAGAAGAGAGTGAGGAGAGAGGGAGAAAGGAGGAGAAAAAAATGGGTGGGAAGAAAGGAGGAAAGAGAAGGTAAAGAGAAAATAGGAAGAAGAAGAAAAGGGAAGGAAGAAGGAAGGAAAGGATATAAGAAACGATAAGGGAAGATAGAACTCCCGAGTTAAACATAGATGATACTAAAACCTCTCCTATAGATAGTGGACAAGAGGAAGGATAGTGGGGAGAGAGATTGAGAAAGGGCGAGCCATGTATGACCGCATATGAGTAGAAAGTATGTCTTAGTTATGTATTACTTATGTTTTTTGCACTTTTTGATGTAATGCCTTTGTAATTGTATGTAAATGGAAACTATTTATACACTTTTGATATTTTCATATTAAAATTAAAAAAAATTGTGTAGTTGAATCAGTCTAATACTTGTTCTCTTTTGTTTCCCACCCTCCCATCCCAAGGCAAGCACATCGGTGGGCGACCGTAAGCGCCAAGATGTCATCACTTCGAAAATTAAAGCAAAAGCTTGCTTGTCGCACAGCGGGATCCAGGGACGTGTCTGACTGCCAGTTCATGGAGTCAAGAAGGAATTTTTCTCCCACTGTGGAGCCAATTGGCAAAACTTTTATAGGGTTTTTTTCGCCTTCTTCTGGATATTTTCTGGCATTTCATTAGGTGCAGATTGGGGGGGTTCCTTCTTGCGGTAATGCGCCACTCACTACTTCTGGGGATAGCAAAAATACCCTGCAGGTTGAGATGGGCGCGATTTGGGTACTGACGGTGTGGTCGGGCCCATGCGGTGGAAGCGGAGCCAGCAGGTTGGTTGTGGATACAAAGACGGGAACAGATTGTGTGGTCGGGACCGCCGCTGGGGCACGGTTATGGCTACTGCAGAACGCAAAAACATGTTGGGCAGTGATGGCTCCATGGCTGTGTCCTGTGGAGTGACGTACCCAGGCAGCCGCGTGGGGGCACGTGAGTTGGGGGGGTCACGGGAATCAAGGAAAGGGGGGGTTCAAGGCCAGCAGATGTTCCTGGCCGTCCCGGGATACCCCATGGGGCTTGACAAGTGGTTGAGCCAGGGAAGGCAGCCTGGTGAAGGCTGGACCAGTTGTCATGTGCACTGCAGGCAAGTGGAGCTCAGCGTATCTGCCTCCAGGTAGTATTGGGTTTGGGGGACTCCACCCTTTATGTTATAAATAAATGACTTGCAACCATATCAAGTGTCCTGGTTTTATTCAAGTATTGTATGGGGTAGTTAAAGGTTGATTTTCTCCATCGGGAAACCGATAAGGCATGGGAGCTTACTGACTCTGCACCTCTGTCCCAGGCTATGTGTAAAGACTGTCTAGCACAGCTAGGCATGAGAGGTTATCTGACTCTGCACCTCTGTCCCGGGCTACGTATAAAAACTATCTAGTACAACTGGGCATGAGAGGTTATTTGACTGTGCATCTCAGTCCCGGGCTATGTGTAAAGACTGTCTAGTACAGCCGTGCATGAGAGGTTATCTGGCTCTGCACATCTGTCCCAGGCTATGTGTAAAGACTGTCTAGTACAGCTGTGCATGAGAGGTTATCTGGCTCTGCACCTCTGTCCCGGACAAGATTGGCCTAATTGCTCTTTTCTGCCACTAACACAGTCTAAATATTTCTGTAAACATGTGTTTTTATTCTTGATATGAGCACTAGGTGCCTGGTAGTCACTGGAAGTGAAGTGATGCCTGGTTGGTGCATTTTAAATGTCCATTGCATCACTTCGGGGGAGGGGTTACATGGTGCGTGTGATCCCTGAAGTGATTCCCATATTTTGCAATTTATTTCCCAGTCTCTGTAGCTGAGTCACTGCATCCTGCCAACTAGTTGCCCGCTGCGTCACTTCTGGGTGGCGGTCACATGGTGCGTGTGATCCCTAAAGTGATTCCCATTGTGGCGAAACCGGCCTCGCCACGTGTCCTTGGAGGGGGCTGCTTGCCCGCCTCTTGCCTTTGGACTATGGACCAGACTTTATGTGAATGTGTTATACCCCAGATAGGAATCCCATGGAGCCCATTCGTATGAAACTGACTGTAAAGACTTTGGCTCCATGGCGATTAAACTGTATTTGTGTGGTCCGAGCGCCATTCACTTAATAATGTGCGCTCAGACCTGAGCTATCTGGGGATATGTGAAATGTCTGTGTGTTATGTGTAAAATGTGACTTTATGTATTTTAAAGTGTGTCCTCAATTACCCGTTGCAACATTGTTGCGAACGGGTAATTGAACAGTAAGTAGCCGTCCTTTGTTCTCGGGGGTGGCTGCTGTCACGAAGTGAATTCTGACAGTCTGACTAACTGGGGTTCTTGGAGGGGCCTGAGGGCCAAACACCTCCCTATAGATTATGGACCCTGTCTGTAATGTGTTTAAGCCTTCCATTGTTTAGTTATGTCAGCCACCCAGTCTGACTACCTTGCTTCTGGCTCCAGATTAAAGTGGCTAGATACTGCTTTACTGGTGATGTGTTTAAGTTTTCTATTGTTTAATCAAGTGTTATCTGATTGCAGTTTGGTGTATATAAGTCTGTGTTGTTTGTCAAATAAAGTCGTTCAATCTTGCTGTAAGAGTTCCTGTTTTAACCCTCAAAGTGAAGTGTCGTCTCATTATTGGGGGAAGGATTTATTGTATGCTGTTCCAGTTTGACTGCTAGGAGAGTAAACCTATTCGTATGGTTCCTATTCAACTGTCTACAGCATTCATATGCTTGGGAGAATTTATTTGTTTCTCCGGTTCAGTGATTGTGGTGTCTGCCAGAGTGCTTGGAGTCCTCAGGAAGCGCTAGGAGCATCCTTCAACGGAGGTACCCAGTCGGGGTGCCAGGCGATCCGTTACATTGGTGGCAGCGGTGGGATGGCGTCCTAGTGCGAGGTAAAGCAGTTTAGAGACACAGTCGTTTGGATTTACAAATTGAAGGCGACGCTAGTGTTTATACAGCGTCCCTGTCTACATAAAGATTTGGGAAAATGGGGTTCGTGGATCCTTGGGCACCTCGCACACCTGAGGAAGAGGGTGAATTGGACTGGAGAGATATTGCCCGGCAAGAACTATGGTACAATGCCCTGGAGGAAGTCCAGTATCAACGGCAGCAGCGCCTTCCTGGTGTCGCATACCGGTTGGAGGAACAAATGGCCTGGCGGATGCCGCTTCTGGGAGACCAACCCGGAGGGCAGCAGGTCAGACAACTTGAGTACCTCGTGGAAAGGGAACTGAGCCTTGACGCCTCATACCGGGCACTGTGGTGGTGCACTGTCCAGCCAGAGACATGGAGGGCAGAGGGCATCCAGCCGGAGGGGGAGAACTACACTAGCCCTGGCCTGTTGTGGAAGGCCTTAGCAGAAGACGTCGACTTTGGCAGTCCAGCAGAGTCACGGTACTGGGCTATTTTTTATTACCGGGGTGAGATGGTACAGGGCCCGAGATCTAGGGGACTGGGACAAGACCTCCACCGTTTGGCTGCCATGGAACGACAGCTAGAGATGGACTATGTGGAACTACTAAACTCATGTCAGCCACAGGGCATAGACACAGAACAGGAAAACTGGCTGGGAGACCCAGACCTGCCAACCTACAGCTGGGAAAACGCAGCCGAGATACCCCCTGCTTCACTACCAGCGGCAGAAGTAGGGGACCTCATAGACTGGTCCTGGGAAGACCCACAGGTGGCAGGTGGAGATGGGATGGCGGTCTCTCTACCGGCCCTACAGGGATGCTGGGCGGTCGGCCCAGATCTCCAGCGGCAGTGTGTACCCCAGGGAGATGAAGGTGCCGTCCTTCCTCCCCAGCGGCAGTGTGTACCCCAGGGAGCAGAAGGTGCAGTCCTTCCTCCCCAGCGGCAGCGTGTACCCCAGGGAGATGAAGGTGCCGTCCTTCCTCCCCAGCGGCAGTGTGTACCCCAGGAAGCAGAGACCATCTGTCTCGCACCCCAGCCGCAGGACAAAATATTGAAAGGGGAGACAGTTGGTCCCCCTCTCCACCAGCAAAGAGAGTGTCAGGGAGAGGAGCAGGTTACCCCCTCTCCCCAGCGGCAGTCTACAGTTCAGAGAGAGGAGCTTGTTACACCCTCTCTCCAGCGGCAGCCTAACCCACCAAGGGGAGATGTTAAGCCCCACAACTATGCAGATGGGACCGTAGTCTCTGCACTTGCAGCCCCAGGGGCAGGGACGGTCGGTCCTGTCCCCCAGCCACAGAGCAGTGTATCCAGAGGGGAGACAGTCGGTCTCCCCCTCCCCCAACCAGGCTCCATCCAGGCTACTTCAGTGGTAGTGCTGGCACCCGGGCAGAGTACCGCTGGTCTCTGCCCACTCAGCAACCCACCAAGGCAGTCTACCAGCCCCCCGCACAGCTGTGGTGAGGCACCTGGACATGGACAAGTTGCTATTTTATCCAGGTGTAGTAACCAGTTATTGTGGGTGGGTTGTATTGCTGTTTGTGCTTCGTGGGTGGGTTGCTGGACTAACCAGGGCACTGACCGGCAGGAGGTCAGATACCCTGTTAGTTTGGATGGTAAAGGGGAGAAATGTGGCGAAACCGGCCTCACCACGTGTCCTTGGAGGGGGCTGCTTGCCCGCCTCTTGCCTTTGGACTATGGACCAGACTTTATGTGAATGTGTTATACCCCAGATAGGAATCCCATGGAGCCCATTCGTATGAAACTGACTGTAAAGACTTTGGCTCCATGGCGATTAAACTGTATTTGTGTGGTCCGAGCGCCATTCACTTAATAATGTGCGCTCAGACCTGAGCTATCTGGGGATATGTGAAATGTCTGTGTGTTATGTGTAAAATGTGACTTTATGTATTTTAAAGTGTGTCCTCAATTACCCGTTGCAACATTGTTGCGAACGGGTAATTGAACAGTAAGTAGCCGTCCTTTGTTCTCGGGGGTGGCCGCTGTCACGAAGTGAATTCTGACAGTCTGACTGACTGGGGTTCTTGGAGGGGCCTGAGGGCCAAACACCTCCCTATAGATTATGGACCCTGTCTGTAATGTGTTTAAGCCTTCCATTGTTTAGTTATGTCAGCCACCCAGTCTGACTACCTTGCTTCTGGCTCCAGATTAAAGTGGCTAGATACTGCTTTACTGGTGATGTGTTTAAGTTTTCTATTGTTTAATCAAGTGTTATCTGATTGCAGTTTGGTGTATATAAGTCTGTGTTGTTTGTCAAATAAAGTAGTTCAATCTTGCTGTAAGAGTTCCTGTTTTAACCCTCAAAGTGAAGTGTCGTCTCATTATTGGGGGAAGGATTTATTGTATGCTGTTCCAGTTTGACTGCTAGGAGAGTAAACCTATTCGTATGGTTCCTATTCAACTGTCTACAGCATTCATATGCTTGGGAGAATTTATTTGTTTCTCCGGTTCAGTGATTGTGGTGTCTGCCAGAGTGCTTGGAGTCCTCAGGAAGCGCTAGGAGCATCCTTCAACGGAGGTACCCAGTCGGGGTGCCAGGCGATCCGTTACACCCATATATTGCAATTTATTTCCCAGCCTCTGTAGCTGGGTCACTGCATCCTGCCAACACAATGGCAGCCGTGTCATGCATTGCGGGGTCACAGGCTCCTGGTGACCCTTTAATGTGTGTGATGGAGACTTGCTATGCACTGGGTTCCCAGCATATAGAGAGAGGGCTGGATCCTTACGATTTTATTGTAGCTACCACTGTTTCACCTGTGTTGTTGGGGGCTGGTCAGGGCTCTGATCTTCCCATTTGCCTGTGCATACTTTTGATTCCTTTTAAAATGGTTTTAGATCATTGCTTGATCACTGTCAGCCGGGTAGGGCTCCAGTGCTCCCTTTTACGGTGGGGGCCCCGGGTTTGCACCCCCACACTGTTTTGTTTGCACCCTCTGCTGTTGGTTTGTCTGCTCTGTCCCCTGTCCCTGCGGTTGCTTCTGCTGCACCTCCCACGGTCTCTCCCGTCTCTGCACCTGATTTGCTTGCGTCTGTGGTGTTAGCTATCCCGGAAGTTTTGGGCAACGTATCTGTTGTTTCACCCCCTGCCGATAAGGACGCTGACAAAGATATAATTTGGCTGGCTGACTTGGCTAGGGGTGAAATGTATTTTTGCTATGAGACTCCGTTAGGGGCTCATATAAAATCTACTGTAAAGGAGGCTATTTGGAAGAGGGGAAAAGAGAAGAGACCGGGAAAAAACAAAAGCCGGCTCCACCTTAAAGATAAATCATTCCTTTTGTAACAGTAATCGGAGATGAGGTGCTGTGTCCGGCTGTGCAGATAGCCAAATGTACAAACCAGAAACAAAGAAAAATAGGACGTTGGCACTCTCCAATCCGAAGTATAAACAAAGTATTTATTAATCCAAGAAAACCGACCAAACAAAAAATATTCATGTATTCAGTGGAACATGTGCAGGAGTGCAGACAGGAGATAGATTGCCTTACGTGTTTCGTGCCTATGATTAAGTGCCAGTAGGCACGAAACGCGTAAGGCAATCTATCTCCTGTCTGCCTGTATCCAGACCATGAATGGCAGGATTGGATCGGATTGCAGAGATAAGTGGTTCTAGTACCAAAACAAAGAGTAATGGTGATAAAGGGCATCCCTGACGTTTACCATTCGACAGGGTGAGTGGGTCTGAGAGGGCTCCGTTCACCCTGATCCGCGCAGACAGGGCGTGATACAGGGCGTTCGTCCAAATATACATAGCGAAAACCTATATGTCGTAGAACTGCCCTCAAGAATGGCCAACTCACCCTGTTGAATGCTTTCTGTGCGTCTGCGGATAGGAGCATCAGGGGTATCGAATTAGATTTAGTGTAGTGAATAAGATTGACCACTTTAACTGTATTATCACGTGCTTCCCTACCCGGTACAAACCCAACCTGGTCCCTGTGGATCAAGGAGGGTAGAGCAACACTGAGTCTGGAGCTGAGGACTTTAGCCAAGAGTTTGACATCTACGTTGAGGAGAGAAATAGGACGGTAACTACTGCATTCATCTGGATCTTTACCTGGTTTGGGAATAATAGTAATATGGGCCTCTTGGGTATTATATACTTTGATGAGATGTGACAATAGGGAATCTTTAAAGACCTTATAATAGGTGACTGTGAGGCCGTCTGGCCCTGGACTCTTGCCTGTTGGGGTATTTTTAAGTGCTTCCTGTATTTCTTCTATTGTTATCGGGGAGTCTAGGGAAGCTGCTGTCTCCTCCGTGAGTTTGGAGTGCATATGGCGAGTCAGGTATTCAGAAATTTTGTGATGTTGTGTCTTGTCTGTTAATGGTGGGGGATCCCTATCTAAGTTGTAAAGGTCTTGGTAATATTGTTTAAACACGTTCGCTATGTCTGGAGTTGTGTGGACTAGTTCGTTAGGTTCGTATTTTGGCAATAAATTACATCCCCTGTGTGTGTTTCAGGGCCTTGGCCAAGTATTTACCTGGCTTGTCTTGTGTAAGGTGCGTCATGGTGCGTAGCCTCTGGAGGGCACTTTGAGCTTTGTTGTTGCACAGTATAGCTAGGTCGGATCGTAGTGTTAGAAGCTGTAAAAATATTTGGGGCGTGGGTATCTGTTTGTGTTGAGATTCTAGGTTATGTATCTTCTTCAGGATTTCTACCATGGCCTGTGTTCTCTGTTTTTTTGCCTAGCTGAATGAATGTACCACGGATAACAGCTTTGTGTGCTTCCCATATAGTTTGTGGGGATACATCCTGTGTTGCATTCTCATGAAAGTAGTTGGTTAGTGTCTGTTTAATGGTGTTTACATGGGCCTTGTCCTTTAAAAGAGATTCGTTAATTCTCCAGTTGAAGGATTGTCTAGTCATGGAGGGGACAGATACTTGCAATGATATAGGGGCATGATCGCTCTATGTGATGTTGTGAATCCGTGTATTCTGGAGTGAGGGGAGATGTCTGTGTGATAGAAAAAAGTAGTCAATTCGTGAATATGTGTTGTGTGGATGTGTCAGGTAATGAGAGGTTGTTTGATCAGGAGAATGGGTAGGAACACAACTGCAGAATTCAGCTTATGTAAATAAGGTGATTTACACCAATTTAGGTTTTAATATGAAGGGTTAATTAATCTTTATTAACTGTAGCAGCTTCTTCTTTTGAAGACTGGACATTGAGCCAAATAGACTTAACCACAAAGCAATTAGAACACTGAAGGGAAAGTCTGGGCGTTGAGCCAAGTTTCTTAGCCACAAAGCAATTAGAACACTGAAGGGAATGTCTGGGCGTTGAGCCAAGTTTCTTAACCACAAAGCAAACAGAACACTGAGTTTGAAGAGCGGATACAAGTTCACATTAGAAGAAGGTGAATGAATAGTGATACTTGCGGTTTCTTCAGCTGGTTCAGTGTAAACTGTAGAATGTCCGTGTCAGTAATCCGAATCAGGGGTTGGAGAAGGAGGGATATCCGATAAGCAATCCGAGGTCTGGTGTTGGAGAAAGAAGATTAAACAGGGGAAATCCGTAGTCAGCAGAGGAGAAGTCGGGTAAGTCATACAATCCAGGGTCTGTTAACGGTGATAACGATCTAGGTTTATAGCTTTGTCGGGAAACAAAACAGCTGATGCTCTCTTCACTGAAGGTTCAAGAATAAATCAGCAAGTTGAATGTGGCGCGCTTCCTCTGTCTAGAGTTGAGCGGACACCTGGATGTTTCGGGTTCAGCGGGTTCGGCTGAACTTTTAAAAAAAGTCCAGGGCCTAGTGTCTCCCCCCCCCCCCCCCCCGGTCATTACCCATTGCCCTCAGTTGGGGATCTTAAAATAATAATAAGGGGGGGACCTAGTGTCACATGTCCTCCAACTGTATGCATGTGTTGCAAGTTTGTTAACACATAGATCATGTTTTACACACAAGCAGCCTCCACGTAGCTGGGGCTATAGGAAGTATGCAGAGGTACAGCTGTGTCTGGAAAACACACACGATTAGGAAAATGACCGTGTGCTCTGCGTCAGTCACAGTGAGCGCAGGAGAGTCCTGTATGTTTTACCTTTCTTTTCACCTGGAGCTGTGTCGCTCTCATACTTTATCACCTCTTTGTCCTTCCATTTCTGGTCTTTTGTAGGTGAAACCTGCGAGGAAAAGGGACTTACAGAAACGGATGCATTTTTTAAACAGCAAGTGCGCCTCTGTGTACATGTACCAGATACAGAATGCCAAGTGTATTGGGAGTATGGAAACCTCAAGTTAAATTTGTCACCTAAACTAAAATCCTGACTGCCCACACTAGCTGAGTAAAAGTATTTTTTTTTTTTTTTTGCTGCAGGAACCAATGAGAATAATGCCATTCAATGGAATTTCCTGTGTCTCTAGTGTCATCAGAGAATGTGTTGCATCACAGGAAGTGACTAAATGAAACAAAACTTTATATGCTCAGTGTCTATATAATCAGTGCTGCCGCACCTGCAGTAAACATGCAGAGTAATCACTGGGGTGTGCTTGAGTCAAATATGAAAAATGGGATTTATGTAGAATGCCTGCATCAAATCACACAGGGATAAAAGCCTGTGTATTATGCAAGAAGTGATCTACATCTTGCACCAAAGTGAGTTTAGTGATGAGACTGTCCTTATAACTTTGTAACCAGGGATCTCCTACAATTCTGCACTAATTTCCCAATGACCGGGGGTAATTACTTGACCACTATTGACCTGTGCAAGGGGTATTGGCAAATCCCCTTGGAGCCTGATGCTATTCCTAAGTCTGCATTCGTCACCCCATTTGGCTTGTACCAATTTAAGGTCATGCCATTTGGGATGAAGAATGCCCCAGCTACTTTTTAAAAATAATAAGAGAAATAAACACAGGTCTAGAAAGAGTTACCTGAGATAAAGAATTAAAATAAGGGATAAAGAGAGAGGAGAAAGGGGGAGAAGAAAGGGGAAAAAAAAATATAGGAGAAGCTGGAAGGAAATAAGCGGTGGTGGGGGGTGGGGGGAATACTCTGCATCTGGGGAGCACATTGTCAAGTAAGGATGTATGAGATGCGAGAGTACATGGTTCCAAAACGGACCAGGAGAAGAGAGTGAGGAGAGAGGGAGAAAGGAGGAGAAAAAAATGGGTGGGAAGAAAGGAGGAAAGAGAAGGTAAAGAGAAAATAGGAAGAAGAAGAAAAGGGAAGGAAGAAGGAAGGAAAGGATATAAGAAACGATAAGGGAAGATAGAACTCCCGAGTTAAACATAGATGATACTAAAACCTCGCCTATAGATAGTGGACAAGAGGAAGGATAGTGGGGAGAGAGATTGAGAAAGGGCGAGCCATGTATGACCGCATATGAGTAGAAAGTATGTCTTAGTTATGTATTACTTATGTTTTTTGCACTTTTTGATGTAATGCCTTTGTAATTGTATGTAAATGGAAACTATTTATACACTTTTGATATTTTCATATTAAAATTAAAAAAAATTGTGTAGTTGAATCAGTCTAATACTTGTTCTCTTTTGTTTCCCACCCTCCCATCCCAAGGCAAGCACATCGGTGGGCGACCGTAAGCGCCAAGATGTCATCACTTCGAAAATTAAAGCGAAAGCTTGCTTGTCGCACAGCGGGATCCAGGGACGTGTCTGACTGCCAGTTCATGGAGTCAAGAAGGAATTTTTCTCCCACTGTGGAGCCAATTGGCAAAACTTTTATAGGGTTTTTTTCGCCTTCTTCTGGATATTTTCTGGCATTTCATTAGGTGCAGATTGGGGGGGTTCCTTCTTGCGGTAATGCGCCACTCACTACTTCTGGGGATAGCAAAAATACCCTGCAGGTTGAGATGGGCGCGATTTGGGTACTGACGGTGTGGTCGGGCCCATGCGGTGGAAGCGGAGCCAGCAGGTTGGTTGTGGATACAAAGACGGGAACAGATTGTGTGGTCGGGACCGCCGCTGGGGCACGGTTATGGCTACTGCAGAACGCAAAAACATGTTGGGCAGTGATGGCTCCATGGCTGTGTCCTGTGGAGTGACGTACCCAGGCAGCCGCGTGGGGGCACGTGAGTTGGGGGGGTCACGGGAATCAAGGAAAGGGGGGGTTCAAGGCCAGCAGATGTTCCTGGCCGTCCCGGGATACCCCATGGGGCTTGACAAGTGGTTGAGCCAGGGAAGGCAGCCTGGTGAAGGCTGGACCAGTTGTCATGTGCACTGCAGGCAAGTGGAGCTCAGCGTATCTGCCTCCAGGTAGTATTGGGTTTGGGGGACTCCACCCTTTATGTTATAAATAAATGACTTGCAACCATATCAAGTGTCCTGGTTTTATTCAAGTATTGTATGGGGTAGTTAAAGGTTGATTTTCTCCATCGGGAAACCGATAAGGCATGGGAGCTTACTGACTCTGCACCTCTGTCCCAGGCTATGTGTAAAGACTGTCTAGCACAGCTAGGCATGAGAGGTTATCTGACTCTGCACCTCTGTCCCGGGCTACGTATAAAAACTATCTAGTACAACTGGGCATGAGAGGTTATTTGACTGTGCATCTCAGTCCCGGGCTATGTGTAAAGACTGTCTAGTACAGCCGTGCATGAGAGGTTATCTGGCTCTGCACATCTGTCCCAGGCTATGTGTAAAGACTGTCTAGTACAGCTGTGCATGAGAGGTTATCTGGCTCTGCACCTCTGTCCCGGACAAGATTGGCCTAATTGCTCTTTTCTGCCACTAACACAGTCTAAATATTTCTGTAAACATGTGTTTTTATTCTTGATATGAGCACTCGGTGCCTGGTAGTCACTGGAAGTGAAGTGATGCCTGGTTGGTGCATTTTAAATGTCCATTGCATCACTTCGGGGGAGGGGTTACATGGTGCGTGTGATCCCTGAAGTGATTCCCATATTTTGCAATTTATTTCCCAGTCTCTGTAGCTGAGTCACTGCATCCTGCCAACTAGTTGCCCGCTGCGTCACTTCTGGGTGGCGGTCACATGGTGCGTGTGATCCCTAAAGTGATTCCCATTGTGGCGAAACCGGCCTCGCCACGTGTCCTTGGAGGGGGCTGCTTGCCCGCCTCTTGCCTTTGGACTATGGACCAGACTTTATGTGAATGTGTTATACCCCAGATAGGAATCCCATGGAGCCCATTCGTATGAAACTGACTGTAAAGACTTTGGCTCCATGGCGATTAAACTGTATTTGTGTGGTCCGAGCGCCATTCACTTAATAATGTGCGCTCAGACCTGAGCTATCTGGGGATATGTGAAATGTCTGTGTGTTATGTGTAAAATGTGACTTTATGTATTTTAAAGTGTGTCCTCAATTACCCGTTGCAACATTGTTGCGAACGGGTAATTGAACAGTAAGTAGCCGTCCTTTGTTCTCGGGGGTGGCTGCTGTCACGAAGTGAATTCTGACAGTCTGACTGACTGGGGTTCTTGGAGGGGCCTGAGGGCCAAACACCTCCCTATAGATTATGGACCCTGTCTGTAATGTGTTTAAGCCTTCCATTGTTTAGTTATGTCAGCCACCCAGTCTGACTACCTTGCTTCTGGCTCCAGATTAAAGTGGCTAGATACTGCTTTACTGGTGATGTGTTTAAGTTTTCTATTGTTTAATCAAGTGTTATCTGATTGCAGTTTGGTGTATATAAGTCTGTGTTGTTTGTCAAATAAAGTCGTTCAATCTTGCTGTAAGAGTTCCTGTTTTAACCCTCAAAGTGAAGTGTCGTCTCATTATTGGGGGAAGGATTTATTGTATGCTGTTCCAGTTTGACTGCTAGGAGAGTAAACCTATTCGTATGGTTCCTATTCAACTGTCTACAGCATTCATATGCTTGGGAGAATTTATTTGTTTCTCCGGTTCAGTGATTGTGGTGTCTGCCAGAGTGCTTGGAGTCCTCAGGAAGCGCTAGGAGCATCCTTCAACGGAGGTACCCAGTCGGGGTGCCAGGCGATCCGTTACACCCATATATTGCAATTTATTTCCCAGCCTCTGTAGCTGGGTCACTGCATCCTGCCAACACAATGGCAGCCGTGTCATGCATTGCGGGGTCACAGGCTCCTGGTGACCCTTTAATGTGTGTGATGGAGACTTGCTATGCACTGGGTTCCCAGCATATAGAGAGAGGGCTGGATCCTTACGATTTTATTGTAGCTACCACTGTTTCACCTGTGTTGTTGGGGGCTGGTCAGGGCTCTGATCTTCCCATTTGCCTGTGCATACTTTTGATTCCTTTTAAAATGGTTTTAGATCATTGCTTGATCACTGTCAGCCGGGTAGGGCTCCAGTGCTCCCTTTTACGGTGGGGGCCCCGGGTTTGCACCCCCACACTGTTTTGTTTGCACCCTCTGCTGTTGGTTTGTCTGCTCTGTCCCCTGTCCCTGCGGTTGCTTCTGCTGCACCTCCCACGGTCTCTCCCGTCTCTGCACCTGATTTGCTTGCGTCTGTGGTGTTAGCTATCCCGGAAGTTTTGGGCAACGTATCTGTTGTTTCACCCCCTGCCGATAAGGACGCTGACAAAGATATAATTTGGCTGGCTGACTTGGCTAGGGGTGAAATGTATTTTTGCTATGAGACTCCGTTAGGGGCTCATATAAAATCTACTGTAAAGGAGGCTATTTGGAAGAGGGGAAAAGAGAAGAGACCGGGAAAAAACAAAAGCCGGCTCCACCTTAAAGATAAATCATTCCTTTTGTAACAGTAATCGGAGATGAGGTGCTGTGTCCGGCTGTGCAGATAGCCAAATGTACAAACCAGAAACAAAGAAAAATAGGACGTTGGCACTCTCCAATCCGAAGTATAAACAAAGTATTTATTAATCCAAGAAAACCGACCAAACAAAAAATATTCATGTATTCAGTGGAACATGTGCAGGAGTGCAGACAGGAGATAGATTGCCTTACGTGTTTCGTGCCTATGATTAAGTGCCAGTAGGCACGAAACGCGTAAGGCAATCTATCTCCTGTCTGCCTGTATCCAGACCATGAATGGCAGGATTGGATCGGATTGCAGAGATAAGTGGTTCTAGTACCAAAACAAAGAGTAATGGTGATAAAGGGCATCCCTGACGTTTACCATTCGACAGGGTGAGTGGGTCTGAGAGGGCTCCGTTCACCCTGATCCGCGCAGACAGGGCGTGATACAGGGCGTTCGTCCAAATATACATAGCGAAAACCTATATGTCGTAGAACTGCCCTCAAGAATGGCCAACTCACCCTGTTGAATGCTTTCTGTGCGTCTGCGGATAGGAGCATCAGGGGTATCGAATTAGATTTAGTGTAGTGAATAAGATTGACCACTTTAACTGTATTATCACGTGCTTCCCTACCCGGTACAAACCCAACCTGGTCCCTGTGGATCAAGGAGGGTAGAGCAACACTGAGTCTGGAGCTGAGGACTTTAGCCAAGAGTTTGACATCTACGTTGAGGAGAGAAATAGGACGGTAACTACTGCATTCATCTGGATCTTTACCTGGTTTGGGAATAATAGTAATATGGGCCTCTTGGGTATTATATACTTTGAGGAGATGTGACAATAGGGAATCTTTAAAGACCTTATAATAGGTGACTGTGAGGCCGTCTGGCCCTGGACTCTTGCCTGTTGGGGTATTTTTAAGTGCTTCCTGTATTTCTTCTATTGTTATCGGGGAGTCTAGGGAAGCTGCTGTCTCCTCCGTGAGTTTGGAGTGCATATGGCGAGTCAGGTATTCAGAAATTTTGTGATGTTGTGTCTTGTCTGTTAATGGTGGGGGATCCCTATCTAAGTTGTAAAGGTCTTGGTAATATTGTTTAAACACGTTCGCTATGTCTGGAGTTGTGTGGACTAGTTCGTTAGGTTTGTATTTTGGCAATAAATTACATCCCCTGTGTGTGTTTCAGGGCCTTGGCCAAGTATTTACCTGGCTTGTCTTGTGTAAGGTGCGTCATGGTGCGTAGCCTCTGGAGGGCACTTTGAACTTTGTTGTTGCACAGTATAGCTAGGTCGGATCGTAGTGTTAGAAGCTGTAAAAATATTTGGGGCGTGGGTATCTGTTTGTGTTGAGATTCTAGGTTATGTATCTTCTTCAGGATTTCTACCATGGCCTGTGTTCTCTGTTTTTTTGCCTAGCTGAATGAATGTACCACGGATAACAGCTTTGTGTGCTTCCCATATAGTTTGTGGGGATACATCCTGTGTTGCATTCTCATGAAAGTAGTTGGTTAGTGTCTGTTTAATGTTGTTTACATGGGCCTTGTCCTTTAAAAGAGATTCGTTAATTCTCCAGTTGAAGGATTGTCTAGTCATGGAGGGGACAGATACTTGCAATGATATAGGGGCATGATCGCTCTATGTGATGTTGTGAATCCGTGTATTCTGGAGTGAGGGGAGATGTCTGTGTGATAGAAAAAAGTAGTCAATTCGTGAATATGTGTTGTGTGGATGTGTCAGGTAATGAGAGGTTGTTTGATCAGGAGAATGGGTAGGAACACAACTGCAGAATTCAGCTTATGTAAATAAGGTGATTTACACCAATTTAGGTTTTAATATGAAGGGTTAATTAATCTTTATTAACTGTAGCAGCTTCTTCTTTTGAAGACTGGACATTGAGCCAAATAGACTTAACCACAAAGCAATTAGAACACTGAAGGGAAAGTCTGGGCGTTGAGCCAAGTTTCTTAGCCACAAAGCAATTAGAACACTGAAGGGAATGTCTGGGCGTTGAGCCAAGTTTCTTAACCACAAAGCAAACAGAACACTGAGTTTGAAGAGCGGATACAAGTTCACATTAGAAGAAGGTGAATGAATAGTGATACTTGCGGTTTCTTCAGCTGGTTCAGTGTAAACTGTAGAATGTCCGTGTCAGTAATCCGAATCAGGGGTTGGAGAAGGAGGGATATCCGATAAGCAATCCGAGGTCTGGTGTTGGAGAAAGAAGATTAAACAGGGGAAATCCGTAGTCAGCAGAGGAGAAGTCGGGTAAGTCATACAATCCAGGGTCTGTTAACGGTGATAACGATCTAGGTTTATAGCTTTGTCGGGAAACAAAACAGCTGATGCTCTCTTCACTGAAGGTTCAAGAATAAATCAGCAAGTTGAATGTGGCGCGCTTCCTCTAAATAGCAAGGGGATAGCACGTCACTGAAAAGGGGAGGAGTCACAACAAACAGGAGTGAATCAACAGGGAGAATCTGACAGTACCCCCTCGATAAGGAGCACACTCAGGGTGCTATCGATGTGGTTTATCCGGATGATTGTTATGGAAGGAACGAACATATTGGGCAGCATGAACGTCGGAATAGTCCTCCCAAGTGTCCTCTTCTGGGGGATAACCTTTCCATCTGATAAGGTACTGTAACCTTCGTCTATGGAACCTTGAATCCAGAATCCTCTCCACTTCATACTCCTCGATTCCTTGGCCAATGACGGGGTCAGGGTTGGTATGGACTACTCTTGAGAAGGGGTCAGGTTGATGGAGTTTCAAGAGAGAAATGTGGAAAACAGGATGGAGTTTGATGTGAGCTGGTAGAGATAGCTTAAAAGTGACGTTATTTATTTTCTGTTTGATGGGAAACGGTCCAATAAACAGATGGTCTAATTTTTTACAAAAACGTGAGGTCCTTATGTTCTTCGTGGAGATGAGAACTAAGTCTCCTGGTGACCCAGGTTTCTTTTGAGGTCATAGTACTTTTTATGATGTTTGATGGCCTGGGTGAGATTGTCTCTCAATTGTAGGAAAAGAGATTGCATCTATGAGATTTGAACGGAGACAGCTTGATTGGAACTGTAGAGAGGATCATTGGGAATTGATGTTGGATGGAAGCCATAATTGCCATAGAAAGGGGACATCTTTGAACTTGTGTGAAAAGAGTTATTGTAGGAGAATTCAGCCAACGGTAGTAAAGAAGACCAATCGTCTTGGAGGTAGTTACAGTAACATCTCAAGTATTGTTCGAGACATTGGTTGACTCTTTCGGTCTGTCCGTTAGTCTGAGGATGGTATGAGGAAGACAGTTTAGAGGAAATTCCAAGAGATTTGCATAGTTCTTTCCAGAAGGAAGAAGTGAATTGGCTCCCTCTATCTGTTATGATTTCATTAGGGATTCCATGAAGTCGAACAACATTAGAGATAAATATAGAAGACAGTTGCTTGGAGGTAGGAATCTTTGTAAGAGCAATAAAATGAGACATTTTAGTGAATCTATCGACAACTAGAAGTATTGTAGTATGTGAATCAGAAGGGGGAAGTTCCACAATAAAATCCATAGATATTGAAAGCCAGGGTCTTTCGGGAATTGGTAGGTTCTGATGAAGACCAAAAGGTTGGCAATGACTAGGTTTGGATTTTTGACAGATGGAACAAGATTTGACGTAGCTTGTGATGGTGTCACGTTGGGAAGGCCACCAAAAGTTTCTCATGGATAATTCGGAAGTTTTCTTGATTCCTGGATGTCCAGCAAGGGGGGAGTCATGAATCATTTTTATAGATTGAGCACGAAGAGATGGAGGAATGTAAACTCTTTTGTTTTTTAGGTATAGACCATTTTCCATGTTTAAAGAGGTATCAGGTGGAAGATCCAATTCTTCAGGGGATAGTAACTTGATTTTATCTAGCAGATGGGAAGTAATTCCTACAAATTTTGAATTAGAGGTATCAAGAGAAGATTGTTGAGTAGAAAAGGTTTGAATGGGTATTCGGGATAGAGAATCCGCTTTTTTATTCCTTGATCCTGGTCTGTAAACAATTTGAAAGAGAAATCTGTTGAAGAAAAGGTTCCACCTAACTTGCCTAGATGATAAGGTTTTATTGTTATGTAGAAATTCAAGGTTTTTATGATCGGTATAGACAATAATGGGTGTTTCAGTACCTTCTAATAAATGTCTCCAGGTTTCAAAAGCAGATTTGATGGCCAGGAGTTCTTTTTCTCCAATGGGATAATTTTGTTCAGCAGAGGTCAAGGTCCTGGAGAAGAAGGCGACAGGGTGGATAGGATGTTGAGGTGACTCTTGTTGGGAAAGGATTGCTCCTACAGTGGTATTAGAGGCATCGACCTCAAGGATGTATGGAAAGGAAGGATTGGGCATCCGTAATATAGGAGAGGAAGTGAATCTTGCTTTCAAGAGATCGAACGCCTGTTGTGCATGAGTATTCCATTTAAAAGGTAATGTTTTTCTTGTAAGCAGGTGTAATGGTTGTGCAATTTGAGAGAAGTCTTTTATGAACTTCCTATAGAAATTGGCGAACCCCAAAAAGCTTTGTACCTCCTTCACTGTAGAGGGGATTGGCCAATCGAGAATACATTGGATTTTTGTGTTATCCATATGGATCTGTTGTGGACTGATAACATAACCCAGAAAATAAATTTCAGTTACTTCGAAAGAACATTTCTCAAGTTTGGCAAAAAGTTTATGGGTTCGCAATCTATTGAGTACCCATCTTACGTGTTTTCTGTGTTCTTGTAGAGAATCGGAATAAATGAGGATGTCGTCCAAGTAGATGATAACACAAATGTCTAGCAAATCTCTAAAAATGTCGTTTATGAAATGCTGAAATGTTGCTGGAGCATTGCAAAGGCCAAATGGCATAACCAGGTATTCGAACAGCCCATATCTAGTCCTGAAGGCGGTTTTCCATTCATGCCCATCTTTTATTCGGATTAGGTTATAGGCTCCACGGAGATCTATTTTAGAGTAAATTTTTGCAGAACGCAAGCGTTCAATCAATTCGGTGATGAGTGGAAGAGGATACCTGTTCTTTATCGTTCTTTTGTTCAATTCACGGTAGTCGATTATAGGTCTTATGGTTTTGTCTTTATTTCGTACGAAGAAAATACCTGATGCAGCAGGGGAGGTTGAAGGTCTTATGAAACCTTTTTTTAAGTTTTCTTCCAGGTAATCCTTAAGTGTTTTCAGTTCTTTATCAGAGAGGGGATAGATGTGACCGAAAGGGATGGAGACCCCTGGATGTAAATCAATAGGACAATCATATGGTCTGTGTGGTGGTAGAGTTGATGCTTCTTTTTCACTGAAAACGTCTTTGAAATCTGAGTAACATGATGGAATTGTTTTTTCTTCAGTTATTTGTAAAAGAGGAATAGTTTGAAAACAGGTATTTTTGCAAAAAGGTGAATTAAATTGGATGTGAACAGGTGACCATTGGATGGTAGGATTATGGATTTGTAACCAATCCATTCCAAGGATGACTGGGAACAAAGGAGATTTTACAATATCAAAGGATTTGAACTCCATATGGTTGGAAAAGATGGTCATTTTGAGAGGGATAGTCTCCGTTGTAACTGGACCAGAGGAAATTAATGACCCATCTACCACTCTAAGTGAAATGAAGGAGTTCTTGTGAAGTGATGGAATTTTATGTTTTTCAACAAGTGCGTCATCAATGTAGGATCCTGCAGCCCCGGAGTCAATAATGGCTTCTGTCAGGATTCTTTCGTGATCCCACTGAAGGAGTAGAGAGATAATAAAATGAGTGGACTGTGAATTGTGAACATTTGTTAATACAGTGGATAAGTTGTTCTTCTTACCGGATTTAGAACAATTGAGAAGTGGGCATGAATCAAGAGGATGATCATTGGATGCACAGTACATGCATAATTGAAGAGTTCTCCTTCTTAATTTCTCCACTTGAGTTAGAGGACTTCTCAGAACTCCTATCTCCATAGGTTCTGGAGGAGTGCTTTTTTCAAAGGGTCTGGAAATTGTAGGTTTTTTCCAGGTAGAGGTGTAGGGAGACCTTTCAGCCCTTCTTTCTCGTAATATTCTGTCGATAGATATGGAGAGTTGAATCAGAGCGTCCAAAGTCAGTGGCAATTCTGTCCTGGACAATTCGTCTTTTAGATTATCCGATAGACCAAGGCGAAATTGGTTTCGAAGAGTAATATCATTCCATTGGGTATCGGTGGCCCAACGTTTGAATTCAGATATATAATCTTCAACTGGTCGTTTCCCTTGGCTTAAGGCTCGTATTGCAATATCTGCCGAAATTTGTTTGTTGGGGTCTTCATATAAAAGGGACATCTCCTTGAAAAAATCTTCTAATGAATCCAGAATTGGATCATCATTCTCAAGGAATGTGTGGGCCCAAGCCATTGGTTCCCCCTCTTAAATAAGACATTACCGTGCAAACCTTAATACGGTCAGTAGGGTATTTAATGCAAATAACAAGGCACATGAATTAAAAAATTCTTGGTATTTAGAACGGTCGCCAGAGAATTTTTCTGGGGGAGATATAGTGGGTTCAGAAATCTCTCTATGACTTGTTAACGGAGATGGGAATGTCATTGGACGAGATTGTAATTCTGTGACATATGTAATGAGGCGGTCATTGGTAGTACGTAGGTCTTGCATACCTTGCGTCAATATTTCCACCTTCTGGTTTAAATTTACAATTTGAGCAGCCATTTCTGCAGGTTCCATATTCATTTTAGGCTGATTTATTAATGTCAGGTAATGAGAGGTTGTTTGATCAGGAGAATGGGTAGGAACACAACTGCAGAATTCAGCTTATGTAAATAAGGTGATTTACACCAATTTAGGTTTTAATATGAAGGGTTAATTAATCTTTATTAACTGTATCAGCTTCTTCTTTTGAAGACTGGGCGTTGAGCCAAATACACTTAACCACAAAGCAAATAGAACACTGACGGGAATGTCTGGGCGTTGAGCCAAGTTTCTTAACCACAAAGCAAACAGAACACTGAGTTTGAAGAGCGGATACAAGTTCACATTAGAAGAAGGTGAATGAATCGTGATACTTGCGGTTTCTTCAGCTGGTTCAGTGTAAACTGTAGAATGTCCATGTCAGTAATCCGAATCAGGGGTTGGAGAAGGAGGGATATCCGATAAGCAATTCGAGGTCTGGTGTTGGAGAAAGAAGATTAAACAGGGGAAATCCGTAGTCAGCAGAGGAGAAGTCGGGTAAGTCATACAATCCAGGGTCTGTTAACGGTGATAACGATCTAGGTTTATAGCTTTGTCGGGAAACAAAACAGCTGATGCTCTCTTCACTGAAGGTTCAAGAATAAATCAGCAAGTTGAATGTGGCGCGCTTCCTCTAAATAGCAAGGGGATAGCACGTCACTGAAAAGGGGAGGAGTCACAACAAACAGGAGTGAATCAACAGGGAGAATCTGACAGGATGTGAGTAAAAGGTGTAATCTTTGGCTGTGGGGTTAGTGATCCTCCACACATCAGCCAGTTGGTATGAGTGTAGTCCTTGCTTTCCTTTACGTATTTTGTGTTTGTTGAGGGAAGTTGCTCCAGTGGAGACATCCAGCTTCTGGTCCATTACCATGTTGAAGTCGCTTCCCATCACCACCAACCCCTCGGCAAAAAGATCTAGTTTAGAAAGAAGAGAACATATGTACTTATGCTGATTGGCGTTAGGCGCATAGATATTTGCAACATTTACTACATCAGTCCCTATAGTTCTTTTAAGAAACAAGGCTCGGCCTTCACTATCCGACCATGTGTCAGTGATCATGAATGGAAGAGCCTTGTTGATAAAAATAGCTACACCTTTTGTTTTTTTAAATGGGGAATGAGAGTAAAACACAGTGGTGTAGGTGCGGTCTCTAAATTTCGGGACCTTGTATCTACAGAAATGCATTTCCTGTATGAGCGCTATGTCAGATTTAGTGGCGCGTAGTATCCCGAACAGCCTTGACCTTTTAGAAGGGAAGTTAAGCCCTTTAACATTAATTGAATATTACTTCAAAAAATTGGTCTTCTTATCCCTGAAGACTTAGAAGATTGTCAGCGGTAATGAAATGAGCACCAGATTGCACTGCTAAACTCTTAAAACTATAGGGGTAATGAACTTGGGATAAAACAAGGGGAAGGGTGTCCCATCTTCCAGATGGGTTCTCTCTGCTAACATGGAAGTCCATGTTGGACCGGGGGTAACTGGTCACTGGCTTTATGCAATAGGGGGGAGAGGCCCAAGGGATCAATACGATTACCTGAGTTCCCCTAGTTTCCAAATACACTAAGCCGGGGGGTAATGTGTCAGAGGCTTAGGAGAATAAACTCTTTCATAGGTGGGAGCTGAAATAGGGAAAGCAATTTGTGGTGTGCTAGCGCCACCTTCTGACTGTGTACACGTTAAACATAATGTACATTCTGAACCTTTGTAACAAGAAACGTTTGTAACAGAATGGGGGGAGATGTGAGGTCAGCACAGAGGGTAGGACATAGAATGGGCACAGCTGAACGTTCCCATGGGTAACTGGAGGAGATATTAAGGCAGTTGTTCGTTAGGTATACCAAGTCCCTGTTTTTTGGTGAAGAAAGTGTGTATAGTTCTTCTTTTAATCCAGGTGTTTTTTCCATGCAAGGTGACAACCATTGGAGAAACCAACTAGTGTGCTTGTGGCGTCTCAGGGTAATTTTTGGACTTGTGAGGTGCAGATGGTAATAATAGAGGCTTCCGGGTTGCATTCATCTGCAAAAGTCCAGCTAGATTATCTTACTGTTCGTGGTGGGTAGTTGGTGCCGGGGGTGAGTTGTTGGGTTCTCACCCGTCAGTGCCCTCATTCCCCCTTCTGACCGTCAGACTTTTTTAGGTCACCTCAATCCTGTGGATGCGGCGGGGGCCTATGGGACCAGGGCCTCACACAACATATGCTGTGAGGTCTGGACAGATCCCAGGTGTTTTTAACACTGTTGCCGATTAGTGTTGAGCGAACCCGAACCGCACTGTTCGGGCTTGTACCGAACATTACGTTTTTTGGACCCCGAACACGGACATTCTACTGTATGTTCGTGTTGGCGTTTGGGGTTCAGCGATTACATTGTATGTAATGCTATTGGCTTTCTATAAACCGAAATAGAGTCCCCATTCATAAGAATTTCTTATGAATGGGGACTCTATTTCGCTTTATAGAAAACCAATAGCATTACATGTATTCCATAAACCCAAAGTCTATAAACCGAAAGTCTATAAACCGAAAGACTATACCATGCATCCACTACCCTCTCAGTAAAGTACCAATAAACTCAATAAAGTCTGTTTTTTTTTAAAACAAACTTTATTGACTTCGCGGCTGAAGGGAAGCTCACAACGCTTCCCTCACAGCCACGCAGCTTCAGAGCACCGGGGGACAGAGCAGCAAAGAGGTAAGTGCTGAGCTATGGGGAAGGGGGGGGGGGGGAGGAGGGTGGCATAACGAGCATACTAAGGGGCAATATCCTGGCATATTGGGGGCAATATCATGGCATATTGGGGGCAATATCCTGGCATAATAAATGGCATATTGGGGCAATATCCCGGCATATTAAAATGGCATATTGGGGGCAATATCTGGCATATTAAAATGGCATATTGGGGGCAATATCCTGCATATTAAATGGCATATTGGGGCAATATCTGGCATATTAAAATGGCATATTGGGGGCAATATCCTGCATATTAAATGGCATATTGGGGGCAATATCCTGCATATTAAATGGCATATTGGGGCAATATCTGGCATATTAAAATGGCATATTGGGGGCAATATCCTGCATATTAAATGGCATATTGGGGGCAATATCCTGCATATTAAATGGCATATTGGGGGCAATATCCTGCATATTAAATGGCATATTGGGGGCAATATCTGGCATATTAAAATGGCATATTAGGGGCAATATCCTGCATATTAAATGGCATATTGGGGGCAATATCCTGCATATTAAATGGCATATTGGGGGCAATATCCTGGCATATTAAAATGGCATATTGGGCTTCAAAGTTCTTAATTTAAGTTCTTAAGTTTTTTTCCTGAAATTTCCTTCTTAAAATTAGGTGCGTGTTATACGCCGGCGCGTGTTATACGCCGATAAATACGGTAATACTTTCATTAGTCCCTGGCCTTATCTTATATCTAGCATAGCTATAACCTATCCCACGCATGCTTAAACTCCTTCACTGTATTAACCTCTACCACTTCTGCTGGAAGACTATTCCATGCATCCACTACTTTCTCCTGATATTATTGTTAAACCTTTTCCCGTGTATTCCTGGATAAGATGTTAAATTACTGTATACTTCAATACAAGACACGCGATCAAATTATTTTTAGGATTTCCCCCCTTTAATTGCACTTGCTAAATCTCGATGCCGCTGTCAGGGCACCCTTAAGCTCGCTCAGGTCTTGGCTCTCATTGCTTGCCCGGTTTCCTGAATTGTTTGTTAAACACAGCCTTGGCTGCCGAGTAACCTCGGAATCCTGGCCATTGTGACTATTGGGATTCTGAAGATTCCGCAGATGGCTGGCACAGTCAGAGCGGTCAGTTGCTTGTAGGAGACACTCTGTGTGTGTGGCTGTGCATTCCTATCCGTTAGGGTTCAGCCTGGATTCCCACATGGCCCAACTGCAATCTCCAACAGACTGCTACAAGGTCATCAAGGTGCTGGGCAGAGGGACTTTCGGAGAAGTTGTGAAAGGTAGGAAGAGAGGATCCGGTGAGCTGGTGGCTATTAAAATACTCCACCATGACATTACCAGAAGATACATCACCGAAGAGGAGATCAAGCTACTGAACGTCCTCCGGCAGGTGAATGCGGACAAGTTCCACTTCATAAAGTTCTACGAACATTTTTACGATGAGTCCAAGTGCTACCTGGTCTTTGAGCTCCTGCAGAAAAACCTCTTTGAGTACCAAAAGGAAATTAGGTTTGCGCCTCTTCCGGCGAGACACATCCGGACCATCACCGCTCAGGTCTTGGAGGCCTTGTCCAAGCTCAAAGAGCTCTCCATCATCCATGCCGACTTGAGGCCCGAAAACATCATGCTAGTGGACCAGAAAAGGTACCCGTTCAGGGTTAAAGTGATTGATTTCGGCTCTTCTTATTTTTTTAGTGAGGTGCAGTACATGAAAGAGCCGTACATTCAGTCTCTGTTCTACAGGGCACCCGAGATCCTTCTGGGATTGCCCTTTTGCGAGAAAGTAGACATGTGGTCTCTTGGCTGCATCATTGCCGAGCTCCATCTTGGTTGTCCTCTCTACCCGGGGAGCAGCCAGTACGACCAGATACGTTACATCTGCGAGACCCAAGGTTTGCCCAGCAGCTATCTCCTGAACGCAGCTAGTAAGGCGCCATTATTTTTTAAAATGGTAACAGAATTGCCGGGAGGGACAAGATGGAAGCTCAAGACGGTGGACGAGTACCAAATGCAGGCCACAGTCAAACCCCTAGAGAGGAGGGAGTACATGCTGAACTCCTTGGACCAGATTGAATCAGTGCACTCTCCGAAGTCGGACTGTGCATATACAGAAGTCAACGGACACCATGATCGGAAGAACATGGTGCAACTCATTAAGTGTATATTGACTTGGGATTCCCATGAGCGAATAACTTCTAAAGCAGCTTTGAAACACCCATTTTTTACGCTGCCTCAGGAATACAACTGCACCAGAGAACATACCTATGGCCACACAGAGATTGTGCAGGACAAAAGCTGTGTGAGCCCTGTACAAAGGAACATGGAGAAGATGGATGTCCTCTGCCTGAGTGACTGTGAGGACAACCCGCAGTTCGGAGAAGTGCAGGAGTGCAACGAAGATGAGGAAACGGATGAGATTTCCCCATCAGTACAGGTGAGAAGGGAGGGATCAATGCAGACAACTGTCCTTTGCCTCCAAACCTAATCCTGTCCACTGTATCATAGATGGTTAAACATTTAGGATGTTTTTAAGGGACTCTGCCAACTAATCATTGATTTTTACTGTGCATATAGAGAATTAAAAAGAAAATGGACTGAGAATAATCTATATATTGTTTTAGCAAAACTACAAGTAAATGCGGAAATTAGGAGAAAAAATGTGTCTTAAAAGTGTCTCTGGTTTATGACATGTGGTTTGATATGCAAATTAAACCTTTCACAGGTCATTTGCATATTAAGAGATTTTTTTCCCCCTGATTTAAGCATTTGCTGCAATTCTGAAAATGCATAGATTGTTTTCAACCATTTTTTACCTGCTACAGTATAAGCAGTGTTTAAGTGACACAGTCTATTGTCAAGGTTTATCAACGCAAGGTATTACCCAACAGTGTATACACCACCACCCAAAGGTCTATAAAGGCCAAATGTGTGGGCGGAGCCACAAAAGGGTGGGGCCATGAGGGATGGAGCCACAAAAGGGTGGGAAAATGCCAGATTGGATAAGACTAAATTAATTGCACGTGTAATGTTGGCACAATTTTTGTTAGCAGATTAAACCCCTCCACTACAGAGGAGGGTCGGCAAGTAGTGTAGGAGATCAAATTTACACTTCTATTTACACCAGTGCAATCTGTGTGCATGTACAGGTTTTTAAAATGGTTACAGAATCGCCGGAAGGGACAACGGTGGACGAGTGCCAAATACAGGCCACAGTCAAACCCCTAGAGAGGAGTGAGGAAATACTGAAATCCTTGGACCAGATTGAATCGGTGGACTCTCCCGAGTCAAATGCAGATGTAGAATTTGAAGATGTACACTCTACAGGAGCATGCTAGGGGGTGCTGGAGGGCACTATTTCGTCAAATCAGAGGATTTATCAGAAGGAGAAGACCCCGGGTAGAGCCCCTAAGATAGGTGGAAAAGTGGATAACTGGAGCACTTAAATTATATATAAAAAATATAATATGAAAAATATAATAAAATAATACTTTATCAAAAAATTTTTGAAGAGTCTTCTTCTTTTTTGTTTCCGGTCTCAAGCCAAGATGTGTGCATATGCAGGAAAAAGAGATCACAAGAGAAAGTGTTTTGTATTAATGATAATATGGAACACCAAAACGGGACACAGAAAAAATAATAAATAAATGTATGTATACGTGGCAATAAGTAATTAAATGGTTAAATGTATATTTTAAAAGAGAGCCCAGCAAACTACAATGTATCACAAACTAATATGGATATTTAATTCATAAACAAATAAAAAAATAAAAAAACTTCATCAATACAGAAGAGTAATACATATAACCAAAGCAGCTAAATATATCTGCATACACAGTGTAAAAAATATATAGGAAATAGCTGAGAGGCAAATTGAAGACATATATGTCTAACAAACGAAGAGACATAAAATATAGTCAAGAAAAGCAAACTTCGTGAGAAGGGCTTACGGGGAATTTTGGTGGGACCTAATGAAAGGACCCCACATAAAAAGCTGTGGGCGTCAAAGCGCCTAGGAGGATTAGCAGCAATCACGCGGTTCCTGGACTTTAAACTCTATTGCAGGGGGGAATTTTGTCCAGCTGAAGTCTTGAAGTCTTATCATCTGACACAGCCCCACTTGGTGACTGGTTGAAGCGGTCTTTTCAAACAAATCCTCAGCATACAGCAGGGTGAGGTCGGAGAATATCCGTAAGTATAGCTTCTCCCGATTTGAGAAGCGCTTTTATTGGAAGCCTGGTGATGGGAAAATAGTTTTCTTAGCAAAATCTCAACACAGTAAAAAAAAAAGTACTTTGTTGATACCAAATATACATTTTCTTGGGTGACTGTTACATACAAGTCTCAATATGTACAGACTCTAGCTGTCAAGAAAAAAACAAAGGAAAGTATCATCTAGATCACATGGAAAAGGAAATCCAATAACATTAAAGGGTGAGAAAATAGTGATTCCCAGGAATATTATGCCAGTCAGATGCCCAGGAATATTATGCCAGTCAGATGCCCAGGAATATTATGCCAGTCAGAGCCCAGGAATAGTGTGCCTGTCAGATGCCCAGGAATATTATGCCATTCAGATGCCCAGGAATATTATGCCATTCAGATGCCCAGGAATAGTGTGCCAGTCAGATGCCCAGGAATATTATGCCATTCAGATGCCCAGGAATAGAATGCCAGTCAGAGCCCAGGAATATTATGCCAGTCAAATGCCCAGGAATATTATGCCAGTCAGAGCCCAAGAAAATTATGCCTGTCAGATGCCCAGGAATAGTGTGCCAGTCAGATCCCCAGGAAAAGTGTGCCAGTCAGATGCCCAGGAACAGTGTGCCTGTCAGATGCCCAGGAATAGTGTGCCAGTCAGAGCCCAGGAATAGTGTGCCAGTCAGATGCCCAGGAACAGTGTGCCTGTCAGATGCCAAGGGAATATTATGCCAGTCAGATGCCCAGGAATAGTGTGCCTGTCAGATGCCCAGGAATATTATGCCATTCAGATGCCCAGGAATAGTGTGCCAGTCAGATGCCCAGGAATACTATGCCATTCAGAAGCCCAGGAATAGAGTGCCAGTAAGAGCCCAGGAATATTATGCCAGTCAGATGCCCAGGAATATTATGCCAGTCAGAGCCCAAGAAAATTATGCCAGTCAGATGCCCAGGAATAGTGTGCCATTCAGATGCCCAGGAATAGTGTGCCAGTCAGATGCCCAGGAATATTATGCCATTCAGATGCCCAGGAATTGTGTGCCAGTCAGAGCCCAGGAATAGTGTGCCAGTCAGATGCCCAGGAATATTATGCCAGTCAGAGCCCAGGAATAGTGTGCCAGTCAGATGCCCAGGAATATTATGCCAGTCAGATGCCCAGGAAAAGTGTGCCTGTCAGATGCCCAGGAATATTATGCCAGTCAGATGCCCAGGAAATAATGCCATTCAGATGCCCAGGAATATTATGCCATTCAGATGCCCAGGAATAGTGTGCCAGTCACATGCCCAGGAATATTATGCCAGTCAGATGCCCAGGAATAGTGTGCCATTCAGATGCCCAGGAATAGTGTGCCAGTCAGATGCCCAGGAATATTATGCCATTCAGATGCCCAGGAATTGTGTGCCAGTCAGAGCCCAGGAATAGTGTGCCAGTCAGATGCCCAGGAATATTATGCCAGTCAGAGCCCAGGAATAGTGTGCCAGTCAGATGCCCAGGAATATTATGCCAGTCAGATGCCCAGGAAAAGTGTGCCTGTCAGATGCCCAGGAATATTATGCCAGTCAGATGCCCAGGAAATGCCATTCAGATGCCCAGGAATATTATGCCATTCAGATGCCCAGGAATAGTGTGCCAGTCACATGCCCAGGAATATTATGCCAGTCAGATGCCCAGGAATAGTGTGCCAGTCAGATGCCCAGGAATAGTGTGCCTGTCAGATGCCCAGGAATATTATGCCATTCAGATGCCCAGGAATATTATGCCATTCAGATGCCCAGGAATAGTGTGCCATTCAGATGCCCAGGAATAGAGTGCCAGTTAGAGCCCAGGAATATTATGCCAGTCAGATGCCCAGGAATATTATGCCAGTCAGATGCCCAGGAATAGTGTGCCAGTCAGATGCCCAGGAATATTATGCCATTCATATGTCCAGGAATATTATGCCATTCAGATGCCCAGGAATAGTGTGCCATTCAGATGCCCAGGAATATTATGCCATTCAGATGCCCAGGAATAGTACAGTGCTCGTTATACCTCCCTCCTTCCCCCCCCCTTCCCCATCACTTACCTCCAGCTGCTGTGTCCCTTGCCGGACGTCTCGCGCAGTGTTCCCTCCTCCCTGCACGGAGGAGGGAAACGGTTACTGGGTCCAGATGTGACGAAACGTCCCATCCGGTCGCGGTGATTTTTTTTTTTCCGTTTTCCTGCAGCCGCATCTTCTGCGGCTGCAAGAAAGAAAAAAAAAGGCAAACAGCGGGGAGCGGGGGTGCCCCCCCCCGCGGGCCGGATAAATGTGCTCGGCGGGCCGCATGTGGCCCGCGGGCCCTAGTTTGAGGACCCCTGATCTAAGGCCTCACGCTAATGGGGGCCTCGCAGCTGCCTAACTCATCTAATTGTCTTTGGTCTGACATGGGAGCTTAACGCAGCCGTCACTCTCCCTGTCATACCAACGTTGCAGGTTAAGAGCGATTCCTTTTTTCATTCTCGGTGTGCGCAATTGGAAGGCTTCACCCCCACTGTCAGCATCCGGTGCACATAGAAAGTGCCAACGGGCATCGGAAAAGCCAACACAACATTGTCTGTAAGAGCACTTTTAACTTTTAGACCCTCTCCTTCTGGCTGAGTGAGTAGTGAGTTTGTGCTGGTTGAGTGTTTCTGTGCTGGCTGATTGTGTCTGTGAGTGTAAGTGTGCTGGCTGATTGTGTCTGAGTCTGTGCTGGCTGAGTGTTAGTATGTGTTGGCTGTGTGTGTGTCTGTTAGTCTGTGCTGGCTGATTGTGTCTGTGAGTGTTCGGGTTGGGTGTAAGTGTGCTTGCTGATTGTGTCTGTGATCTGTGCTGGCTGAGTGTTAGTGTGTGCTGGCTGAGTATAGCTGAGTCTGTGCTGGCTAAGTGTTAGTGTGTGCTGGCTGAGTGTTAGTGTGTGCTGGCTGAGTATAGCTCTCTATGTCTGCTAGACATAGAGAGTTTAAACTAACTCAATGCTGCAATGTATCCTGTGCATAGACAATATTACGGGGCTGTCCTGGCAAACTCGAGACTGTTGGCCACTATGTTATAGCTGGATCTATCAGAGGATTATAGAGAACCCTGGTTTCGGTTCCTGTTTGTTACATCCCATAAATCAGTTTCTGGGAGGTGAAGCACTTTGATATCAGTCAATCTTATATTGCTCTCTTTGACTACTTCTTTAGTGCTTGATACTACTAATATATTACTCTTTATCTGTCTTAGCCTGATGGGTAAATAAATGGTAAAATAGGACTCAACATTCTTACACTGCACTCTACCCTCTTGATTTTCACATGGTTCCTATTTACTAGCCAGTATGGTTATGTATCAGGTAAATATAGCTTAAATGTGTTAGAATTGAGCCCCAGGAAGGAGGTCTCAGCCAATCAGGTGAGACCTTTCAACTCTCCTGATTGGCTGAGAGTTCAAAAGCCTCCCGTGATTGGCTCAGTCCCTCCTTCACACGTGGAGCTCAAAGCAAAGAGATGCCTGGACCAGGTAAGTTAAACAGTTAGACACAGTGTCTGTGTATGTGTGTGAGTGTGTGGATAAAAGGGATAACTCCTCTGACACTGCCTCTATCTGTCTAGCCACCCAAGGGGTTAACTCCTCTGATAAAACCAAGGGGGGGGGGAGGGGGATCAGCAAGGCGCAGTATCAAGTTGAATAAGCGGTTGGTTTCAAATGCGCATGTAGATATAGTCCAATGTGTAAAACAGAGTCCAATTCAGTGGATGAAGGAAATGGCTACTGCTGGAGGATACACTGGAAACAAATAACTGCAGGAACTCAACGCGTTTTGCTGGAACAGCTGTCACAGCTTCATCTAGGTTTGCCACCTTTTCCTCAAAAAAAGAGGGAAGGGCCATGAGGGGTGGAGCCACAAAGGGGGCGGATTATCACTGAAATTATATATATTATTTGTATATCATACCAGTGAGGAATGTGTGTATATATATAAATATAAAATATATATATGTATATGCCAGTATTTCGCCCATCAATATGCCATTCTTTTGCCATTTAATATTACAGTATTTTGCCCCTAAACATGCAATTCTTTCCCCATTTTAATATGCCAGGATTTTGCCCCTCAATATGCAAGGTTTTTGCCCCTCAATATGCAAGGATTTTGACTGTGGCATATTACTGGGGGATCAGGCTGGGCATATTACTGGTCATTTACACTGGCATATTACTGGGCAATTACACTGGCATATTACTGGGCAATTAAACGGTGGCATATTACTGGACAATTAAACGGTGGCATATTACTGGGGGATCAGGCTGGGCATATTAATGGGCAATTATTCTGGGCATATTTCTGGGCAATTATGCTAGGCATATTACTAGGCAATTACACTGGCATATTACTGGGCAATTACACTGGCAAATTACTGGGCAATTACGCTGGCCATATTACTGGGCAATTAAACTGTGGCATATTACTGGGGGATCAGGCTGGGCATATTACTGGGCAATTACACTGGCATATTACTGGGAAATTAAACTGTGGCATATTACTGGGCAATTAAACAGTGGGATATTACTGGGCAATTAAACAGTGGGATATTACTGGGGGATCAGGCTGCATATTACTGGGCAATTATGCTGGGCAATAAAACTGTGGCATATTCCTGGGCAATTAAATGGTGGCATATTACTCGGCATTGATGCTGGGCATATTACTGGGCAATTACACTGTGGCATATTTCTGGGCAATTATCCTGGGCATATCACTGGGCAATTATGCTGGGCATATTACTGGGCAATTACTTTGTGGCATATTACTGGGCAATTATGCTGGGCATATTACTGGGCAATTAAACTGGGGCATATTACTGGGGGATCAGGCTGGGCATATTACTGGGCAATTACACTGGCATATTACTGGGAAATTAAACTGTGGCATATTACCGTATTTGCTCGATTATAAGACGACCCCCCAAACTTTGGATATTCTATTAGGAAAAAAACTAAAAGCCTGAATATAAGACTACCCTATAGGAAAAAAGTTCAACTTGTATATATTCACATGTAAATTGCTTTTTTAATAAAAAATTATGATATCAAAAAATGTATTTCTAGTTTTTATTTCTTTTTATGTGCCAATGCTGCCTTTCTCTTTCCCTTGCCCCCATTTTTCTCTCTCTCCCCCCTCCCCTTGTCTGTCTCTTAACCCCCTCACTCCCCTTGTCTCTGTCTCTAAACCCCTTCCCTCCCCTTGTCTGTCTCTTAACCCCCTCACTCCCCTTGTCTCTGTCTCTTAACCCCTTCCCTCCCCTTGTCTCTGTCTCTTAACCCCCTCCCTCCCCTTGACTCTGTCTCTGCCCCCCTCCCTCCCCCCTGTCTCTCTGTCCCCCTCCCTCCCCCTGTATCTCTGTCCCCCCTGTCTCTCTGTCCCCCTTCCTCCCTCCCCCTGTCTCTCTGCCCCCCTCCCTCCCTTCCCCTTACCTTGATCCCTGGTGGCTAGTGGGGGCAGCCGGGGGATGTCTGCACGATACTTGCAGACATCCTCCATGCTGCCCGACACGGCAGTCTATTATGACGGACAGCTGTCCGTCATAATAGTCTGCCGTGTCGGGCAGCAACCCCCAGCTGCCCGCTTTTCCCTGGTGGCTAGTGGGGCAGCAGAGGATCTCTGCGCGATGAGCGCAGACTCCCCTGCTGCCGCCCGGCACGCTCGCCGGGACTTCTGTGACGAAAGCGGAAGTACCCGGCTTCTTCACAGAAGCCCCGGCGGTCGTGCCGGGCGGAAGCAGGGGAGTCTGCGCTCGTTGCGCAGACATCCCCTGCTGCTAGAGAGGGGGATCCAGGTCCCCTGCAGCTCTGCTGGGGACCTGGATCCATGTCTTATAATCTGACCTCAATTTGAGGTCAGATTATAAGAAGACCTCGATTATAAGACGAGGGGTAGTTTTCAGATTTTTTTTTCTGAAAAAAACCTCGTCTTATAATCGAGCAAATACAGTACTGGGCAATTAAACAGTGGAATATTACTGGGCAATTAAACAGTGGGATATTACTGGGGGGTCAGGCTGCATATACTAATGGGCAATTATGCTGGGCATATTACTGGGCAATTATGCTGGCCATATTACTGGGCAATTAAATGGTGGCATATTACTGGGCAATGATGCTGGACATATTACTGGGTAATTACACTGTGGCATATTACTGGGCAATTATGCTGGGCATATTACTGGGCAATTATGCTGGGCATATTACTGGGCAATTATGCTGGGCATATTACTGGGCAATTACAGTGGCATATTACTGGGCAATTACACTGTGGCATATTACTGGGCAATTAGGCTGTGGAATATTAATGGCCAGGCTAATAGTGTCATATTAATGGCCAGGCTAATAGTGTCATATTAATGGCCAGGCTAATAGTGGCATATTAATGGAAAAATTGACTCTAGCCATTGTGATGCTGTGGCATGTTCTGTGGGGTAAAATAACATGTACTATGAGGCAAAGTGTCACTGTGGTGTGTTCTGCAGGGGCAAAGTTACATTGTGGTATGTTCTGGGGGCAAATTGACATTGTGGCATGCCAAAACGTGTGGGTGCAAAGTGCTGTGGGTGCTGTGTTAAGTTCTTTAGGTGCATCGTGGGTGCAGAGGAAGGGATAAAATAAGAAATTAACAATTTTTCAATAACATTTTTATTACATATAAAACAGTTGAATACTACAGAGGAGGGTCGGCAAGTAGTGTAGGAGATCAAATTTACACTTCTAATAACACCAGTGCAATCTGTGTGCAAGTACAGGTTTTTAAAATGGTAACAGAATCGCCGGAAGGGACAACGGTGGACGAGTGCCAAATGCAGGCCACAGTCTGACACAGCCCCACTTGGTGACTGGTTGAAGCGGTCTTTTCAAACAAATCCTCAGCATACAGCAGGGTGAGGTCGGAGAATATCCGTAAGTATAGCTTCTCCCGATTTGAGAAGCGCTTTTATTGGAAGCCTGGTGATGGGAAAATAGTTTTCTTAGCAAAATCTCAACACAGTAAAAAAAAAAGTACTTTGTTGATACCAAATATACATTTTCTTGGGTGACTGTTACATACAAGTCTCAATATGTACAGACTCTAGCTGTCAAGAAAAAAACAAAGGAAAGTATCATCTAGATCACATGGAAAAGGAAATCCAATAACATTAAAGGGTGAGAAAATAGTGCCCCCCCCCCCCAATGTTGAGTTCCACCCTCTTGTGCCCAGCCCAACTAAAATCACAATTCCCAACAGTGCTTCGATAGGGAAGTGGCAGAGAAGGCCATGTGCCTCCTACATAATCTGACTTGAAATGGGAAAGACAGAGAGTAGGGCAGGCAAGCAATGTGTGTGCACTGCCCAGTGCAATCCTGGATGCCCAGGTAGGGGGACTAAGAGAGAATACATATAACCTAACAACTATTGACCCTGAACAATAACCTGTTGTGTAATGCCAACCTATTGCTGGCATAATAGGAAAGTTAGGTGATCATCTAAGGCAGGGGTGTCCAAGTTTATTCTGCAAAGGGCCACTTCGCTAGAAATGTATGCGTGCGTGGGCCGCATTAATTTTTCATTCATTCAGAGAATAATATATATAATTATATACATGTGTGTGTATGTAAATAGATATATATATATATTTTACACTAATGTGTAGTGGTCACATTAACTACAAACACACACATGCATGCACAGTCACACTTACCCCCCCCCCCTTCCCACACACACAGTCACAATTACCCCACACACACATACACATTTATACACACATACATACATACACTTACCCCACACCCACTTAACATGCACTCACATAGATACACATTTATACACATACTCGCATACATACACTTACCCCACTCACACACATACACATTTATACACACACACACTCACATACATACAGTTACCCCGCACACTCACATAGATACACACACTCACATACATACATACATACACTTACCCCACACACTAATACACATTTATACACACACACACACACACTCACATACATACACTTAACCCACACACACATTGATACACACACTCACATACATACATACACTTACCCCCACACACATACACATTTATACAGACACTCACAAACATACATACACTTAACCCCCACACACATCAACATTTATACACACACTCACACACATACACATTTATACACACACACTCACATACATACAGTTACCCCCACACACACATACACTTACCCCACACACACACTCACATACACTTACCCCACACACTAATACACATTTATACACACACACACACTTAACCCACACACACATTGATAAACACACTCACATACATACATACACTTACCCCACACACTAATACACATTTATACACACACACACACACACACACTCACATACATACACTTAACCCACACACACATTGATACACACACTCACATACATACATACATACATACAAACACTTACCCCACACACTAATACACATTTATACACACACACACACACACACTCACATACATACATACATACACTTAACCCACACGCACATTGATACACACACTCACATACATACATACATACATACACTTACCCCACACACTAATACACATTTATACACACACACACACACTCACATACATACACTTAACCCACACACACTCACATACATACATACACTTACCCCACACACTAATACACATACATACACACACACACTCACATACATACATACACTTACCCCACACACGTGGCTGTGGACTTCCGGTGCGCTTCTTCCCTCCCTCTGACCCTTGCGCATGACCTCACACGCAGGGTAGAGGAGGGGATTTGTGCACTGCACACCGCACGGGAAGCTGTATCGGGGAACGAAGTTCCCTACACAGAGCGTGTAGGGAACTTCGTTCCCCGACACAGCTTCTCGTGTGGTGTGGAGTTCGAGGTGCGGCTACGGGAGCAGAGCTCAGGCGGGCCGCACCTCGATGCCCGGCAGGCCGCATTTGGCCCGCGGGCCGCACGTTGGACGCCTCTGATCTAAGGCCTCACGCTAATGGGGGCCTCGCAGCTGCCTAACTCATCTAATTGTCTTTGGTCTGACATGGGAGCTTAACGCAGCCGTCACTCTCCCTGTCATACCAACGTTGCAGTTTAAGAGAGATTCCTTTTTTCATTCTCGGTGTGCGCAATTGGAAGGCTTCACCCCCACTGTCAGCATCCGGTGCACATAGAAAGTGCCAACGGGCATCGGGAAAGCCAACACAACATTGTCTGTAAGAGCACTTTTAACTTTTAGACCCCCCCCTATTCTGGCTGAGTGAGTAGTGAGTTTGTGCTGGTTGAGTGTGATTGTGTGCTGGCTGAGTGTTTCTGTGCTGGCTGATTGTGTCTGTGAGTGTAAGTGTGCTGGCTGATTGTGTCTGTGGTCTGTTCTGGCTGAGTGTGTCTGAGTCTGTGCTGGCTGAGTGTTAGTATGTGTTGGCTGGGGTCTAGGACTGTTCTGCGCTGCCACTGCAGCGCTGCCGATTCATCGCGGGGGTATGAACGCGTTCCTGTTCATACCCACCTCTTCATCTCCCGTCTTCCAGCGCCGCCTCTTTCATAGCGGAAGTTCCAGCGACGGACTGTTTCATCTCTGGGTTACTGCTTTCTTCATCGTCGTTGTTGTAATAATGTATTTATCATGTTTTTTAATGTTTATATAATTTTTTAATGTTTATCAATGTTTATATTATTTTTTTAATGTTTATTAATGTTTATATTACTTGTTTAAATGTTTATAATTTTTTTTAATGTTTATAAATTTATTAAATGATTATTAATGTTTATATAATGTTTTTAAATGTTTATTAATGTTTTGTCTTCAATAAATTTTTATTAATGTTTCATTCATGTTTATTAATGTTTTTACATGTTCATGCCTGGCAGCATGGTCAATGAGAGGGTTAACCCTCTCATTGACCATGCTGCCAGCGTAGGCAGCATGGTCCATGCCAGCATTGCTTGGCAGCATGGTCAATGAGAGGGTTAACCAGAGTTAACCCTCTCAATGACTTGCCCGCATGGCCAATGAGAGGGTTAACTCTGGTTAACCCGCTCATTGACCATGCTGCCAGCGTAGGCAGCATGGTCCATGCCAGCGTTGCTTGGCAGCATGCTCAATGAGAGGGTTAACTCTGGTTAACCCTCTCATTGACCATGCTGCCAGCGTAGGCAGCATGGTCCATGCCAGCGTTGCTTGGCAGCATGGTCAATGAGAGGGTTAACCAGAGTTAACCCTCTCATTGACTTGCCCGCATGGCCAATGAGAGGGTTAACTCTGGTTAACCCTCTCATTTCCATGCTGCCAGCGTAGGCAGCATGGTACATGCCAGCGTTGCTTGGCAGCATGGTCAATGAGAGGGTTAACCAGAGTTAACCCTCTCATTGACTTGCCCGCATGGCCAATGAGAGGGTTAACTCTGGTTAACTCTCTCATTGACCATGCTGTCAGCGTAGGAAGCATGGTCCATGCCAGCGTTGCTTGGCAACATGGTCAATGAGAGGGTTAAATCAGAGTTAACCCTCTCATTGACCATGCGGCCAGCGTAGGCAGCATGGTCCATGCCAGCGTTGCTTGGCAGCATGGTCAATGAGAGGGTTAACCAGAGTTAACCCTCTCATTGACTTGCCCGCATGGCCAATGAGAGGGTTAACTCTGGTTAACTCTCTCATTGACCATGCTGTCAGCGTAGGAAGCATGGTCCATGCCAGCGTTGCTTGGCAACATGGTCAATGAGAGGGTTAAATCAGAGTTAACCTTCTCATTGACCATGCTGCCAGCGTAGGCAGCATGGTCCATGCCAGCGTAGCTTGGCAGCATGGTCAATGAGAGGGTTAACTCTGGTTAACCCTCTCATTGACCATGCGGGCAAGCAACGCTGGCAGCATGAAGGATGAGAGGGTTAAAAGTAAATAATAATAAATGAAGCCCTTTAAATGTTACCCATAACCCAAACAAAACACCAATAGTAACATTAACCCATAAATAATACCTTGAGCGATCCTGCAATGATTTGTCCCACGAACAAAGGTCCTGCGAGAGGGGAACAGTCCCATCCCCATAAATTATTACCAATATGTAAATAAAGTGCTTTATTTTGTACATTAATCTATGCAAAACATGTATATACTAAGTTTGTATGAAAAACATCAATTGAAAAACTAGACATACAGGTAAAACATGTACATTAACAATCAGAAATCGTTTTTTCAATATAAAATGTAAATTATAAACAAATAATTAAAATTTCAAAATATTTAACAGTTACAAATGTACACAAGTACAACATTTATCTAACCAATTTGATAATTTTGAGCTATACTTCGTAAATATTCTATTGGTGTCCTATTGCCATACTCTGATACAATCTTAGAGATCCGGTCATCTGCTTTGCGATATTTCAGCAACTTCAATGGTGGATTGTGTCCTGAAAGGAGCTGGTCATAATAGAGGTCTCTGCCCTTTTGCACCTTTCTGAGGCCATCAATGAATTTCCAAATGGTCGGGTGACACATTCCCAATTCAGCTCTGAGCCGACGATGTGCAGCTTCAGAATGATTGTTCGTACGATCTTCGCCACTTACTGTTCTGTCAAACAGATTCCACATACATGGTGGAAACAAAGGAGATCGTCTCCCATTTCCTCTCCTTTGTGGGCGACCGATGTAGTTGTTCTCAAACCAATTTAGCAGAGGATGAAGGTCTCCAGGAAGATGTTCTGCCACAGCATCAGCATAATCACCCAAGTCTTGGACAGGCACAAATGCCAAGGCAACAACCATTTTGGCCATAAGGGCATATTCAAGATTTGTATCCGTTTCATGAATGGCACCTATCAATGCCAAGTGTTTTCGCATATTCTGTACCAAGTGGAAGAAGCACCCTTTTAAAGCGACTTCTGGGAAGCATTCCTTTATGGCCTTAAACATGCCAATTTCATAATCACAATTTATTGACCCTGGGTGTACATTTGGCATCAAAGTTTTAATATAATCAAACAACCGTTTTATAAGCATCAGGCAGTACAAGATTTTCAACACAAACGGGGTCTGGAGGTGCAGCCTGTAAATCATTTCTTCTGCGTCAAATTATTTTTCTTAAAGCAGCAGGTTGTGGAATGATAGCATGCACGGTGGATCTCACACTGGATACACAGGAATTAATCACTTCTGCAGTTCCCTCCATCGTTTCTTCAGCTCGCCGCTTAATCCCTGTCACAAATTTTGAAACTTCAACATGTGCCGCTGAAGGAAAGTGCGAATGTTCATTTATCTTTTTAACAACGTCTCCATTTTTCGTGTGAATTCGGGCTTTGCATCGTCCCATCTGATCACAACGCCAAAATTTAACACAACTGTCGACTGCGCTGTGTCTGTCGAATACGTAAAGGTATCCATCCGAAGCAAATTTTTCCTTTCCTCTTCTGCTTAGAATTTCGACAGCCATCACGGTAGAAATACATTTGTAGGACATTTGTTATAATTTTTTTAAATGGTTTGATACTGTACAAAGGATGTGTATTACTATATGCAAACTGAGTTAATCTAGGGCAGTGATGGCGAACCTATGGCACGCCGGGCCCTTTCTGTGGGCACACGACCATAGGTCGCCAGGAGGTGGGAGACGGGTCGGCATTAATGCAGAGTAGGCTGCCTGCATTCAATGAGCCATAGCATGGGGATGAAAGGGTTAACTGGAGTTAACCCTCTCATGGCATCACCATGCTATGGTTAATTGAATGCAGGCAGCATGGGGATGAGAGGGTTAACTCCAGTGAAATTGAATGCATGCTGCCTGCATGAGCCGTAGCATGGGGATGAGAGGATTAACTGGAGTTAACCCTCTCATGGCATCCCCATGCTATGGTTAATTTAATTATTTAGTCAAAAATAAATATATCTTACCTTTTGTGCAGCAGCCGTTGACGATGCTTCACGATGTCCAGGTAGCATTGAATTGTCCATTTTTGAATTTTGGCGCTTTAAATTACTCGTGACGGAAGTCTCGTGTTGGGTGTCCCGCGATGAAACGGCCGCGACGTGATGCCGGATCTGAAAGTGCTGCGAGGTAAGTGCGACGTAGGACAGTCCCATCCCCGTTGGCTGTGTGTGTGTCTGTTAGTCTGTGCTGGCTGATTGTGTCTGTGAGTGTTCGGGTTGGGTGTAAGTGTGCTTGCTGATTGTGTCTGTGATCTGTGCTGGCTGAGTGTTAGTGTGTGCTGGCTGAGTATAGCTAAGTCTATGCTGGCTGATTGTGTCTGTGATCTGTGCTGGCTGAGTGTTAGTGTGTGCTGGCTAAGTGTTAGTGTGTGCTGGCTGAGTATAGCTAAGTCTATGCTGGCTGATTGTGTCTGTGAGTGAATGTGTGCTGACAGGGTATATCTGTGAGTGAGTGTGTCCTGACTGAGTGAGTCTGTTATTGAGTGTGTGAGGGCAGATTGAGTCTGTGGCTGAGTGTGTCTGTGAGTGAGTGTGTGCTGGCTGAGTGAGTCTGTGAGTTAGTGTGTGCTGGCTGAGTGTGTGTGATAAGCTATTTGGGGACAAAGAGTTTAGTGTCATGTTTAAGGACAGTTGTGGCCCCCCTGGTATAGGCTCTACGTGTCTGCTAGACATAGAGAGTTTAAACTAACACAATGCTGCAATGTATCCTGTGCATAGACAATATTACGGGGCTGTCCTGGCAAACTCGAGACTGTTGTCCACTATGTTATAGCTGGATCTATCAGAGGATTATAGAGAACCCTGGTTTCGGTTCCTGTTTGTTACATCCAATAATTCAGTTTCTGGGAGGTGAAGCACTTTGATATCAGTCAATCTTATATTGCTCTCTTTGACTACTTCTCTAGTGCTTGATACTACTAATATATTACTCTTTATCTGTCTTAGCCTGCTGGGTAAATAAATGGTAAAAAAGGACTCAGCATTCTTACACTGCACTCTATCCTCTTGATTTTCACATGGTTCCTATTTACTAGCCAGTATGGTTATGTATCAGGTAAATATAGCTTAAATGTGTTAGAATTGAGCCCCAGGAAGGAGGTCTCAGCCAATCAGGTGAGACCTTTCAACTCTCCTGATTGGCTGAGAGTTCAAAAGCCTCCCGTGATTGGCTCAGTTCCTCCTTCACACGTGGAGCTCAAAGCAAAGAGATGCCTGGACCAGGTAAGTTAAACAGTTAGACACAGTGTCTGTGTATGTGTGTGAGTGTGTGGATAAAAGGGTTAACTCCTCTGATACTGCCTGTATCTGTCTAGCTTCTTAAGCGGTTAACTCCTCTGACACTGCCTCTATCTGTCTAGCCACCCAAGGGTTAACTCCTCTGATAAAACCAGGGGGGGGTGGGGGGATCAGGAAGGCGCAGTATCAAGTTGAATAAGCTGTTGGTTTCAAATGCACATGTAGATATAGTCCAATGTTTAAAACAGAGTCCAATTCAGTGGATGAAGGAAATGGCTACTGCTGGAGGATACACTGGAAACAAATAACTGCAGGAACTCAACGCGTTTCGCTGGAACAGCTGTCACAGCTTCATCTAGGTTTCCCACCTTTTACTCAAAAAAAGAGGGGTGGAGCCACAAAGGGGGCGGATTATCACTGAAATTATATATATTATTTGTATATCATGCCAGTGAGGAACGTGTGTATATATATATAAAAATAAAATATATATATTTGTATATGCCAGTATTTCGCCCATCAATATGCCATTCTTTTGCCATTTAATATTACAGTATTTTGCCCCTAAACATGCAATTCTTTTCCCATTTTAATATGCCAGGATTTTGCCCCTCAATATGCAAGGTTTTTGCCCCTCAATATGCAAGGATTTTGACTGTGGCATATTACTGGGGGATCAGGCTGGGCATATTACTGGTCATTTACACTGGCATATTACTGGGCAATTAAACGGTGGCATATTACTGGACGATTAAACGGTGGCATATTATTGGGGGATCAGGCTGGGCATATTAATGGGCAATTATGCTGGGCATATTACTGGGCAATTATGCTGGGCATATTACTGGGCAATTAAACTGTGGCATATTCCTGGGCAATTAAATGGTGGCATATTACTGGGCATTGATGCTGGGCATATTACGGGCAATTACACTGTGGCATATTTCTGGGCAATTATGCTGGCCATATTACTGGGGAATTACCCTGGCATATTACTGGGCAAATAGACTGGCAAATTACTTGGCTATTACGCTGGGCATATTATTGGGCAAATACACTGTGGCATATTACTGGGCAATTATGCTGGGCATATTAATGGGCAATTACACTGTGGCATATTACTGGGCAATTATGTTGGGCATATTACTGGGCAATTACACTGTGACATATCACTGGACAATTATGCTGGGCATATTACTGGGCAATTACTTTGTGGCATATTACTGGGCAATTATGCTGGGCATATTACTGGGCAATTAAACTGTGGCATATTACTGGGGGATCAGGCTGGGCATATTACTGGGCAATTACACTGGCATATTACTGGGAAATTAAACTGTGGCATATTACTGGACAATTAAACAGTGGAATACTGGGCAATTAAACAGTGGGATGTTACTGGGGGATCAGGCTGCACATAGTAATGGGCAATTATGCTGGGCATATTACTGGGCAATTAAATGGTGGCATATTACTGGGCAATGATGCTGGACATATTACTGGGTAATTACACTGTGGCATATTACTGGGCAATTATGCTGGGCATATTGCTGGGCAATTACAGTGGCATATTACTGGGCAATTACACTGTGGCATATTACTGGGCAATTAGGCTGTGGAATATTAATGGCCAGGCTAATAGTGGCATATTAATGGCCAGGCTAATAGTGGCATATTAAAGGTCAGGCTAATAGTTGCATATTAATGGGAAAATTGACTCTAGCCATTGTGATGCTGTGGCATGTTCTGTGGGGCAAAATAACATGTACTATGAGGCAAAGTGTCACTGTGGTGTGTTCTGCAGGGGCAAAGTTACATTGTGGTATGTTCTGGGGGGCAAATTGACATTGTGGCATGCCAAAACGTGTGGGTGCAAAGTGCTGTGGGTGCTATATGGTGCTGTGTTAAGTTCTTTAGGTGCATCGTGGGTGCAGAGGAAGGGATAAAATAAGAAATTAACAATTTTTCAATAACATTTTTATTACATATAAAACAGTTGAATACAATATTTAAAAGTTCATATAAGTATAAATGCAACTATTTATATACATATATTTGGGGTCCACCTCAAGCTTTTGAAAAGGCTGGAAATATTTAATATTTGAATGTGTTTTTGTGGTCAGAAATGTAATATTACTTTGCTGAGAGGGTGGTGGGTGCATGGAATAGTCTTCCAGCATAAGTGGTAGAGGAGGAGTTTGAGCATTAATGGGATAGGTATAAGGTTATCCTAGATATAAGATAAGGCCAGGGACTAATGAAAGTATTACTTTACTGAGAGGGTAGTGGATGTATGGAACAGTCTTCCTGTAGAGGTGGTAAAGGTTAATACATGAAGGAGTTTAATCATGCATGGTAAATGAATAAGGCTATCCTAGATATAAGATAAGGTCAGGGACTAATGAAAGTATTACTTTACTGAGAGGGTAGTGGATGTATGGAATAGTCTTCCAGTAGAATGGTAGATGTTAATACAGTGAAGGAGTTCAAGCATGCATGGGATAAGGTATAAGGCTATCCTAGATATAAGGCCAGGGACTAATGAAAGTATTACTTTACAGAGAGGGTAGTGGATGTATGGAACAGTCTTCCTGTAGAGGTGGTAAAGGTTAATACAGTGAAGGTTTAATCATGCATCGGAAAGGTATAGGGCTATATATAAGATAAGGCCAGGCAGTATTACTTTACTGATAGGGGGGTGGATACATGAAATGGCCTTCCAGCAGAAGTGTTAGGTTCATATTAATGTATGTTTATGGTGTACACACAGCTCTCTGACTGAAAGCCATCTGCACCAGGTCTTACTATATTTCATGTAATGCACCTGCCTGATGTAGATGTTGTGCTGTGAGTGTAATGTTAGTGGGAACTTGGTGATATAATCTACACCAGGGGTCCTCAAACTTTTTAAACAGGGGGCCAGTTCACTGTCCCTCAGACCGTTGAAGGGCCGGACTATAGTAAAAATAAAAACTATGAAGAAATTCCTATGCACACTGCATATATCTTATTTTGAACAAAACGAGAACAAATACAATATTTAAAGTAAAGTTAAATCAACAAACTTACCAGTATTTCAATGGGAATAGTGTGCCAGTCAGAGCCCAGGAATATGATGCCAGTCAGATGCCCAGGAATATGATGCCAGTCAGATGCCCAGGAATATTATGCCAGTCAGATGCCCAGGAATATGATGCCATTCAGATGGCCAGGAATATGATGCCAGTCAGATGGCCAGGAATATTATGCCATCCAGATGCCCAGGAATATTATGCCAGTCAGATGCCCAGGAATATGATGCCAGTCAGATTCCCAGGAATATGATGCCAGTCAGATGCCCAGGAATATGATGCCAGTCAGATGCCCAGGAATATGATGCCAGTCAGATGCCCAGGAATATGATGCCAGTCAGATGCCTAGGAATATGATGCCAGTCAGATGCCCAGGAATATGATGCCAGTCAGATGCCCAGGAATATGATGCTAGTCAGATGCCCAGGAATATGATGCTAGTCAGATGCCCAGGAATATTATGCCAGTCAGATGGCCAGGAATATTATGCCAGTCAGATGGCCAGGAATATTATGCCATTCAGATGCCCAGGAATATTATGCCATTCAGATGCCCAGGAATATGATGCCAGTCAGATGCCCAGGAATATGATGCCATTCAGATGCCCAGGAATATTATGCCATTCAGATGCCCAGGAATATGATGCCATTCAGATGCCCAGGAATATGATGCCATTCAGATGCCCAGGAATATGATGCCAGTCAGATGCCCAGGAATATGATGCCAGTCAGATGCCCAGGAATATGATGCCATTCAGAAGCCCAGGAATATTTTGCCATTCAGATGCCCAGGAATATTATGCCAGTCAGAGGCCAGGAATAGTGCTCGTTATCCCTCCCTCCTCCCCCGCTTCCCCATCACTTACCTCCAGCTGCTGTGTCCCCGGACGTCTCGCGCGGTGTCCTCCTGTGGAGGAGGGAAACAGTTACCGGATCCGGATGTGACGTAACGTCACATCCGGTCGCGGTGAATTTTTTTTTTTTTTTTCTTCCTGCAGCCGCATCCTTTGCGGCTGCCAGAAAGATAAAAAAAAGTAAACGGGGTGGGTGCCGGCAGCACCCCCCGCGGGCCACATAAATGTCCTCGGCGGGCCGCATGTGGCCGTAGTTTGAGGACCCCTGATCTACACTGTGATAAATAGGTGGAGTTACATTATGCTAATTATATTGAATGGGCGGGTTTTTTGAAAGGAGGTGTGGTCAATTGGAAGATAAGATGCAAAATGTCCCTGGAAATTTTTTTCAAATGTTGGTAACTATGCAACAGATACATTCACAGCACAACATCTACATCAGGCAGGTGCATTTTATCACTTTCACATGAAATATAGTAAAACCTGGTGCAGATGTGCTTCAGTCAGAGAGCTGTGTCTACACCATAAAACATACATTAGTATGAACCTACCACTTCTGCTAGGAGGCCATTCCATGTATCCACTCCCCTATCAGTAAAGTAATACTGCCTGGCCTTGTCTTATATCTAGGATAGCCTTATACCTAGCCCTTGCATGCTTAAACTCCTTCACTGTATTAACCTCTACCATTTATACTGGAAGACTATTCCATGCATCCACTACCCTCTCAGTAAAGTAATATTTTCATTAGTTACTGGCCTTATCTTATTTCTAGGATAACCTTATACCTATTGCATGCATGCTTAAACTCTGTCACTGTATTAACCTCTACCACTTCTATTCCATGCATCCACTACCCTCTCTGTAAAGTAATAGTTTCATTAATCCCTGGAATTATCTTATATCTAGGATAGCCTTATTCATATACCATGCATGATTAAACTCCTTCATGTATTAACCTTTACCACCTCTACTGGAAGACTGTTCCATACATCCCCTACCCTGTCTCTAAAGTAACACTTTCATTAGTCCCTGGCCTTATCTTATATCTAGGATAACCTTATACCTATCCCATTAATGCTTAAACTCTTCCTCTACCATTTATGCTGGAAGACTATTCCATGCATCCACCACCCTCTCAGCAAAGTAATATTATGTTTCTGACCACAAAAAAACATTAAAATATTAAATATTTCCAGCCTTTTGAAAAGCTTAAGGTGGACCCCAAACATATGTATATAACTAGGTGCATTTATACTTATATGAACTTTGCAATATTATATTAAACTATTTTATATGTAATAAAAATGTTATTGAAAAATTGTTCATTTCTTATTTGTATCCCTTCCTCTGCACCCACATTGCACCTAAAGAACTTAACACAGCACCATTTAGCACCCACCGCACTTTGCACCCACATGTTTTGGCATGCCACAATGTCAATTTGCCCCCCAGAACATACCACAGTGTAACTTTTCCCCTGCAGAACATGCCACAGTGACACTTTGCCTCATAGTACATGTTATTTTGCCCCACAGAACATGCCACAGCCTGTTATATATCTATATATATGTATATATATATATACATACACGCACTCCAAAGGGATTATACTAGGCCCATATAAATAAATAAATATAGATGAAAAACTACAGACATGCATGGCGGCTAAAAGAGGACTTACAATTGATAAATTGAATATTACTATCCCAGTAATACAAATCTCACATAGAAAATGATAATATATGCACATAAAAATTATATAAAGATGATAACATATAAAAACATCGGAATCAATAAATAAAAAAATTCCCAGCCCATGAAAGGGAATAAAAATACAAATACAAAAAGGAGATAAGTATATGTCAAAAAGGCAGAATGTTATGGCTTATTTATTATAAACGGACATAATGTCCAGGGCTAAATTTAATCCACCTCCACCCAATGTTTTTTGTTTTTTTTTCTAAACCATCAGATTATTTTACCGTTTAGAAAGAAAAGTGGACTGTTCTGTTGCGGTAACGTCTCATCATTTGCTACATCATCCAAATATTTATTTTGTTAATTGGTTTAGTTTTGTTAAATTTTCACAAAACAAATTAAAGACAGACAGACAATATACCATACATACCTGCATTCATACAAGCAAAGCTCCCGAAAAGTTTCTATCCTCTATTATACTCTTTTGTCTCTTTTTTACCTCCCCTTGTTTGGTTGTATAATGAGGTTTACTATCTACCTATTCCATTCCCCTCTTTCCTCCTCATTTACTCTAATTTCGTTAAGATTTTTCTACTAAAAGAGTATCTTCACTAATATAAGTTATGGACTTCTAGTACTGGAGCCTAGCAACACACTGATGGCGGGGGGGTAAGTGTGGTTATATTCCTTTTATTAGGCGTTGAACCTGGGGTCCCATATATGTCTAATCTTGTCTTATGCAACTCTACTGGAAATTAAGGTTGCCTGATTCTATTCGTTCTATCCAGTAGTTCCAGTATTGATTTTCCGAGTGGTCTCCACATCCTCTCTCCATCTTACACTGATAATTTACCTTATTTAGGATATTAGGCCATGTGGGGATCGCATCTGTCTTCCAATTTCAGGCAATCTCCAATTTTACCGCAGAAAGAAAATGGTAAATTATTTTGTGTTTATTTTTATTTTTCTGGTAAATTCATGTGGAGGAGTGCCCTTTCTGGAGACAGATCCCATCCCTCGCCGAATAAATGTTTTAGCCTTCTGGAGAGGTCATGCCAAAAAAACCTTATTGGGGGACATTTCCACCATATGTGGGCATAGTCTCCCTTCATTTCACCACATCTCCAACATCGAGGAGAAGTACCGGGGTACATCTTACTTATCGCAGCGGGAACCATATACCATCTGTTGGCTAGCTTATATTGGGTTTCATTCAAATTTAAACAATGTATAGCTTTATAGCAGGCGTCGAGTGCACCATACCATTCTTTTTCTTCTATTTTTATTTGAAGATCTCTCTCCCATTTTGCTATTGCTTTTGGTCTTAGATTCTCTGTAAGGGATTCTACTATTTTTATAGCTATTGAGAATGGTTTTAGATTAGCCTGTTGGTGCATGCTCTTTTGGAGTAAGTCAGTTGTTTCCGAATGTTGGTATATGTATAGATGTTCTCCCATGAATCCTTTTATACGTAAGTATTTAAAAATATCTTGACCATTCAGGTCGAATCTTTCTTTGAGATCTGTGAATGGTTTTATTTTCCCATTGTATAACAGATCCTTGATTTTTTTTATTCCTTTAGCAACCCATGGGAGGACATCTATATTCTCCATCAGATCATTGAGTATTGTTATCGGGAGTGCCGCAATGATCCTGTTTTTTAATCCCAATTTTTTCTTAATCCTACAACAGGCCTGAATACAGTTACTCAAGGGAGTGTTTAAATCTTGTTCTGTCTCTCTAAACTTTGATTTAATGTTAGTTGTGGCCCAAAATTTGGAGATAAGGGTAGTCCGCTTTGTATTCTTTAGTTCCTGTTGGTACCATCCCTCTTTGTTTGCCTCAGGAGAGTGTGTCATTATAGCCTGAGCCAAAATGGCTGCTTCTGCTGCCATTTTAATGTTTGGGAAACCCAAGCCCCCTTTTTTTGGTTTCCTGGATAGTAGTTGGAGTCCCAGTCTCGGCTTTTTGGCTTTCCATATAAATCTTGTGAAAGCTGTTTGTATCATTTCCAGCCATGGGTTGGGAATTTAATGAGGGATCATACGGAAAATATATGTAAATTTGGGTAGGATGTATGCTCTAACGGTATTTATCCTTCCCCACCACGAGATGTGAATGGATTTCCAAGTGGAGAATTTTTTATTCATGTCTTTAATTTGGGGTAAAATGTTTATCCCTGCCCAATCTTTCCATTTTGTTGATATATTTATACCTAAATAGGTTAAATGTTCTTGTGTCCAGGAAAAAGCATATTTATCCTCCAAATATTTTATTTGGGTTGTCGTCATATTAAGTGGCATTACTATTGTCTTGTTGAAGTTTAGTTTGTAATTAGATAGTCTGCTGAATCGGTTAATAATCTGCATAGTGTGGTCTACCGATGTGATGGGGTTCTCTAATGTAAGCAAGATGTCATCGGCGTATAGTTTTATTTTTTGTGTTTCCTCTCCCTCAAATCCTTTTATGCTTTGCGTTTCTTTTATTTCTCTTGCCATTGGTTCGAGGGACAGGATATAAAGAAGGGGGGACAATGGACAACCTTGCCTCGTTCCGTTCGCCATTCGAAACCAGGTGGATTTAATACCTGGTCCTACTACCCGTCCCGTGGGGGAGGAATACAGGGCCATAATGGCCCTATGTATATTCCCCTCTAACCCAAAGGCCCTGAGCGCCGCCTCCATGTAACCCCAGCCGACTCTGTCAAAGGCTTTTTCAGCATCTAACGACAGAGTCAGTTGGGGCGTGCCTTTACGACGAGTCTGTTGCAGAACGGTGGCCAGACTCCTTTTATGGCTTCCTGCCATCCTCCCTGGAACAAACCCCACCTGGTTTGGGTGAATCAAATCTGATATTACAAATTTCAGTCTTTTAGCTATTATATGTGCATAGATCTTAACGTCAGTATTTAAGAGGGCTATCGGTCTATAACTCTCCACCTCTTCTGCTTTTTTACCTTGTTTGTGTATAGGGACTATGTTCCCTCTAAGTAGCTCCTCTGCTAAAGTACCCCTTTCCATAGCCTCATTAAACAATTTAGACATATGGGGAGCTATCTCCTGCTGTAATATTTTGTAGAACTTTGTATCAAACCCATCTGGTCCTGGGGATTTATTGTTTTTCTGTTGTTGTATTGCTTCTATTATTTCCTGGTTTGAAAATGGTTTATTGAGTTGTGTTAGAGTGTTCTGAGGTGGTTTGGGGTATTTTTTGTCCTTAAAGTACTCCCCTATTTCTTCTGTATTGGCTTGTGCCGGTAAGTTATATAACTCTTTATAATAATCATTGAATGCTTTCCCGATTAGTTCTGGGGATAGACATGTCTGATTTTTATATTGTATTTTTGATATATTATGATCTTGGTTTATTTTTTTTAACATATTAGTCAGAAGTTTTTCTGCCCTATTCCCCTTATAGTACCATTTTGACTTAAGCTTAATTAGGGTCTTATTTGCTCTATCAACAAGGAGCGTGTTGATTCGTTTTTGTATCTCTTCGATTTTCTTTCCCCGTTCTCTTGTTACTGATTGTTTGTTCAGTTTGTTTTGTTGGTATAATTGGATATAGAGTTCAGATATTGTTAATTCTGCTCGCTTTTTAGCCTGAGTGCCTAACTTAATTAGCATCCCACGTATCACAGCCTTATAGGCGCACCAGATAGTAGATGATGATAATTCTTCCTGGTTATTTTCATAAAAATATAACTTTGTAATTTCTTTTATGTATTTAATGTCTTCCTCTTTTTTTAATAAATTTGGGTTTAATCTCCAGTCTGATCTGGGTTTGTCAAAAAGGTTTTTAAGGTCCATCAGGACCATGTTGTGGTCTGACCAAGTTATTTCTTTTATGTATATTTTTTGGACCTGTGTAGTTAGCCCTGCATCTCCAAGCATCAAATCTATTCTAGAATAGGCTAGATGGGATCTGGAGTAGCAGGTATAATCTCTTTCCTTCGTGTGTAATATTCGCCACAGGTCATACAGTGCCATTTTATCTATAAGAATTTGTAATCTTTTTGCTTGTATGAAAACATTCCTATCTCTTATATCGCCTGACATGGTTTTTTTTGTCTAATTTGGGATCTACTATACAATTAAAGTCTCCCATGATTACTAATGAACCCTGCCTAACTTTCTCTATTTTCCCCATTAGGTTAGAAATGAATTGTGTTGGGGCCTTGTTTGGGGCATATAGGTTTACACCCAATGTTTTTAACTCATAAATCCATTTGGTTTCTCTTTGAGAGAGGGTTTTGGTAGTATTTCCTCCTCTCCAATGGGGGACTATTTTATCTATTCCAATACAGAGAAAGTTACTTGGAGAAAATTCGGGACATGCCTTGCAATGTTTAGAGACATTGCATTTAGCAGTCTTAGAGTTATCCCCTTGGATACCTCCCAGGTGCTCAAGTACATTCATACATATAGATATATATATATACAGAGGCAGAGGCGTTGCTAGGTTTCCAAAATATCTGGGACTATAGCCCATAAGACTTTTTAAAAAAATTTTTTAATGGAACCATACGGCACTTACTGAGTGAGTGTGTGTGCATGTCAGTGTGAGTGAGTGTGTGCATGTCATTGTGAGCGTGTGCATGTCAGTGTGAGTGAGTGTGTGTATGTCAGTGCGAGTGTGTGTGCATGTCATTGTAAGTGTGTGCATGTCACTGTGAGCGTGTGCATGTCAGTGTGAGTGTGTGCATGTCAGTGTGAGTGAGTGTGTGCATGTCAGTGTGAGTAAGTGTGTGCATGCCAGTGTGAGTGAGTGTGTGCATGTCAGTGCGAGTGAGTGTGTGCATGTCAGTGCGAGTGTGTGTGCATGTCAGTGCGAGTGTGTGTGCATGTCAGTGCGAGTGTGTGTGCATGTCATTGTGAGTGTGTGCATGTCAGTGTGAGCGTGTGCATGTCAGTGTGAGTGTGTGCATGTCAGTGGGAGCAAGTCAGTGTGAGCGAGTGTGTTCATGTCAGTGGGAGCGAGAGTGTGTGTATGTCAGTGAGAGCGAGAGTGTGTGAGTGCAGATGAAGGATGAATAAAGATCCGGCTGCAGCAGAAATGTCCCCCTCCACTACTGAGGTAAAGCAGAAAGGAAGGGGGACAATTTAAAATAATTATGGTCTATTAAAAAAAAAAAAAAACTGTTGACTGGCATGTAACTGGCTGTGTGTGTGTGTGTGTGTGTGTGTGTGTGTGTAAGTATGTAACTGGCTGTGTGTGCTTGTGGATATATGTAATTTGCTGTGTATATGTTGTGTGTGTATATGTATGTAACTGGCTGTGTAAGTGTTGTGTGTGTGTGTGTATGTTTGTAACTGGCTGTGTAAGTGTTGTGTGTGTGTGTATGTATGTATGTAACTGGCTGTGTAAGTGTTGTGTGTGTGTGTGTGTATGTATGTAACTGGCTGTGTAAGTGTTGTGTGTGTGTATGTATGTAACTTGCTGTGTAAGTGTTGTGTGTGTGTGTGTGTGCGTATGTATGTAACTTGCTGTGTAAGTGTTGTGTGTGTGTGTATGTATGTAACTGGCTGTGCATGTGTTGTGTGTGTGTGTGTGTGTGTGTGTGTGTGTGTGTGTGTGTGTGTGAATGTCTCTGTCTCTGTGTATGTATGCTTTTATGATGTGCCATTGTCTGGCTCTTAATTTTTTTTTTTTTGCTGGCTCCTAAAACTAAATTACATTTTTTGCTGTGTATGTGACGTGTGGGACACATTAAGGAATTCATTTTTAAAAAAATAAAAAAAAAAAACAACCAAACTTGCTGACTGGTGTGTGTGTGTAACTGACTGGATGTCTGTGAGGTGTGTGTATGTGACTTTCTGTGTATGTATGTGATTCTGTATGTGAGGTGTGTGTATGTGACTTTCTGTGTATGTATGTGATTCTGTATGTGAGGTGTGTGTATGTGAATGTCTCTGTGTATGTATGCTTTCGTGATGTGACATTGACCTGGCTCCTACTTTTTTTTTTATTACAGGACTGCTAATCAGGATAGGAATGATTTATGATATATATCAGGGCTTGACAAATGTAATTTAGTTTTAGGAGCCAGCAACATTTTTTAGGAGCCAGACAATGTCACATCACAAAAGCATACATACACAAACCTCACATACAGAATCACATACATACACAGAAAGTTACATACACACACCTCACAGACATCCAGTCAGTCAAAAAATATATATATATACACATGTAACATAAATCATTCCTATGCTGTTTGGCAGTCCTGTAATAAGGAACCTCAACCCAACAATATATAGCTTAAATACACAAAGGTGGATGTAAATCAGTGACCCCAACCCTCCCCTCTCTCCACCATATCCAGAGCTTACCTGAGTGGGAATAGACCTGCTCTGCATCTCCCACAAGGAGACAGCCTGTAAGGATATCTTCAGAGCTGCTTCACTGTCCCACGTGGAGCTTCCCTCACATCCCTGCAGTCACACACAGTGACCATGCTGTGTAAAAGCCCTGCACTGATTGGCTGAAACATCACTCAGCATCCTATCAGTGCAGGGATTTCACACACAGTGACCATGCTGTGTAAAAGCCCTGCACTGATTGGCTGACACATCACTCAGCATCCTATCAGTGTAGGGCTTTCACACACTGTCTGTGTGATGTCAGGGGGCGGAGCTATCACAGAGCTGCAGAGACTCGGGGCTTTGCTCAGCAAATTCGTGGCTTCAGCCCCCTTGGCCCACCCCTAGGCGTCGCTGGGGGGGGGGGGGGCTACTGGGGCTGAAGCCCCGGATCTCCCCTCCATAGCCCAGGATGGTGACTCTGACCACGCCCCCTCGCACTAGGCCCCGCCCCCTCACGCTCGGTCCTCCCCCTGCATGCTGCAATCTGGATGCTGGACAGCACCAGACTCCGCCCCCTCACGCTCGGCCCCGCCTCTCATGCGCATCTCCGCCCCCTCACGCTTTGAATGTGAGTCTGCACGTGTATGTGAGTGACAGAGTTATGACTGTGTATGTATGTAAGTGGCAGAATGTAAATGGGTGTGAGTGGCAGAGTTATGAGTGTGCATGTGTATGTATGTAAGTGGCAGTGTAAGTGGGTGTGAGTGGCAGCGTTATTAGTGTGCATGTGTATGTATGTAATTGGCAGAGTGTAAGTGGGTGTGAGCGGCAGAGTTATGAGTGTGCATGTGTATGTATGTAAGTGGCAGTGTAAGTGGGTGTGAGTGGCAGCGTTATTAGTGTGCATGTGTATGTATGTAAGTGGCAGTGTAAGTGGGTGTGAGTGGCAGAGTTATGAGTGTGCATGTATATGTATGTAGGTGGCAGAGTGTTTGTGGCAGAGTTATGAGTGTGCACGTGTGTGAGTGGCTGGGTGTGAGTGTTTGGAAAAGAGTAAGTGTGAGTGGCAGAGTTATGAGTGTGCATATGTATGTGAGTGGCAGAGTGTAAGTGGGTGTGAGTGGAAGAGAGTAAGCGTGAGTGGCAGAGTTATGTGTGTGAGTGGGAGAATGTAAGTGTGTGTGTGAATGGCAGAGTGTGAGTGTTTGGAAGAGTGTGTGTGAATGAGTGTTATCGTGAGTGGCAGAGTTATGAGTGTGCGTGTATCTGTGTGTGAGTGGCAGAGTGTGTGAGAGCGAAAGTGTGAGTGGCAGAGTTATGAGTGTGTGTGAGTGTGAATCCCAGTGAGATTACTAGGAGAAATGTGATTAATTACTGTGATTCATATTGAATGTGATAATCAAATGTGAAACAATGCTATCCTCTCATATTATTTTTATTTTCACACTTGATTATCACATTCAATATAAATAATAGTGATTCATCTTTATATTTAGTCTTTATATTTATGGCAATAAAAGTCCATACACATGGCATTACACATCCCATGTACCTGGTTATAGTATTAAACCCATACATTATGAATTAATGTGCTGCTTTACATTACATTATGGGCTTTACTCATGAAAGAGAGAATTGCAGGGAAGTGAGATGGGAATTTCAAAATTAAGGCTAAAGTAGCCAAGTTGGAAATATTCTCCCATTCAGCTGCATTTCCATCTCAATTCCCTACACTTCTTTCTTTTATGAGGTTGGTAGAAGGAGCATACCTTCATACCTCAGCCTATTCTCCCCAGGGTAGAAGGAGCATACCTTCAAATACCTTAGCTTTTTCTCCCCAGGGTAGAAGGAGCATACCTTCATACCTCAGCCTATTCTCCCCAGGGTAGATGGAGCATACCTTCATACCTCAGTCTATTCTCCCCAGGATAGAAGGAGCATACCTTCATATACCTCAGCCTATTCTCCCCAGGGTAGAAGGAGCATACCTTCATATACCTCAGCCTATTCTCCCCAGGGTAGAAGGAGCATACCTTTATATACCTCAGCCTATTCTCCCCAGGGTAGAAGGAGCATACCTTCATATACCTCAGCCTATTCTCCCCAGGGTAGAAGGAGCATACCTTTATACCTCAGCCTATTCTCCCCAGGGTAGAAGGAGCATACCTTCATACCTCAGCCTATTCTCCCCAGGGTAGAAGGAGCATACCTTCATATACCTCAGCCTATTCTCCCCAGGGTAGAAGGAGCATACCTTTATATACCTCAGCCTATTCTCCCCAGGGTAGAAGGAGCATACCTTCATATACCTCAGCCTATTCTCCCCAGGGTAGAAGGAGCATACCTTTATACCTCAGCCTATTCTCCCCAGGGTAGAAGGAGCATACCTTCATACCTCAGCCTATTCTCCCCAGGGTAGAAGGAGCATACCTTCATACCTCAGCCTATTCTCCCCAGGGTAGAAGGAGCATACCTTCATACCTCAGCCTATTCTCCCCAGGGTAGAAGGAGCATACCTTCATACCTCAGCCTATTCTCCCCAGGGTAGAAGGAGCAGACCTTCATACCTCAGCCTATTCTCCCCAGGGTAGAAGGAGCATACCTTCCTACCTCAGCCTATTCTCCCCAGGGTAGAAGGAGCATACCTTCATATACCTCAGCCTATTCTCCCCAGGGTAGAAGGAGCATACCTTCCTACCTCAGCCTATTCTCCCCAGGGTAGAAGGAGCATACCTTCATACTTCAGCCTATTCTCCCCAGGTTTTTGACCCCTTTTTATTAAAAAAATAAATACTTATGATGTGTATTTGAGAGTTGCAGGTTTACACACGTGTCTGCGTGGCAGAATATCGGTGTGGGAAAGGCCATCTGTGTGTATAAGGGTGTCTGTTTTAGGTTGTCTGGGTGTGTGTTTGTGTAAGAGAGTGTGTGAGTGTAAGGTTGTCTATGTAAGGGTATCTATGTGTATGTGTGTGGAGGGGGGGTTAAGGATGGGTGTCTGTGGGGGGGGGGGGGGGGGGAGGGTGCTGTGATATCCCCAATACTATGGCATATTATGAGACTGCTGGTCTACTTTTTTTCTCAAAGTCTGGTAAATAGTGTTTGCAACATACACAACATTTTGTATGCTCAGTTATTTTGAAATCATGGGAATTACTCTGTGTGTAAGGGTGTATGTATGTATGTGTAACTGTGCAAGTGTGTATGTGTGGCTGCATGTGTATATGTGTGTATTTATGGCTGTGTATTTATGTGTATAAGTGTCACTCCGAGTAATGTGAGTTTCTTGCGTGCCTTATTGTCTTATTGTGTATTATGGTATAGTAATGTGCAGCATGAGTGTGTGATAAACTCACACACTGCACATTACTGTGAGTTTTATTGCTGTTGAGACTGTGATACACTCACACACTGCACATTACTGTGAGTTTTATTGCTGTGGAGTCTGTGTTATACCTACACATTTGCACAATACTGTGGAGTCAGTCACAGACAGAGAGGCACACACACATACAGACACACACATACAGTCGGTCACAGACAAACACACACACACAGTCAGTAACAGACAGACAAACACATACAATCAGTCACAGACACATACAGTCGATCACAGGCCGACATACACACAGTCAGTCACATAAACACACAATCAGTTACACACACACACACACTGTCAGTCACATACACTTACACACAAGTCAGCAATTTTGTTGTTGTTTACGATATAAAAAGTGCATCTATCAATATGTCCCCCTCCTGCCTGCTATACCTCATTCTAGCCTGGTCTGTGCCCTGCTGTTGTTTCTAGCCCTGCTGAGCACACTCAGTGCTCGGACAATATAAGACTGTGCAGCCCGTGCACAGACTGGTCCCTCGCGCTCTGCTGGATAAATAAATAAATAAAATGATCCCAGCTGCGAAGGCACCCGGCAGGGACAACAATAACTGGGCACCAGGTATAATTTCCTGGTGCCCGGGATTTGTTGAGCCCTGATATATACCCATGTATACCTATTGTTCATTGGCATCATACATATCGGTCTGTATGCTGCCTAACCATGTGAGCTTATTTACTCCACTTCTATCAAATCTATCTCGAGCTCCATCCCCGGATCTTTTGGAGACCTAGCAACGCCCCTGTATATATATATATTTATATATATAAAAATCCAAAGGAAAGCACGCACTCACAGGACTTAATACGAAATAGGTCGGAATTTTACTTACTCATACAGGTATGTTGTACACATGAGCATAAAATCGACGTTTCGGTCCACACCGTTTACCTTTATCAAGACTGTGGGACATGGAACACAAACAAACATATATAGGGTAGAAGAGAGGCAGAATTACTTACCCCCAGTGTGTCAAAACTCCGTGCTGACGAAAAAACCGCTGGCCGTAACGCACAGCACAGCCATGTGGGCGTGTGAAGCAGGGTAGTGGAGAGGACGCGATGCCATGGCAACGCGTATAGTGAACAGACCTGAACTCATTCAAGTCTGTTAAGCCGACAGCGGGTAATGCGAAGAATCAGTAAGCCGAAATAGACTGAGAGACGAGTGTCGTATAAGCCGACATAGGTCCTGAATTTATGAATGGAAAAGTCGAGCACCCATGTCGGTGTCAGTAAACCGAATGCTGAAACCCGAAGGCTGGTCGGTTACAGTGAAGGCTGAACTTGAATGAGTCAGATGTGTATGAGAACACACTGAACACCCGATCTATAAGCCGAAAGCCATAGAGGGAAATGAATAAAGGGAAACAAAGTCCCACTGCAGAGACCCCACATGTTATGTAGAGAAAATATAGACCACCACAAAGACAAACAGGGAAAGAGGACAAAAAGTATACATAATGGTAAAGCCAAAGAAAACAAGCAAAGCAGAAAATAATGTGTAACAAAGCTGAAAAACTTGGGCGAGAATGGCCAAAGTGCCACTTGTTCATTCAGTCCCCTTTGGATTTTTGTGTACTTTAGCTGCACAGCACCCGGGCCATGGATTGTGACGATCGCCTTTAGCTGAGTGCATCATATTTTGGATTTTTTGTATTTGAAGTAAGTTTGCTGTAACTTCTTTGATTGCACCACATGTTTACATCTTTTGCTTATCTTCTTTGAACTGGTTGGCTAAGACATTACTATACTTCTCATTGTTGGGTCTTTCCCCTACAATACACCATGGATGATTTTTTTATCCAGAGCAGGAGCTCTAGCAGACAAAGCTGAAACACTTTTGATTACAGATGAGGATGCCTCCAAGGTATTGTGGACTACCTCTCAGCTGGACTTACCCAGCACTGACACAGTTAAAGATCTCTATTTTGAGTTACTTAAATTGAAGAAAAGAGAAGTGGACATCGATCTGCATGGCCTATTTCTTTCTGACTACTTTCGGGCCAAACGCATCCCCCGGGGATTTAGGATTAAAAACACACCTACAATCGGCCGAGGTAACCCAGACTTCTGCCGCAAATGGATTGCTGTTTTAAACAAATGCTCCTTAGATCTTCTGATATTAGTGATAGAAGAAGTTGGTAAAGACTTGGCGGTTATCCGTGACAAAATTGCACATTTTGACAACATCAATGCTTTAACTCTCACTACCACAGCAGTAAATGAGTCAATGGTGAAACTCCAGGAGGAGGTCACCAAATACAAGAATGACCTGATTCGCTTTAAACGACAGAAACTGACCAAGGTTAACAATGATTACGCTAACCACCAGGTATACAGCTGGCTCAGCGGCCAACAAGAGAACAGCACCCAGAGACCCCGACGCGACAGAACCAGAATTCGCAAGCCAAGGGAACCAACCATTGACGTCACCTCAGGCGAATCGGCCTCAGATTCAGACACTCTCCCTAACAGTTCAGACCACATGCTTTCTCAATCTCAAACCTCTTTTTTGGAGGTTCCGCACAAGCAGTCAGGCCCTGCTCTACAAGGGGTGATAACCAGAGGCCAAGTAGAACGCAAAGGCGGTCCCACACCAGAACAGAAGGGTCGGTTTTTTTGCCCCAAAGGGCAGACCCCCAAGGAAGACGTAATGCCTATTTTCAACCTCTCAGAACACACCCTAACCAAGCCAGAAAAACACCTGCTGGCTAGGGGATTATCATTTGTTCCCACCAACAAGCCATCTAACTTTGAGCAAGAAGTGGATCTGTACCGGTTCTTCAGAAGTTACAGTTTTATCTCTTCCTGTTGTAATGTCGTATGCTGGTGATGCAGTAGTTACAGTTGTATCTCTTCCTGTTGTAGTGTCGGATGCTGATGAAACAGTAGATACAGTTGTATCTGTTACTGTTGTAGTGTTGGATGCTGGGACACAGTAGTTACAGTTGTATCTGTTCCTGTTGTAGTACCAGATGCAGGTGAAACCGTATTTACAGTTGTATCTGTTCCTGTTGTAGTACCAGATGCTGGTGAAACCATAGTTACAGTTGTATCCGTTCCTGTTGTAGGGTCAGATGCTGGTGATGCAGAAGTTACAGTTGTATCTCTTCCTGTTGTAGTGTCAGATGCTGGTGATGCAGTAGTTACAGTTGTATCTGTTCCTGTTGTAGTGTCGGATACTGGTGAAACAGTAGTTACAGTTTTATCTGTTCCTGTTGTTGTGTTGGATGCTGAAAAAAAAAATACTGTGACCTTCTCCCAGCTGGAGTTACCAGGTGATAAACAGGGGTCATCTTCAGTTTCCCAGAATCCACACCCTGGGAAGGGAGGAGCAGCTTTATAATTGTAGGAAAGGTGGACACTCGGGATTCTGGGAAATTAAATGTTATCATCTGACCTGTAAAGCTTTCTTTGCCATCTTCTCACAGCTCACAAACCACTGGCTTTTCAATAGATGCTCAATCACATCCCCTGAGCAGCTGAGAAGGGCAGAGATAGTGTGTATTACATCAATTAAACACCAGGTAATATGAACAGTTATCATATAGCATCACAATCATTAAACACCCTGAATGTGCCTTATTAGAGGGACTAAAACCATCTTGGGAACTCTGAATAAGACAGAAGGCTAATAATCCTTTAAGGGTTTTTCCCATCATCTTTACCCCCACCATAACTTATGTTGACAAGTCCTGTTAAAGAAGAAATAGCCTTGCGTGAGAGGTTATGTGACTCTGCACCTCTGTCCCGGGCTATGTGTAAAGACTGTCTAGTACAGCTGTGCATGAGAGGTTATGTGACTCTGCACCTCTGTCCCGGGCTATGTAGAAAGATTGTCTAGTACAGCTGTGCATGAGAGGTTATATGACTCTGCACCTCTGTCCCAGGCTATGTGTAAAGACTGTCTAGTACAGCCGTGCATGAGAGGTTATCTGACTTTGCACCTCTCTCCCAGGCTATGTGTAAAGACTGTCTAGTACAGCTGTGCATTAGAGGTTATCTGACTCTGCATCTCTGTCCCGGGCTATGTGTAAAGACTGTCTAGTACAGCTGTGCATGAGAGGTCATCTGACTCTGCACCTCTGTCCCATGTGTAAAGACTGTCTAGTAGAGCCGTGCATGAGAGATTATAACATAGCAAGAGACTGGCTAGGAGCGAGCGCCATTAAGCTCGTTGCCTGTAGGTTTTGTAGATGGCTCCAGGGTGTCTCAGGATATAACCCAGACACAATAGGACAATGAGCTATATACTGATACAGCTTGGCAAGTGGGAGATTAGCAGTAGTTCAATTAAGGGAAGGGATCTTAGTTGGGTCAGGAAAGGTTATCAGTGAGGGAATAGTGGTAGGAGTTAGGGTAATAAGTCAGGGCTATTTCAGCAGTAATTTGTGGAGTTGAATTTGTTGGAGTTTTAGTCCCCCCAAAAAATCTCTTTGGAAAGAGAAAAGCGAGTCATCAGGGGAAGATGTCCTCACTCCCGGTAGTCAGAAGTACTACCAAGAGGGAAATGGGGTCTCATAGTGAGACAAAGTGTCAATGTGTTGTAAGTGTTATATGTATGTTTTATCAGATGCAGGCTGCCCCTCCCCAAACCGACCCCAAAAGAGAAAAGAAATGACAACAGTTAGATTCTTTTCTTTAAACACTCAGGGATTGAACTCACATTTTAAAAGGTCTAAAAAAAAAAAAAACATAACTACCCCTTGATAGTACATGTGTCTTTACCAGATAAGAAAAAAAGAGGAGTAGCGGTGATGTTTGGGAAAGAAATTAAAGTAGAAATCAAGTATCAAGAAGTAGACCCACATGCAAGATACGTAATCTTGATTTGTAAACTAAACAAATTTTTATACACTGTAGTAAATGTATATGCCCCAAACGTATTTCCGGTTCGCTTCTTAACCAAGGTTCTACGCCGCATAGAAAAAATAAAACAAGGGAAAGTAATCTCTGGAGGAGATTTCATCTGCGTAGCAGATGCAACTTTAGATAAAAAATCCATAAAAATAGTAGGAGTAGATAGAAGGTTAGAAAAAACGGCAAGGGACTTTCAGAGAGCCATAGAGGCAGCAGCACTTATAGATATATGGAGAAACCATCATCCGCTAGAACGATAATATACATGTTTCTCGGCTACCCATGGATCATACTCCAGAATTGATATGCTGTTGGGACAGCTCACGATAATTGGAGAAATCAAAAAAATAGAAATTAAGAATCTAACCTGGTCAGACCATAAGTACATAATTATGGATGTTAAAGGGAAAGGACATACACTAAATAGATATGACTGGAGATTAGATGGTGTCATAAATGAACAACAAGAAAAATATAAAATATATCATAGAAAATACTGAACATTTTTTTTAGAAAACTATAATGAAGAAGTGGCGGACGAGCAAGTGTGGTGTGCATACAAAGCAACAATAAGGGGTCAATTAATAAAGCTAGCTGCAGAGAAACGAACGAATAGGGGCATTAAGCTAACAGACTTATATATAGCATACTACCAGGAAAATACAAGGAATAAAATAATGCCATCTAAAGAATCAACCCAAAAAGTCAAAGATCTAAGGCTAAAAATAAATGAGTCCTTATGAATAGAAACTAATAAAAACTTGGAATATATGAAGACCAGATATTATTATATGGGCAACAAAGCAGATAAAATGCTATCAAACAGAGTAAAGGGGAAAAAGGCAAAACGAGAATAGAAAGGATACAAGAAGGCAGCAAACTACTTATGACACCGGAGCGAATAGGACAAGCATTCAATAAATATTATAGATCTATAACCCAGTGGTGTATCTTGATTTTGTGCTGCCCTAGGCAGACAAAATCCGGGCACCGCCCTACCCAAGCTGCACACCCACGTTACACACCTAAGACATGCCCCATCACCTCCATTACATGACCCCACATCACACATAACATTCAGACTCACATCAAGCTCATACTTCCATCACACACACACTCCCATCACACTCAGTCACACACTCCTACTCCCATCACACTCAGTCACACACACTGACTCCCATCACACACACTCTGACTCCCATCACACTCAGTCACACACACTGACTCCCATCACACACACACTGACTCCCATCACACTCAGTCACACACAGCCTCCCATCACACTCAGCCACACACAGCCTCACATAACACTCAGCCTCCCATCACACACAGACTCCCATCACACACAGCCTCACATCACACACAGCCTCACATCACACACAGCCTCACATCACACTCAGTCACACACTGCCTTGCGGTAGATACACTACTGCATCTCTCATTCCACTGGCCGTGCATCATGGGAAATACAGTCATAAACATCAGGAGTGGAATGGTTAGCCATCACTGTTCTACAATAATTTTATCTTATTTGAGATTCCCAACATATGTATATTTACTAGAATTATTGCGTTTATATTTCTGAATTTTGACACTGCAGTTTTTATAATGACTGGTATTATTAGAACCTATGTGATGGCTGGCTGCTATATGTAGAAAACTGCAGTCTCTGGTACATTTTATCACACTCAGTCACACACAGCCTCACATCACACACAGACTCCCATCACACTCAGTCACACACAGCCTCACATCACACACAGACTCCCATCACACTCAGCCATACACAGCCTCACATCACACACACTCTTCCATCACACTCAGTCACACACAGCCTCACATCACACACTGACTCCCATCACACTCAGTCACACACAGCCTCACATCACACACAGACTCCCATCACACTCAGTCATACACAGCCTCACATCACACACACTCTTCCATCACACTCAGTCATACACAGCCTCACATCACACACACTCTTCCATCACACTCAGTCACACACAGCCTCACATCACACACTGACTCCCATCACACTCAGTCACACACAGCCTCACATCACACACAGACTCCCATCACACTCAGTCATACACAGCCTCACATCACACACACTCTTCCATCACACTCAGTCACACACAGCCTCACATCCCACACTGACTCCCATCACACTCAGTCACGCACAGCCTCACATCACACACACTCTTCCATCACACTCAGTCACACACAGCCTCACATCCCACACTGACTCCCATCACACTCAGTCACACACACTGACTCCCATCACACACACTCTGACACCCATCACACTCAGTCAAACACTAACTCCCACCACACTGTCACACACTGACTCCCATCACACTCAGTCACACACAGCCTCACATCACACACAGACTCCCATCACACTCAGTCACACACAGCCTCACATCACACACAGCCTCACATCACACACAGACTCCCATCACACTCAGTCACACACACTGACTCCCATCACACACACTCTGACTCCCATCACACACAGCCTCACATCACACACAGACTCCCATCACACTCATACTCACAACCACCGTTTTCCATTTGAACCAGCTTACCTTCTGCTGTACTCTGACAGGCAGGGGGGCGGAGACTTTACACTGGCACGTGTGACGGGGAAGTGAGGGAGGGGAGGGGGTGGTAAGAGAGAGGGAGGGGCGGGGGTGGTAAGAGAGAGGGAGGGGAGGGGGTGGTAAGAGAGAGGGAGGGGAGGGAACAACTTTTAACAAAACGGAGAAGAAAGTTAAAATCTTCGCCGCACCAGAATGGTTTAAAGCACCAGTGTGCTTTAACAACCTCTGGGAAAGTGCCGCCCTAAACAAGGCGCCGCCCTAGGCGAGCGCCTTGTTTGCCTCGCGGTAGATACATTACTGCTATAACCTATAGACTATATAATATAACTTCCCGCGCAACTGAAAAAGATATCAACCAATTATTAGACTCAATACAGATACCTAATATAAATGACCAGCAATTAGAAAGAATAAATCAGGAGATTAGTGACCTGGAGGTGAAGTCAGCTGTAAGCAAATTAAAAAAATATAAATCACCAGGTCCTGATGGATTCAGCAATACTTTCTACAAAATTCTGGCAGGAAACTTAACAACACCACTTAAAAGGGCATATAATGGATTCTTGAAACAGGATAAGATCCCAGCAGAGCTTTTAAAAGCAAATATAATACTGATTGCTAAGCCCAATAAAGATCCAGAGTTGATTGTTAATTATAGACCCATATGATTATTAAATGTGGACATTAAGCTCCACGCATCTATCCTCACGGGTAGATTGGGAAAAATCCTGCCGGAGTTGACCCATAGAGATCAAACAGGATTTGTGCTGGGAAGATCATCCACAAATAACATAAGAAAAGTTATTAATATACTAGAAATAGCTCACTCCCAAAAAACTCCCACCCTACTCCTTGCATTAGATGCCGAAAAAGCGTTTGATCGAGTGGGGTGGGAGTATATGGAGATAACATTAGGGAGGTATGGGTTTAAAGGATGGTTCCTGAGAGCAATCATGCTCTTATATACGACACCTGCAGCTGGAACAATTGGACCAGGAATAAGGGCAAACTGGTTTAATATAACCAACGGGACAAGACAGGGCTGCCCCCTGTCGCCACTGCTACACATATTAGTAGTAGAACCCCTTGCAATGCGCATCAGGACTTGCGCGCAAATCAAAGGCCCAACATACGAACAAAGAGAACTAAAGTTGAGTCTATATGCAGACGACATTCTGGTATCCTTGAGTAAGCCTGTAGCCTCATTAGAGAAACTGATACAGATTATAGATGAGTTTGCCGTGGTCTCTAATTATGTACTCAACATCAGTAAAGCGATAGCACTACCCATAGAGATGGGAAAACAAGCGATAGATAGACTAAAAGAGAAACATAATTTCAAATGGGCAAACAAAGGACTAGAGTATCTAGGAATTAAAATAACATCAGAGCCCAAAAATATCATAGAGGCTAACTTCCAACCATTATTAAAACAACTAAATACAAAACTGAAAAGATTAAAACATATGGAAATATCATGGTGGGGCAGAATAAATTTGGTCAGAGCATATGTCCTACCAATTTGGCTGTACCTGTTCAGGATGGTCCCATTGGCAGTACCCACACAATGGCAGGACATGGTCCACACATCACTTGCTAAATTTGTGTGGCAAGGGAAAAGGCCAAGAATATCTTCTGCCTTATTATTAAAAAAAAAACGGATAAAGGTGGCCTAGCTTTCCCAAGTGTTAAGGAATATCATAAAGCAACCCTTCTGTATCACTAAATAAACTCACACAGAGAGGAAAGTGAGGAAGAAGACTGGTTTTATTTAGAAAAATATAAATCAAAAAATATTTAGCCGGACGCGGCCTTATGGTTAAGTAACACCAAGGGAAAAAATGACAAGGGAATAATAACGAAACATCTAAAACCAACGTGGGAAACATTGAAAAAACAAATGGGATTAAAGAATAAGCTAATGGGAAGCGTCAGAACCAAAATTCTGATGCTAGAAATACAGGACCTTGATATAACAGACTGGATGAGGAAAGGGATAGGTAGAATAGGAAACTTAGTAGAGGGGGATAAAATAAAATCCTTTAGACGGCTGCAGGACAGTTATGGTCTGACCGGGAAAGACACGTTTTAACACATAAGAGTAAGAGACTTACTTAGATAGGAATTTAACAGTAACCCAATAGTAGATAGTAGATAGTAGATAGTAGATAAAGGAACATTCATCCACCTTTGGTGGACTTGTGATAAGGTCAAACATCTGTGGAAATCAGTGTTAGACATAATTACACAATGGACTGGTCTAGCATTAGAATTCATACCGAGCAAGATATTACTATTAAAGGGATTACCCAAAATGTCATGGAAAAAATACGCTATAGTCGCACATACAATAGTTGCAACAATGGTGATAATAGCTAGACAATGGAAATCTTCAGAGATTATCCCTTTGGAACATGTAATATCTCAACTACTATACCAGTTAAAGATGGAAAATGTTTCAACAAGGATATTCAGTGAAAAGATTAAAACAAATAAAAAATGGGTGGACTGGGGAAAAAATAATAAGAGAAATAAACACAGGTCTAGAAAGAGTTACCCGAGATAAAGAATTAAAATAAGGGATAAAGAGAGAGGAGAAAGGGGGAGAAGAAAGGGAAAAAAATATATAGGAGAAGCTGGAAGGAAATAAGCGGTGGTGGGGGGTGGGGGGAATACTCTGCATCTGGGGAGCACATTGTCAAGTAAGGATGTATGAGATGCGAGAGTACATGGTTCCGAAACGGACCAGGAGAAGAGAGTGAGGAGAGAGGGATAAAGGAGGAGAAAAAAAATGGGTGGGAAGAAAGGAGGAAAGAGAAGGTAAAGAGAAATTAGGAAGAAGAAGAAAAGGGAAGGAAGAAGGAAGGAAAGGATATAAGAAACGATAAGGGAAGATAGAACTCCCGAGTTAAACATAGATGATACTAAAACCTCTCCTATAGATAGTGGACAAGAGGAAGGATAGTGGGGAGAGAGATTGAGAAAGGGCGAGCCATGTATGACCGCATATGAGTAGAAAGTATGTCTTAGTTATGTATTACTTATGTTTTTTGCACTTTTTGATGTAATGCCTTTGTAATTGTATGTAAATGGAAACTATTTATACACTTTTGATATTTTCATAATAAAATTTAAAAAAATTGTGTAGTTGAATCAGTCTAATACTTGTTCTCTTTTGTTTCCCACCCTCCCATCCCAAGGCAAGCACATCGGTGGGCGACCGTAAGCGCCAAGATGTCATCACTTCGAAAATTAAAGCGAAAGCTTGCTTGTCGCACAGCGGGATCCAGGGACGTGTCTGACTGCCAGTTCATGGAGTCAAGAAGGAATTTTTCTCCCACTGTGGAGCCAATTGGCAAAACTTTTATAGGTTTTTTTTCGCCTTCTTCTGGATATTTTCTGGCATTTCATTAGGTGCAGATTGGGGGGGTTCCTTCTTGCGTAATGCGCCACTCACTACTTCTGGGGATAGCAAAAATACCCTGCAGGTTGAGATGGGCGCGATTTGGGTACTGACGGTGTGGTCGGGCCCATGCGGTGGAAGCGGAGCCAGCAGGTTGGTTGTGGATACAAAGGCGGAAACCGATTGTGTGGTCGGGAACGCCGCTGGTGCACGGTTATGGCTACTGCAGAACGCAAAAACATGTTGGGCAGTGATGGCTCCATGGCTGTGTCCTGTGGAGTGACGTACCCAGGCAGCCGCGTGGGGGCACGTGAGTTGGGGGAGTCACGGGAATAAAGGAAAGGGGGGGTTCAAGGCCAGCAGATGTTCCTGGCCGTCCCGGGATACCCTATGGGGCTTGACAAGTGGTTGAGCCAGGGAAGGCAGCCTGGTGAAGGCTGGACCAGTTGTCATTTGCACTGCAGGCAGGTGGAGCTCAGCATAGCTGTCTCCAGGTAGTATTGGGTTTGGGGGACTCCACCCTTTATGTTATAAATAAATGACTTGCAACCATATCAAGTGTCCTGGTTTTATTCAAGTATTGTATGGGGTAGTTAAAGGTTGATTTTCTCCATCGGGAAACCGATAAGGCATGGGAGCTTACTGACTCTGCACCTCTGTCCCAGGCTATGTGTAAAGACTGTCTAGCACAGCTAGGCATGAGAGGTTATCTGACTCTGCACCTCTGTCCCGGGCTATGTATAAAAACTATCTAGTACAACTGGGCATGAGAGGTTATTTGACTGTGCATCTCAGTCGCGGGCTATGTGTAAAGACTGTCTAGTACAGCCGTGCATGAGAGGTTATCTGGCTCTGCACCTCTGTCCTGGACAAGATTGGCCTAATGGCTCTTTTCTGCCACTAACACAGTCTAAATATTTCTGTAAACATGTGTTTTTATTGATATGAGCACTCGGTGCCTGGCAGTCACTGGAAGTGAAGTGATGGCTGGTTGGTGCATTTTAAATGTCCATTGCATCACTTCGGGGGAGGGGTTACATGGTGCGTGTGATCCCTGAAGTGATTCCCATATTTTGCAATTTATTTCCCAGTCTCTGTAGCTGAGTCACTGCATCCTGCCAACTAGTTGTCCGCTGCGTCACTTCTGGGTGGCGGTCACATGGTGCATGTGATCCCTGAAGTGATTCCCATATTTTGCAATTTATTTCCCAGTCTCTGTAGCTGAGTCACTGCATCCTGCCAACTAGTTGCCCGCTGCCTCACTTCTGGGTGGCGGTCACATGGTGCATGTGATCCCTGAAGTGATTCCCATATATTGCAATTTATTTCCCAGCCTCTGTAGCTGGGTCACTGCATCCTGCCGACACAATGGCAGCCGTGTCATGCATTGCGGGGTCACAGGCTCCTGGTGACCCTTTAATGAGTGCGATGGAGACTTGCTATGCACTGGGTTCCCAGCATATAGAGAGAGGGCTGGATCCTTACGATTTTATTGTACCTACCACTGTTTCACCTGTGTTGTTGGGGGCTGGTCAGGGCTCTGATCCTCCCATTTGCCTGTGCATACGTTTGATTCCTTTTAAAATGGTTTTAGATCATTGCTTGATCACTGTCAGCCGGGTAGGGCTCCAGTGCTCCCTTTTACGGTGGGGGCCCCGGGTTTGCACCCCCACACTGTTTTGTTTGCACCCTCTGCTGTTGGTTTGTCTGCTCTGTCCCCTGTCCCTGCGGTTGCTTCTGCTGCACCTCCCACGGTCTCGCCCGTCTCTGCACCTGATTTGCTTGCGCCTGTGGTGTTAGCTATCCCGGAAGTTTTGGGCAACGTATCTGTTGTTTCACCCCCTGCCGATAAGGACGCTGACAAAGATATAATTTGGCTGGCTGACTTGGCTAGGGGTGAAATGTATTTTTGCTATGAGACTCCGTTAGGGGCTCATATAAAATCTACTGTAAAGGAGGCTATTTGGAAGAGGGGGAAAGAGAAGAGACCGGGAAAAAACAAAAGCCGGCTCCACCTTAAAGATAAATCATTCCTTTTGTAACAGTAATCGGAGATGAGGTGCTGTGTCCGGCTGTGCAGATAGCCAAATGTACAAACCAGAAACAAAGAAAAATAGGACGTTGGCACTCTCCAATCCGAAGTATAAACAAAGTATTTATTAATCCAAGAAAACCGACCAAACAAAAAATATTCATGTATTCAGTGGAACATGTGCAGGAGTGCAGACAGGAGATAGATTGCCTTACGCGTTGCGTGCTGTCAGATTATTAGAATCATGACTATAGGCTCCTCCCCTTTTCTGTGACACGGTGTTCCCTCGCCTTATAGGGGAAACCGCGCCACAGTTCAAACGCTGAGTTATACTTTCTCTTCAGAGACATCGTGTACACACAGCTCCGTGTATCCAGCATTTACTCTTTAAGAAAAAACCAACTTCTCTTCAGACTGATCCTCGTTAACGAACCCGGCTTGTATTATCTACTATCCTCCTTTCTACAACCCCTGATACTAGACTGGCTTTGCTACTATTCGTATTGTTATAACCCTTTGAACACGGACCGGCTAACTACTTACCTGATTGTTCCAACACCTGACCTCGACTTGTTAAACGGACATTCTGCACCCAGCACTGAGAACCTTACCGTCTACTAACTGCAAGTATATAAGAATCAATTGTTATATTGAAGTACAAACCCTCCGTTGTATGTCCTCTCTTCCTCCTGTAACCGTCTGTAAGACTTCCGAATCCTCAGTATTCCACTGCAACACTTTGTATCATTTACGATTCTTAAACCTTTCATTTGCATTTCATAAAGGAAGACTTAGACACTGCTGCCCTCTACTGTTTACAGTTGCTCATTACAACCTGCAATTGAGTTCCACTGAAATCCTCATAAATTTATATACCTGATCTGACACGTGCCTATGATTAAGTGCCAGTAGGCACGAAACGCGTAAGGCAATCTATCTCCTGTCTGCCTATATCCAGACTATGAATGGCAGGATTGGATCGGATTGCAGAGATAAGTGGTTCTAGTACCAAAACAAAGAGTAATGATGTTAAAGGGCATCCCTGACGTTTATTCGACAGGTGAGTGGGTCTGAGAGGGCTCCGTTCACCCTGATCCGCGCAGACAGGGTGTGATACAGGGCGTTCGTCCAATTATACATAGCGAGACCTATATGTCGTAGAACTGCCCCCAAGAATGGCCAACTCACCATGTTGAATGCTTTCTGTGCGTCTGTGGATAGAAGCATCAGGGGTATCGAATTAGATTTAGCGTGGTGAATAAGATTGACCACTTTAACTGTATTATCATGTGCTTCCCTACCCGGTACAAACACAACCTGGTCCCTGTGGATCAAGGAGGGTAGAGCAACACTGAGTCTGGAGCTGAGGACTTTAGCCAAGAGTTTGACATCTACGTTGAGGAGAGAAATAGGACGGTAACTACTGCATTCATCTGGATCTTTACCTGGTTTGGGAATAATAGTAATATGGGCCTCTTGGGTATTAAATACTTTGAGGAGATGTGACAATAGGGAATCTTTAAAGACCTTATAATAGGTGACCGTGAGGCTGTCTGGCCCTGAACTCTTGCCTGTTGGGGTATTTTTAAGTGCTTCCTGTATTTCTTCTATCGTTATCGGGGAGTCTAGGGAAGCTGCTGTCTCCTCCCTGAGTTTGGAGTGCATATGGCGAGTCAGGTATTCAGAAATTTTGTGATGTTGTGTCTTGTCTGTTAATGGTGGGGGATCCGTATCTAAGTTGTAAAGGTCTTGGTAATATTGTTTAAACACGTTCGCTATGTCTGGAGTTGTGTGGACTAGTTCGTTAGGTTCGTATTTTGGCAATAAATTACATCCCCTGTGTGTGTTTCAGGGCCTTGGCCAAGTATTTACCTGGCTTGTCTTGTGTAAGGTGCATCATGGTGCGTAGCCTCTGGAGGGCACTTTGAGCTTTGTTGTTGCACAGTATAGCTAGGTCGGATCGTAGTGTTAGAAGCTGTAAAAATATTTGGGGCGTGGGTATCTGTTTGAGTTGAGATTGTAGGTTATGTATCTTCTTCAGGATTTCTACCATGGCCTGTGTTCTCTGTTTTTTTGCCTAGCTGAATGAATGTACCACGGATAACAGCTTTGTGTGCTTCCCATATAGTTTGTGGGGATACATCCTGTGTTGCATTTTCATGAAAGTAGTTGGTTAGTGTCTGTTTAATGGTGTTTACATGGGCCTTGTCCTTTAAAAGAGATTCGTTAATTCTCCAGTTGAAGGATTGTCTAGTCATGGAGGGGAGAGATACTTGCAATGATATAGGGGCATGATCGCTCTATGCGATGTTGTGAATCCGTGTATTCTGGAGTGAGGGGAGATGTCTGTGTGATAGAAAAAAGTAGTCAATTCGTGAATATGTGTTGTGTGGATGTGAGTAAAAGGTGTAATCTTTGGCTGTGGGGTTAGTGATCCTCCACACATCAGCCAGTTGGGATGAGTGCAGTCCTTGCTTTCCCTTATGTATTTTGTGTTTGTTGAGGGAAGTTGCTCCAGTGGAGACATCCAGCTTCTGGTCCATTACCATGTTGAAGTCGCTTCCTATTACCACCAACCCCTCTGCAAACAGATCTAGTTTAGAAAGAAGAGAACATATGTACTTATGCTGATTGGCGTTAGGCGCATAGATATTTGCAACATTTACTACATCAGTCCCTATAGTTCTTTTAAGAAACAAGGCTCGGCCTTCACTATCCAACCATGTGTCAGTGATCGTGAATGGAAGAGCCTTGTTGATAAAAATAGCCTTTGGTTTTTTTAAATGGGAAATGAGAGTAAAACACAGTGGTGTAGGTGCGGTCTCTAAATTTCGGGACCTTGTATCTACAGAAATGCGTTTCCTGTATGAGCGCTATGTCAGATGTAGTGGCGCGTAGTATCCCGAACAGCCTTGACCTTTTAGAAGGGAAGTTAAGCCCTTTAGCATTAATTGAATATAACTCCAAAAAATTGGTCTTCTTATCCATGAAGACTTAGAAGATTGTCAGCCGTAATGAAATGAGCACCAGATTGCACTGCTAAACTCTTAAAACTATAGGGGTAATGAACTTGGGATAAAACAAGGGGAAGGGTGTCCCATCTTCCAGATGGGTTCTCTCTGCTAACATGGAAGTCCATGTTGGACCGGGGGTAACCGGTCACTGGCTTTATGCAATAGGGGGGACAGGCCCAAGGGATCAATACGATTCCCTGAGTTCCCCTAGTTTCCAAATACACTAAGCCGGGGGGTAATGTGTCAGAGGCTTAGGAGAATAAACTCTTTCACAGGTGGGAGCTGAAATAGGGAGAGCAATTTGTGGTGTGCTAGCGCCACCTTCTGACTGTGTACACGTTAAAAATAATGTATATTCTGAACCTTTGTAACAAGACACGTTACCTGACCGTCAGACTTTTTTAGGTCACCTCAATCCTGTGGATGCGGCGGGGGCCTATGGGACCAGGGCCTCACACAACGTATGCTGTGAGGTCTGGAGAGATCCCAGGTGTTTTTAGCACTGTTGCCGATTAGTGTTGAGCGAACCCGAACCGCACTGTTCGGGTTTGTACCGAACATTACGTTTTTTGGACCCCGAACACGGACATTCTACTGTATGTTCGTGTTGGAGTTTGGGGTTCGGCGATTACATCGTATGTAATGCTATTGGCTTTCAGTAAACCGAAATAGAGTCCCCATTCATAAGAATTTCTTATGAATGGGGGCTCTATTTCGCTTTATAGAAAACCAATAGCATTACATGTATTCCATAAACCGAAAGTCTATAAACCGAAAGTCTATAAACCGAAAGACTATTCCATGCATCCACTACCCTCTCAGTAAAGTAATACTTTCATTAGTCCCTGGCCTTATCTTATATCTAGCATAGCCTTATACCTATCCCACGCATGCTTAAACTCCTTCACTGTATTAACCTCTACCACTTCTGCTGGAAGACTATTCCATGCATCCACTACTCTCTCCTGATATTATTGTTAAACCTTTTCCCGTGTATTCCTGGATAGCCGTTAAATTACTGTATACTTCAATACAATACACGCGATCAAATTATTTTTAGGATTTCCCCCCTTTAATTGCACTTGCTAAATCTCGATGCCGCTGTCAGGGCACCCTTAATCTCGCTCAGGTCTTGGCTCTCATTGCTTGCCCGGTTTCCTGTCCTTGTTTGTTAAACACAGCCTTGGCTGCCGAGTAACCTAGGAATCCTGGCCATTGTGACTCAGTGGGATTCTGAAGATTCCGCAGATGGCTGGCACAGTCAGAGTGGTCAGTTGCTTGTAGGAGACACTCTGTGTGTGTGTGGCTGTGCATTCCTATCCGTTAGGATTCAGCCTGGATTCCCACATGGCCCAACTGCAATCTCCAACAGACTGCTACAAGGTCATCAAGGTGCTGGGCAGAGGGACTTTCGGAGAAGTTGTGAAAGGTAGGAAGAGAGAATCCGGTGAGCTGGTGGCTATTAAAATACTCCACCATGACGTGACCAGAAGATACATCACCGAAGACGAGATCAAGCTACTGAACGTCCTCCGGCAGGTGAATGCGGACAAGTTCCACTTCATAAAGTTCTACGAACGTTTTTACGATGAGTCCAAGTGCTACCTGGTCTTTGAGCTCCTGCAGAAAAACCTCTTTGAGTACCAAAAGGAAATTAGGTTTGAGCCTCTACCGGCGAGACACATCCGGACCATCACCGCTCAGGTCTTGGAGGCCTTGTCCAAGCTCAAAGAGCTCTCCATCATACATGCTGACTTGAAGCCCGAAAACATCATGCTAGTGGACCAGAAAAGGTACCCGTTCAGGGTTAAAGTGATTGATTTCGGCTCTTCTTATTTTTTTAGTGAGGTGCAGTACATGAAAGAGCCGTACATTCAGTCTCTGTTCTACAGGGCACCCGAGATCCTTCTGGGATTGCCCTTTTGCGAGAAAGTAGACATGTGGTCTCTTGGCTGCATCATTGCCGAGCTCCATCTTGGTTGTCCTCTCTACCCGGGGAGCAGCCAGTACGACCAGATACGTTACATCTGCGAGACCCAAGGTTTGCCCAGCAGCTATCTCCTGAACGCAGCTAGTAAGGCCCCATTATTTTTTAAAATGGTAACAGAATTGCCGGGAGGGACAAGATGGAAGCTTAAGACGGTGGACGAGTACCAAATGCAGGCCACAGTCAAACCCCTAGAGAGGAGGGAGTACATGCTGAACTCCTTGGACCAGATTGAATCAGTGCACTCTCCGAAGTCGGACTGTGCATATACAGAAGTCAACGGACACCATGATCGGAAGAACATGGTGCAACTCATTAAGTGTATATTGACTTGGGATTCCCATGAGCGAATAACTTCTAAAGCAGCTTTGAAACACCCATTTTTTACGCTGCCTCAGGAATACAGCTGCACCAGAGAACATACCTATGGCCACACAGAGACTGTGCAGGACAAAAGCTGTGTGAGCCCTGTACAAAGGACCACGGAGAAGATGGATGTCCTCTGCCTGAGTGACTGTGAGGACAACCCGCAGTTCGGAGAAGTGCAGGAGTGCAACGAAGATGAGGAAACGGATGAGATTTCCCCATCAGTACAGGTGAGAAGGGAGGGATCAATGCAGACAACTGTCCTTTGCCTCCAAACCTAATCCTGTCCACTGTATCATAGATGGTTAAACATTTAGGATGTTTTTAAGGGACTCTGCCAACTAATCATTGATTTTTACTGTGCATATAGAGAATTAAAAAGAAAATGGACTGAGTATAATCTATATATTGTTTTAGCAAAACTACAAGTAAATGCGGAAATTAGGAGAAAAAATGTGTCTTAAAAGTGTCTCTGGTTTATGACATGTGGTTTGATATGCAAATTAAACCTTTCACAGGTCATTTGCATATTAAGAGATTTTTTTTCCCCTGATTTAAGCATTTGCTGCAATTCTGAAAATGTATAGATTGTTTTCAACCATTTTTTACCTGCTACAGTATAAGCAGTGTTTAAGTGACACAGTCTATTGTCAAGGTTTATCAACGCAAGGTATTACCCAACAGTGTATACACCACCACCCAAAGGTCTATAAAGCCCAAATGTGTGGGCGGAGCCACAGAAGGGTGGGGCCATGAGGGATGGAGCCACAAAAGGGTGGGAAAATGCCAGATTGGATAAGACTAAATTAATTGCACGTGTAATGTTGGCACAATTTTTGTTAGCAGATTAAACCCCTCCACTACAGAGGAGAGTAGGCAAGTAGTGTAGGAGATCAAATTTACACTTCTAATTACACCAGTGCAATTTGTGTGCATGTACAGGTTTTTAAAATGCTAACAGAATCGCCGGAAGGGACAACGGTGGACGAGTTCCAAATGCAGGCCTCGGTCAAACCCCTAGAGAGGAGGGAGGAAATACTGAAATCCTTGGACCAGATTGAATCAGTGGACTCTCCCGAGTCAAATGCAGATGAAGAATTTGAAGATGTACACTCTCATCAGGAGCATGCTAGGGGGTGCTGGAGTGGGTGCTGGAGGGCACTATTTCGTCAAATCAGAGGATTTATCAGAAGGAGAAGACCCCGGGTAGAGCCCCTAAGATAGGTGGAAAAGTGGATAACTGGAGCACTTAAATTATAAATAAACAATATAATATGAAAAATATAATAAAATAATACTTTATCAAAAATCTTTTGAATAGTCTTCTTCTTTTTTGTTTCCGGTCTCAAGCCAAGATGTGTGCATATGCAGGAAAAAGAGATCACAAGAGAAAGTGTTTTGTATTAATGATAATATGGAACACCAAAACTGGACACAGAAAAAATAATAAATAAATGTATGTATACGTGGCAATAAGTAATTCATTGGTTAAATGTATATTTTAAAAGAGAGCCCAGCAAACTACAATGTATCACAAATTAATATGGATATTTAATTCACAAACAAATTAAAAATTAAAAAAACTTCATCAATACAGCAGAGTAATACATATAACCAAAGCAGCTAAATATATCTGCATACACAGTGTAAAAAATACATAGGAAATAGCTGAGAGGCAAATTGAAGACATATAAGTCTAACAAACGAAGAGACATGAAATATAGTCAAGAAAAGCAAACTTTGTGAGAAGGGCTTACGGGGAATTTTGGTGGGACCTAATGAAAGGACCCCACATAAAAAGCTGTGGGCGTCAAAGCGCCTAGGAGGATTAGCAGCAATCACCCGGTTCCTGGACTTTAAACTCTATTGCAAGGGGGAATTTTGTCCAGCTGAAGTCTTGAAGTCTTATCGTCTGACACAGCCCCACTTGGTGACTGGTTGAAGCGGTCTTTTCAAACAAATCCTCAGCATACAGCAGGGTGAGGTCGGAGAATATCCGTAAGTATAGCTTCTCCCGATTTGAGAAGCACTTTTATTGGAAGCCTGGTGATGTGAAAATAGTTTTCTTAGCAAAATCTCAAAACAGTAAAAAAAAAAGTACTTTGTTGATACCAAATATACATTCTTTTGGGTGACTGTCACATACAAGTCTCAATATGTACAGACTCTAGCTGTCAAGAAAAAAACAAAGGAAAGTATCATCTAGATCACATGGAAAAGGAAATCCAATAACATTAAAGGGTGAGAAAATAGTGCCCCCCCCCCCCCCCAATGTTGAGTTCCACCCTCTTGTGCCCAGCCCAACTAAAATCACAATTCCCAACAGTGCTTCGATAGGGAAGTGGCAGAGAAGGCCTTGTGCCTCCTACATAATCTGACTTGAAATGGGAAAGACAGAGATTAGGGCAGGCAAGCAATGTGTGTGCACTGCCCAGTGCAATCCTGGATGCCCAGGTATGGGGACTAAGAGAGAATACATATAACCTAACAACTATTGACCCTGAACAATAACCTGTTGTGTAATGCCAACCTATTGCAGGCATAAGAGGCAAGTTAGGCGATCGTCTAAGGCCTCACGCTAATGGGGGCCTCGCAGCTGCCTAACTCATCTAATTGTCTTTGATCTGACATGGGAGCTTAACGCAGCCGTTACTCTCCCTGTCATACCAACGTCGCAGGTTAAGAGCAATTCCTTTTTTCATTCTCGGTGTGCGCAATTGGAAGGCTTCACCCCCACTGTCAGCATCCGGTGCACATAGAAACGGGCAGCGGAAAAGCCAACACAACATTGTCTGTAAGAGCACTTTTAACTTTTAGACCCTCTCCTTCTGGCTGAGTGAGTAGTGAGTTTGTGCTGGTTGAGTGGTGATTGTGTGCTGGCTGAGTGTTTCTGTGCTGGCTGATTGTGTCTGTGAGTGTAAGTGTGCTGGCTGATTGTGTCTGTGGTCTGTTCTGGCTGAGTGTGTCTGAGTCTGTGCTGGCTGAGTGTTAGTATGTGTTGGCTGTGTGTGTGTCTGTTAGTCTGTGCTGGCTGATTGTGTCTGTGAGTGTTCGGGTTGGGTGTAAGTGTGCTTGCTGATTGTGTCTGTGATCTGTGCTGGCTGAGTGTTAGTGTGTGCTGGCTGAGTGTTAGTGTGTGCTGGCTGAGTATAGCTAAGTCTATGCTGGCTGATTGTGTCTGTGAGTGAATGTGTGCTGACAGGGTATATCTGTGAGTGAGTGTGTCCTGACTGAGTGAGTCTGTTATTGAGTGTGTGAGGGCAGATTGAGTCTGTGGCTGAGTGTGTCTGTGAGTGAGTGTGTGCTGGCTGAGTGAGTCTGTGAGTGAGTGTGTGCTGGCTGAGTGTTTGTGATAAGCTATTTGGGGACAAAGAGGGTAGTGTCATGTTTAAGGACAGTTGTGGCCCCCCTGGTATAGGCTCTACGTGTCTGCTAGACACTAACACAATGCTTCAATGTATCCTGTGCATAGACAATATTACGGGGCTGTCCTGGCAAACTCGAGACTGTTGTCCACTATGTTATAGCTGGATCTATCAGAGGATTATAGAGAACCCTGGTTTCGGTTCCTGTTTGTTACATCCCATAAATCAGTTTCTGGGAGGTGAAGCACTTTGATATCAGTCAATCTTATATTGCTCTCTTTGACTACTTCTTTAGTGCTTGATACTACTAATATATTACTCTGTATCTGTCTTAGCCTGCTGGGTAAATAAATGGTAAAAAAGGACTCAGCATTCTTACACTGCACTCTATCCTCTTGATTTTCACATGGTTCCTATTTACTAGCCAGTATGGTTATGTATCAGGTAAATATAGCTTAAATGTGTTAGAATTGAGCCCCAGGAAGGAGGTCTCAGCCAATCAGGTGAGACCTTTCAACTCTCCTGATTGGCTGAGAGTTCAAAAGCCTCCCGTGATTGGCTCAGTCCCTCCTTCACACGTGGAGCTCAAAACAAAGAGATGCCTGGACCAGGTAAATTAAACAGTTAGACACAGTGTCTGTGTATGTATGTGAGTGTGTGGATAAAGGGGTTAACTCCTCTGATACTGCCTGTAACTGTCTAGCTTCTTAAGCGGTTAACTCCTCTGACACTGCCTCTATCTGTCTAGCCACCCAAGGGGTTAACTCCTCTGATAAAACCAGGGGGGGGGGGGGGGTCAGGAAGGCGCAATATCAAGTTGAATAAGCTGTTGGTTTCAAATGCACATGTAGATATAGTCCAATGTTTAAAACAGAGTCCAATTCAGTGGATGAAGGAAATGGCTACTGCTGGAGGATACACTGGAAACAAATATTGGAAACAAATAACTGCAGGAACTCAACGCGTTTCGCTGGAACAGCTGTCACAGCTTCATCTAGGTTTGCCACCTTTTACTCAAAAAAAGAGGGAAGGGCCATGAGGGGTGGAGCCACAAAGGGGGCGGATTATCACTGAAATTATATATATTATTTGTATATCATGCCAGTGAGGAACGTGTGTATATATATAAATATAAAATATATATATTTGTATATGCCAGTATTTCGCCCATCAATATGCCATTCTTTTGCCATTTAATATTACAGTATTTTGCCCCTAAACATGCAATTCTTTTCCCATTTTAATATGCCAGGATTTTGCCCCTCAATATGCAAGGATTTTGACTGTGGCATATTACTGGGTAATCAGGCTGGGCATATTACTGGTCATTTACACTGGCATATTACTGGGCAATTAAACGGTGGCATATTACTGGACGATTAAACGGTGGCATATTACTGGGGGATCAGGCTGGGCATATTAATGGGCAATTATGCTGGGCATATTACTGGGCAATTATGCTGGGCATATTACTGGGCAATTAAACTGTGACATATTCCTGGGCAATTAAATGGTGGCATATTACTGGGCATTGATGCTGGGCATATTACTGGGCAATTACACTGTGGCATATTTCTGGGCAATTATGCTGGGCATATTACTGGGCAATTACACTGGCATATTACTGGGCAATTACACTGGTAAATTACTTGGCTATTACGCTGGGCATTTTATTGGGAAATTACACTGTGGCATATTACTGGGCAATTATGCTGGGCATATTACTGGGCAATTACACTGTGGAATATTACTGGGCAATTATGTTGGGCATATTACTGGGCAATTACACTGTGGCATATCACTGGACAATTATGCTGGGCATATTACTGGGCAATTACTTTGTGGCATATTACTGGGCAATTATGCTGGGCATATTACTGGGCAATTATGCTGGGCATATTACTGGGCAATTAAACTGTGGCATATTACTGGATGATTAAACGGTGGCATATTACTGGGGGATCAGGCTGGGCATATTAATGGGCAATTATGCTGGGCATATTACTGGGCAATTATGCTGGGCATATTACTGGGCAATTAAACTGTGACATTTTCCTGGGCAATTAAATGGTGGCATATTACTGGGCATTGATGCTGGGCATATTACTGGGCAATTACACTGTGGCATATTTCTGGGCAATTATGCTGGGCATATTACTGGGCAATTACACTGGCATATTACTGGGCAATTACACTGGTAAATTACTTGGCTATTACGCTGGGCATATTATTGGGAAATTACACTGTGGCATATTACTGGGCAATTATGCTGGGCATATTACTGGGCAATTACACTGTGGAATATTACTGGGCTATTGTGTTGGGCATATTACTGGGCAATTACACTGTGGCATATCACTGGACAATTATGCTGGGCATATTACTGGGCAATTACTTTGTGGCATATTACTGGGCAATTATGCTGGGCATATTACTGGGCAATTAAACTGTGGCATATTACTGGGGGATCAGGCTGGGCATATTACTGGGCAATTACACTGGCATATTACTGGGAAATTAAACTGTGGCATATTACTGGGCAATGAAACAGTGGAATACTGGGCAATTAAAGAGTGGGATGTTACTGGGGGATCAGGCTGCACATAGTAATGGGCAATTATGCTGGGCATATTACTGGGCAATTAAATGGTGGCATATTACTGGGCAATGATGCTGGACATATTACTGGGTAATTACACTGTGGCATATTACTGGGCAATTATGCTGGGCAATTATGCTGGGCATATTGCTGGGCAATTACAGTGGCATATTACTGGGCAATTAGGCTGTGTCTCCAGAAGGATATTGATACTTTGGAGAGAGTTCAGAGAAGGGCTACTAAACTGGTTCATGGGTTGAAGGATAAAACTTACCAGGAAAGGTTAAAGCATCTTAACATGTATAGCTTGGAGGAAAGACGTAACAGGGGGGATATGATAGAAACATTTAAATACATAAAGGGAATCAACACAGTAAAGGAAGAGAGTATATTTAAAAGAAGAAAAACTACCACAACTAGAGGACATAGTCTTAAATTAGAGGGGCAACGATTTAAAAGTAATATCAGGAAGTATTACTTTACTGAGAGGGTAGTGGATGTATGGAATAGCCTGCCAGCAGAAGTGGTAGAGGTAAACACAGTCAAGGATTTTAAGCATGCGTGGGATAGACACAAGGCTATCCTAGCTATAAGACCGGGAACGGGGGACTAATAAAAGTACTCAAAAAAAAAAAAATTGGGCAGACTAGATGGACCGTATGGTTTTTATCTGCCGACACATTCTATGTTTCTATGTTTCTATGTTTCTATGTCTTCCAGTATAAATGGTAGAGGTTAATACAGTGAAGGAGTTTAAGCATGCAAGGGCTAGGTATAAGGCTATCCTAGATATAAGACAAGGCCAGGCAGTATTACTTTACTGATAGGGGAGTGGATACATAGAATGGCCTCCTAGCAGAAGTGGTAGGTTCATACTAATGTATGTTTTATGGTGTAGACACAGCTCTCTGACTGAAGCACATCTGCACCAGGTTTTACTATATTTCATGTGAAAGTGATAAAATGCACCTGCCTGATGTAGATGTTGTGCTGTGAATGTATCTGTTGCATAGTTACCAACATGTGAAAAAATTTTCTTATATGAACTTTTCAATATTATATTCAACTATTTTATATGTAATAAAAATGTTATTGAAAAATTGTTCATTTCTTATTTGTATCCCTTCCTCTGCACCCACATTGCACCTAAAGAACTTAACACAGCACCATATAGCCACCACCGCACTTTGCACCCACATGTTTTGGCATGCCACATTGTCAATTTGCCCCCCAGAACATACCACAGTGTAACTTTTCCCCTGCAGAACATGCCACAGTGACACTTTGCCTCATAGTACATGTTATTTTGCCCCACAGAACATGCCACAGCCTGGAATATATCTATATATATGTATATATATGTATATATATATATATACATACACACACTCCAAAGGGATTATACTATATACCAGATCTGAGAATAACGAACTGGATACAGAATGGGATTAAAACTATTGGAGAATTGTACTCTAATGGGGATATGATACCTTTCTCCACACTTAGAACAAGATTTTACTTAGAACACTCAGAATTCTTTAAGTATTTACAAATAAGGCATGTGCTGAGCGGTAATAATGGAATACAGATAACAGGATTAGATAAGAGCTCAAAGATGATGGAGTTAGCCGGAAAAGCCCCATATGTTAAAAAAGCAATCTCTGTGGGATATAACTTGTTGAATAGTTCAGATAGCTCACAAAAATTATCATTTTTGATGAAATGGGAACAACAACTTAATATAAATATAGAAACAAAAATATGGTTTAATTCCATAACAAAGTTACAAGGAGTTTCTAAGAATATATCACATTTCGAAACTGTTAGGAAGGTCTTATACCATTGGTACTATGTGCCCACTAAGCTATCAAAAATGTACACAACAACATCCCCACTATGTTGGAGGCAATGTGGCCAAAATGGTAATATGGCACATATATGGTGGCACTGTCCAAAATTGCAGAAGTTTTGGCAGGGGATTCATACACTCTTAGAAGAAATATTCTCAACACGTTTGCCATTTACACCTGAATTCATATTATTAAATATAATACCTGAAAAACTTACAAAGAATAAAAGTAAACTTGTATTGCAAATTTTGACCACTGCAAAGGTATCTATAGCAAGAGCCTGGAAAAACCAGGAACCACCAATATGTAAGGATGTAGAGAGTTTGTTGAATACTAACAGGGTTTATGAGAAAATGGCGCACAGAATGGTAAATACATTGAATAATTTTAATGAAATATGGGGTCCGTGGGATAGATATCAATGTGACAAGATGAATATTAATGGGTCAGAGGGAAATACAAGTCCAAGAGATATAGTTTGGAGGAGACAGGCTCTAAGGGTAATACAATAAATTTGATAGAAAGAAAGTAGAAATCTAGGTAGGAGCTAGAAAAGGTATTAGGAATAATAAAATGGGGAAAACGGGGGGATAGGTGGCCCTAGATGAGATACATGTAGTTAAATATGAGAGGATAGGTTTGGTGGATGTTTTTTTCTTGAGTGTAGGATGTCTATTGTATTGTTTTCTTTTTACTGTAGTAAAGTGTTAATACCTTATCCCTGATTATGAGGGAGGGTTAATGAAATTATAATATTTTTTACAGTATTTATGTAATATCAGGGCATACAAAATGAAAGGATGAAGCATCAAGACTGAGGGAGAAGAGGAAAGGGGAGAGGAGATACTAACAGGGTAAACAAGATAAAAAGACAAGTGTAAAGAGTAATAGGTAAAGCTCTTTTAGGAAATTTATGACCCCCTGAAGTAAATACGGAGAATATGTAATATCTCTGATCTTGATGCTTTGTTTTTATAGGAACTTATCTTCCTTTTTTTCTCTGTACTTCTTGTATGGATATGTATCTGAATGATGTATTGTTTTGTATGTTCTAAATGCTAATTTTTATATGAAAATATAATAAAGATTAAATTATAAAAAAAGAAAGTAATAATTTACTGATAGGGTAGTGGATGCATGAAATAGTCTTCCAGTAGAAGTGGTAAAGGTTAATACAGTGAAGGAGTTTAAGCATGCATGGGATAGGTATAAGGCTATCCTAGATATAAGATAAGGTCAAGGACTAATGAAAGTATTACATTACTGAGAGGGTAGTGTGTGCATGGAATAGTCTTCCAGTAGAAGTGGTATAGGTTAATACAGTGAAGGAGTTTAACCCCTTCATGACGTTAGGACGTGCTATTCCGTCCTGGAAAATATTGCCTTGAAGACGTTAGGACGGCATAGCACGTCCTGCATTAAAATGAATAGTGCACACATATGCACTATTCAAAACCGGCTTTTCCGCAACCTGACACTGCCTGGCCACTTAGGCAGTCTCCCAGCCGTGAATCGCCGTCTTCACAGCCATGTGATCGCGGTGATTTGCCAAATCCCGCGATCACATGGCTCCTCAAGTACCCGCCCCGTATTGGCTGCTAAAATGAACAGCGTGCTTTCTGCAAGCTGTTCAAGCAGTTTGAAGATAATCAGAGACTACTGCCAGTCTCCGATTATCTTCAAGCTGCTTGAACAGTGTGCAGAAAGCACGCTGTTCATTTTAGCAGGTAAAACAGGGCGGGTACTTGAAATCCCGCAATCACATGGCTCCTTTCAGTACCAGCCCCGTATAAGGCTGCAGGGCGACACAGATAGAAGGAGCTAGGAGTCTGTCCCTCCCCCTGCAGGGCGACACAGACAGAAGGAGCTAGGAGTCTGTCCCTCCCCCTGCAGGGCGACACAGACAGAAGGAGCTAGGAGTCTGTCCCTCCCCCTGCTGGGTGACACAGGCAGAAGGAGCTAGGAGTCTGTCTCTCCCCCTACAGGGCGACACAGACAGGCACTATGAGTCTGTCCCTCCCCCTGCAGGCCGAAATAGACAGAAGGAGTCTGTCCCTCCCCCTGCAGGGCAACATAGACAGAAAGAGGAAGGAGTCTGTCCCTTCCCCTGCAGTCAACACAGACTACACTATGAGTCCGTCCCTCCCCCTGCACGGCGACATAGACAGAAGGAGGAAGGAGTCTGTCCCTCCTCCTGCAGGGAGACATAGACAGAAGGAGGAAGGAGTCTGTCCCTCCCCCTGCAGGATGAAACAGACTACACCATGAGTCCGTCCCTCCCCCTGCAGGGTGACATAGACAGAAGGAGGAAGGAGTCTGACCCTCCCCCTGCAGGGCGACACAGACAGGCACTATGAGACTCTCCCTCCCCCTGCAGGCTGACATAGACAGAAGGAGGAAGGAGTCTGTCCCTCCCCCTGCAGGGTGACATAGACAGAAGGAGGAAGGAGTCTGTTCCTCCCCCTGCTGGGTGACATAGACAAAAGGAGGAAGGAGTCTGTCCCTCCCCCTGCAGGGTGACACAGACAGGCACTATGAGTCTGTCCCTCCCCCTGCAGGGAGACATAGACAGAAGTAGGAAGGAGTCTGTCCATCCCCCTGCTGGGTGACACAGGCAGAAGGAGCTAGGAGTCTGTCTCTCCCCCTACAGGGCGACACAGACAGGCACTATGAGTCTGTCCCTCCCCCTGCAGGCCAACATAGACAGAAGGAGGAAGGAGTCTGTCCCTCCCCCTGCAGGGCGACATAGACAGAAGGAGCTAGGAGTCTGTCCCTCCCCCTGCAGGGTGACACAGACAGAAGGAGCTAGGAGTCTGCCCCTCCCCCTGCAGGATGACACAGACTACACTATGAGTCCGTCCCTCCCCCTGCAGGGTGACATAGACAGAAGGAGGAAGGAGTCTGTCCCTCCCCCTGCAGGGCGACATAGACAGAAGGAGGAAGGAGTCTGTCCCTCCCCCTGCAGGGCGACATAGACAGAAGGAGGAAGGAGTCTGTTCCTCCCCCTGCTGGGTGACATAGGCAGAAGGAGGAAGGAGTCTGTCCCTCCCCCTGCAGGGTGACACAGACAGGCACTATGAGTCTGTTCCTCCTCCTGCAGGCCGACATAGACAGAATGAGGAAGGAGTCTGTCCATCACCCTGCTGGGTGACACAGGCAGAAGGAGCTAGGAGTCTGTCTCTCCCCCTACAGGGCGACACAGACAGGCACTATGAGTCTGTCCCTCCCCCTGCAGGCCAACATAGACAGAAGGAGGAACGAGTCTGTCCCTCCCCCTGCATAGCGACATAGACAGAAGGAGCTAGGAGTCTGTCCCTCCCCCTGCAGGGTGACACAGACAGAAGGAGCTAGGAGTCTCTCCCTCCCCCTGCAGGGTGACACAGACAGAAGGAGGAAGGAGTCTGTCCCTCCCCCTGCAGGATGACACAGACTACACTATGAGTCCGTCCCTCCCCCTGCAGGGTGACATAGACAGAAGGAGGAAGGAGTCTGACCCTCCCCCTGCAGGGCGACATAGACAGAAGGAGGAAGGAGTCTGTCCCTCCCCCTGCAGGGCGACATAGACAGAAGGAGGAAGGAGTCTGTCCCACCCCCTGCAGGGCGACATAGACAGATGGAGGAAGGAGTCTGTCCCTTCCCCTGCAGGGTGACATAGACAGAAGGAGCTAGGAGTCTGTCCCTTCCCCTGCAGGCCAACATAGACTACACTATGAGTCCGTCCCTCCCCCTGCAGGGCGACATAGACAGAAGGAGGAAGGAGTCTGTCCCTGCCCCTGCAGGCCGACATAGACAGAAGGAGGAAGGAGTCTGTCCCTCCCCCTGCTATGTGACACAGACAGAAGGAGCTAGGAGTCTGTCTCTCCCCCTACAGGGCGACACAGACAGGCACTATGAGTCCGTCCCACCCCCTGCTGGGTGACATAGACAGAAGGAGGAAGGAGTTTGTCCCTCCCCCTGCAGGGCAACATAGACAGAAGGAGGAAGGAGTCTGTCCCTCCCCCTGCTGGGTGACACAGACAGAAGGAGCTAGGAGTCTGCCCTCCCCCCCCCCCCCCTTACAGGGTGACACAGACAGGCACAATGAGTCTGTCCCTCCCCCTGCAGGGTGACACAGACAGAAGGAGCTAGGAGTCTGTCCCCCCCCCCCTGCAGGGTGACACAGACAGAAGGAGCTGGGAGTCTGCCCCTCCCCCTCCCTGGTGACACAGACAAATGAGGTTATAAATTGCCTCACATATAAAAAAAAAAAAAACTACAGGAAAAGGGCGACTCACTTTGTTCATGGAGAAGCAGGTTCTATCCCAGTCCAGAGAGGCACCAAGGGATTTCAGCTGATGATAAAGTCTCCTTTCCTGATAAGACAAACAGTGTAATATTGAGAAACAGACATACCCGCAATACACAATGACATCCACAAGATGTCGCTCCAACGTACTCTTCCTTCTACTTCCACATGGTACCTAGAAATTCTTCTCGACCAAAGTCATGTCTAGAGTTGAGCGGACACCTGGATGTTTCGGGTTCAGCGGGTTCGGCTGAACTTTTAAAAAAAGTCCGGGTTCGGGCTCTAACTTGAGACCTAACACGAGCCCAGAACCCCATAATAATAATGAGGGGGGGACCTAATGTTCCCTCCAGGTCCCCACCCATTGCCCGCGGGTGGGGACCTTAAAATAATAATGAGGGGGGGGCCTAGTGTCTCCCCCCCCCCCCCCGGTCATTACCCATTGCCCTCAGTTGGGGATCTTAAAATAATAATGAGGGGGGGACCTAGTGTCACATGTCCTCCAACTGTATGCATGTGTTGCAAGTTTGTTAACACATAGATCATGTTTTACACACAAGCAGCCACCACGTAGCTGGGGCTATAGGAAGTATGCAGAGGTACAGCTGTGTCTGGAAAACACACACGATTAGGAAAATGACCGTGTGCTCTGCGTCAGTCACAGTGAGCGCAGGAGAGTCCTGTATGTTTTACCTTTCTTTTCACCTGGAGCTGTGTTGCTCTCATACTTTATCACCTCTTTGTCCTTCCATTTCTGGTCTTTTGTAGGTGAAACCTGCGAGGAAAAGGGACTTACAGAAACGGATGCATTTTTTAAACAGCAAGTGCGCCTCTGTGTACATGTACCAGATACAGAATGCCAAGTGTATTGGGAGTATGGAAACCTCAAGTTAAATTTGTCACCTAAACTAAAATCCTGACTGCCCACACTAGCTGAGTAAAAGTAATTTTATTTTTTTTTGCTGCAGGAACCTATGAGAATAATGCCATTCAATGGAATTTCCTGTGTCTCTAGTGGTCATCAGAGAATGTGTTGCATCACAGGAAGTGACTAAATGAAACAAAACTTTATATGCTCAGTGTCTATATAATCAGTGCTGCCGCACCTGCAGTAAACATGCAGAGTAATCACTGGGGTGGGCTTGAGTCAAATATGAAAAATGGGATTTATGTAGAATGCCTGCATCAAATCACACAGGGATAAAAGCCTGTGTATTATGCAAGAAGTGATCTACATCTTGCACCAAAGTGAGTTTAGTGAAGAGACTGCCCCTATAACTTTGTAACCAGGGATCTCCTACAATTCTGCACTAATTTCCCAATGACCGGGGGTAATTACTTGACCACTATTGACCTGTGCAAGGGGTATTGGCAAATCCCCTTGGAGCCTGATGCTATTCCTAAGTCTGCATTCGTCACCCCATTTGGCTTGTACCAATTTAAGGTCATGCCATTTGGGATGAAGAATGCCCCAGCTACTTTTCAAAAATAATAAGAGAAATAAACACAGGTCTAGAAAGAGTTACCTGAGATAAAGAATTAAAATAAGGGATAAAGAGAGAGGAGAAAGGGGGAGAAGAAAGGGAAAAAAAATATATAGGAGAAGCTGGAAGGAAATAAGCGGTGGTGGGGGGTGGGGGGAATACTCTGCATCTGGGGAGCACATTGTCAAGTAAGGATGTATGAGATGCGAGAGTACATGGTTCCAAAACGGACCAGGAGAAGAGAGTGAGGAGAGAGGGAGAAAGGAGGAGAAAAAAATGGGTGGGAAGAAAGGAGGAAAGAGAAGGTAAAGAGAAAATAGGAAGAAGAAGAAAAGGGAAGAAAGAAGGAAGGAAAGGATATAAGAAACGATAAGGGAAGATAGAACTCCCGAGTTAAACATAGATGATACTAAAACCTCTCCTATAGATAGTGGACAAGAGGAAGGATAGTGGGGAGAGAGATTGAGAAAGGGCGAGCCATGTATGACCGCATATGAGTAGAAAGTATGTCTTAGTTATGTATTACTTATGTTTTTTGCACTTTTTGATGTAATGCCTTTGTAATTGTATGTAAATGGAAACTATTTATACACTTTTGATATTTTCATATTAAAATTAAAAAAAATTGTGTAGTTGAATCAGTCTAATACTTGTTCTCTTTTGTTTCCCACCCTCCCATCCCAAGGCAAGCACATCGGTGGGCGACCGTAAGCGCCAAGATGTCATCACTTTGAAAATTAAAGCGAAAGCTTGCTTGTCGCACAACGGGATCCAGGGACGTGTCTGACTGCCAGTTCATGGAGTCAAGAAGGAATTTTTCTCCCACTGTGGAGCCAATTGGCAAAACTTTTATAGGGTTTTTTTCGCCTTCTTCTGGATATTTTCTGGCATTTCATTAGGTGCAGATTGGGGGGGTTCCTTCTTGCAGTAATGTGCCACTCACTACTTCTGGGGATAGCAAAAATACCCTGCAGGTTGAGATGGGCGCGATTTGGGTACTGACGGTGTGGTCGGGCCCATGCGGTGGAAGCGGAGCCAGCAGGTTGGTTGTGGATACAAAGGCGGGAACAGATTGTGTGGTCGGGACCGCCGCTGGGGCACGGTTATGGCTACTGCAGAACGCAAAAACATGTTGGGCAGTGATGGCTCCATGGCTGTGTCCTGTGGAGTGACGTACCCAGGCAGCCGCGTGGGGGCACGTGAGTTGGGGGGGTCACGGGAATCAAGGAAAGGGGGGGTTCAAGGCCAGCAGATGTTCCTGGCCGTCCCGGGATACCCCATGGGGCTTGACAAGTGGTTGAGCCAGGGAAGGCAGCCTGGTGAAGGCTGGACCAGTTGTCATGTGCACTGCAGGCAAGTGGAGCTCAGCGTAGCTGCCTCCAGGTAGTATTGGGTTTGGGGGACTCCACCCTTTATGTTATAAATAAATGACTTGCAACCATATCAAGTGTCCTGGTTTTATTCAAGTATTGTATGGGGTAGTTAAAGGTTGATTTTCTCCATCGGGAAACCGATAAGGCATGGGAGCTTACTGACTCTGCACCTCTGTCCCAGGCTATGTGTAAAGACTGTCTAGCACAGCTAGGCATGAGAGGTATCTGACTCTGCACCTCTGTCCCGGGCTATGTATAAAAACTATCTAGTACAACTGGGCATGAGAGGTTATTTGACTGTGCATCTCAGTCCCGGGCTATGTGTAAAGACTGTCTAGTACAGCCGTGCATGAGAGGTTATCTGGCTCTGCACATCTCTCCAAGGCTATGTGTAAAGACTGTCTAGTACAGCTGTGCATGAGAGGTTATCTGGCTCTGCACCTCTGTCCCGGACAAGATTGGCCTAATGGCTCTTTTCTGCCACTAACACAGTCTAAATATTTCTGTAAACATGTGTTTTTATTCTTGATATGAGCACTCGGTGCCTGGTAGTCACTGGAAGTGAAGTGATGCCTGGTTGGTGCATTTTAAATGTCCATTGCATCACTTCGGGGGAGGGGTTACATGGTGCGTGTGATCCCTGAAGTGATTCCCATATTTTGCAATTTATTTCCCAGTCTCTGTAGCTGAGTCACTGCATCCTGCCAACTAGTTGCCCGCTGCGTCACTTCTGGGTGGCGGTCACATGGTGCGTGTAGCTGGGTCACTGCATCCTGCCAACACAATGGCAGCCGTGTCATGCATTGCGGGGTCACAGGCTCCTGGTGACCCTTTAATGAGTGTGATGGAGACTTGCTATGCACTGGGTTCCCAGCATATAGAGAGAGGGCTGGATCCTTACGATTTTATTGTAGCTACCACTGTTTCACCTGTGTTGTTGGGGGCTGGTCAGGTCTCTGATCTTCCCATTTGCCTGTGCATACTTTTGATTCCTTTTAAAATGGTTTTAGATCATTGCTTGATCACTGTCAGCCGGGTAGGGCTCCAGTGCTCCCTTTTTACGGTGGGGGCCCCGGGTTTGCACCCCCACACTGTTTTGTTTGCACCCTCTGCTGTTGGTTTGTCTGCTCTGTCCCCTGTCACTGCGGTTGCTTCTGCTGCACCTCCCACGGTCTCGCCCGTCTCTGCACCTGATTTGCTTGCGTCTGTGGTGTTAGCTATCCCGGAAGTTTTGGGCAACGTACCCCCTGCCGATAAGGACGCTGACAAAGATATAATTTGGCTGGCTGACTTGGCTAGGGGTGAAATGTATTTTTGCTATGAGACTCCGTTAGGGGCTCATATAAAATCTACTGTAAAGGAGGCTATTTGGAAGAGGGGAAAAGAGAAGAGACCGGGAAAAAACAAAAGCCGGCTCCACCTTAAAGATAAATCATTCCTTTTGTAACAGTAATCGGAGATGAGGTGCTGTGTCCGGCTGTGCAGATAGCCAAATGTACAAACCAGAAACAAAGAAAAATAGGACGTTGGCACTCTCCAATCCGAAGTATAAACAAAGTATTTATTAATCCAAGAAAACCGACCAAACAAAAAATATTCATGTATTCAGTGGAACATGTGCAGGAGTGCAGACAGGAGATAGATTGCCTTACGCGTTGCGTGCCTATGATTAAGTGCCAGTAGGCACGAAACGCGTAAGGCAATCTATCTCCTGTCTGCCTATATCCAGACCATGAATGGCAGGATTGGATCGGATTGCAGAGATAAGTGGTTCTAGTACCAAAACAAAGAGTAATGGTGATAAAGGGCATCCCTGACGTTTACCATTCGACAGGGTGAGTGGGTCTGAGAGGGCTCCGTTCACCCTGATCCGCGCAGACAGGGCGTGATACAGGGCGTTCGTCCAATTATACATAGCGAGACCTATATGTCGTAGAACTGCCCCCAAGAATGGCCAACTCACCCTGTTGAATGCTTTCTGTGCGTCTGTGGATAGAAGCATCAGGGGTATCGAATTAGATTTAGCGTGGTGAATAAGATTGACCACTTTAACTGTATTATCACGTGCTTCCCTACCCGGTACAAACACAACCTGGTCCCTGTGGATCAAGGAGGGTAGAGCAACACTGAGTCTGGAGCTGAGGACTTTAGCCAAGAGTTTGACATCTACATTGAGGAGAGAAATAGGACGGTAACTACTGCATTCATCTGGATCTTTACCTCGTTTGGGAATAATAGAAATTTGGGCCTCTTGGGTATTAAATACTTTGAGGAGATGTGACAATAGGGAATCTTTAAAGACCTTATAATAGGTGACCGTGAGGCCGTCTGGCCCTGGACTCTTGCCTGTTGGGGTATTTTTAAGTGCTTCCTGTATTTCTTCTATCGTTATCGGGGAGTCTAGGGAAGCTGCTGTCTCTTACCTGAGTTTGGAGTGCATATGGCGAGTCAGGTATTCAGAAATTTTGTGATGTTGTGTCTTGTCTGTTTATGGTGGGGGATCCGTATCTAATTTGTAAAGGTCTTGGTAATATTGTTTAAACACGTTCGCTATGTCTGGAGTTGTGTGGACTAGTTCGTTAGGTTCGTATTTTGGCAATAAATCACATCCCCTGTGTGTGTTTCAGGGCCTTGGCCAAGTATTTACCTGGCTTGTCTTGTGTAAGGTGCGTCATGGTGCGTAGCCTCTGGAGGGCACTTTGAGCTTTGTTGTTGCACAGTATAGCTAGGTCGGATCGTAGTGTTAGAAGCTGTAAAAATATTTGGGGCGTGGGTATCTGTTTGTGTTGAGATTCTAGGTTATGTATCTTCTTCAGGATTTCTACCATGGCCTGTGTTCTCTGTTTTTTTGCCTAGCTGAATGAATGTACCACGGATAACAGCTTTGTGTGCTTCCCATATAGTTTGTGGGGATACATCCTGTGTTGCATTTTCATGAAAGTAGTTGGTTAGTGTCTGTTTAATGGTGTTTACATGGGCCTTGTCCTTTAAAAGAGATTCGTTAATTCTCCAGTTGAAGGATTGTCTAGTCATGGAGGGGAGAGATACTTGCAATGATATAGGGGCATGATCGCTCTATGCGATGTTGTGAATCCGTGTATTCTGGATTGAGGGGAGATGTCTGTGTGATAGAAAAAAGTAGTCAATTCGTGAATATGTGTTGTGTGGATGTGAGTAAAAGGTGTAATCTTTCGCTGTGGGGTTAGTGATCCTCCACACATCAGCCAGTTGGGATGAGTGCAGTCCTTGCTTTCCCTTATGTATTTTGTGTTTGTTGAGGGAAGTTGCTCCAGTGGAGACATCCAGCTTCTGGTCCATTACCATGTTGAAGTCGCTTCCTATTACCACCAACCCCTCTGCAAACAGATCTAGTTTAGAAAGAAGAGAACATATGTACTTATGCTGATTGGCGTTAGGCGAATAGATATTTGCAACATTTACTACATCAGTCCCTATAGTTCTTTTAAGAAACAAGGCTCGGCCTTCACTATCCAACCATGTGTCAGTGATCGTGAATGGAAGAGCCTTGTTGATAAAAATAGCCTTTGGTTTTTTTAAATGGGAAATGAGAGTAAAACACAGTGGTGTAGGTGCGGTCTCTAAATTTCGGGACCTTGTATCTACAGAAATGCGTTTCCTGTATGAGCGCTATGTCAGATGTAGTGGTGCGTAGTATCCCGAACAGCCTTGACCTTTTAGAAGGGAAGTTAAGCCCTTTAGCATTAATTGAATATAACTCCAAAAAATTGGTCTTCTTATCCATGAAGACTTAGAAGATTTTCAGCGGTAATGAAATGAGCACCAGATTGCACTGCTAAACTCTTAAAACTATAGGGGTAATGCATCCACTACTCTCTCCTGATATTATTGTTAAACCTTTTCCCGTGTATTCCTGGATAGCCGTTAAATTACTGTATACTTCAATACAATACACGCGATCAAATTATTTTTAGGATTTCCCCCCTTTAATTGCACTTGCTAAATCTCGATGCCGCTGTCAGGGCACCCTTAATCTCGCTCAGGTCTTGGCTCTCATTGCTTGCCCGGTTTCCTGTCCTTGTTTGTTAAACACAGCCTTGGCTGCCGAGTAACCTCGGAATCCTGGCCATTGTGACTCAGTGGGATTCTGAAGATTCCGCAGATGGCTGGCACAGTCAGAGTGGTCAGTTGCTTGTAGGAGACACTCTGTGTGTGTGTGGCTGTGCATTCCTATCCGTTAGGATTCAGCCTGGATTCCCACATGGCCCAACTGCAATCTCCAACAGACTGCTACAAGGTCATCAAGGTGCTGGGCAGAGGGACTTTCGGAGAAGTTGTGAAAGGTAGGAAGAGAGGATCCGGTGAGCTGGTGGCTATTAAAATACTCCACCATGACGTGACCAGAAGATACATCACCGAAGACGAGATCAAGCTACTGAACGTCCTCCGGCAGGTGAATGCGGACAAGTTCCACTTCATAAAGTTCTACGAACATTTTTACGATGAGTCCAAGTGCTACCTGGTCTTTGAGCTCCTGCAGAAAAACCTCTTTGAGTACCAAAAGGAAATTAGGTTTGAGCCTCTACCGGCGAGACACATCCGGACCATCACCGCTCAGGTCTTGGAGGCCTTGTCCAAGCTCAAAGAGCTCTCCATCATCCATGCTGACTTGAAGCCCGAAAACATCATGCTAGTGGACCAGAAAAGGTACCCGTTCAGGGTTAAAGTGATTGATTTCGGCTCTTCTTATTTTTTTAGTGAGGTGCAGTACATGAAAGAGCCGTACATTCAGTCTCTGTTCTACAGGGCACCCGAGATCCTTCTGGGATTGCCCTTTTGCGAGAAAGTAGACATGTGGTCTCTTGGCTGCATCATTGCCGAGCTCCATCTTGGTTGTCCTCTCTACCCGGGGAGCAGCCAGTACGACCAGATACGTTACATCTGCGAGACCCAAGGTTTGCCCAGCAGCTATCTCCTGAACGCAGCTAGTAAGGCCCCATTATTTTTTAAAATGGTAACAGAATTGCCGGGAGGGACAAGATGGAAGCTCAAGACGGTGGACGAGTACCAAATGCAGGCCACAGTCAAACCCCTAGAGAGGAGGGAGTACATGCTGAACTCCTTGGACCAGATTGAATCAGTGCACTCTCCGAAGTCGGACTGTGCATATACAGAAGTCAACGGACACCATGATCGGAAGAACATGGTGCAACTCATTAAGTGTATATTGACTTGGGATTCCCATGAGCGAATAACTTCTAAAGCAGCTTTGAAACACCCATTTTTTAAGCTGCCTCAGGAATACTACTGCACCAGAGAACATACCTATGGCCACACAGAGACTGTGCAGGACAAAAGCTGTGTGAGCCCTGTACAAAGGAACATGGATGTTCTCTGCCTGAGTGACTGTGAGGACAACCCGCAGTTCGGAGAAGTGCAGGAGTGCAACGAAGATGAGGAAACGGAGGAGATTTCCCCATCAGTACAGGTGAGAAGGGAGGGATCAATGCAGACAACTGTCCTTTGCCTCCAAACCTAATCCTGTCCACTGTATCATAGATGGTTAAACATTTAGGATGTTTTTAAGGGACTCTGCCAACTAATCTTTGATTTTTACTGTGCATATAGAGAATTAAAAAGAAAATTGGCTGAGAATGATCTATATATTGTTTTAGCAAAACTACAAGTAAATGCGGAAATTAGGAGAAAAAAATGTGTCTTAAAAGTGTCTCTGGTTTATGACATGTGGTTTGATATGCAAATTAAACCTTTCCCAGGTCATTTGCATATTAAGAGATTTTTTTCCCCCTGATTTAAGCATTTGCTGCAATTCTGAAAATGTATAGATTGTTTTCAACCATTTTTTACCTGCTACAGTATAAGCAGTGTTTAAGTGACACAGTCTATTGTCAAGGTTTATCAACGCAAGGTATTACCCAACAGTGTATACACCACCACCCAAAGGTCTATAAAGCCCAAATGTGTGGGCGGAGCCACAGAAGGGTGGGGCCATGAGGGATGGAGCCACAAAAGGGTGGGAAAATGCCAGATTGGATAAGACTAAATTAATTGCACGTGTAATGTTGGCACAAATTTTGTTAGCAGATTAAACCCCTCCACTACAGAGGAGAGTAGGCAAGTAGTGTAGGAGATCAAATTTACACTTCTAATTATACCAGTGCAATCTGTGTGCATGTACAGGTTTTTAAAATGCTAACAGAATCGCCGGAAGGGACAACGGTGGACGAGTGCCAAATGCAGGCCACAGTCAAACCCCTAGAGAGGAGGGAGGAAATACTGAAATCCTTGGACCAGATTGAATCGGTGGACTCTCCCGAGTCAAATGCAGATGAAGAATTTGAAGATGTACACTCTCATCAGGAGCATGCTAGGGGGTGCTGGAGTGGGTGCTGGAGGGCACTATTTCGTCAAATCAGAGGATTTATAAGAAGGAGAAGACCCCGGGTAGAGCCCCTAAGATAGGTGGAAAAGTGGATAACTGGAGCACTTAAATTATATATAAACAATATAATATGAAAAATATAATAAAATAATACTTTATCAAAAATCTTTTGAATAGTCTTCTTCTTTTTTGTTTCCGGTCTCAAGCCAAGATGTGTGCATATGCAGGAAAAAGAGATCACAAGAGAAAGTGTTTTGTATTAATGATAATATGGAACACCAAAACGGGACACAGAAAAAATAATAAATAAATGTATGTATACGTGGCAATAAATAATTAATTGGTTAAATGTATATTTTAAAAGAGAGCCCAGCAAACTACAATGTATCACAAATTAATATGGATATTTAATTCACAAAACAAATAAAAAATTAAAAAAACTTCATCAATACAGAAGAGTAATACATATAACCAAAGCAGCTAAATATCTGCATACACAGTGTAAAAAATACATAGGAAATAGCTGAGAGGCAAATTGAAGACATATAAGTCTAACAAACGAAGAGACATGAAATATAGTCAAGAAAAGCAAACTTTGTGAGAAGGGCTTACGGGGAATTTTGGTGGGACCTAATGAAAGGACCCCACATAAAAAAGCTGTGGGCGTCAAAGCGCCTAGGAGGATTAGCAGCAATCACCGGTTCCTGGACTTTAAACTCTATTGCAGGTTGGAATTTTGTCCAGCTGTAGTCTTGAAGTCTTATCGTCTGACACAGCGTCACTTGGTGACTGGTTGAAGCGGTCTTTTCAAACAAATCCTCAGCATACAGCAGGGTGAGGTCGGAGAATATCCGTAAGTATAGCTTCTCCCGATTTGAGAAGCACTTTTATTGGAAGCCTGGTGATGGGAAAATAGTTTTCTTAGCAAAATCTCAACACAGTAAAAAAAAAAGTACTTTGTTGATACCAAATATACATTCTTTTGGGTGACTGTCACATACAAGTCTCAATATGTACAGACTCTAGCTGTCAAGAAAAAAAACAAAGGAAAGTATCATCTAGATCACATGGAAAAGGAAATCCAATAACATTAAAGGGTGAGAAAATAGTGCCCCCCCCCCCCCCCCCCCCAATGTTGAGTTCCACCCTCTTGTGCCCAGCCCAACTAAAATCACAATTCCCAACAGTGCTTCGATAGGGAAGTGGCTGAGAAGGCCATGTGTCTCCTACATAATCTGACTTGAAATGGGAAAGACAGAGAGTAGGGCAGGCAAGCAATGTGTGTGCACTGCCCAGTGCAATCCTGGATGCCCAGGTAGGGGGACTAAGAGAGAATACATATAACCTAACAACTATTGACCCTGAACAATAACCTGTTGTGTAATGCCAACCTATTGCTGGCATAAGAGGCAAGTTAGGCGATCGTCTAAGGCCTCACGCTAATGGGGGCCTCGCAGCTGCCTAACTCATCTAATTGTCTGTGATCTGACATTGGAACTTAACGCAGCCGTTACTCTCCCTGTCATACCAACGTCGCAGGTTAAGAGCGATTCCTTTTTTCATTCTCGGTGTGCGCAATTGGAAGGCTTCACCCCCACTGTCAGCATCCGGTGCACATAGAAAAAGCCAACGGATAGCGGAAAAGCCAACACAACATTGTCTGTAAGAGCACTTTTAACTTTTAGACCCTCTCCTTTTGGCTGAGTGAGTAGTGAGTTTGTGCTGGTTGAGTGGTGATTGTGTGCTGGCTGAGTGTTTCTGTGCTGGCTGATTGTGTCTGTGAGTGTAAGTGTGCTGGCTGATTGTGTCTGTGGTCTGTTCTGGCTGAGTGTGTCTGCGTCTGTGCTGGCTGATTGTGTCTGTGAGTGTTCGGGTTGGGTGTAAGTGTGCTTGCTGATTGTGTCTGTGATCTGTTCTGGCTGAGTGTGTCTGCGTCTGTGCTGGCTGATTGTGTCTGTGAGTGTTCGGGTTGGGTGTAAGTGTGCTTGCTGATTGTGTCTGTGATCTGTGCTGGCTGAGTGTTAGTGTGTGCTGGCTGAGTATAGCTAAGTCTATGCTGGCTGATTGTGTCTGTGAGTGAATGTGTGCTGACAGGGTATATCTGTGAGTGAGTGTGTCCTGACTGAGTGAGTCTGTTATTGAGTGTGTGAGGGCAGATTGAGTCTGTGGCTGAGTGTGTCTGTGAGTGAGTGTGTGCTGGCTGAGTGAGTCTGTGAGTGAGTGTGTGCTGGCTGAGTGTGTGTGATAAGCTATTTGGGGACAAAGAGTTTAGTGTCATGTTTAAGGACAGTTGTGGCCCCCCTGGTATAGGCTCTACGTGTCTGCTAGACATAGAGAGTTTAAACTAACACAATGCTGCAATGTATCCTGTGCATAGACAATATTACGGGGCTGTCCTGGCAAACTCGAGACTATTGTCCACTATGTTATAGCTGGATCTATCAGAGGATTATAGAGAACCCTGGTTTCGGTTCCTGTTTGTTACATCCCATAAATCAGTTTCTGGGAGGTGAAGCACTTTGATATCAGCCAATCTTATATTTCTCTCTTTGACTACTTCTTTAGTGCTTGATACTACTAATATATTACTCTTTATCTGTCTTAGCCTGCTGGGTAAATAAATGGTAAAAAAGGACTCAGCATTCTTACACTGCACTCTATCCTCTTGATTTTCACATGGTTCCTATTTACTAGCCAGTATGGTTATGTATCAGGTAAATATAGCTTAAATGTGTTAGAATTGAGCCCCAGGAAGGAGGTCTCAGCCAATCAGATGAGACCTTTCAACTCTCCTGACTGGCTGAGAGTTCAAAAGCCTCCCGTGATTGGCTCAAAGCAAAGAGATGCCTGGACCAGGTAAGTGTATGTATGTGAGTGTGTGGATAAAAGGATTAACTCCTCTGATACTGCCTGTAACTGTCTAGCTTCTTAAGCGGTTAACTCCTCTGACACTGCCTCTATCTGTCTAGCCACCCAAGGGGTCAACTCCTCTGATAAAACCAGGGGGGGGGGGGGGGATCAGGAAGGCGCAATATCAAGTTGAATAAGCTGTTGGTTTCAAATGCACATGTAGATATAGTCCAATGTTTAAAACAGAGTCCAATTCAGTGGATGAAGGAAATGGCTACTGCTGGAGGATACACTGGAAACAAATATTGGAAACAAATAACTGCAGGAACTCAACGCGTTTCGCTGGAACAGCTGTCACAGCTTCATCTAGGTTTGCAACCTTTTACTCAAAAAAAGAGGGAAGGGCCATGAGGGGTGGAGCCACAAAGGGGGCGGATTATCACTGAAATAATATATATTATTTGTATATCATGCCAGTGAGGAACGTGTTAATAATATATATTATCCTTTACCACCTCTACTGGAAGACTGTTCCATACATCCCCTACCCTCTCTGTAAAGTAATACTTTCATTAGTCCCTGGCCTTATCTTATATCTAGGATAACCTTATACCTCTCCCATTAATGCTTATACTCTTCCTCTACCACTTATGCTGGAAGACTATTCCATACACCCACCACCCTCTCAACAAAGTAATATTACGTTTCTGACCACAAAAAAACATTAAAATATTAAATATTTCCAGCCTTTTGAAAAGCTTGAGATGGACCCCAAACATATGTATATAACTAGGTGCATTTATACTTATATGAACTTTTCAATATTATATTCAACTATTTTATATGTAATAAAAATGTTATTGAAAAATTGTTCATTTCTTATTTGTATCCCTTCCTCTGCACCCACATTGCACCTAAAGAACTTAACACAGCACCATATAGCACCCACCGCACTTTGCACCCACATGTTTTGGCATGCCACAATGTCAATTTGCCCCCCAGAACATACCACAGTGTAACTTTTCCCCTGCAGAACACGCCACAGTGACACTTTGCCTCATAGTACATGTTATTTTGCCCCACAGAACATGCCACATGCCTGTTATATATCTATATATATGTGTATATATATATATATATATACATATACACACACTCCAAAGGATTATACTAGGCCCATATAAATAAATAAATATAGATGAAAAACTACAGACATGCATGGCGGCTAAAAGAGGACTTACAATTGATAAATTGAATATTACTATCCCAGTAATACAAATCTCACATAGAAAATGATAATATACGCACATAAAAATTATATAAAGATGATAACATGTAAAAACATCGGAATCAATAAATAAAAAAAATCCCAGCCATCAGAAAGGGAATAAAAATACAAATACAAAAAGGAGATAAGTATATGTCAAAAAGGCAGAATATTATGGCTTATTTATTATAAAAGGACATAATGTCCAGGGCTGAATTTAATCCACCTCCACCCAATGTTTTTAACTCATAAATCCATTTGGTTTCTCTTTGGGAGAGGGTTTTGGTAGTATTTCCTCCTCTCCAATGGGGGACTATTTTATCTATTCCAATACAGAGAAAGTTACTTGGAGCAAATTGGGGACATGCCTTGCAATGTTTAGGGACATTGCATTTAGCAGTCTTAGAGTTATCCCTTGGATACCTCCCAGGTGCTCAAGTACATTCATACATATAGATATATATATACAGAGGCGTCGCTAGTGGGGGGCTACTGGGGCTGAAGCCCCGGATCTAAACTTTATAGCCCCGGATGGCGACTCTGACCACGCTTCCTCGCGCTAGGCCCCGGCCTCTCACGCTCGGTCCTCCCCCTGCATGCTGCAATCTGGATGCTGGACAGCACCAGACTCCGGCCTCACCTCTCATGCGCATCTCCGCACCCTCACGCTTTGAATGCGAGTCTGGCAGAGTGTAAGAGAGAGTGGCAGGTATGAGTCTGCACGTGTATGTGAGTGACAGAGTTATGAACGTGTATGTATGTAAGTGGCAGAATGTAAATGGGTGTGAGTGGCAGAGGTTTGAGTGTGCATGTGTATGTATGTAAGTGGCAGAGTGTAAGTGGGGATGAGCGGCAGAGTTATGAGTGTGCATGTGTATGTATGTAAGTGGCAGAGTGTAAGTGGGGATGAGTGGCAGAGTTATGAGTGTGCATGTGTATGTATGTAAGTGGCAGTGTAAGTGGGTGTGAGTGGCAGAGTTATGAGTGTGCATGTGTATGTATGTAGGTGGCAGAGTGTTTGTGGCAGAGTTATGAGTGTGCACGTGTGTGATTGGCTGGGTGTGAGTGTTTGGAAGAGAGTAAGTGTGAGTGGCAGAGTTATGAGTGTGCATGTGTATGTATGTGAGTGGCAGAGTGTAAGTGGGTGTGAGTGGAAGAGAGTAAGCGTGAGTGGCAGAGTTATGTGTGTGAGTGGGAGAATGTAAGCGTGTGTGTGAGTGGCAGAGTGTGAGTGTTTGGAAGAGTGTGTGTGAATGAGTGTTATCGTGAGTGGCAGAGTTATGAGTGTGCGTGTATCTGTGTGTGAGTGGCAGAGTGTGTGAGAGTGAAAGTGTGAGTTATGAGTGTGTGTGAGTGTGACTCCCAGTGAGATTACTAGGAGAAATGTGATTAATTACTATGATTCATATTGAATGTGATAATCAAATGTGAAACAATGCTATCCTCTCATATTATTTTTATTTTCACACTTGATTATCACATTCAATATAAATAATAGTGATTCATCTTTATATTTAGTCTTTATATTGATGGCAATAAAAGTCCATACACATGGCATTACACATCCCATGTACCTGGTTATAGTATTAAACCCATACATTATGAATTTATGTGCTGCTTTACATTACATTATGGGCTTTACTCATGAAAGAGAGAATTGCAGGGAAGTGAGATGGGAATTTCAAAATTAAGGCTAAAGTAGCCAAGTTGGAAAAATTCTCCCATTCAGCTGCATTTCCATCTCAATTCCCTGCACTTCTCTCTTTTATGAGGTTGGTAGAAGGAGCATACCTTCATACCATAGCCTATTCTCCCCAGGGTAGAAGGCGCATACCTTCATACCTCAGCCTATTCTCCCCAGGGTAGAAGGAGCATACCTTCATACCTCAGCCTATTCTCCCCAGGGTAGAAGGAGAATACCTTCATACCTCAGCCTATTCTCCCCAGGGTAGAAGGAGCAGACCTTCATACCTCAGCCTATTCTCCCCAGGGTAGAAGGAGCACACCTTCATACCTCAGCCTATTCTCCCCAGGGTAGAAGGCGCATACCTTCATACCTCAGCCTATTCGCCCCAGGGTAGAAGGAGCATACCTTCATACCTCAGCCTATTCTCCCCAGGGTAGAAGGAGCATACCTTCATACCTCAGCCTATTCTCCCCAGGTTTTTGACCCCTTTTTATTAAAAAAAGAAATACTTATGATGTGTATGTGAGAGTTGCAGGTTTACACACGTGTCTGCGTGGCAGAATATCTGTGTGATATGCAAGTTTCTTGCGTGCCTTATTGTCTTATTGTATATTATGGTACAGTAATGTGCAGCATGAGTGTGTGATAAACTCACACACTGCACATTACTGTGAGTTTTATTGCTGTTGAGACTGTGATACACTCACACACTGCACATTACTGTGAGTTTTATTGCTGTGGAGTCTGTGTTATACCTACACATTTGCACAATACTGTGGAGTCAGTCACAGACAGACAGGCACACACACACACACACACATACAGACACACGCATACAGTCGGTCACAGGCAGACATACAGTCAGTCACAGACAAACACACACACACACACAGTCAGTAACAGACAGACAAACACATACAATCAGTCACAGACACATACAGTCGATCACAGGCCGACATACACACAGTCAGTCACATAAACACACACTGTCAGTCACATACACTTACACACAAGTCAGCAATTTTGTTGTTGTTTACGATATAAAAAGTGCATCTATCAATATGTCCCCCTCCTGCCTGCTATACCTCATTCTAGCCTGGTCTGTGCCCTGCTGTTGTTTCTAGCCCTGCTGAGCACACTCAGTGCTCGGACAATATAAGACTGTGCAGCCCGTGCACAGACTGGTATAATTGGCCAGGTATAATTTCCTGGTGCCCGGGATTTGTTGAGCCCTGATATATACCCATGTATACCTATTGTTCATTGGCATCATATATATCGGTATGTATGCTGCCTAACCATGTGAGCTTATTTACTCCATGTATGTTAGAGTGTGGATAGTGCTACTGTGTCAAACAAATTACCTTGTAACCCATACCCAAATAAAACACACGAGACAGTTGTTGGTGAATAAAAAAGGCCACAGCGATTTATTAACATAATAATAACTTGTAAGGACTGTATCAGCCAATCACCTTAACTATTTTAGTTCTCAAATAGATACATCCTAACAAATCATCTAAAATCCTTGCCAGTCACCTAAACTAACATTTTTAAATATATCTATAACCATATATATTAATGTGCAAGTAGCACCAAAGCAGTGGTACTCCCCTCCCCCCTCGTCCTAGGGTCTCTTTACCCTTTTACCTTACATTTTCCATGCTAACCACTAGCCGAACTCTCCTCGCTCAGTGGGCACGTAGTGATTTCTCACTTTTAAAAGGTTAGGGGAGGGCCGAGCCCAAAACGTAAACATCACATCGTCACTCCTCCCTTTTCTTTCATAAACCACGACCGGCAAGGACCTGCACCCCCGCCACAGGCACCGCTGTTTTACTGCCTTAAATCAGCGGGAGCCCCCCACCCCATCGCCATGGCCTGCTCAACTCCATCCTGTAATGCTAAATTAAATAAATCTAACCCCACGTCCGTGAGGTGAACCCCATCGCTCCTGAAATAAACCGCTGCATCCCGCTCGAAGACCCGATGGCGGATCGTGACGCCCCCAACCCCCAGTACAAACTTGGAAACATGTTTGTTGATCTTAATCCTGCATCTCTCCATTGCCTTCTGACCCTGTGCCACTCGCCAATAATTCCGTGGAACCAACTCCGACCAAACCAAGTGCACGTTAGGAAATAAGATCAACAATCTCGCCAAATCTTGCTTAATAAGGTCACAGAGACCCCACACCGGGATAGACCCCAGGTCATTACCCCCCAAGTGGATTAGTAACACATCAGGTGGCCCTAGTAATCTGGAAAGGCTAACCAGCTCAGGGAGTAAACTTACCCACCGCATGCCCCTTATACCTATCCAGCGAACTTCCGCCACCGCTGCTGGGAATCCTAAACGCTCCCCCCCGGACCGGATTGCTGCGCGCTGTCGGGCCCAAAATATATAGGAGTGGCCTATGAGCCAAAGCTTCCTGACTGCAAGACCTGGGAAGACAGAGCAGAAGATACCTCCATGAGACCCACTGGGCGAATATAAGACATAAAACGCCGAGATTCCCACCTGCCAATGCGCCTAATCGCCTTTTCTGCAAAGCCCAACCTCGAAGCCTCCGATGCTGCCCCAATGCGAAATGAATGTCCCCCAAAAGTGGAGCCATCCAAACCTAAAGCCGCAAGCGCCAACTTAAATACTTTTACAAACTGGTAGCGTGATAATGAAGACCCATCCCCATGAAGCAGCAACGGCCCCGAAGCTGTAGGACGCACAGCGCTATACGCATCAAAACCTGCTACCGGGCAGACTAAGGAACCCGGGACTTCCCGCAGAAAAACCCACGCCCCTTTTGCAAGAACATCAGTTTTTGACCGCCGTAGTCTAAAACGCAGCCCACCCGATTCCCGTATTACATCCTCAAAGAGGACACCCCCAGCCCTTTGTTTCGACGGGCTGACCAACTCCCCCACCCTCAGGGCCCCAAAGAATGCCAGGGAAAAAGCTAGCCGGAACAACGCCGCTTCAAAGGTAGACACACAAACAGAAGGGAGGACATGGACAATACCTAACAGTAACGCCCCGGAAACTGGGCGCCGTTGGTCGCCAACCCTGTCCCCCTCCCCCGTCTCCAGCCCTTCAATGATTGCCGCACTAAAAATTCCTTTGTGATATCCCTGAACCCGGCTACCTTGAACCAAAAACTGAGGCCCGCCAGTCGCGTAGCCACCACATTTGCCGAGAAACCCGAAGCCTCCCAAGACCACATAAGCCATAACAAACCCTGGAGTCTGTCTGTGTCATCAATGAACCCCCCACAGGCCTGAGCAAACCCCAGCCAGTCATTCCAGACCTTACCATACTTCGCCCATGTGGCCTGCGAAACCGAGTTACCAATCCACTGGGCTACTCGACCAGCCCAAGGCTCCACAGAGCCGGAGGGCAAGGGAACCCCGCCGAATCCGCCCCCGGGGCCGCCGCCCTGAAAGTCTCCCACTGCAAACGAGAGAGAGCGTCCGCCATTACATTTGACACCCCCGGTATATGTACTGCCCTGCACGAAACATTCCATCTCAAGCAATACAATACAAGTTTGCGCAGGAGGCGAACCACCGGAGGGGAAGAGGCGGTGAGATTGTTTATCGCCATCACCACCCCCATATTATCACAGTGGAACACAACTTTCCTATCCTTTAGCAAATCACCCCACAACACCACCGCTACCACAATGGGAAAGAGCTCCAAAAAAGGCAAGATTCCTAGTGAGCCCAGAGGCATACCATGCCACCGGCCACGACTCGGCGCACCAATGAGCCCCTAAAATTGCCCCGAACCCAACTGACCCAGCCGCATCCTTATACAAGTGGAGATCGTCATTGGAGACCTCAGGAGCCTGCCACAATGATCTCCCGTTGTATGATTCCAAAAACACTTCCCAAACCGACAAATCAGCCAATAGTGGGCGAGTCAGTCGAATGAAATAACGCGGGTGAACGACCCCCGCCGTAGCTGCCGCCAAGCGCCTATTAAAAACCTTGAGTTTTCCCAACAGCGACTGCAGCTGTTGCAGACGGATTTTCTTTAAACCCTTCGCCGCTGTTATATCAGCCCGCAGCCCCACCACTTTATCCCATGGGAGCCTACACTCCATCTCACCCGAATCTATCTCTATCCCCAGGAAACTGAGACAAGTCGACGGACCCTCTGTTTTTTCCGGAGCCAATGGCACCCCGAAACCTTGCGATACCGACTGAACCGAGGAAAGCAAATGTGCACACACATGCAAGTTAGGGGGACCCACCACCAAAAAGTCATCCAAATAATGCATGACGGAGTCAAAACCCGACTCCATCCGCACGACCCATTCTATGAACGTGCTGAAGCACTCAAAATAAAAGCACGAGATAGAGCAACCCATTGGCAAGCTCAAATCTACATAAAACTGGCCTTCGAAATAACAACCCAAAAGATGGTGGCAATCCGGATGAACCGGCAGGAGGCGGAACGCAGATTCCACATCAGTCTTAGCCATCAATGCCCCACGGCCGGCCGCCTGCACCATCCGGACCGCGGAGTCGAATGATGCATATGCTACCCTGCAGAGTTCTGCGCTGATGTCATCATTCACCGATTCCCCGTAAGGAAACGACAAGTGATGAATAAGCCTGAATTTCCCCGGTTCTTTTTTGGGGACCACTCCCAACGGAGACACCCTCAGATTACTTAAAGGCGGAGAAGGAAAAGGGCCGGCCATCCGACCCAGCGCCACCTCCTTCCCTAACTTATCCCTAACTACCCCCGGGTGATCCAGAACGGATTTTAAATTCCGCAAGGACAGTGGGACCTCCCTGTCCCGGAAAGGGATCCAGAAACCGTCCTCGAAACCCCTTAAGAGAATCCCCGCCGCCTTCCTGTTCCGATACCTACTTAGCCAGGGACGCATCGCGGCGACGTCCACTGGCGTCCTCCCCCTTTTCTCCCAAATCCGGTTTTCCCCCGGACTTGTTTCGTTTAAAACACTTTGAAGCCGGGTGGGATCCCCCACAACCGGAACATTCGTGTTTAAAGCGACATCCCGCCCCAAACTTACATTGCCCATCATTGTACTTCCAGCAACGACCCCCCCGACGTTGAGTGGCCGGAGGAGTGGGCGTACCCATCCCCCCGGCCCCCCCAAGAAAGGACGCCATGCCCCCTTGGTGTGCCGCGGGGCGAGTCATGATAGACAGCCACAAACCGATGTCCATTTGATCCCATGACAAAGATGGCCGGACCGCCAGGCGCTGGCGGAACTGCTCATCATAGGTCCACCACCCTAAACCCCCATATACACGACATGCATGCCAGATCATGTCCTGATAACAAAATAACGCTGAGCATTTGTCAGGGGATTTCTCCCCTATAATGCTCGCCAGAATAGAAAATGCCCGGATCCAATTCCCCAAATTTTTGGGGATCTTCCTATAGCGGTATTTTTCTTTCTCGCGTTCGGACTCTTTCAACTCCTTCTCTGGAGGAGGAACCTCCTCCAAAGGAATGAGCGAGTATATCTCAATGTACTCCCCTTTCCAAATCCGATCCCTAATCTCCTGCTTGACATGGAGCCCCAGAGGGCCAGACCAACACATATAAGTTGCCCCATGGGCCATCGGAGCTACCGGAGCCACTGACGTAGCTGACAGTGGGTCAGGTTGACGTGTGCGCCGCCGAGGCCTCAGCCTGCGGAGGCGCTGAAACGGCAACCTGTGCCAGTACCGTAGCTGGTGCCAGCACTGCGGAGGCAGCAGTACCTTGCACCACCGCCCCACCTCCAGCATTCCCCCAAGCCTGACTAAGACCCCCCCGGGCACCGCCGGAGCCCCCCATACCCCCCCGACCTGTGCATCCAGTGACGTAGCAACTACCCCCTGTGCACCCAACTGCGCCTGATTCCAAAGCCCCCGCATCCCCTGAACAAACCCTAACCAAGCCTGCTCCTGCATACCCTGTGTCCCCTGTGTCCCCAGCCCGCCATCCCCCGTTGTAAGTGCACCATACTCACCAGCTGAGCCGGCCAGAGGACCCACCGATGCCGCCATAGACACAGGAACAGCTAAACCGCCCGCACTCGGCATTACCGGAGCCGGGGTGCTGTGAACCATAGCCGGTAGTGGGGATACCTGAAAAGGAAAAACTTGTGAGGGACTACTGATACCAGCTATCGCTGCTGGAGGCCCAGCCACAGACCCCCTGGAAGGCGGCACAGGAACAGCAATAAGGGAGGTAGGGGAACTGGAAAGGAACATCCTCCCCAGAAGACCCCCCACTGGATGGTGACAGGGGCCCCCCCCACCTCAACCCACCAGGAGGTGAACCCGTGGTCCTCCGTTTTTGGGCCCGGGGCCTACTTACTGGTCTGGGCGCCCGACGGGAACTCCTCCTCCTGGAGGAGCTTGCAGCAGCCGGGATGGGAAGCGGGGCTGCACCGGAGACAGTGTCAGCCCCGTTGAAGGCATCTGCACCCGCCGCCACCGATCTCCTCGCGGAGGAGCGGGTCCCCCTGGTGGCACTCGGCGGTGCAGACACTGTGTGCGTGGGCGCGCGAGAGACCACGCGGGAAGATGCGGGTCTCGCGGGAGTAACACTCACCGTCTGCTCAGCTCCACTGGCAGCCCTGCTCCTCGATCGGGGAAGGATGTCCACGTCAGGACTCAGTCTAGCGGGCGGGCGGATCCGACGCCTCACACTCCCGCGGTCCACCGGATCAGGGATCACAGCCGGGTGCAGCCTGCAGAGCTGTGACAGGAGCTGCCTGCCACCATCAACCGCCGCTTCAGCCCTCAAAGCATCAAGGATCTTCTCGACATCTATGCTGAGGCCGGTAAGAAAACTCCAAAGAGGTAAGTAGCAGCACCACCAACTTCTTTGAGTGTATGCAGGGGTTATAAAATGGCTGCTGCAAGGGGAGGGGTGGCACAGACTTTATACTGCTACCCCCAAGTCCTCTCCTTGCCCAGTCCATGACCCCTACACACTCCCACTGCCACATACATGCCCTGTCCATCACAGCAAGCTTTGACTACCAGGGTTCTTATCTATCTCGGGCTCCAGCCCCGGATCTTTTGGAGACCTAGCAACGCCTGTGTGTGTGTGTGTGTGTGTGTGTGTTTGTTTATATATATATATATACCCATTAAGCTTATTTTCAATTATTTTTTTATTTCGAAATTTTCAAAATTAGATCATTACAAGTTCAAAGAGCTTTTAAGTCAAGAGCGAAAAGTGAACTGTACAATACGAAATTAAATTACACTTGAATATTACATCTTAGTATGCGTAGTACAGTGAAATCATAACATCTAGCCCATGAACCTGAGTCAATCAGCTGCACTCTAAGTGTGTTAAACCATTCTACAGTACATGGGTATCTAGAATACAATGGAGAGTAGTCATAAGCAGGTTCGACAATATACTTGACTAACAAGATTTAACTGCGACTTACATCGACCCTCATATACCCTCACCACAAAAAGCTTTCATCCATTGTCCGTGGGGTGTAGACTGAAGCTGCATCTAGCACAGTCAGTCCAATTCACTCATCCAGCACATCATTCATACAGTTCATTCTGGTCCCGGTGTGTGGGAGAGGTCGGGTAAAAACGGAGGCCCGAGGTGGAGCTAGGTTCAAAGAGATTATTGTCACTAATGGTTTTTCCAGTGTTTTTTCCAAGGGGCCCAAATATGTTGATAGTTTTCAAACTGATCCAGGCTCCAGTAGAAGCCTGCCTCCATGTTAAATTGGAAGTCTATTTGATTCATGATGTCCTGCCATTGAATAGCCCCTTTATTTTTATAGTTCCTTGCGATACATATCTTCACCGCTGTTAGAACTTGGACTACAAGGCTCTTCAGCGTGTTATTCACAGGGATCTAAATATTAAAAAGAAACTTTTCTGGAGTCAAATTGAGAGAAAACCCTAACATGCCGCTCAGTAACATAGTAACATAGTAACATAGTAACTTAGGTTGAAAAAAGACCAAAGTCCATCAAGTTCAACCCTTCTACCTATCATTTCTGCGTTTTGATTCAAAAGAAGGCAAAAAAAAACCCCTAAGGAAGCTTTTTCGAATGTTGCCTCCTAGGGGGAAAAAAAATTCCTTCTTGACTCCAAAAGGGCAATCAGATTTCTCCTTGGATCAAAAAACTCTATTATTAATGCTCATTCTATTATTAATACCCCTGTATGTTCTGCTTTTCTAAAAAATCATCCAGACCATTTTTAAATGCATCTATTGTGGTTGATAGCACTACCTCTCTTGGCAGTGAGTTCCATAATTTCCAACACTATGAGTCCGTCCCTCCCCCTGCAGGGTGACATAGACAGAAGGAGGAAGGAGTCTGTCCCTCCCCCTGCAGGGCGACATAGAAAGAAGGAGGAAGGAGTCTGTCCCTCCCCCTGCAGGGCGACATAGACAGAAGGAGCTAGGAGTCTGTCTCTCCCCCTGCTGGGTGACATAGACAGAAGGAGGAAGGAGTCTGTCCCTCCCCCTGCAGGTTGACATAGACAGAAGGAGCTAGAAGTCTGTCCCTCCCCCTGCTGGGTGACACAGGCAGAAGGAGCTAGGAGTCTGTCTCTCCCCCTACAGGGCGACACAGACAGGCACTATGAGTCTGTCCCTCCCCCTGCAGGATGACACAGACTACACTATGAGTCCGTCCCTCCCCCTGCAGGGTGACATACAGGGAGTGCAGAATTATTAGGCAAATGTGTATTTTGACCACATCATCCTCTTTATGCATGTTTTCTTACTCCAAGCTGTATAGGCTCGAAAGCCTACTACCAATTAAGCATATTAGGTGATGTGCATCTCTGTAATGAGAAGGGGTGTGGTCTAATGACATCAACACCCTATATCAGGTGTGCATAATTATTAATACAAAACACAAAGTGTAGACTGCTGCGCCTGTATGTAAACGGGTATGCAGCACTCGGGCACCGCTAGTGTCTCACTTCTAGCAAAATAAATACAATACAAAGAAAAACGTGACCAGTGCGCTTCAACCAACACTACACACACTTATAGTGTGCCACTTGGCCACAGTTGAGTGGCCACTTGGCACAATTCATTCACTTTATTTCACTTTTTCTTTGATATATTACACTATTGTGTGTTTTATTCTTTTATTTTTCATATTCCCTTTGTACAACACTGCAAGATACATACTTGTTCTAAGGGTAAATATAAGTGTGTGTAGTGTTGGTTGAAGCGCACTGGTCACGTTTTTCTTTGTAGTGCATAATTATTAGGCAACTTCCTTTCCTTTGGCAAAATGGGTCAAAAGAAGGGCTTGACAGGCTCAGAAAAGTCAAAAATAGTGAGATATCTTGCAGAGGGATGCAGCACTCTTAAAATTGCAAAGCTTCTGAAGCGTGATCATGGAACAATCAAGCGTTTTATTCAAAATAGTCAACAGGGTCTCAAGAAGCGTGTGGAAAAACCAAGGCGCAAAATAACTGCCCATGAACTGAGAAAAGTCAAGCGTGCAGCTGACACGATGCCACTTGCCACCAGTTTGGCCATATTTCAGAGCTGCAACATCACTGGAGTGCCCAAAAGCACAAGGTGTGCAATACTCAGAGACATGGCCAAGGTAAGAAAGGCTGAAAGATGACCACCACTGAACAAGACACACAAGCTGAAACGTCAAGACTGGGCCAAGAAATATCTCAAGACTGATTTTTCTAAGGTTTTATGGACTGATGAAATGAGAGTGAGTCTTGATGGGCCAGATGGATGGGCCCGTGGCTGGATTGGTAAAGGGCAGAGAGCTCCAGTCCGACTCAGACGCCAGCAAGGTGGAGGTGGAGTACTGGTTTGGGCTGGTATCATCAAAGATGAGCTTGTGGGGCCTTTTCGGGTTGAGGATGGAGTCAAGCTCAACTCCCAGTCCTACTGCCAGTTCCTGGAAGACACCTTCTTCAAGCAGTGGTACAGGAAGAAGTCTGCATCCTTCAAGAAAAACCATGATTTTCATGCAGGACAATGCTCCATCACACGCGTCCAAATACTCCACAGCGTGGCTGGCAAGAAAGGGTATAAAAGAAGAAAATCTAATGACATGGCCTCCTTGTTCACCTGATCTGAACCCCATTGAGAACCTGTGGTCCATCATCAAATGTGAGATTTACAAGGAGGGAAAACAGTACACCTCTCTGAACAGTGTCTGGGAGGCTGTGGTTGCTGCTGCACGCAATGTTGATGGTGAACAGATCAAAACACTGACAGAATCCATGGATGGCAGGCTTTTGAGTGTCCTTGCAAAGAAAGGTGGCTAGATTGGTCACTGATTTGTTTTTGTTTTGTTTTTGAATGAAAGAAATTTATATTTGTGAATGTTGAGATGTTATATTGGTTTCACTGGTAAAAATAAATAATTGAAATGGGTATATATTTGTTTTTTGTTAAGTTGCCTAATAATTCTGCACAGTAATAGTCACCTGCAAACACAGATATCCCCCTAAAATAGCTAAAACTAAAAACTACTTCCAAAAATATTCAGCTTTGAAATTAATTCGTTTTTTGGGTTCATTGAGAACATAGTTGTTGTTCAATAATAAAATTAATCCTCAAAAATACAACTTGCCTAATAATTCTGCACTCCCTGTAGACAGAAGGAGGAAGGAGTCTGTCCCTCACCCTGCAGAGCGACATAGACAGAAGGAGGAAGGAGTCTGTCCCTCCCCCTGCTGGGTGACATAGACAGAAGGAGGAAGGAGTCTGTCCCTCCCCCTGCTGGGTGACATAGACAGAAGGAGCTAGGAGTCTCTCCCTCCCCCTGCAGGGTGACACAGACAGAAGGAGCTAGGAGTCTGTCCCTCCCCCTGCAGGGCGACACAGACAGAAGGAGCTAGGAGTCTGTCCCTCCCCCTGCTGGGTGACACAGGCAGAAGGAGCTAGGAGTCTGTCTCTCCCCCTACAGGGCGACACAGACAGGCACTATGAGTCTGTCCCTCGCCCTGCTGGCCGACATAGACAGAAGGAGGAAGGAGTCTGTCCCTCCCCCTGCAGGGCGACATAAACAGAAGGAGGAAGGAGTCTGTCCCTTCCCCTGCAGGCAACACAGACTACATGATGAGTCCGTCCCTCCCCCTGCAGGGCAACATAGACAGAAGGAGGAAGGAGTCTGTCAATCCCCCTGCAGGGTGACATAGACAGAAGGAGCTAGGAGTCTGTCCCTCCCACTGCAGGGTGACATAGACAGAAGGAGCTAGGAGTCTCTCCCTCCCCCTGCAGGGTGACACAAACAGAAGGAGCTAGGAGTCTGTCCCTCCCCCTGCTGGGTGACATACACAGAAGGAGGAAGGAGTTCTGTCCCTCCCCCTGCAGGATGACACAGACTACACTATGAGTCCGTCCCTCCCCCTGCAGGGCGACAAAGACAGAAGGAGCTAGGAGTCTGTCTCTCCCCCTGCTGGGTGACACAGACAGAAGGAGGAAGGAGTCTGTCCCTCCCCCTGCTGGGTGACACAGACAGAAGGAGGAAGGAGTCTGTCCCTCCCCCTGCTGGGTGACACAGACAGAAGGAGGAAGGAGTCTGTCCCTACCCCTGCAGGGTGACATACACAGAAGGAGCTAGGAGTCCGTCCCTCCCCCTGCAGGGTGACATAGACAGACTACACTATGAGTCCGTCCCTCCCCCTGCTGGGTGACATAGAAAGAAGGAGCTAGGAGTCTCTCCCTCCCCCTGCAGGGTGACACAGACAGAAGGAGCTAGGAGTCTGTCCCTCCCCCTGCAGGATGACACAAACTACACTATGAGTCCGTCCCTCCCCCTGCAGGGTGACATAGACAGAAGGAGGAAGGAGTCTGTCCCTCCCCCTGCAGGGCGACATAGACAGAAGGAGGAAGGAGTCTGTCCCTCCCCCTGCAGGGGAACATAGACAGAAGGAGGAAGGAGTCTGTCTCTCCCCCTGCTGGGTGACACAGACAGAAGGAGGAAGGAGTCTGTCCCTCCCCCTGCTGGTTGACACAGACAGAAGGAGGAAGGAGTCTGTCCCTACCCCTGCAGGATGACACAGACTACACTATGAGTCCGTCCCTCCCCCTGCAGGGTGACATAGACAGAAGGAGGAAGGAGTCTGTCCCTCCCCCTGCAGGGCGACATAGACAGAAGGAGGAAGGAGTCTGTCCCTCCGCCTGCAGGGCGACATAGACAGAAGGAGGAAGGAGTCTGTTCATCCCCCTGTTGGGTGACATAGACAGAAGGAGGAAGGAGTCTGTCCCTCCCCCTGCTGGGTGACACAGGCAGAAGGAGCTAGGAGTCTGTCCCTCCCCCTACAGGGCGACATAGACAGAAGGAGGAAGGAGTCTGTTCCTCCCCCTGCTATGTGACATAGACAGAAGGAGGAAGGAGTCTGTCCCTCCCCCTGCAGGGTGACACAGACTACACTATGAGTCCGTCCCTCCCCCTGCAGGGTGACATAGACAGAAGGAGGAAGGAGTCTGTCCCTCCCCCTGCAGGGCGACATAGACAGAAGGAGGAAGGAGTCTGTCCCTCCCCCTGCAGGGCGACATAGACAGAAGGAGGAAGGAGTCTGTTCCTCCCCCTGCTGGGTGAATTAGGCAGAAGGAGGAAGGAGTCTGTCCCTCCCCCTGCAGGGTGACAAAGACAGGCACTATGAGTCTGTTCCTCCCCCTGCAGGGTGACACAGACAGGCACTATGAGTCTATTCCTCCCCCTGCAGGCCGACATAGACAGAATGAGGAAGGAGTCTGTCCATCCCCCTGCTGGGTGACACAGGCAGAAGGAGGAAGGAGTCTGTCCCTCCTCCTGCAGGGAGACATAGACAGAAGGAGGAAGGAGTCTGTCCCTCCCCCTGCAGGATGACACAGACTACACTATGAGTCCGTCCCTCCCCCTGCAGGGCGACATAGACAGAAGGAGGAAGGAGTCTGTCCCTCCTCCTGCAGGGAGACATAGACAGAAGGAGGAAGGAGTCTGTCCCTCCCCCTGCAGGATGACATAGACTGAAGGAGGAAGGAGTCTGACCCTCCCCCTGCAGGGCGACATAGACAGAAGGAGGAAGGAGTCTGTCCCTCCCCCTGCAGGGTGACACAGACAGGCACTATGAGACTGTCCCTCCCCCTGCAGGCTGACATAGACAGAAGGAGGAAGGAGTCTGTCCCTCCCCCTGCAGGGCGACATAGACAGAAGGAGGAAGGAGTCTGTTCCTCCCCATGCTGGGTGACATAGACAGAAGGAGGAAGGAGTCTGTCCCTCCCCCTGCAGGGTGACACAGACAGGCACTATGAGTCTGTCCCTCCCCCTGCAGGCTGACATAGACAGAAGAAGGAAGGAGTCTGTCCATCCCCCTGCTGGGTGACACAGGCAGAAGGAGCTAGGAGTCTGTCTCTCCCCCTACAGGGCGACACAGACAGGCACTATGAGTCTGTCCCTCCCCCTGCAGGCCAACATAGACAGAAGGAGGAAGGAGTCTGTCCCTCCCCCTGCAGGGCGACATAGACAGAAGGAGCTAGGAGTCTGTCCCTTCCCCTGCAGGCCAACATAGACTACACTATGAGTCCGTCCCTCCCCCTGCAGGGCGACATAGACAGAAGGAGGAAGGAGTCTGTCCCTCCCCCTGCAGGCCGACATAGACAGATGGAGGAAGGAGTCTGTCCCTCCCCCTGCTGGGTGACACAGACAGAAGGAGCTAGGAGTCTGTCTCTCCCCCTACAGGGCGACACAGACAGGCACTATGAGTCCGTCCCTCCCCCTGCTGGGTGACATAGACAGAAGGAGGAAGGAGTTTGTCCCTCCCCCTGCAGGGCAACATAGACAGAAGGATGAAGGAGTCTGTCCCTCCCCCTGCTGGGTGACACAGACAGAAGGAGCTAGGAGTCTGCCCTCCCCCCCCCCCCCTTACAGGGTGACACAGACAGGCACAATGAGTCTGTCCCTCCCCCTGCAGGGTGACACAGACAGAAGGAGCTAGGAGTCTGTCCCCCCCCCCCTGCAGGGTGACACAGACAGAAGGAGCTGGGAGTCTGCCCCTCCCCCTCCCTGGTGACACAGACAAATGAGGTTATAAATTGCCTCACATATAAAAAAAAAAAAAACTACAGGAAAAGGGCGACTCACTTTGTTCATGGAGAAGCAGGTTCTATCCCAGTCCAGAGAGGCACCAAGGGATTTCAGCTGATGATAAAGTCTCCTTTCCTGATAAGACAAACAGTGTAATATTGAGAAACAGACATACCCGCAATACACAATGACATCCACAAGATGTCGCTCCAACGTACTCTTCCTTCTACTTCCACATGGTACCTAGAAATTCTTCTCAACCAAAGTCATGTCTAGAGTTGAGCGGACACCTGGATGTTTCGGGTTCAGCGGGTTCGGCTGAACTTTTAAAAAAAGTCCTTGGTCGAACTTGAGCCCGAACACGAGCCCAGAACCCCATAATAATAATGAGGGGGGGACCTAATGTCCCCTCCAGGTCCCCACCCATTGCCCGCGGGTGGGGACCTTAAAATAATAATGAGGGGGGGGCCTAGTGTCTCCCCCCCCCCCGCTCATTACCTATTGCCCTCAGTTGGGGATCTTAAAATAATAATGAGGGGGGGACCTAGTGTCACATGTCCTCCAACTGTATGCATGTGTTGCAAGTTTGTTAACACATAGATCATGTTTTACACACAAGCAGCCACCACGTAGCTGGGGCTATAGGAAGTATGCAGAGGTACAGCTGTGTCTGGAAAACACACACGATTAGGAAAATGACCGTGTGCTCTGCGTCAGTCACAGTGAGCGCAGGAGAGTCCTGTATGTTTTACCTTTCTTTTCACCTGGAGCTGTGTCGCTCTCATACTTTATCACCTCTTTGTCCTTCCATTTCTGGTCTTTTGTAGGTGAAACCTGCGAGGAAAAGGGACTTACAGAAACGGATGCATTTTTTAAACAGCAAGTGCGCCTCTGTGTACATGTACCAGATACAGAATACCAGTTAAATTTGTCACCTAAAAGTAAAAGTAATTTTTTTTTTTTTTCTGCAGGAACCAATGAGAATAATGCCATTCAATGGAATTTCCTGTGTCTCTAGTGGTCATCAGAGAATGTGTTGCATCACAGGAAGTGACTAAATGAAACAAAACTTTATATGCTCAGTGTCTATATAATCAGTGCTGCCGCACCTGCAGTAAACATGCAGAGTAATCACTGGGGTGGGCTTGAGTCAAATATGAAAAATGGGATTTATGTAGAATGCCTGCATCAAATCACACAGGGATAAAAGCCTGTGTATTATACAAGAAGTGATCTAGATCTTGCACCAAAGTGAGTTTAGTGATGAGACTGTCCCTATAACTTTGTAACCAGGGATCTCCTACAATTCTGCACTAATTTCCCAATGACCGGGGGTAATTACTTGACCACTATTGACCTGTGCAAGGGGTATTGGCAAATCCCCTTGGAGCCTGATGCTATTCCTAAGTCTGCATTCGTCACCCCATTTGGCTTGTACCAATTTAAGGTCATGCCATTTGGGATGAAGAATGCCCCAGCTACTTTTCAAAGGATGGCAGACCGGCTCTTAGAGGGATTTCAGGGCTTCGCCTGTGCTTATCTAGATGACATAGCCATTTACAGCAGCACTTGGGAGGCCCACCTGGAGCACATTTCTGTAGTACTCATGTGAATTCAAGAGGCAGGATTAACCTTGAAACCAGAAAAATGTCATGTAGGCATGGCCGAGGTCCAATACCTAGGCCATAGGGTAGGGTCAGGCAAGCAGAGGCCTGAGCCAGCTAAAATTGAGGCTATCACGCAGTGGCCCCAAGCACGCACCAAGACACAGGTTATGGCCTTTCTGGGAACAGCTGGCTATTATAGGAAATTTGTGTCAGATTATAGCGCCACAGCCAAACCCCTTACCGATCTTACCAAAAAGTCGTTACCTAGGCAAGTAGTATGGTCTCCGGAGTGTGAGGAGGCCTTCCAGAAACTCAAGCTTGCGTTAAGTAAAACCCCTGTATTGGCGGCACCTGACCACACTAAAAGATTCCTCGTTCACACAGATGCCTCAATGTTCGGACTGGGAGCCGTGTTAAGTCAAGTGGGGGACGATGGCCAGGAGCATCCGGTAGCATATCTGAGCCGAAAACTTATACCCAGAGAGGTCAGTTATGCCACCGTTGAGAAAGAGTGTTTGGCATTAGTCTGGGCCCTGAAGAAATTACAGCCTTATTTATATGGACAGAGTAGCCAGAGATAACCCCAGACTGCTAAGATGGAACTTGGCACTGCAACCCTATAATTTTACAATGCAGTACCGGCCAGGGAAGCAGAATGCCAACGCAGATGGGTTATCCCGGCAAACAGAACTGGAAAAACAAAGTTTGACAGCGGACATCCCCAAGCCAACCCGTTAGGGTCTAGGCGGGTATGCCGTCCCATGGAACTAAGGGGGAGCTATGTGGCGAAAGGAAGAGTTTTGTTTAATTCCACTTGTTTTATATTGTGGCGAAAGGAAGAGTTTTGTTTAATTCCACTTGTTTTATATACCAAGTTAGCTCCATTTGTGAGCTTGTTCATTACTAATGGCCTGCTGGTTTTGAGATGGCTCCAGGGTGTCTCAGGATGTATCCCAGAGTCAATAGGACAATGGGCTATAGCCTGAGACATCCTGGCAAGTTATGGATTAAAGGTAATTAGTTTAAGAGTTCAAGGGAGAGGATCTTGATTGGGGTCAGGAAGGTTATCAGTCAGGGCTATTTCAATGTAATTATAATGCTAATGTTTGTTTTCATTGGGAGCTTGATACTGTATTTGGTGTGCTGGGGGAAGCTGGGGTGGGATTATACTGTAATCCATTTATCTCTCCAGATGTGGGGAGGAGTTCTGGCAGAGCATAAAAAGAATGATTTGAAAGCTGAATAGACACACTGATTTTACCCCTTCATGAAGTCTCGGCTCATGTTTGGGGAACTGGGATTTTATATTCACTTTGCATCGTATTTCGGCTGTTTATTCGGGAGTAAGCTGCACAGGGCTCATTTATTATATATGGGATCCTTTACATGGTCTGACCGGGAAAGACACGTTTTCACACATAAGAGTAAGAGACTTCCTCAAAAAAAGATAGGAATTTAACAGTAACCCAATAGTAGATAGTAGATAGTAGATAAAGGAACATTCATCCACATTTGGTGGACTTGTGATAAGGTCAAACATCTGTGGAAATCAGTGTTAGACATAATTACACAATGGACTGGTCTAGCATTAGAATTCATACCGAGCAAGATATTACTATTAAAGGGATTACCCAAAATGTCATGGGGGGGAAAATACGCTATAGTCGCACATACAATAGTAGCAACAATGGTGATAATAGCTAGACAATGGAAATCTTCAGAGGATATCCCTTTGGAACATGTAATATCTCAACTACTATACCAGTTAAAGATGGAAAATGTTTCAACAAGGATATTCAGTGAAAAGATTAAAACAAATAAAAAATGGGTGGACTGGGGAAAAAATAATAAGAGAAATAAACACAGGTCTAGATGAGTTACCCGAGATAAAGAATTAAAATAAGGGATAAAGAGAGAGGAGAAAGGGGGAGAAGAAAGGGAAAAAAAAAATATAGGAGAAGCTGGAAGGAAATAAGCGGTGGTGGGGGGTGGGGGGAATACTCTGCATCTGGGGAGCACATTGTCAAGTAAGGATGTATGAGATGCGAGAGTACATGGTTCCAAAACGGACCAGGAGAAGAGAGTGAGGAGAGAGGGAGAAAGGAGGAGAAAAAAATGGGTGGGAAGAAAGGAGGAAAGAGAAGGTAAAGAGAAAATAGGAAGAAGAAGAAAAGGGAAGGAAGAAGGAAGGAAAGGATATAAGAAACGATAAGGGAAGATAGAACTCCCGAGTTAAACATAGATGATACTAAAACCTCTCCTATAGATAGTGGACAAGAGGAAGGATAGTGGGGAGAGAGATTGAGAAAGGGCGAGCCATGTATGACCGCATATGAGTAGAAAGTATGTCTTAGTTATGTATTACTTATGTTTTTTGCACTTTTTGATGTAATGCCTTTGTAATTGTATGTAAATGGAAACTATTTATACACTTTTGATATTTTCATATTAAAATTAAAAAAAATTGTGTAGTTGAATCAGTCTAATACTTGTTCTCTTTTGTTTCCCACCCTCCCATCCCAAGGCAAGCACATCGGTGGGCGACCGTAAGCGCCAAGATGTCATCACTTCGAAAATTAAAGCGAAAGCTTGCTTGTCGCACAGCGGGATCCAGGGACGTGTCTGACTGCCAGTTCATGGAGTCAAGAAGGAATTTTTCTCCCACTGTGGAGCCAATTGGCAAAACTTTTATAGGGTTTTTTTCGCCTTCTTCTGGATATTTTCTGGCATTTCATTAGGTGCAGATTGGGGGGGTTCCTTCTTGCGGTAATGCGCCACTCACTACTTCTGGGGATAGCAAAAATACCCTGCAGGTTGAGATGGGCGCGATTTGGGTACTGACGGTGTGGTCGGGCCCATGCGGTGGAAGCGGAGCCAGCAGGTTGGTTGTGGATACAAAGGCGGGAACAGATTGTGTGGTCGGGACCGCCGCTGGGGCACGGTTATGGCTACTGCAGAACGCAAAAACATGTTGGGCAGTGATGGCTCCATGGCTGTGTCCTGTGGAGTGACGTACCCAGGCAGCCGTGTGGGGGCACGTGAGTTGGGGGGGTCACGGGAATCAAGGAAAGGGGGGGTTCAAGGCCAGCAGATGTTCCTGGCCGTCCCGGGATACCCCATGGGGCTTGACAAGTGGTTGAGCCAGGGAAGGGAGCCTGGTGAAGGCTGGACCAGTTGTCATGTGCACTGCAGGCAAGTGGAGCTCAGCGTAGCTGCCTCCAGGTAGTATTGGGTTTGGGGGACTCCACCCTTTATGTTATAAATAAATGACTTGCAACCATATCAAGTGTCCTGGTTTTATTCAAGTATTGTATGGGGTAGTTAAAGGTTGATTTTCTCCATCGGGAAACCGATAAGGCATGGGAGCTTACTGACTCTGCACCTCTGTCCCAGGCTATGTGTAAAGACTGTCTAGCACAGCTAGGCATGAGAGGTTATCTGACTCTGCACCTCTGTCCCGGGCTATGTATAAAAACTATCTAGTACAACTGGGCATGAGAGGTTATTTGACTGTGCATCTCAGTCCCGGGCTATGTGTAAAGACTGTCTAGTACAGCCATGCATGAGAGGTTATCTGGCTCTGCACATCTGTCCCAGGCTATGTGTAAAGACTGTCTAGTACAGCTGTGCATGAGAGGTTATCTGGCTCTGCACCTCTGTCCCGGACAAGATTGGCCTAATGGCTCTTTTCTGCCACTAACACAGTCTAAATATTTCTGTAAACATGTGTTTTTATTCTTGATATGAGCACTCGGTGCCTGGTAGTCACTGGAAGTGAAGTGATGCCTGGTTGGTGCATTTTAAATGTCCATTGCATCACTTCGGGGGAGGGGTTACATGGTGCGTGTGTTCCCTGAAGTGATTCCCATATTTTGCAATTTATTTCCCAGTCTCTGTAGCTGAGTCACTGCATCCTGCCAACTAGTTGCCCGCTGCGTCACTTCTGGGTGGCGGTCACATGGTGCGTGTGATCCCTGAAGTGATTCCCATATATTGCAATTTATTTCCCAGCCTCTTTAGCTGGGTCACTGCATCCTGCCAACACAATGGCAGCCGTGTCATGCATTGCGGGGTCACAGGCTCCTGGTGACCCTTTAATGAGTGTGATGGAGACTTGCTATGCACTGGGTTCCCAGCATATAGAGAGAGGGCTGGATCCTTACGATTTTATTGTAGCTACCACTGTTTCACCTGTGTTGTTGGGGGCTGGTCAGGGCTCTGATCTTCCCATTTGCCTGTGCATACTTTTGATTCCTTTTAAAATGGTTTTAGATCATTGCTTGATCACTGTCAGCCGGGTAGGGCTCCAGTGCTCCCTTTTATGGTGGGGGCCCCGGGTTTGCACCCCCACACTGTTTTGTTTGCACCCTCTGCTGTTGGTTTGTCTGCTCTGTCCCCTGTCCCTGCGGTTGCTTCTGCTGCACCTCCCACGGTCTCGCCCGTCTCTGCACCTGATTTGCTTGCGTCTGTGGTGTTAGCTATCCCGGAAGTTTTGGGCAACGTACCCCCTGCCGATAAGGACGCTGACAAAGATATAATTTGGCTGGCTGACTTGGCTAGGGGTGAAATGTATTTTTGCTATGAGACTCCGTTAGGGGCTCATATAAAATCTACTGTAAAGGAGGCTATTTGGAAGAGGGGAAAAGAGAAGAGACCGGGAAAAAACAAAAGCCGGCTCCACCTTAAAGATAAATCATTCCTTTTGTAACAGTAATCGGAGATGAGGTGCTGTGTCCGGCTGTGCAGATAGCCAAATGTACAAACCAGAAACAAAGAAAAATAGGACGTTGGCACTCTCCAATCCGAAGTATAAACAAAGTATTTATTAATCCAAGAAAACCGACCAAACAAAAAATATTCATGTATTCAGTGGAACATGTGCAGGAGTGCAGACAGGAGATAGATTGCCTTACGCGTTGCGTGCCTATGATTAAGTGCCAGTAGGCACGAAACGCGTAAGGCAATCTATCTCCTGTCTGCCTATATCCAGACCATGATTGGCAGGATTGGATCGGATTGCAGAGATAAGTGGTTCTAGTACCAAAACAAAGAGTAATGGTTATAAAGGGCATCCCTGACGTTTACCATTCGACAGGGTGAGTGGGTCTGAGAGGGCTCCGTTCACCCTGATCCGCGCAGACAGGGCGTGATACAGGGCGTTCGTCCAATTATACATAGCGAGACCTATATGTCGTAGAACTGCCCCCAAGAATGGCCAACTCACCCTGTTGAATGCATTCTGTGCGTCTGTGGATAGAAGCATCAGGGGTATCGAATTAGATTTAGCGTGGTGAATAAGATTGACCACTTTAACTGTATTATCACGTGCTTCCTTACCCGGTACAAACACAACCTGGTCCCTGTGGATCAAGGAGGGTAGAGCAACACTGAGTCTGGAGCTGAGGACTTTAGCCAAGAGTTTGACATCTACGTTGAGGAGAGAAATAGGACGGTAACTACTGCATTCATCTGGATCTTTACCTCGTTTGGGAATAATAGAAATTTGGGCCTCTTGGGTATTAAATACTTTGAGGAGATGTGACAATAGGGAATCTTTAAAGACCTTATAATAGGTGACCGTGAGGCCGTCTGGCCCTGGACTCTTGCCTGTTGGGGTATTTTTAAGTGCTTCCTGTATTTCTTCTATCGTTATCGGGGAGTCTAGGGAAGCTGCTGTCTCTTACCTGAGTTTGGAGTGCATATGGCGAGTCAGGTATTCAGATATTTTGTGATGTTGTGTCTTGTCTGTTTATGGTGGGGGATCCGTATCTAATTTGTAAAGGTCTTGGTAATATTGTTTAAACACGTTCGCTATGTCTGGAGTTGTGTGGACTAGTTCGTTAGGTTCGTATTTTGGCAATAAATTACATCCCCTGTGTGTGTTTCAATGCCTTGGCCAAGTATTTACCTGGCTTGTCTTGTGTAAGGTGCGTCATGGTGCGTAGCCTCTGGAGGGCACTTTGAGCTTTGTTGTTGCACAGTATAGCTAGGTCGGATCGTAGTGTTAGAAGCTGTAAAAATATTTGGGGCGTGGGTATCTGTTTGTGTTGAGATTCTAGGTTATGTATCTTCTTCAGGATTTCTACCATGGCCTGTGTTCTCCGTTTTTTTGCCTAGCTGAATGAATGTACCACGGATAACAGCTTTGTGTGCTTCCCATATAGTTTGTGGGGATACATCCTGTGTTGCATTCTCATGAAAGTAGTTGGTTAGTGTCTGTTTAATGGTGTTTACATGGGCCTTGTCCTTTAAAAGAGATTCGTTAATTCTCCAGTTGAAGGATTGTCTAGTCATGGAGGGGAGAGATACTTGCAATGATATAGGGGCATGATCGCTCTATGTGATGTTGTGAATCCGTGTATTCTGGATTGAGGGGAGATGTCTGTGTGATAGAAAAAAGTAGTCAATTCGTGAATATGTGTTGTGTGGATGTGAGTAAAAGGTGTAATCTTTGGCTGTGGGGTTAGTGATCCTCCACACATCAGCCAGTTGGGATGAGTGCAGTCCTTGCTTTCCCTTATGTATTTTGTGTTTGTTGAGGGAAGTTGCTCCAGTGGAGACATCCAGCTTCTGGTCCATTACCATGTTGAAGTCGCTTCCCATCACCACCAACCCCTCTGCAAACAGATCTAGTTTAGAAAGAAGAGAACATATGTACTTATGCTGATTGGCGTTAGGCGCATAGATATTTGCAACATTTACTACATCAGTCCCTATAGTTCTTTTAAGAAACAAGGCTCGGCCTTCACTATCCAACCATGTGTCAGTAATCGTGAATGGAAGAGATTTGTTGATAAAAATAGCTACACCTTTTGTTTTTTTAAAATGGGGAATGAGAGATAAACACAGTGGTGTAGGTAGGTCTCTAAATTTCGGGACCTTGTATCTAAAGAAATGTGTTTCCTGTATGAGCGCTATGTCAGATTTAGTGGCGCGTAGTATTAATTGAATATAACTTCAAAAATTTGGTCTTCTTATCCATGAAGACTTAGAAGATTGTCAGCCGTAATGAAATGAGCACCAGATTGCACTGCTAAACTCTTAAAACTATAGGGGTAATGAACTAGGGATAAAACAAGGGGAAGGGTGTCCCATCTTCCAGATGGGTTCTCTCTGCTAACATGGAAGTCCATGTTGGACCGGGGGTAACCGGTCACTGGCTTTATGCAATAGGGGGGACAGGCCCAAGGGATCAATACGATTCCCTGAGTTCCCCTAGTTTCCAAATACACTAAGCCGGGGGGTAATGTGTCAGAGGCTTAGGAGAATAAACTCTTTCACAGGTGGGAGCTGAAATAGGGAGAGCAATTTGTGGTGTGCTAGCGCCACCTTCTGACTGTGTACACGTTAAAAATAATGTACATTCTGAACCTTTGTAACAAGACACGTTACCTGACCGTCAGACTTTTTTAGGTCACCTCAATCCTGTGGATGCGGCGGGGGCCTATGGGACCAGGGCCTCACACAACGTATGCTGTGAGGTCTGGAGAGATCCCAGGTGTTTTTAGCACTGTTGCCGATTAGTGTTGAGCGAACCCGAACCGCACTGTTCGGGTTTGTACCGAACATTAAGTTTTTTGGACCCCGAACACGGACATTCTACTGTATGTTCGTGTTGGAGTTTGGGGTTCGGCGATTACATTGTATGTAATGCTATTGGCTTTCAGTAAACCGAAATAGAGTCCCCATTCATATGAATTTCTTATGAATGGGGGCTCTATTTCGCTTTATAGAAAACCAATAGCATTACATGTATTCCATAAACCGAAAGTCTAGAAACCGAAAGTCTAGAAACCGAAAGACATGCATCCACTACCCTCTCAGTAAAGTAATACTTTCCTTAGTCCCTGGCCTTATCTTATATCTAGCATAGCCTTATACCTATCCCACGCATGCTTAAACTCCTTCACTGTATTAACCTCTACCACTTCTGCTGGAAGACTATTCCATGCATCCACTACTCTCTCCTGATATTATTGTTAAACCTTTTCCCGTGTATTCCTGGATAGCCGTTAAATTACTGTATACTTCAATACAATACACGCGATCAAATTATTTTTAGGATTTCCCCCCTTTAATTGCACTTGCTAAATCTCGATGCCGCTGTCAGGGCACCCTTAATCTCGCTCAGGTCTTGGCTCTCATTGCTTGCCCGGTTTCCTGTCCTTGTTTGTTAAACACAGCCTTGGCTGCCAGTAACCTCGGAATCCTGGCCATTGTGACTCAGTGGGATTCTGAAGATTCCGCAGATGGCTGGCACAGTCAGAGTGGTCAGTTGCTTGTAGGAGACACTCTGTGTGTGTGTGGCTGTGCATTCCTATCCGTTAGGATTCAGCCTGGATTCCCACATGGCCCAACTGCAATCTCCAACAGACTGCTACAAGGTCATCAAGGTGCTGGGCAGAGGGACTTTCGGAGAAGTTGTGAAAGGTAGGAAGAGAGGATCCGGTGAGCTGGTGGCTATTAAAATACTCCACCATGACGTGACCAGAAGATACATCACCGAAGACGAGATCAAGCTACTGAACGTCCTCAGGCAGGTGAATGCGGACAAGTTCCACTTCATAAAGTTCTACGAACATTTTTACGATGAGTCCAAGTGCTACCTGGTCTTTGAGCTCCTGCAGAAAAACCTCTTTGAGTACCAAAAGGAAATTAGGTTTGAGCCTCTACCGGCGAGACACATCCGGACCATCACCGCTCAGGTCTTGGAGGCTTTGTCCAAGCTCAAAGAGCTCTCCATCATCCATGCTGACTTGAAGCCCGAAAACATCATGCTAGTGGACCAGAAAAGGTACCCGTTCAGGGTTAAAGTGATTGATTTCGGCTCTTCTTATTTTTTTAGTGAGGTGCAGTACATGAAAGAGCCGTACATTCAGTCTCTGTTCTACAGGGCACCCGAGATCCTTCTGGGATTGCCCTTTTGCGAGAAAGTAGACATGTGGTCTCTTGGCTGCATCATTGCCGAGCTCCATCTTGGTTGTCCTCTCTACCCAGGGAGCAGCCAGTACGACCAGATACGTTACATCTGCGAGACCCAAGGTTTGCCCAGCAGCTATCTCCTGAACGCAGCTAGTAAGGCCCCATTATTTTTTAAAATGGTAACAGAATTGCCGGGAGGGACAAGATGGAAGCTCAAGACGGTGGACGAGTACCAAATGCAGGCCACAGTCAAACCCCTAGAGAGGAGGGAGTACATGCTGAACTCCTTGGACCAGATTGAATCAGTGCACTCTCCGAAGTCGGACTGTGCATATACAGAAGTCAACGGACACCATGATCGGAAGAACATGGTGCAACTCATTAAGTGTATATTGACTTGGGATTCCCATGAGCGAATAACTTCTAAAGCAGCTTTGAAACACCCATTTTTTACGCTGCCTCAGGAATACAACTGCACCAGAGAACATACCTATGGCCACACAGAGATTGTGCAGGACAAAAGCTGTGTGAGCCCTGTACAAAGGAACATGGAGAAGATGGATGTCCTCTGCCTGAGTGACTGTGAGGACAACCCGCAGTTCGGAGAAGTGCAGGAGTGCAACGAAGATGAGGAAACGGATGAGATTTCCCCATCAGTACAGGTGAGAAGGGAGGGATCAATGCAGACAACTGTCCTTTGCCTCCAAACCTAATCCTGTCCACTGTATCATAGAGGGTTAAACATTTAGGATGTTTTTAAGGGACTCTGCCAACTAATCATTGATTTTTACTGTGCATATAGAGAATTAAAAAGAAAATGGACTGAGAATAATCTATATATTGTTTTAGCAAAACTACAAGTAAATGCGGAAATTAGGAGAAAAAAATGTGTCTTAAAAGTGTCTCTGGTTTATGACATGTGGTTTGATATGCAAATTAAACCTTTCCCAGGTCATTTGCATATTAAGAGATTTGTTTTCCCCTGATTTAAGCATTTGCTGCAATTCTGAAAATGTATAGATTGTTTTCAACCATTTTTTACCTGCTACATTATAAGCAGTGTTTAAGTGACACAGTCTATTGTCAAGGTTTATCAACGCAAGGTATTACCCAACAGTGTATACACCACCACCCAAAGGTCTATAAAGCCCAAATGTGTGGGCGGAGCCACAGAAGGGTGGGGCCATGAGGGATGGAGCCACAAAAGGGTGGGAAAATGCCAGATTGGATAAGACTAAATTAATTGCACGTGTAATGTTGGCACAATTTTTGTTAGCAGATTAAACCCCTCCACTACAGAGGAGAGTAGGCAAGTAGTGTAGGAGATCAAATTTACACTTCTAATTACACCAGTGCAATCTGTGTGCATGTACAGGTTTTTAAAATGCTAACAGAATCGCCGGAAGGGACAACGGTGGACGAGTCCCAAATGCAGGCCACGGTCAAACCCCTAGAGAGGAGGGAGGAAATACTGAAATCCTTGGACCAGATTGAATCGGTGGACTCTCCCGAGTCAAATGCAGATGAAGAATTTGAAGATGTACACTCTCATCAGGAGCATGCTAGGGGGTGCTGGAGTGGGTGCTGGAGGGCACTATTTCGTCAAATCAGAGGATTTATCAGAAGGAGAAGACCCCGGGTAGAGCCCCTAAGATAGGTGGAAAAGTGGATAACTGGAGCACTTAAATTATAAATAAACAATATAATATGAAAAATATAATAAAATAATACTTTATCAAAAATCTTTTGAATAGTCTTCTTCTTTTTGTTTCCGGTCTCAAGCCAAGATGTGTGCATATGCAGGAAAAAGAGATCACAAGAGAAAGTGTTTTGTATTAATGATAATATGGAACACCAAAACTGGACACAGAAAAAATAATAAATAAATGTATGTATACGTGGCAATAAGTAATTCATTGGTTAAATGTATATTTTAAAAGAGAGCCCAGCAAACTACAATGTATCACAAATTAATATGGATATTTAATTCACAAACAAATTAAAAATTAAAAAAACTTCATCAATACAGCAGAGTAATACATATAACCAAAGCAGCTAAATATATCTGCATACACAGTGTAAAAAATACATAGGAAATAGCTGAGAGGCAAATTGAAGACATATAAGTCTAACAAACGAAGAGACATGAAATATAGTCAAGAAAAGCAAACTTTGTGAGAAGGGCTTACGGGGAATTTTGGTGGGACCTAATGAAAGGACCCAACATAAAAAGCTGTGGGCGTCAAAGCGCCTAGGAGGATTAGCAGCAATCACCTGGTTCCTGGACTTTAAACTCTATTGCAGGGGGGAATTTTGTCCAGCTGAAGTCTTGAAGTCTTATCGTCTGACACAACCCCACTTGGTGACTGGTTGAAGCGGTCTTTTCAAACAAATCCTCAGCATACAGCAGGGTGAGGTCGGAGAATATCCGTAAGTATAGCTTCTCCCGATTTGAGAAGCACTTTTATTGGAAGCCTGGTGATGTGAAAATAGTTTTCTTAGCAAAATCTCAACACAGTAAAAAAAAAAGTACTTTGTTGATACCAAATATACATTCTTTTGGGTGACTGTCACATACAAGTCTCAATATGTACAGACTCTAGCTGTCAAGAAAAAAAACAAAGGAAAGTATCATCTAGATCACATGGAAAAGGAAATCCAATAACATTAAAGGGTGAGAAAATAGTGCCCCCCCCCCCCCCCCCCCCCAATGTTGAGTTCCACCCTCTTGTGCCAAGCCCAACTAAAATCACAATTCCCAACAGTGCTTCGATAGGGAAGTGGCAGAGAAGGCCATGTGCCTCATACATAATCTGACTTGAAATGGGAAAGACAGAGAGTAGGGCAGGCAAGCAATGTGTGTGCACTGCACAGTGCAATCCTGGATGCCCTGGTAGGGGGACTAAGAGAGAATACATATAACCTAACAACTATTGACCCTGAACAATAACCTGTTGTGTAATGCCAACCTATTGCAGGCATAAGAGGCAAGTTAGGCGATCGTCTAAGGCCTCACGCTAAAGGGACCTCGCAGCTGCCTAACTCATCTAATTGTCTTTGATCTGACATGGGAGCTTAACGCAGCCGTTACTCTCCCTGTCATACCAACGTCGCAGGTTAAGAGCGATTCCTTTTTTCATTCTCGGTGTGCGCAATTGGAAGGCTTCACCCCCACTGTCAGCATCCGGTGCACATAGAAACGGGCAGCGGAAAAGCCAACACAACATTGTCTGTAAGAGCACTTTTAACTTTTAGACCCTCTCCTTCTGGCTGAGTGAGTAGTGAGTTTGTGCTGGTTGAGTGGTGATTGTGTGCTGGCTGAGTGTTTCTGTGCTGGCTGATAGTGTCTGTGAGTGTAAGTGTGCTGGCTGATTGTGTCTCTGGTCTGTTCTGGCTGAGTGTGTCTGAGTCTGTGCTGGCTGAGTGTTAGTATGTGTTGGCTGTGTGTGTGTCTGTTAGTCTGTGCTGGCTGATTGTGTCTGTGAGTGTTCGGGTTGGGTGTAAGTGTGCTTGCTGATTGTGTCTGTGATCTGTGCTGGCTGAGTGTTAGTGTGTGCTGGCTGAGTGTTAGTGTGTGCTGGCTGAGTGTTAGTGTGTGCTGGCTGAGTATAGCTAAGTCTATGCTGGCTGATTGTGTCTGTGAGTGAATGTGTGCTGACAGGGTATATCTGTGAGTGAGTGTGTCCTGACTGAGTGAGTCTGTTATTGAGTGTGTGAGGGCAGATTGAGTCTGTGGCTGAGTGTGTCTGTGAGTGAGTGTGTGCTGGCTGAGTGAGTCTGTGAGTGAGTGTGTGCTGGCTGAGTGTTTGTGATAAGCTATTTGGGGACAAAGAGGGTAGTGTCATGTTTAAGGACAGTTGTGGCCCCCCTGGTATAGGCTCTACGTGTCTGCTAGACATAGAGAGTTTAAACTAACACAATGCTTCAATGTATCCTGTGCATAGACAATATTACGGGGCTGTCCTGGCAAACTCGAGACTGTTGTCCACTATGTTATAGCTGGATCTATCAGAGGATTATAGAGAACCCTGGTTTCGGTTCCTGTTTGTTACATCCCATAAATCAGTTTCTGGGAGGTGAAGCACTTTGATATCAGTCAATCTTATATTGCTCTCTTTGACTACTTCTTTAGTGCTTGATACTACTAATATATTACTCTGTATCTGTCTTAGCCTGCTGGGTAAATAAATGGTAAAAAAGGACTCAGCATTCTTACACTGCACTCTATCCTCTTGATTTTCACATGGTTCCTATTTACTAGCCAGTATGGTTATGTATCAGGTAAATGTAGCTTAAATGTGTTAGAATTGAGCCCCAGGAAGGAGGTCTCAGCCAATCAGGTGAGACCTTTCAACTCTCCTGATTGGCTGAGAGTTCAAAAGCCTCCCGTGATTGGCTCAGTCCCTCCTTCACACGTGGAGCTCAAAACAAAGAGATGCCTGGACCAGGTAAGTTAAACAGTTACACACAGTGTCTGTGTATGTATGTGAGTGTGTGGATAAAGGGGTTAACTCCTCTGATACTGCCTGTAACTGTCTAGCTTCTTAAGCGGTTAACTCCTCTGACACTGCCTCTATCTGTCTAGCCACCCAAGGGGTTAACTCCTCTGATAAAACCAGAGGGGGGGGGGGGGGAATCAGGAAGGCGCAATATCAAGTTGAATAAGCTGTTGGTTTCAAATGCACATGTAGATATAGTCCAATGTTTAAAACAGAGTCCAATTCAGTGGATGAAGGAAATGGCTACTGCTGGAGGATACACTGGAAACAAATATTGGAAACAAATAACTGCATTAACTCAACGCGTTTCGCTGGAACAGCTGTCACAGCTTCATCTAGGTTTGCCACCTTTTACTCAAAAAAAGAGAGAAGGGCCATTAGGGGTGGAGCCACAAAGGGGGCGGATTATCACTGAAATGATATATATTATTTGTATATCATGCCAGTGAGGAACGTGTGTATATATATAAATATAAAATATATATATTTGTATATGCCAGTATTTCGCCCATCAATATGCCATTCTTTTGCCATTTAATATTACAGTATTTTGCCCATAAACATGCAATTCTTTTCCCATTTTAATATGGCAGGATTTTGCCCCTCAATATGCAAGGATTTTGACTGTGGCATATTACTGGGGGATCAGGCTGGGCATATTACTGGTCATTTACACTGGCATATTACTGGGCAATTAAACGGTGGCATATTACTGGATGATTAAACGGTGGCATATTACTGGGGGATCAGGCTGGGCATATTAATGGGCAATTATGCTGGGCATATTACTGGGCAATTATGCTGGGCATATTACTGGGCAATTAAACTGTGACATATTCCTGGGCAATTAAATGGTGGCATATTACTGGGCATTGATGCTGGGCATATTACTGGGCAATTACACATTGGCATATTTCTGGGCAATTATGCTGGGCATATTACTGGGCAATTACACTGGCATACTACTGGGCAATTACACTGGTAAATTACTTGGCTATTACGCTGGGCATATTATTGGGAAATTACACTGTGGCATATTACTGGGCAATTATGCTGGGCATATTACTGGGCAATTACACTGTGGAATATTACTGGGCAATTATGTTGGGCATATTACTGGGCAATTACACTGTGGCATATCACTGGACAATTATGCTGGGCATATTACTGGGCAATTACTTTGTGGCATATTACTGGGCAATTATGCTGGGCATATTACTGGGCAATTAAACTGTGGCATATTACTGGGGGATCAGGCTGGGCATATTACTGGGCAATTACATTGGCATATTACTGGGAAATTAAACTGTGGCATATTACTGGGCAATTAAACAGTGGAATACTGGGCAATTAAAGAGTGGGATGTTACTGGGGGATCAGGCTGCACATAGTAATGGGCAATTATGCTGGGCATATTACTGGGCAATTAAATGGTGGCATATTACTGGGCAATGATGCTGGTCATATGACTGGGTAATTACACTGTGGCATATTACTGGGCAATTATGCTGGGCAATTATGCTGGGCATATTGCTGGGCAATTACAGTGGCATATTACTGGGCAATTAGGCTGTGGAAAATTAATGGCCAGGCTAATAGTGGCATATTAATGGCCAGGCTAATAGTGGCATATTAAAGGTCAGGCTAATAGTGGCATATTAATGGGTAAAATTGACTCTAGCCATTGTGATGCTGTGGCATGTTCTGTGGGGCAAAATAACATGTACTATGAGGCAAAGTGTCACTGTGGTGTGTTCTGCAGGGGCAAAGTTACATTGTGGTATGTTCTGGGGGGCAAATTGACATTGTGTCATGCCAAAACGTGTGGGTGCAAAGTGCTGTGGGTGCTGTATGGTGCTGTGTTAAGTTCTTTAGGTGCATCGTGGGTGCAGAGGAAGGCATAAAATAAGAAATTAACAATTTTTCAATAACATTTTTATTACATATAAAACCGTTGAATACAATATTAAAAAGTTCATATAAGTATAAATGCAACTAGTTATATACATATATTTGGGGTCCACCTCAAGCTTTTGAAAAGGATGGAAATATTTAATATTTGAATGTGTTTTTGTGGTCAGAAATGTAATATTACTTTGCTGAGAGGGTGGTGGGTGCATGGAATAGTCTTCCAGCATAAGTGGTAGAGGAGGAGTTTGAGCATTAATCGGATAGGTATAAGGTTATCCTAGATATAAGATAAGGCCAGGGACTAATGAAAGTATTACTTTACTGAGAGGGTAGTGGATGTATGGAATAGTCTTCCTGTAGAGGTGGTAAAGGTTAATACAGTGAAGGTTTAATCATGCATGGGATAGGTATAGGGCTATATATAAGATAAGGCCAGGCAGTATTACTTTACTGATAGGGGGGTGGATACAGTGCTGTATTTACCGCGAGGCATCCTAGGCGGATGCCTATGGCGGCAAATTTTGGGGGGCGGCAGCTGCCGCCCCCCAGCACTGGAAAAAAAAAAATTAAAAAAAAAATCTGGCCCTTTAAAAAAAAAAACAAACCCCACCGCGCTTGCAGGCAGAGACGGAGGTGAGAAGGGATCGCAAGATCCCCCCTCACCAACGGTCTGCCTGCCAGGCTGCACGGGGAGCCGAACAGGCAGCACAGAGAAACCTCCGTGCTGCCTGTTCGGCTCCCCGTGCAGTGTGCCGACACAGAAGTGCCGACAGGTCACGTGACGGGCGCGCTGACGTCATACGCGCGCCCGGTCACGTGACCTGTCGGCACAATCGCCGGGAAGCCGAACAGGCAGCATGGAGGGACCATGCTGCCTGCCTGCCAGGGAAAGGTAAGTGCTGATGGGATGTGTGTGTGTGTGTGTGTGTGTGTGTGTGTGTGTGACTGTGTGTGATGGGAGACAGTGTGTGTGACTGAGTGTGATGGGAGTCAGAGTGTGTGTGATTGAAGACAGTGTGTGTGAATGAGTGGGATGGGAATCAGAGTGTGTGTGATGGGAGACAGTGTGTGACTGAGTGTGATGGGAGTCAGAGTGTGTGTGATGGGAGACAGTGTGTGTGAATGAGTGTGATGGGAGTCAGAGTGTGTGTGATTGGAGACAGTGTGTGTGAATGAGTGTGGTGTGTGATGGGAGACAGTGTGTGTGACTGAGTGTGATGGGAGTCAGAGTGTGTGTGATTGGAGACAGTGTGTGTGACTGAGTGTGATGGGAGTCAGAGTGTGTGTGATGGGAAACAGTGTGTGTGACTGAGCGTGATGAGAGACTGTGTGTGACTGAGTGTGATGGGAGACAGTGTGTGTGACCTGTGTGTGATGGGAGACAGTGTGTGTGACTGAGTGTGATGGGAGTCAGAGTGTGTGTGATGGGAGACAGTGTGTGTGACTGAGTGTGATGGGAGTCAGAGTGTGCGTGATGGGAGTAGGAGTGTGTGACTGAGTGTGATGGGAGTAGGAGTGTGTGACTGAGTGTGATGGGAGTGTAAGCTTGATGTGAGTCTGAATGATGGGGCATGTCTTAGGTGTGTAACGTGGGTGTGCAGCTTGGGTAGGGGGGTGCCCGGATTTTGTCTGCCTAGGGCAGCACAAAATCAAGATACACCACTGGGTGGATACATGAAATGGCCTTCCAGCAGAAGTGGTAGGTTCATATAAATGTATGTTTATGGTGTACACACAGCTCTCTGACTGAAGGCCATCTGCACCATGTCTTACTATATTTCATGTAATGCACCTGCCTGATGTAGATGTTGTGCTGTGAGTGTAAAGTTGGTGGGAACTTGGTGATATAATCTACACTGTGACAAATAGGTGGAGTTACATTATGCTAATTATATTGTATGGGCGGGTTTTTTGAAAAGAAGGGGTGGTCAATTGGAAGATAAGCTGCAAAATGTCCCTGGAAAAAATTGGTAACTATGCAACAGATACATTCACAGCACATCTACATCAGGCAGGTGCATTTTATCACTTTCACATGAAATATAGTAAAACCTGGTGCAGATGTGCTTCAGTCAGAGAGCTGTGTCTACACCATAAAACATACATTAGTATGAACCTACCACTTCTGCTAGGAGGCCATTCTATGTATCCACTCCCCTATCAGTAAAGTAATACTGCTTGGCCTTGTCTTATATCTAGGATAGCCTTATACCTAGCCCTTGCATGCTTAAACTCCTTCACTGTATTAACCTCTACCATTTATACTGGAAGACTATTCCATGCATCCACTACCCTCTCAGTAAAGTAATATTTTCATTAGTTACTGGCCTTATCTTATATCTAGGATAACCTTTTACCTATTGCATGCATGCTTAAACTCGTCACTGTATTAACCTCTACCACTTCTATTCCATGCATCCACTACCCTCTCTGTAAAGTAATACTTTAATTAATTCCTGCAATTATCTTATATCTAGGATAGCCTTATTCATATACCATGCATGATTAAACTCCTTCATGTATTAACCTTTAACACCTCTACTGGAAGACTGTTCCATACATCCCCTACCCTCTCTGTAAAGTAATACTTTCATTAGTCCCTGGCCTTATCTTATATCTAGGATAACCTTATACCTCTCCCATTAATGCTTAAACTCTTCCTCTACCACTTATGCTGGAAGACTATTCCATGCACCCACCACCCTCTCAGTAAAGTAATATTACAACAAAAACATTAAAATATTAAATATTTCCAGCCTTTTGAAAAGCTTGAGGTGGACCCCAAACATATGTATATAACTAGGTGCATTTATACTTATATGAACTTTTCAATATTATATTCAACTATTTTATATTTAATAAAAATGTTATTGAAAAATTGTTCATTTCTTATTTGTATCCCTTCCTCTGCACCCACATTGCACCTAAAGAACTTAACACAGCACCATATAGCCACCACCGCACTTTGCACCCACATGTTTTGGCATGCCACAATGTCAATTTGCCCCCCAGAACATACCACAGTGTAACTTTTCCCCTGCAGAACATGCCACAGTGACACTTTGCCTCATAGTACATGTTATTTTGCCCCACAGAACATGCCACAGCCTGGAATATATCTATATATATGTATATATATATATATACATACACACACTCCAAAGGGATTATACTATATACCAGATCTGAGAATAACGAACTGGATACAGAATGGGATTAAAACTATTGGAGAATTGTACTCTAATGGGGATATGATACCTTTCTCCACACTTAGAACAAGATTTTACTTAGAACACTCAGAATTCTTTAAGTATTTACAAATAAGGCATGTGCTGAGCGGTAATAATGGAATACAGATAACAGGATTAGATAAGTTAGCCGGAAAAGCCCCATATGTTAAAAAAGCAATCTCTGTGGGATATAACTTGTTGAATAGTTCAGATAGCTCACAAAAATTATCATTTTTGATGAAATGGGAACAACAACTTAATATAAATATAGAAACAAAAATATGGTTTAATTCCATAACAAAGTTACAAGGAGTTTCTAAGAATATATCACATTTCGAAACTGTTAGGAAGGTCTTATACCATTGGTACTATGTGCCCACTAAGCTATCAAAAATGTACACAACAACATCCCCACTATGTTGGAGGCAATGTGGCCAAAATGGTAATATGGCACATATATGGTGGCACTGTCCAAAATTGCAGAAGTTTTGGCAGGGGATTCATACACTCTTAGAAGAAATATTCTCAACACGTTTGCCATTTACACCTGAATTCATATTATTAAATATAATACCTGAAAAACTTACAAAGAATAAAAGTAAACTTGTATTGCAAATTTTGACCACTGCAAAGGTATCTATAGCAAGAGCCTGGAAAAACCAGGAACCACCAATATGTAAGGATGTAGAGAGTTTGTTGAATACTAACAGGGTTTATGAGAAAATGGCGCACAGAATGGTAAATACATTGAATAATTTTAATGAAATATGGGGTCCGTGGGATAGATATCAATGTGACAAAATGAATATTAATGGGTCAGAGGGAAATACAAGTCCAAGAGATATAGTTTGGAGGAGACAGGCTCTAAGGGTAATACAATAAATTTGATAGAAAGAAAGTTGAAATCTAGGTAGGAGCTAGAAAAGGTATTAGGAATAATAAAATGGGGAAAATGGGGGGATAGGTGGCCCTAGATGAGATACATGTAGTTAAATATAAGAGGATAGGTTTGATGGATGTTTTTTTCTTGAGTGTAGGATGTCTATTGTATTGTTTTCTTTTTACTGTAGTAAAGTGTTAATACCTTATCCCTGATTATGAGGGAGGGTTAATGAAATTATAATATTTTTTACAGTATTTATGTAATATTAGGGCATACAAAATGAAAGGATGAAGCATCAAGACTGAGGGAGAAGAGGAAAGGGGAGAGGAGATACTAACAGGGTAAACAAGATAAAAATAAAAGTGTAAAGAGTAATAGGTAAAGCTCTTTTAGGAAATTTATGACCCCCTGAAGTAAATACGGAGAATATGTAATATCTCTGATCTTGATGCTTTGTTTTTATAGGAACTTATCTTCCTTTTTTTCTCTGTTCTTCTTGTATGGATATGTATCTGAATGATGTATTGTTTTGTATGTTCTAAATGCTAATTTTTATATGAAAATATAATAAAGATTAAATTATAAAAAAAAGAAAGTAATACTTTACTGATAGGGTAGTGGATGCATGAAATAGTCTTCCAGTAGAAGTGGTAAAGGTTAATACAGTGAAGGAGTTTAAGCATGCATGGGATAGGTATAAGGCTATCCTAGATATAAGATAAGGTCAAGGACTAATGAAAGTATTACATTACTGAGAGGGTAGTGTGTGCATGGAATAGTCTTCCAGTAGAAGTGGTAGAGGTTAATACAGTGAAGGAGTTTAACCCCTTCATGACGTTAGGACGTGCTATGCCGTCCTGAAAAATATTGCCTTGAAGACGTTAGGACGGCATAGCACGTCCTGCATTAAAATGAATAGTGCACACATATGCACTATTCAAAACCGGCTTTTCCGCAACCTGACACTGCCTGGCCACTTAGGCAGTCTCCCAGCCGTGAATCGCCCTCTTCACAGCCATGTGATCGCGGTGATTTGCCAAATCCCGCGATCACATGGCTCCTCAAGTACCCGCCCCGTATTGGCTGCTAAAATGAACAGCGTGCTTTCTGCAAGCTGTTCAAGCAGTTTGAAGATAATCAGAGACTACTGCCAGTCTCCGATTATCTTCAAGCTGCTTGAACAGTGTGCAGAAAGCACGCTGTTCATTTTAGCAGGTAATACAGGGCGGGTACTTGAAATCACGCAATCACATGGCTCCTTTCAGTACCAGCCCCGTATAAGGCTGCAGGGCGACACAGATAGAAGGAGCTAGGAGTCTGTCCCTCCCCCTGCAGGGCGACACAGACAGAAGGAGCTAGGAGTCTGTCCCTCCCCCTGCTGGGTGACACAGGCAGAAGGAGCTAGGAGTCTGTCTCTCCCCCTACAGCGCGACATAGACAGGAGGAAGGAGTCTGTCCCTCCCCCTGCAGGGTGACACAGACAGGCACTATGAGACTGTCCCTCCCCCTGCAGGCTGACATAGACAGAAGGAGGAAGGAGTCTGACCCTCCCCCTGCAGGGCGACATAGACAGGAGGAAGGAGTCTGTCCCTCCCCCTGCAGGCTGACATAGACAGAAGGAGGAAGGAGTCTGTCCCTCCCCCTGCAGGGCGACATAGACAGAAGGAGGAAGGAGTCTGTTCCTCCCCCTGCTGGGTGACATAGACAGAAGGAGGAAGGAGTCTGTCCCTCCCCCTGCAGGGTGACACAGACAGGCACTATGAGTCTGTCCCTCCCCCTGCAGGCTGACATAGACAGAAGGAGGAAGGAGTCTGTCCATCCCCCTGCTGGGTGACACAGGCAGAAGGAGCTAGGAGTCTGTCTCTCCCCCTACAGGGCGACACAGACAGGCACTATGAGTCTGTCCCTCCCCCTGCAGGCCAACATAGACAGAAGGAGGAAGGAGTCTGTCCCTCCCCCTGCAGGGCGACATAGACAGAAGGAGCTAGGAGTCTGTCCCTCCCCCTGCAGGGTGACACAGACAGAAGGAGCTAGGAGTCTGCCCCTCCCCCTGCAGGATGACACAGATTACACTATGAGTCCGTCCCTCCACCTGAAGGGTGACATAGACAGAAGGAGGAAGGAGTCTGTCCCTCCCCCTGCAGGGCGGCATAGACAGAAGGAGGAAGGAGTCTGTCCCTCCCCCTGCAGGGCGACATAGACAGAAGGAGGAAGGAGTCTGTTCCTCCCCCTGCTGGGTGACATAGGCAGAAGGAGCTAGGAGTCTGTCTCTCCCCCTACAGGGCGACACAGACAGGCACTATGAGTCTGTCCCTCCCCCTGCAGGGCGACATAGACAGAAGGAGCTAGGAGTCTGTCCCTCCCCCTGCAGGGTGACACAGACAGAAGGAGCTAGGAGTCTGTCCCTCCCCCTGCAGGGTGACACAGACAGAAGGAGCTAGGAGTCTGTCCCTCCCCCTGCAGGATGACACAGACTACACTATGAGTCCGTCCCTCCCCCTGCAGGGTGACATAGACAGAAGGAGGAAGGAGTCTGACCCTCCCCCTGCAGGCAGACATAGACAGAAGGAGGAAGGAGTCTGTCCCTCCCCCTGCTGGGCGACATAGACAGAAGGAGGAAGGAGTCTGTCCCACCCCCTGCAGGGCGACATAGACAGAAGGAGGAAGGAGTCTGTCCTTTCCCCTGCAGGGTGACATAGACAGAAGGAGGAAGGAGTCTGTCCCTCCCCCTGCTATGTGACACAGACAGAAGGAGCTAGGAGTCTGTCTCTCCCCCTACAGGGCGACACAGACAGAAGGAGGAAGGAGTTTGTCCCTCCCCCTGCAGGGCGACACAGACAGAAGGAGCTAGGAGTCTGCCCCTCCCCCTGCAGGATGACACAGACTACACTATGAGTCCGTCCCTCCACCTGCAGGGTGACATAGACAGAAGGAGGAAGGAGTCTGTCCCTCCCCCTGCAGGGCGACATAGACAGAAGGAGGAAGGAGTCTGTCCCTCCCCCTGCAGGGCGACATAGACAGAAGGAGGAAGGAGTCTGTTCCTCCCCCTGCTGGGTGACATAGGCAGAAGGAGATAGAAGTCTGTCTCTCCCCCTACAGGGCGACACAGACAGGCACTATGAGTCTGTCCCTCCCCCTGCAGGGAGACATAGACAGAAGGAGCTAGGAGTCTGTCCCTCCCCCTGCAGGGTGACATAGACAGAAGGAGCTAGGAGTCTGTCCCTTCCCCTGCAGGCCAACATAGACTACACTATGAGTCCGTCCCTCCCCCTGCAGGGCGACATAGACAGAAGGAGGAAGGAGTCTGTCCCTCCCCCTGCAGGCCGACATAGACAGAAGGAGGAAGGAGTCTGTCCCTCCCCCTGCTATGTGACACAGACAGAAGGAGCTAGGAGTCTGTCTCTCCCCCTACAGGGCGACACAGACAGGCACTATGAGTCCGTCCCTCCCCCTGCTGGGTGACATAGACAGAAGGAGGAAGGAGTTTGTCCCTCCCCCTGCAGGGCAACATAGACAGAAGGAGGAAGGAGTCTGTCCCTCCCCCTGCTGGGTGACACAGACAGAAGGAGCTAGGAGTCTGTCCCCCCACCTGCAGGGTGACACAGACAGAAGGAGCTGGGAGTCTGCCCCTCCCCCTCCCTGGTGACACAGACAAATGAGGTTATAAATTGCCTCACATATAAAAAAAAAAAAACTACAGGAAAAGGGCGACTCACTTTGTTCATGGAGAAGCAGGTTCTATCCCAGTCCAGAGAGGCACCAAGGGATTTCAGCTGATGATAAAGTCTCCTTTCCTGATAAGACAAACAGTGTAATATTGAGAAACAGACATACCCGCAATACACAATGACATCCACAAGATGTCGCTCCAACGTACTCTTCCTTCTACTTCCACATGGTACCTAGAAATTCTTCTCGACCAAAGTCATGTCTAGAGTTGAGCGGACACCTGGATGTTTCGGGTTCAGCGGGTTCGGCTGAACTTTTAAAAAAAGTCCAGGGCCTAGTGTCTCCCCCCCCCCCCCCCCCCCCCGGTCATTATGCATGTGTTGCAAGTTTGTTAACACATAGATCATGTTTTACACACAAGCAGCCTCCACGTAGCTGGGGCTATAGGAAGTATGCAGAGGTACAGCTGTGTCTGGAAAACACACACGATTAGGAAAATGACCGTGTGCTCTGCGTCAGTCACAGTGAGCGCAGGAGAGTCCTGTATGTTTTACCTTTCTTTTCACCTGGAGCTGTGTCGCTCTCATACTTTATCACCTCTTTGTCCTTCCATTTCTGGTCTTTTGTAGGTGAAACCTGCGAGGAAAAGGGACTTACAGAAACGGATGCATTTTTTAAACAGCAAGTGCGCCTCTGTGTACATGTACCAGATACAGAATGCCAAGTGTATTGGGAGTATGGAAACCTCAAGTTAAATTTGTCACCTAAACTAAAATCCTGACTGCCCACACTAGCTGAGTAAAAGTATTTTTTTTTTTTTTTTGCTGCAGGAACCAATGAGAATAATACCATTCAATGGAATTTCCTGTGTCTCTAGTGTCATCAGAGAATGTGTTGCATCACAGGAAGTGACTAAATGAAACAAAACTTTATATGCTCAGTGTCTATATAATCAGTGCTGCCGCACCTGCAGTAAACATGCAGAGTAATCACTGGGGTGTGCTTGAGTCAAATATGAAAAATGGGATTTATGTAGAATGCCTGCATCAAATCACACAGGGATAAAAGCCTGTGTATTATGCAAGAAGTGATCTACATCTTGCACCAAAGTGAGTTTAGTGATGAGACTGTCCCTATAACTTTGTAACCAGGGATCTCCTACAATTCTGCACTAATTTCCCAATGACCGGGGGTAATTACTTGACCACTATTGACCTGTGCAAGGGGTATTGGCAAATCCCCTTGGAGCCTGATGCTATTCCTAAGTCTGCATTCGTCACCCCATTTGGCTTGTACCAATTTAAGGTCATGCCATTTGGGATGAAGAATGCCCCAGCTACTTTTTAAAAATAATAAGAGAAATAAACACAGGTCTAGAAAGAGTTACCTGAGATAAAGAATTAAAATAAGGGATAAAGAGAGAGGAGAAAGGGGGAGAAGAAAGGGGAAAAAAAAATATAGGAGAAGCTGGAAGGAAATAAGCGGTGGTGGGGGGTGGGGGGAATACTCTGCATCTGGGGAGCACATTGTCAAGTAAGGATGTATGAGATGCGAGAGTACATGGTTCCAAAACGGACCAGGAGAAGAGAGTGAGGAGAGAGGGAGAAAGGAGGAGAAAAAAATGGGTGGGAAGAAAGGAGGAAAGAGAAGGTAAAGAGAAAATAGGAAGAAGAAGAAAAGGGAAGGAAGAGGGAAGGAAAGGATATAAGAAACGATAAGGGAAGATAGAACTCCCGAGTTAAACATAGATGATACTAAAACCTCTCCTATAGATAGTGGACAAGAGGAAGGATAGTGGGGAGAGAGATTGAGAAAGGGCGAGCCATGTATGACCGCATATGAGTAGAAAGTATGTCTTAGTTATGTATTACTTATGTTTTTTGCACTTTTTGATGTAATGCCTTTGTAATTGTATGTAAATGGAAACTATTTATACACTTTTGATATTTTCATATTAAAATTAAAAAAAATTGTGTAGTTGAATCAGTCTAATACTTGTTCTCTTTTGTTTCCCACCCTCCCATCCCAAGGCAAGCACATCGGTGGGCGACCGTAAGTGCCAAGATGTCATCACTTCGAAAATTAAAGCGAAAGCTTGCTTGTCGCACAGCGGGATCCAGGGACGTGTCTGACTGCCAGTTCATGGAGTCAAGAAGGAATTTTTCTCCCACTGTGGAGCCAATTGGCAAAACTTTTATAGGGTTTTTTTCGCCTTCTTCTGGATATTTTCTGGCATTTCATTAGGTGCAGATTGGGGGGGTTCCTTCTTGCGGTAATGCGCCACTCACTACTTCTGGGGATAGCAAAAATACCCTGCAGGTTGAGATGGGCGCGATTTGGGTACTGACGGTGTGGTCGGGCCCATGCGGTGGAAGCGGAGCCAGCAGGTTGGTTGTGGATACAAAGACGGGAACAGATTGTGTGGTCGGGACCGCCGCTGGGGCACGGTTATGGCTACTGCAGAACGCAAAAACATGTTGGGCAGTGATGGCTCCATGGCTGTGTCCTGTGGAGTGACGTACCCAGGCAGCCGCGTGGGGGCACGTGAGTTGGGGGGGTCACGGGAATCAAGGAAAGGGGGGGTTCAAGGCCAGCAGATGTTCCTGGCCGTCCCGGGATACCCCATGGGGCTTGACAAGTGGTTGAGCCAGGGAAGGCAGCCTGGTGAAGGCTGGACCAGTTGTCATGTGCACTGCAGGCAAGTGGAGCTCAGCGTATCTGCCTCCAGGTAGTATTGGGTTTGGGGGACTCCACCCTTTATGTTATAAATAAATGACTTGCAACCATATCAAGTGTCCTGGTTTTATTCAAGTATTGTATGGGGTAGTTAAAGGTTGATTTTCTCCATCGGGAAACCGATAAGGCATGGGAGCTTACTGACTCTGCACCTCTGTCCCAGGCTATGTGTAAAGACTGTCTAGCACAGCTAGGCATGAGAGGTTATCTGACTCTGCACCTCTGTCCCGGGCTACGTATAAAAACTATCTAGTACAACTGGGCATGAGAGGTTATTTGACTGTGCATCTCAGTCCCGGGCTATGTGTAAAGACTGTCTAGTACAGCCGTGCATGAGAGGTTATCTGGCTCTGCACATCTGTCCCAGGCTATGTGTAAAGACTGTCTAGTACAGCTGTGCATGAGAGGTTATCTGGCTCTGCACCTCTGTCCCGGACAAGATTGGCCTAATTGCTCTTTTCTGCCACTAACACAGTCTAAATATTTCTGTAAACATGTGTTTTTATTCTTGATATGAGCACTCGGTGCCTGGTAGTCACTGGAAGTGAAGTGATGCCTGGTTGGTGCATTTTAAATGTCCATTGCATCACTTCGGGGGAGGGGTTACATGGTGCGTGTGATCCCTGAAGTGATTCCCATATTTTGCAATTTATTTCCCAGTCTCTGTAGCTGAGTCACTGCATCCTGCCAACTAGTTGCCCGCTGCGTCACTTCTGGGTGGCGGTCACATGGTGCGTGTGATCCCTAAAGTGATTCCCATTGTGGCGAAACCGGCCTCGCCACGTGTCCTTGGAGGGGGCTGCTTGCCCGCCTCTTGCCTTTGGACTATGGACCAGACTTTATGTGAATGTGTTATACCCCAGATAGGAATCCCATGGAGCCCATTCGTATGAAACTGACTGTAAAGACTTTGGCTCCATGGCGATTAAACTGTATTTGTGTGGTCCGAGCGCCATTCACTTAATAATGTGCGCTCAGACCTGAGCTATCTGGGGATATGTGAAATGTCTGTGTGTTATGTGTAAAATGTGACTTTATGTATTTTAAAGTGTGTCCTCAATTACCCGTTGCAACATTGTTGCGAACGGGTAATTGAACAGTAAGTAGCCGTCCTTTGTTCTCGGGGGTGGCTGCTGTCACGAAGTGAATTCTGACAGTCTGACTGACTGGGGTTCTTGGAGGGGCCTGAGGGCCAAACACCTCCCTATAGATTATGGACCCTGTCTGTAATGTGTTTAAGCCTTCCATTGTTTAGTTATGTCAGCCACCCAGTCTGACTACCTTGCTTCTGGCTCCAGATTAAAGTGGCTAGATACTGCTTTACTGGTGATGTGTTTAAGTTTTCTATTGTTTAATCAAGTGTTATCTGATTGCAGTTTGGTGTATATAAGTCTGTGTTGTTTGTCAAATAAAGTCGTTCAATCTTGCTGTAAGAGTTCCTGTTTTAACCCTCAAAGTGAAGTGTCGTCTCATTATTGGGGGAAGGATTTATTGTATGCTGTTCCAGTTTGACTGCTAGGAGAGTAAACCTATTCGTATGGTTCCTATTCAACTGTCTACAGCATTCATATGCTTGGGAGAATTTATTTGTTTCTCCGGTTCAGTGATTGTGGTGTCTGCCAGAGTGCTTGGAGTCCTCAGGAAGCGCTAGGAGCATCCTTCAACGGAGGTACCCAGTCGGGGTGCCAGGCGATCCGTTACATTGGTGGCAGCGGTGGGATGGCGTCCTAGTGCGAGGTAAAGCAGTTTAGAGACACAGTCGTTTGGATTTACAAATTGAAGGCGACGCTAGTGTTTATACAGCGTCCCTGTCTACATAAAGATTTGGGAAAATGGGGTTCGTGGATCCTTGGGCACCTCGCACACCTGAGGAAGAGGGTGAATTGGACTGGAGAGATATTGCCCGGCAAGAACTATGGTACAATGCCCTGGAGGAAGTCCAGTATCAACGGCAGCAGCGCCTTCCTGGTGTCGCATACCGGTTGGAGGAACAAATGGCCTGGCGGATGCCGCTTCTGGGAGACCAACCCGGAGGGCAGCAGGTCAGACAACTTGAGTACCTCGTGGAAAGGGAACTGAGCCTTGACGCCTCATACCGGGCACTGTGGTGGTGCACTGTCCAGCCAGAGACATGGAGGGCAGAGGGCATCCAGCCGGAGGGGGAGAACTACACTAGCCCTGGCCTGTTGTGGAAGGCCTTAGCAGAAGACGTCGACTTTGGCAGTCCAGCAGAGTCACGGTACTGGGCTATTTTTTATTACCGGGGTGAGATGGTACAGGGCCCGAGATCTAGGGGACTGGGACAAGACCTCCACCGTTTGGCTGCCATGGAACGACAGCTAGAGATGGACTATGTGGAACTACTAAACTCATGTCAGCCACAGGGCATAGACACAGAACAGGAAAACTGGCTGGGAGACCCAGACCTGCCAACCTACAGCTGGGAAAACGCAGCCGAGATACCCCCTGCTTCACTACCAGCGGCAGAAGTAGGGGACCTCATAGACTGGTCCTGGGAAGACCCACAGGTGGCAGGTGGAGATGGGATGGCGGTCTCTCTACCGGCCCTACAGGGATGCTGGGCGGTCGGCCCAGATCTCCAGCGGCAGTGTGTACCCCAGGGAGATGAAGGTGCCGTCCTTCCTCCCCAGCGGCAGTGTGTACCCCAGGGAGCAGAAGGTGCAGTCCTTCCTCCCCAGCGGCAGCGTGTACCCCAGGGAGATGAAGGTGCCGTCCTTCCTCCCCAGCAGCAGTGTGTACCCCAGGAAGCAGAGACCATCTGTCTCGCACCCCAGCCGCAGGACAAAATATTGAAAGGGGAGACAGTTGGTCCCCCTCTCCACCAGCAAAGAGAGTGTCAGGGAGAGGAGCAGGTTACCCCCTCTCCCCAGCGGCAGTCTACAGTTCAGAGAGAGGAGCTTGTTACACCCTCTCTCCAGCGGCAGCCTAACCCACCAAGGGGAGATGTTAAGCCCCACAACTATGCAGATGGGACCGTAGTCTCTGCACTTGCAGCCCCAGGGGCAGGGACGGTCGGTCCTGTCCCCCAGCCACAGAGCAGTGTATCCAGAGGGGAGACAGTCGGTCTCCCCCTCCCCCAACCAGGCTCCATCCAGGCTACTTCAGTGGTAGTGCTGGCACCCGGGCAGAGTACCGCTGGTCTCTGCCCACTCAGCAACCCACCAAGGCAGTCTACCAGCCCCCCGCACAGCTGTGGTGAGGCACCTGGACATGGACAAGTTGCTATTTTATCCAGGTGTAGTAACCAGTTATTGTGGGTGGGTTGTATTGCTGTTTGTGCTTCGTGGGTGGGTTGCTGGACTAACCAGGGCACTGACCGGCAGGAGGTCAGATACCCTGTTAGTTTGGATGGTAAAGGGGAGAAATGTGGCGAAACCGGCCTCACCACGTGTCCTTGGAGGGGGCTGCTTGCCCGCCTCTTGCCTTTGGACTATGGACCAGACTTTATGTGAATGTGTTATACCCCAGATAGGAATCCCATGGAGCCCATTCGTATGAAACTGACTGTAAAGACTTTGGCTCCATGGCGATTAAACTGTATTTGTGTGGTCCGAGCGCCATTCACTTAATAATGTGCGCTCAGACCTGAGCTATCTGGGGATATGTGAAATGTCTGTGTGTTATGTGTAAAATGTGACTTTATGTATTTTAAAGTGTGTCCTCAATTACCCGTTGCAACATTGTTGCGAACGGGTAATTGAACAGTAAGTAGCCGTCCTTTGTTCTCGGGGGTGGCCGCTGTCACGAAGTGAATTCTGACAGTCTGACTGACTGGGGTTCTTGGAGGGGCCTGAGGGCCAAACACCTCCCTATAGATTATGGACCCTGTCTGTAATGTGTTTAAGCCTTCCATTGTTTAGTTATGTCAGCCACCCAGTCTGACTACCTTGCTTCTGGCTCCAGATTAAAGTGGCTAGATACTGCTTTACTGGTGATGTGTTTAAGTTTTCTATTGTTTAATCAAGTGTTATCTGATTGCAGTTTGGTGTATATAAGTCTGTGTTGTTTGTCAAATAAAGTAGTTCAATCTTGCTGTAAGAGTTCCTGTTTTAACCCTCAAAGTGAAGTGTCGTCTCATTATTGGGGGAAGGATTTATTGTATGCTGTTCCAGTTTGACTGCTAGGAGAGTAAACCTATTCGTATGGTTCCTATTCAACTGTCTACAGCATTCATATGCTTGGGAGAATTTATTTGTTTCTCCGGTTCAGTGATTGTGGTGTCTGCCAGAGTGCTTGGAGTCCTCAGGAAGCGCTAGGAGCATCCTTCAACGGAGGTACCCAGTCGGGGTGCCAGGCGATCCGTTACACCCATATATTGCAATTTATTTCCCAGCCTCTGTAGCTGGGTCACTGCATCCTGCCAACACAATGGCAGCCGTGTCATGCATTGCGGGGTCACAGGCTCCTGGTGACCCTTTAATGTGTGTGATGGAGACTTGCTATGCACTGGGTTCCCAGCATATAGAGAGAGGGCTGGATCCTTACGATTTTATTGTAGCTACCACTGTTTCACCTGTGTTGTTGGGGGCTGGTCAGGGCTCTGATCTTCCCATTTGCCTGTGCATACTTTTGATTCCTTTTAAAATGGTTTTAGATCATTGCTTGATCACTGTCAGCCGGGTAGGGCTCCAGTGCTCCCTTTTACGGTGGGGGCCCCGGGTTTGCACCCCCACACTGTTTTGTTTGCACCCTCTGCTGTTGGTTTGTCTGCTCTGTCCCCTGTCCCTGCGGTTGCTTCTGCTGCACCTCCCACGGTCTCTCCCGTCTCTGCACCTGATTTGCTTGCGTCTGTGGTGTTAGCTATCCCGGAAGTTTTGGGCAACGTATCTGTTGTTTCACCCCCTGCCGATAAGGACGCTGACAAAGATATAATTTGGCTGGCTGACTTGGCTAGGGGTGAAATGTATTTTTGCTATGAGACTCCGTTAGGGGCTCATATAAAATCTACTGTAAAGGAGGCTATTTGGAAGAGGGGAAAAGAGAAGAGACCGGGAAAAAACAAAAGCCGGCTCCACCTTAAAGATAAATCATTCCTTTTGTAACAGTAATCGGAGATGAGGTGCTGTGTCCGGCTGTGCAGATAGCCAAATGTACAAACCAGAAACAAAGAAAAATAGGACGTTGGCACTCTCCAATCCGAAGTATAAACAAAGTATTTATTAATCCAAGAAAACCGACCAAACAAAAAATATTCATGTATTCAGTGGAACATGTGCAGGAGTGCAGACAGGAGATAGATTGCCTTACGTGTTTCGTGCCTATGATTAAGTGCCAGTAGGCACGAAACGCGTAAGGCAATCTATCTCCTGTCTGCCTGTATCCAGACCATGAATGGCAGGATTGGATCGGATTGCAGAGATAAGTGGTTCTAGTACCAAAACAAAGAGTAATGGTGATAAAGGGCATCCCTGACGTTTACCATTCGACAGGGTGAGTGGGTCTGAGAGGGCTCCGTTCACCCTGATCCGCGCAGACAGGGCGTGATACAGGGCGTTCGTCCAAATATACATAGCGAAAACCTATATGTCGTAGAACTGCCCTCAAGAATGGCCAACTCACCCTGTTGAATGCTTTCTGTGCGTCTGCGGATAGGAGCATCAGGGGTATCGAATTAGATTTAGTGTAGTGAATAAGATTGACCACTTTAACTGTATTATCACGTGCTTCCCTACCCGGTACAAACCCAACCTGGTCCCTGTGGATCAAGGAGGGTAGAGCAACACTGAGTCTGGAGCTGAGGACTTTAGCCAAGAGTTTGACATCTACGTTGAGGAGAGAAATAGGACGGTAACTACTGCATTCATCTGGATCTTTACCTGGTTTGGGAATAATAGTAATATGGGCCTCTTGGGTATTATATACTTTGAGGAGATGTGACAATAGGGAATCTTTAAAGACCTTATAATAGGTGACTGTGAGGCCGTCCTGGCCCTGGACTCTTGCCTGTTGGGGTATTTTTAAGTGCTTCCTGTATTTCTTCTATTGTTATCGGGGAGTCTAGGGAAGCTGCTGTCTCCTCCGTGAGTTTGGAGTGCATATGGCGAGTCAGGTATTCAGAAATTTTGTGATGTTGTGTCTTGTCTGTTAATGGTGGGGGATCCCTATCTAAGTTGTAAAGGTCTTGGTAATATTGTTTAAACACGTTCGCTATGTCTGGAGTTGTGTGGACTAGTTCGTTAGGTTCGTATTTTGGCAATAAATTACATCCCCTGTGTGTGTTTCAGGGCCTTGGCCAAGTATTTACCTGGCTTGTCTTGTGTAAGGTGCGTCATGGTGCGTAGCCTCTGGAGGGCACTTTGAGCTTTGTTGTTGCACAGTATAGCTAGGTCGGATCGTAGTGTTAGAAGCTGTAAAAATATTTGGGGCGTGGGTATCTGTTTGTGTTGAGATTCTAGGTTATGTATCTTCTTCAGGATTTCTACCATGGCCTGTGTTCTCTGTTTTTTTGCCTAGCTGAATGAATGTACCACGGATAACAGCTTTGTGTGCTTCCCATATAGTTTGTGGGGATACATCCTGTGTTGCATTCTCATGAAAGTAGTTGGTTAGTGTCTGTTTAATGTTGTTTACATGGGCCTTGTCCTTTAAAAGAGATTCGTTAATTCTCCAGTTGAAGGATTGTCTAGTCATGGAGGGGACAGATACTTGCAATGATATAGGGGCATGATCGCTCTATGTGATGTTGTGAATCCGTGTATTCTGGAGTGAGGGGAGATGTCTGTGTGATAGAAAAAAGTAGTCAATTCGTGAATATGTGTTGTGTGGATGTGTCAGGTAATGAGAGGTTGTTTGATCAGGAGAATGGGTAGGAACACAACTGCAGAATTCAGCTTATGTAAATAAGGTGATTTACACCAATTTAGGTTTTAATATGAAGGGTTAATTAATCTTTATTAACTGTAGCAGCTTCTTCTTTTGAAGACTGGACATTGAGCCAAATAGACTTAACCACAAAGCAATTAGAACACTGAAGGGAAAGTCTGGGCGTTGAGCCAAGTTTCTTAGCCACAAAGCAATTAGAACACTGAAGGGAATGTCTGGGCGTTGAGCCAAGTTTCTTAACCACAAAGCAAACAGAACACTGAGTTTGAAGAGCGGATACAAGTTCACATTAGAAGAAGGTGAATGAATAGTGATACTTGCGGTTTCTTCAGCTGGTTCAGTGTAAACTGTAGAATGTCCGTGTCAGTAATCCGAATCAGGGGTTGGAGAAGGAGGGATATCCGATAAGCAATCCGAGGTCTGGTGTTGGAGAAAGAAGATTAAACAGGGGAAATCCGTAGTCAGCAGAGGAGAAGTCGGGTAAGTCATACAATCCAGGGTCTGTTAACGGTGATAACGATCTAGGTTTATAGCTTTGTCGGGAAACAAAACAGCTGATGCTCTCTTCACTGAAGGTTCAAGAATAAATCAGCAAGTTGAATGTGGCGCGCTTCCTCTAAATAGCAAGGGGATAGCACGTCACTGAAAAGGGGAGGAGTCACAACAAACAGGAGTGAATCAACAGGGAGAATCTGACAGTACCCCCTCGATAAGGAGCACACTCAGGGTGCTATCGATGTGGTTTATCCGGATGATTGTTATGGAAGGAACGAACATATTGGGCAGCATGAACGTCGGAATAGTCCTCCCAAGTGTCCTCTTCTGGGGGATAACCTTTCCATCTGATAAGGTACTGTAACCTTCGTCTATGGAACCTTGAATCCAGAATCCTCTCCACTTCATACTCCTCGATTCCTTGGCCAATGACGGGGTCAGGGTTGGTATGGACTACTCTTGAGAAGGGGTCAGGTTGATGGAGTTTCAAGAGAGAAATGTGGAAAACAGGATGGAGTTTGATGTGAGCTGGTAGAGATAGCTTAAAAGTGACGTTATTTATTTTCTGTTTGATGGGAAACGGTCCAATAAACAGATGGTCTAATTTTTTACAAAAACGTGAGGTCCTTATGTTCTTCGTGGAGATGAGAACTAAGTCTCCTGGTGACCCAGGTTTCTTTTGAGGTCATAGTACTTTTTATGATGTTTGATGGCCTGGGTGAGATTGTCTCTCAATTGTAGGAAAAGAGATTGCATCTATGAGATTTGAACGGAGACAGCTTGATTGGAACTGTAGAGAGGATCATTGGGAATTGATGTTGGATGGAAGCCATAATTGCCATAGAAAGGGGACATCTTTGAACTTGTGTGAAAAGAGTTATTGTAGGAGAATTCAGCCAACGGTAGTAAAGAAGACCAATCGTCTTGGAGGTAGTTACAGTAACATCTCAAGTATTGTTCGAGACATTGGTTGACTCTTTCGGTCTGTCCGTTAGTCTGAGGATGGTATGAGGAAGACAGTTTAGAGGAAATTCCAAGAGATTTGCATAGTTCTTTCCAGAAGGAAGAAGTGAATTGGCTCCCTCTATCTGTTATGATTTCATTAGGGATTCCATGAAGTCGAACAACATTAGAGATAAATATAGAAGACAGTTGCTTGGAGGTAGGAATCTTTGTAAGAGCAATAAAATGAGACATTTTAGTGAATCTATCGACAACTAGAAGTATTGTAGTATGTGAATCAGAAGGGGGAAGTTCCACAATAAAATCCATAGATATTGAAAGCCAGGGTCTTTCGGGAATTGGTAGGTTCTGATGAAGACCAAAAGGTTGGCAATGACTAGGTTTGGATTTTTGACAGATGGAACAAGATTTGACGTAGCTTGTGATGGTGTCACGTTGGGAAGGCCACCAAAAGTTTCTCATGGATAATTCGGAAGTTTTCTTGATTCCTGGATGTCCAGCAAGGGGGGAGTCATGAATCATTTTTATAGATTGAGCACGAAGAGATGGAGGAATGTAAACTCTTTTGTTTTTTAGGTATAGACCATTTTCCATGTTTAAAGAGGTATCAGGTGGAAGATCCAATTCTTCAGGGGATAGTAACTTGATTTTATCTAGCAGATGGGAAGTAATTCCTACAAATTTTGAATTAGAGGTATCAAGAGAAGATTGTTGAGTAGAAAAGGTTTGAATGGGTATTCGGGATAGAGAATCCGCTTTTTTATTCCTTGATCCTGGTCTGTAAACAATTTGAAAGAGAAATCTGTTGAAGAAAAGGTTCCACCTAACTTGCCTAGATGATAAGGTTTTATTGTTATGTAGAAATTCAAGGTTTTTATGATCGGTATAGACAATAATGGGTGTTTCAGTACCTTCTAATAAATGTCTCCAGGTTTCAAAAGCAGATTTGATGGCCAGGAGTTCTTTTTCTCCAATGGGATAATTTTGTTCAGCAGAGGTCAAGGTCCTGGAGAAGAAGGCGACAGGGTGGATAGGATGTTGAGGTGACTCTTGTTGGGAAAGGATTGCTCCTACAGTGGTATTAGAGGCATCGACCTCAAGGATGTATGGAAAGGAAGGATTGGGCATCCGTAATATAGGAGAGGAAGTGAATCTTGCTTTCAAGAGATCGAACGCCTGTTGTGCATGAGTATTCCATTTAAAAGGTAATGTTTTTCTTGTAAGCAGGTGTAATGGTTGTGCAATTTGAGAGAAGTCTTTTATGAACTTCCTATAGAAATTGGCGAACCCCAAAAAGCTTTGTACCTCCTTCACTGTAGAGGGGATTGGCCAATCGAGAATACATTGGATTTTTGTGTTATCCATATGGATCTGTTGTGGACTGATAACATAACCCAGAAAATAAATTTCAGTTACTTCGAAAGAACATTTCTCAAGTTTGGCAAAAAGTTTATGGGTTCGCAATCTATTGAGTACCCATCTTACGTGTTTTCTGTGTTCTTGTAGAGAATCGGAATAAATGAGGATGTCGTCCAAGTAGATGATAACACAAATGTCTAGCAAATCTCTAAAAATGTCGTTTATGAAATGCTGAAATGTTGCTGGAGCATTGCAAAGGCCAAATGGCATAACCAGGTATTCGAACAGCCCATATCTAGTCCTGAAGGCGGTTTTCCATTCATGCCCATCTTTTATTCGGATTAGGTTATAGGCTCCACGGAGATCTATTTTAGAGTAAATTTTTGCAGAACGCAAGCGTTCAATCAATTCGGTGATGAGTGGAAGAGGATACCTGTTCTTTATCGTTCTTTTGTTCAATTCACGGTAGTCGATTATAGGTCTTATGGTTTTGTCTTTATTTCGTACGAAGAAAATACCTGATGCAGCAGGGGAGGTTGAAGGTCTTATGAAACCTTTTTTTAAGTTTTCTTCCAGGTAATCCTTAAGTGTTTTCAGTTCTTTATCAGAGAGGGGATAGATGTGACCGAAAGGGATGGAGACCCCTGGATGTAAATCAATAGGACAATCATATGGTCTGTGTGGTGGTAGAGTTGATGCTTCTTTTTCACTGAAAACGTCTTTGAAATCTGAGTAACATGATGGAATTGTTTTTTCTTCAGTTATTTGTAAAAGAGGAATAGTTTGAAAACAGGTATTTTTGCAAAAAGGTGAATTAAATTGGATGTGAACAGGTGACCATTGGATGGTAGGATTATGGATTTGTAACCAATCCATTCCAAGGATGACTGGGAACAAAGGAGATTTTACAATATCAAAGGATTTGAACTCCATATGGTTGGAAAAGATGGTCATTTTGAGAGGGATAGTCTCCGTTGTAACTGGACCAGAGGAAATTAATGACCCATCTACCACTCTAAGTGAAATGAAGGAGTTCTTGTGAAGTGATGGAATTTTATGTTTTTCAACAAGTGCGTCATCAATGTAGGATCCTGCAGCCCCGGAGTCAATAATGGCTTCTGTCAGGATTCTTTCGTGATCCCACTGAAGGAGTAGAGAGATAATAAAATGAGTGGACTGTGAATTGTGAACATTTGTTAATACAGTGGATAAGTTGTTCTTCTTACCGGATTTAGAACAATTGAGAAGTGGGCATGAATCAAGAGGATGATCATTGGATGCACAGTACATGCATAATTGAAGAGTTCTCCTTCTTAATTTCTCCACTTGAGTTAGAGGACTTCTCAGAACTCCTATCTCCATAGGTTCTGGAGGAGTGCTTTTTTCAAAGGGTCTGGAAATTGTAGGTTTTTTCCAGGTAGAGGTGTAGGGAGACCTTTCAGCCCTTCTTTCTCGTAATATTCTGTCGATAGATATGGAGAGTTGAATCAGAGCGTCCAAAGTCAGTGGCAATTCTGTCCTGGACAATTCGTCTTTTAGATTATCCGATAGACCAAGGCGAAATTGGTTTCGAAGAGTAATATCATTCCATTGGGTATCGGTGGCCCAACGTTTGAATTCAGATATATAATCTTCAACTGGTCGTTTCCCTTGGCTTAAGGCTCGTATTGCAATATCTGCCGAAATTTGTTTGTTGGGGTCTTCATATAAAAGGGACATCTCCTTGAAAAAATCTTCTAATGAATCCAGAATTGGATCATCATTCTCAAGGAATGTGTGGGCCCAAGCCATTGGTTCCCCCTCTTAAATAAGACATTACCGTGCAAACCTTAATACGGTCAGTAGGGTATTTAATGCAAATAACAAGGCACATGAATTAAAAAATTCTTGGTATTTAGAACGGTCGCCAGAGAATTTTTCTGGGGGAGATATAGTGGGTTCAGAAATCTCTCTATGACTTGTTAACGGAGATGGGAATGTCATTGGACGAGATTGTAATTCTGTGACATATGTAATGAGGCGGTCATTGGTAGTACGTAGGTCTTGCATACCTTGCGTCAATATTTCCACCTTCTGGTTTAAATTTACAATTTGAGCAGCCATTTCTGCAGGTTCCATATTCATTTTAGGCTGATTTATTAATGTCAGGTAATGAGAGGTTGTTTGATCAGGAGAATGGGTAGGAACACAACTGCAGAATTCAGCTTATGTAAATAAGGTGATTTACACCAATTTAGGTTTTAATATGAAGGGTTAATTAATCTTTATTAACTGTAGCAGCTTCTTCTTTTGAAGACTGGGCGTTGAGCCAAATACACTTAACCACAAAGCAAATAGAACACTGACGGGAATGTCTGGGCGTTGAGCCAAGTTTCTTAACCACAAAGCAAACAGAACACTGAGTTTGAAGAGCGGATACAAGTTCACATTAGAAGAAGGTGAATGAATCGTGATACTTGCGGTTTCTTCAGCTGGTTCAGTGTAAACTGTAGAATGTCCATGTCAGTAATCCGAATCAGGGGTTGGAGAAGGAGGGATATCCGATAAGCAATTCGAGGTCTGGTGTTGGAGAAAGAAGATTAAACAGGGGAAATCCGTAGTCAGCAGAGGAGAAGTCGGGTAAGTCATACAATCCAGGGTCTGTTAACGGTGATAACGATCTAGGTTTATAGCTTTGTCGGGAAACAAAACAGCTGATGCTCTCTTCACTGAAGGTTCAAGAATAAATCAGCAAGTTGAATGTGGCGCGCTTCCTCTAAATAGCAAGGGGATAGCACGTCACTGAAAAGGGGAGGAGTCACAACAAACAGGAGTGAATCAACAGGGAGAATCTGACAGGATGTGAGTAAAAGGTGTAATCTTTGGCTGTGGGGTTAGTGATCCTCCACACATCAGCCAGTTGGTATGAGTGTAGTCCTTGCTTTCCTTTACGTATTTTGTGTTTGTTGAGGGAAGTTGCTCCAGTGGAGACATCCAGCTTCTGGTCCATTACCATGTTGAAGTCGCTTCCCATCACCACCAACCCCTCGGCAAAAAGATCTAGTTTAGAAAGAAGAGAACATATGTACTTATGCTGATTGGCGTTAGGCGCATAGATATTTGCAACATTTACTACATCAGTCCCTATAGTTCTTTTAAGAAACAAGGCTCGGCCTTCACTATCCGACCATGTGTCAGTGATCATGAATGGAAGAGCCTTGTTGATAAAAATAGCTACACCTTTTGTTTTTTTAAATGGGGAATGAGAGTAAAACACAGTGGTGTAGGTGCGGTCTCTAAATTTCGGGACCTTGTATCTACAGAAATGCATTTCCTGTATGAGCGCTATGTCAGATTTAGTGGCGCGTAGTATCCCGAACAGCCTTGACCTTTTAGAAGGGAAGTTAAGCCCTTTAACATTAATTGAATATTACTTCAAAAAATTGGTCTTCTTATCCCTGAAGACTTAGAAGATTGTCAGCGGTAATGAAATGAGCACCAGATTGCACTGCTAAACTCTTAAAACTATAGGGGTAATGAACTTGGGATAAAACAAGGGGAAGGGTGTCCCATCTTCCAGATGGGTTCTCTCTGCTAACATGGAAGTCCATGTTGGACCGGGGGTAACTGGTCACTGGCTTTATGCAATAGGGGGGAGAGGCCCAAGGGATCAATACGATTACCTGAGTTCCCCTAGTTTCCAAATACACTAAGCCGGGGGGTAATGTGTCAGAGGCTTAGGAGAATAAACTCTTTCACAGGTGGGAGCTGAAATAGGGAAAGCAATTTGTGGTGTGCTAGCGCCACCTTCTGACTGTGTACACGTTAAACATAATGTACATTCTGAACCTTTGTAACAAGAAACGTTTGTAACAGAATGGGGGGAGATGTGAGGTCAGCACAGAGGGTAGGACATAGAATGGGCACAGCTGAACGTTCCCATGGGTAACTGGAGGAGATATTAAGGCAGTTGTTCGTTAGGTATACCAAGTCCCTGTTTTTTGGTGAAGAAAGTGTGTATAGTTCTTCTTTTAATCCAGGTGTTTTTTCCATGCAAGGTGACAACCATTGGAGAAACCAACTAGTGTGCTTGTGGCGTCTCAGGGTAATTTTTGGACTTGTGAGGTGCAGATGGTAATAATAGAGGCTTCCGGGTTGCATTCATCTGCAAAAGTCCAGCTAGATTATCTTACTGTTCGTGGTGGGTAGTTGGTGCCGGGGGTGAGTTGTTGGGTTCTCACCCGTCAGTGCCCTCATTCCCCCTTCTGACCGTCAGACTTTTTTAGGTCACCTCAATCCTGTGGATGCGGCGGGGGCCTATGGGACCAGGGCCTCACACAACATATGCTGTGAGGTCTGGACAGATCCCAGGTGTTTTTAACACTGTTGCCGATTAGTGTTGAGCGAACCCGAACCGCACTGTTCGGGCTTGTACCGAACATTACGTTTTTTGGACCCCGAACACGGACATTCTACTGTATGTTCGTGTTGGCGTTTGGGGTTCAGCGATTACATTGTATGTAATGCTATTGGCTTTCTATAAACCGAAATAGAGTCCCCATTCATAAGAATTTCTTATGAATGGGGACTCTATTTCGCTTTATAGAAAACCAATAGCATTACATGTATTCCATAAACCCAAAGTCTATAAACCGAAAGTCTATAAACCGAAAGACTATACCATGCATCCACTACCCTCTCAGTAAAGTACCAATAAACTCAATAAAGTCTGTTTTTTTTTAAAACAAACTTTATTGACTTCGCGGCTGAAGGGAAGCTCACAACGCTTCCCTCACAGCCACGCAGCTTCAGAGCACCGGGGGACAGAGCAGCAAAGAGGTAAGTGCTGAGCTATGGGGAAGGGGGGGGGGGAGGAGGGTGGCATAACGAGCATACTAAGGGGCAATATCCTGGCATATTGGGGGCAATATCATGGCATATTGGGGGCAATATCCTGGCATAATAAATGGCATATTGGGGCAATATCCCGGCATATTAAAATGGCATATTGGGGGCAATATCTGGCATATTAAAATGGCATATTGGGGGCAATATCCTGCATATTAAATGGCATATTGGGGCAATATCTGGCATATTAAAATGGCATATTGGGGGCAATATCCTGCATATTAAATGGCATATTGGGGGCAATATCCTGCATATTAAATGGCATATTGGGGCAATATCTGGCATATTAAAATGGCATATTGGGGGCAATATCCTGCATATTAAATGGCATATTGGGGGCAATATCCTGCATATTAAATGGCATATTGGGGGCAATATCCTGCATATTAAATGGCATATTGGGGGCAATATCTGGCATATTAAAATGGCATATTAGGGGCAATATCCTGCATATTAAATGGCATATTGGGGGCAATATCCTGCATATTAAATGGCATATTGGGGGCAATATCCTGGCATATTAAAATGGCATATTGGGCTTCAAAGTTCTTAATTTAAGTTCTTAAGTTTTTTTCCTGAAATTTCCTTCTTAAAATTAGGTGCGTGTTATACGCCGGCGCGTGTTATACGCCGATAAATACGGTAATACTTTCATTAGTCCCTGGCCTTATCTTATATCTAGCATAGCTATAACCTATCCCACGCATGCTTAAACTCCTTCACTGTATTAACCTCTACCACTTCTGCTGGAAGACTATTCCATGCATCCACTACTTTCTCCTGATATTATTGTTAAACCTTTTCCCGTGTATTCCTGGATAAGATGTTAAATTACTGTATACTTCAATACAAGACACGCGATCAAATTATTTTTAGGATTTCCCCCCTTTAATTGCACTTGCTAAATCTCGATGCCGCTGTCAGGGCACCCTTAAGCTCGCTCAGGTCTTGGCTCTCATTGCTTGCCCGGTTTCCTGAATTGTTTGTTAAACACAGCCTTGGCTGCCGAGTAACCTCGGAATCCTGGCCATTGTGACTATTGGGATTCTGAAGATTCCGCAGATGGCTGGCACAGTCAGAGCGGTCAGTTGCTTGTAGGAGACACTCTGTGTGTGTGGCTGTGCATTCCTATCCGTTAGGGTTCAGCCTGGATTCCCACATGGCCCAACTGCAATCTCCAACAGACTGCTACAAGGTCATCAAGGTGCTGGGCAGAGGGACTTTCGGAGAAGTTGTGAAAGGTAGGAAGAGAGGATCCGGTGAGCTGGTGGCTATTAAAATACTCCACCATGACATTACCAGAAGATACATCACCGAAGAGGAGATCAAGCTACTGAACGTCCTCCGGCAGGTGAATGCGGACAAGTTCCACTTCATAAAGTTCTACGAACATTTTTACGATGAGTCCAAGTGCTACCTGGTCTTTGAGCTCCTGCAGAAAAACCTCTTTGAGTACCAAAAGGAAATTAGGTTTGCGCCTCTTCCGGCGAGACACATCCGGACCATCACCGCTCAGGTCTTGGAGGCCTTGTCCAAGCTCAAAGAGCTCTCCATCATCCATGCCGACTTGAGGCCCGAAAACATCATGCTAGTGGACCAGAAAAGGTACCCGTTCAGGGTTAAAGTGATTGATTTCGGCTCTTCTTATTTTTTTAGTGAGGTGCAGTACATGAAAGAGCCGTACATTCAGTCTCTGTTCTACAGGGCACCCGAGATCCTTCTGGGATTGCCCTTTTGCGAGAAAGTAGACATGTGGTCTCTTGGCTGCATCATTGCCGAGCTCCATCTTGGTTGTCCTCTCTACCCGGGGAGCAGCCAGTACGACCAGATACGTTACATCTGCGAGACCCAAGGTTTGCCCAGCAGCTATCTCCTGAACGCAGCTAGTAAGGCGCCATTATTTTTTAAAATGGTAACAGAATTGCCGGGAGGGACAAGATGGAAGCTCAAGACGGTGGACGAGTACCAAATGCAGGCCACAGTCAAACCCCTAGAGAGGAGGGAGTACATGCTGAACTCCTTGGACCAGATTGAATCAGTGCACTCTCCGAAGTCGGACTGTGCATATACAGAAGTCAACGGACACCATGATCGGAAGAACATGGTGCAACTCATTAAGTGTATATTGACTTGGGATTCCCATGAGCGAATAACTTCTAAAGCAGCTTTGAAACACCCATTTTTTACGCTGCCTCAGGAATACAACTGCACCAGAGAACATACCTATGGCCACACAGAGATTGTGCAGGACAAAAGCTGTGTGAGCCCTGTACAAAGGAACATGGAGAAGATGGATGTCCTCTGCCTGAGTGACTGTGAGGACAACCCGCAGTTCGGAGAAGTGCAGGAGTGCAACGAAGATGAGGAAACGGATGAGATTTCCCCATCAGTACAGGTGAGAAGGGAGGGATCAATGCAGACAACTGTCCTTTGCCTCCAAACCTAATCCTGTCCACTGTATCATAGATGGTTAAACATTTAGGATGTTTTTAAGGGACTCTGCCAACTAATCATTGATTTTTACTGTGCATATAGAGAATTAAAAAGAAAATGGACTGAGAATAATCTATATATTGTTTTAGCAAAACTACAAGTAAATGCGGAAATTAGGAGAAAAAATGTGTCTTAAAAGTGTCTCTGGTTTATGACATGTGGTTTGATATGCAAATTAAACCTTTCACAGGTCATTTGCATATTAAGAGATTTTTTTCCCCCTGATTTAAGCATTTGCTGCAATTCTGAAAATGCATAGATTGTTTTCAACCATTTTTTACCTGCTACAGTATAAGCAGTGTTTAAGTGACACAGTCTATTGTCAAGGTTTATCAACGCAAGGTATTACCCAACAGTGTATACACCACCACCCAAAGGTCTATAAAGGCCAAATGTGTGGGCGGAGCCACAAAAGGGTGGGGCCATGAGGGATGGAGCCACAAAAGGGTGGGAAAATGCCAGATTGGATAAGACTAAATTAATTGCACGTGTAATGTTGGCACAATTTTTGTTAGCAGATTAAACCCCTCCACTACAGAGGAGGGTCGGCAAGTAGTGTAGGAGATCAAATTTACACTTCTATTTACACCAGTGCAATCTGTGTGCATGTACAGGTTTTTAAAATGGTTACAGAATCGCCGGAAGGGACAACGGTGGACGAGTGCCAAATACAGGCCACAGTCAAACCCCTAGAGAGGAGTGAGGAAATACTGAAATCCTTGGACCAGATTGAATCGGTGGACTCTCCCGAGTCAAATGCAGATGTAGAATTTGAAGATGTACACTCTACAGGAGCATGCTAGGGGGTGCTGGAGGGCACTATTTCGTCAAATCAGAGGATTTATCAGAAGGAGAAGACCCCGGGTAGAGCCCCTAAGATAGGTGGAAAAGTGGATAACTGGAGCACTTAAATTATATATAAAAAATATAATATGAAAAATATAATAAAATAATACTTTATCAAAAAATTTTTGAAGAGTCTTCTTCTTTTTTGTTTCCGGTCTCAAGCCAAGATGTGTGCATATGCAGGAAAAAGAGATCACAAGAGAAAGTGTTTTGTATTAATGATAATATGGAACACCAAAACGGGACACAGAAAAAATAATAAATAAATGTATGTATACGTGGCAATAAGTAATTAAATGGTTAAATGTATATTTTAAAAGAGAGCCCAGCAAACTACAATGTATCACAAACTAATATGGATATTTAATTCATAAACAAATAAAAAAATAAAAAAACTTCATCAATACAGAAGAGTAATACATATAACCAAAGCAGCTAAATATATCTGCATACACAGTGTAAAAAATATATAGGAAATAGCTGAGAGGCAAATTGAAGACATATATGTCTAACAAACGAAGAGACATAAAATATAGTCAAGAAAAGCAAACTTCGTGAGAAGGGCTTACGGGGAATTTTGGTGGGACCTAATGAAAGGACCCCACATAAAAAGCTGTGGGCGTCAAAGCGCCTAGGAGGATTAGCAGCAATCACGCGGTTCCTGGACTTTAAACTCTATTGCAGGGGGGAATTTTGTCCAGCTGAAGTCTTGAAGTCTTATCATCTGACACAGCCCCACTTGGTGACTGGTTGAAGCGGTCTTTTCAAACAAATCCTCAGCATACAGCAGGGTGAGGTCGGAGAATATCCGTAAGTATAGCTTCTCCCGATTTGAGAAGCGCTTTTATTGGAAGCCTGGTGATGGGAAAATAGTTTTCTTAGCAAAATCTCAACACAGTAAAAAAAAAAGTACTTTGTTGATACCAAATATACATTTTCTTGGGTGACTGTTACATACAAGTCTCAATATGTACAGACTCTAGCTGTCAAGAAAAAAACAAAGGAAAGTATCATCTAGATCACATGGAAAAGGAAATCCAATAACATTAAAGGGTGAGAAAATAGTGATTCCCAGGAATATTATGCCAGTCAGATGCCCAGGAATATTATGCCAGTCAGATGCCCAGGAATATTATGCCAGTCAGAGCCCAGGAATAGTGTGCCTGTCAGATGCCCAGGAATATTATGCCATTCAGATGCCCAGGAATATTATGCCATTCAGATGCCCAGGAATAGTGTGCCAGTCAGATGCCCAGGAATATTATGCCATTCAGATGCCCAGGAATAGAATGCCAGTCAGAGCCCAGGAATATTATGCCAGTCAAATGCCCAGGAATATTATGCCAGTCAGAGCCCAAGAAAATTATGCCTGTCAGATGCCCAGGAATAGTGTGCCAGTCAGATCCCCAGGAAAAGTGTGCCAGTCAGATGCCCAGGAACAGTGTGCCTGTCAGATGCCCAGGAATAGTGTGCCAGTCAGAGCCCAGGAATAGTGTGCCAGTCAGATGCCCAGGAACAGTGTGCCTGTCAGATGCCAAGGGAATATTATGCCAGTCAGATGCCCAGGAATAGTGTGCCTGTCAGATGCCCAGGAATATTATGCCATTCAGATGCCCAGGAATAGTGTGCCAGTCAGATGCCCAGGAATACTATGCCATTCAGAAGCCCAGGAATAGAGTGCCAGTAAGAGCCCAGGAATATTATGCCAGTCAGATGCCCAGGAATATTATGCCAGTCAGAGCCCAAGAAAATTATGCCAGTCAGATGCCCAGGAATAGTGTGCCATTCAGATGCCCAGGAATAGTGTGCCAGTCAGATGCCCAGGAATATTATGCCATTCAGATGCCCAGGAATTGTGTGCCAGTCAGAGCCCAGGAATAGTGTGCCAGTCAGATGCCCAGGAATATTATGCCAGTCAGAGCCCAGGAATAGTGTGCCAGTCAGATGCCCAGGAATATTATGCCAGTCAGATGCCCAGGAAAAGTGTGCCTGTCAGATGCCCAGGAATATTATGCCAGTCAGATGCCCAGGAAATAATGCCATTCAGATGCCCAGGAATATTATGCCATTCAGATGCCCAGGAATAGTGTGCCAGTCACATGCCCAGGAATATTATGCCAGTCAGATGCCCAGGAATAGTGTGCCATTCAGATGCCCAGGAATAGTGTGCCAGTCAGATGCCCAGGAATATTATGCCATTCAGATGCCCAGGAATTGTGTGCCAGTCAGAGCCCAGGAATAGTGTGCCAGTCAGATGCCCAGGAATATTATGCCAGTCAGAGCCCAGGAATAGTGTGCCAGTCAGATGCCCAGGAATATTATGCCAGTCAGATGCCCAGGAAAAGTGTGCCTGTCAGATGCCCAGGAATATTATGCCAGTCAGATGCCCAGGAAATGCCATTCAGATGCCCAGGAATATTATGCCATTCAGATGCCCAGGAATAGTGTGCCAGTCACATGCCCAGGAATATTATGCCAGTCAGATGCCCAGGAATAGTGTGCCAGTCAGATGCCCAGGAATAGTGTGCCTGTCAGATGCCCAGGAATATTATGCCATTCAGATGCCCAGGAATATTATGCCATTCAGATGCCCAGGAATAGTGTGCCATTCAGATGCCCAGGAATAGAGTGCCAGTTAGAGCCCAGGAATATTATGCCAGTCAGATGCCCAGGAATATTATGCCAGTCAGATGCCCAGGAATAGTGTGCCAGTCAGATGCCCAGGAATATTATGCCATTCATATGTCCAGGAATATTATGCCATTCAGATGCCCAGGAATAGTGTGCCATTCAGATGCCCAGGAATATTATGCCATTCAGATGCCCAGGAATAGTACAGTGCTCGTTATACCTCCCTCCTTCCCCCCCCCTTCCCCATCACTTACCTCCAGCTGCTGTGTCCCTTGCCGGACGTCTCGCGCAGTGTTCCCTCCTCCCTGCACGGAGGAGGGAAACGGTTACTGGGTCCAGATGTGACGAAACGTCCCATCCGGTCGCGGTGATTTTTTTTTTTCCGTTTTCCTGCAGCCGCATCTTCTGCGGCTGCAAGAAAGAAAAAAAAAGGCAAACAGCGGGGAGCGGGGGTGCCCCCCCCCGCGGGCCGGATAAATGTGCTCGGCGGGCCGCATGTGGCCCGCGGGCCCTAGTTTGAGGACCCCTGATCTAAGGCCTCACGCTAATGGGGGCCTCGCAGCTGCCTAACTCATCTAATTGTCTTTGGTCTGACATGGGAGCTTAACGCAGCCGTCACTCTCCCTGTCATACCAACGTTGCAGGTTAAGAGCGATTCCTTTTTTCATTCTCGGTGTGCGCAATTGGAAGGCTTCACCCCCACTGTCAGCATCCGGTGCACATAGAAAGTGCCAACGGGCATCGGAAAAGCCAACACAACATTGTCTGTAAGAGCACTTTTAACTTTTAGACCCTCTCCTTCTGGCTGAGTGAGTAGTGAGTTTGTGCTGGTTGAGTGTTTCTGTGCTGGCTGATTGTGTCTGTGAGTGTAAGTGTGCTGGCTGATTGTGTCTGAGTCTGTGCTGGCTGAGTGTTAGTATGTGTTGGCTGTGTGTGTGTCTGTTAGTCTGTGCTGGCTGATTGTGTCTGTGAGTGTTCGGGTTGGGTGTAAGTGTGCTTGCTGATTGTGTCTGTGATCTGTGCTGGCTGAGTGTTAGTGTGTGCTGGCTGAGTATAGCTGAGTCTGTGCTGGCTAAGTGTTAGTGTGTGCTGGCTGAGTGTTAGTGTGTGCTGGCTGAGTATAGCTCTCTATGTCTGCTAGACATAGAGAGTTTAAACTAACTCAATGCTGCAATGTATCCTGTGCATAGACAATATTACGGGGCTGTCCTGGCAAACTCGAGACTGTTGGCCACTATGTTATAGCTGGATCTATCAGAGGATTATAGAGAACCCTGGTTTCGGTTCCTGTTTGTTACATCCCATAAATCAGTTTCTGGGAGGTGAAGCACTTTGATATCAGTCAATCTTATATTGCTCTCTTTGACTACTTCTTTAGTGCTTGATACTACTAATATATTACTCTTTATCTGTCTTAGCCTGATGAGTAAATAAATGGTAAAATAGGACTCAACATTCTTACACTGCACTCTACCCTCTTGATTTTCACATGGTTCCTATTTACTAGCCAGTATGGTTATGTATCAGGTAAATATAGCTTAAATGTGTTAGAATTGAGCCCCAGGAAGGAGGTCTCAGCCAATCAGGTGAGACCTTTCAACTCTCCTGATTGGCTGAGACTTCAAAAGCCTCCCGTGATTGGCTCAGTCCCTCCTTCACACGTGGAGCTCAAAGCAAAGAGATGCCTGGACCAGGTAAGTTAAACAGTTAGACACAGTGTCTGTGTATGTGTGTGAGTGTGTGGATAAAAGGGATAACTCCTCTGACACTGCCTCTATCTGTCTAGCCACCCAAGGGGTTAACTCCTCTGATAAAACCAAGGGGGGGGGGAGGGGGATCAGCAAGGCGCAGTATCAAGTTGAATAAGCGGTTGGTTTCAAATGCGCATGTAGATATAGTCCAATGTGTAAAACAGAGTCCAATTCAGTGGATGAAGGAAATGGCTACTGCTGGAGGATACACTGGAAACAAATAACTGCAGGAACTCAACGCGTTTTGCTGGAACAGCTGTCACAGCTTCATCTAGGTTTGCCACCTTTTCCTCAAAAAAAGAGGGAAGGGCCATGAGGGGTGGAGCCACAAAGGGGGCGGATTATCACTGAAATTATATATATTATTTGTATATCATACCAGTGAGGAATGTGTGTATATATATAAATATAAAATATATATATGTATATGCCAGTATTTCGCCCATCAATATGCCATTCTTTTGCCATTTAATATTACAGTATTTTGCCCCTAAACATGCAATTCTTTCCCCATTTTAATATGCCAGGATTTTGCCCCTCAATATGCAAGGTTTTTGCCCCTCAATATGCAAGGATTTTGACTGTGGCATATTACTGGGGGATCAGGCTGGGCATATTACTGGTCATTTACACTGGCATATTACTGGGCAATTACACTGGCATATTACTGGGCAATTAAACGGTGGCATATTACTGGACAATTAAACGGTGGCATATTACTGGGGGATCAGGCTGGGCATATTAATGGGCAATTATTCTGGGCATATTTCTGGGCAATTATGCTAGGCATATTACTAGGCAATTACACTGGCATATTACTGGGCAATTACACTGGCAAATTACTGGGCAATTACGCTGGCCATATTACTGGGCAATTAAACTGTGGCATATTACTGGGGGATCAGGCTGGGCATATTACTGGGCAATTACACTGGCATATTACTGGGAAATTAAACTGTGGCATATTACTGGGCAATTAAACAGTGGGATATTACTGGGCAATTAAACAGTGGGATATTACTGGGGGATCAGGCTGCATATTACTGGGCAATTATGCTGGGCAATAAAACTGTGGCATATTCCTGGGCAATTAAATGGTGGCATATTACTCGGCATTGATGCTGGGCATATTACTGGGCAATTACACTGTGGCATATTTCTGGGCAATTATCCTGGGCATATCACTGGGCAATTATGCTGGGCATATTACTGGGCAATTACTTTGTGGCATATTACTGGGCAATTATGCTGGGCATATTACTGGGCAATTAAACTGGGGCATATTACTGGGGGATCAGGCTGGGCATATTACTGGGCAATTACACTGGCATATTACTGGGAAATTAAACTGTGGCATATTACCGTATTTGCTCGATTATAAGACGACCCCCCAAACTTTGGATATTCTATTAGGAAAAAAACTAAAAGCCTGAATATAAGACTACCCTATAGGAAAAAAGTTCAACTTGTATATATTCACATGTAAATTGCTTTTTTAATAAAAAATTATGATATCAAAAAATGTATTTCTAGTTTTTATTTCTTTTTATGTGCCAATGCTGCCTTTCTCTTTCCCTTGCCCCCATTTTTCTCTCTCTCCCCCCTCCCCTTGTCTGTCTCTTAACCCCCTCACTCCCCTTGTCTCTGTCTCTAAACCCCTTCCCTCCCCTTGTCTGTCTCTTAACCCCCTCACTCCCCTTGTCTCTGTCTCTTAACCCCTTCCCTCCCCTTGTCTCTGTCTCTTAACCCCCTCCCTCCCCTTGACTCTGTCTCTGCCCCCCTCCCTCCCCCCTGTCTCTCTGTCCCCCTCCCTCCCCCTGTATCTCTGTCCCCCCTGTCTCTCTGTCCCCCTTCCTCCCTCCCCCTGTCTCTCTGCCCCCCTCCCTCCCTTCCCCTTACCTTGATCCCTGGTGGCTAGTGGGGGCAGCCGGGGGATGTCTGCACGATACTTGCAGACATCCTCCATGCTGCCCGACACGGCAGTCTATTATGACGGACAGCTGTCCGTCATAATAGTCTGCCGTGTCGGGCAGCAACCCCCAGCTGCCCGCTTTTCCCTGGTGGCTAGTGGGGCAGCAGAGGATCTCTGCGCGATGAGCGCAGACTCCCCTGCTGCCGCCCGGCACGCTCGCCGGGACTTCTGTGACGAAAGCGGAAGTACCCGGCTTCTTCACAGAAGCCCCGGCGGTCGTGCCGGGCGGAAGCAGGGGAGTCTGCGCTCGTTGCGCAGACATCCCCTGCTGCTAGAGAGGGGGATCCAGGTCCCCTGCAGCTCTGCTGGGGACCTGGATCCATGTCTTATAATCTGACCTCAATTTGAGGTCAGATTATAAGAAGACCTCGATTATAAGACGAGGGGTAGTTTTCAGATTTTTTTTTCTGAAAAAAACCTCGTCTTATAATCGAGCAAATACAGTACTGGGCAATTAAACAGTGGAATATTACTGGGCAATTAAACAGTGGGATATTACTGGGGGGTCAGGCTGCATATACTAATGGGCAATTATGCTGGGCATATTACTGGGCAATTATGCTGGCCATATTACTGGGCAATTAAATGGTGGCATATTACTGGGCAATGATGCTGGACATATTACTGGGTAATTACACTGTGGCATATTACTGGGCAATTATGCTGGGCATATTACTGGGCAATTATGCTGGGCATATTACTGGGCAATTATGCTGGGCATATTACTGGGCAATTACAGTGGCATATTACTGGGCAATTACACTGTGGCATATTACTGGGCAATTAGGCTGTGGAATATTAATGGCCAGGCTAATAGTGTCATATTAATGGCCAGGCTAATAGTGTCATATTAATGGCCAGGCTAATAGTGGCATATTAATGGAAAAATTGACTCTAGCCATTGTGATGCTGTGGCATGTTCTGTGGGGTAAAATAACATGTACTATGAGGCAAAGTGTCACTGTGGTGTGTTCTGCAGGGGCAAAGTTACATTGTGGTATGTTCTGGGGGCAAATTGACATTGTGGCATGCCAAAACGTGTGGGTGCAAAGTGCTGTGGGTGCTGTGTTAAGTTCTTTAGGTGCATCGTGGGTGCAGAGGAAGGGATAAAATAAGAAATTAACAATTTTTCAATAACATTTTTATTACATATAAAACAGTTGAATACTACAGAGGAGGGTCGGCAAGTAGTGTAGGAGATCAAATTTACACTTCTAATAACACCAGTGCAATCTGTGTGCAAGTACAGGTTTTTAAAATGGTAACAGAATCGCCGGAAGGGACAACGGTGGACGAGTGCCAAATGCAGGCCACAGTCTGACACAGCCCCACTTGGTGACTGGTTGAAGCGGTCTTTTCAAACAAATCCTCAGCATACAGCAGGGTGAGGTCGGAGAATATCCGTAAGTATAGCTTCTCCCGATTTGAGAAGCACTTTTATTGGAAGCCTGGTGATGGGAAAATAGTTTTCTTAGCAAAATCTCAACACAGTAAAAAAAAAAGTACTTTGTTGATACCAAATATACATTTTCTTGGGTGACTGTTACATACAAGTCTCAATATGTACAGACTCTAGCTGTCAAGAAAAAAACAAAGGAAAGTATCATCTAGATCACATGGAAAAGGAAATCCAATAACATTAAAGGGTGAGAAAATAGTGCCCCCCCCCCCAATGTTGAGTTCCACCCTCTTGTGCCCAGCCCAACTAAAATCACAATTCCCAACAGTGCTTCGATAGGGAAGTGGCAGAGAAGGCCATGTGCCTCCTACATAATCTGACTTGAAATGGGAAAGACAGAGAGTAGGGCAGGCAAGCAATGTGTGTGCACTGCCCAGTGCAATCCTGGATGCCCAGGTAGGGGGACTAAGAGAGAATACATATAACCTAACAACTATTGACCCTGAACAATAACCTGTTGTGTAATGCCAACCTATTGCTGGCATAATAGGAAAGTTAGGTGATCATCTAAGGCAGGGGTGTCCAAGTTTATTCTGCAAAGGGCCACTTCGCTAGAAATGTATGCGTGCGTGGGCCGCATTAATTTTTCATTCATTCAGAGAATAATATATATAATTATATACATGTGTGTGTATGTAAATATATATATATATATATATTTTACACTAATGTGTAGTGGTCACATTAACTACAAACACACACATGCATGCACAGTCACACTTACCCCCCCCCCCCTTCCCACACACACAGTCACAATTACCCCACACACACATACACATTTATACACACATACATACATACACTTACCCCACACCCACTTAACATGCACTCACATAGATACACATTTATACACATACTCGCATACATACACTTACCCCACTCACACACATACACATTTATACACACACACACTCACATACATACAGTTACCCCGCACACTCACATAGATACACACACTCACATACATACATACATACACTTACCCCACACACTAATACACATTTATACACACACACACACACACTCACATACATACACTTAACCCACACACACATTGATACACACACTCACATACATACATACACTTACCCCCACACACATACACATTTATACAGACACTCACAAACATACATACACTTAACCCCCACACACATCAACATTTATACACACACTCACACACATACACATTTATACACACACACTCACATACATACAGTTACCCCCACACACACATACACTTACCCCACACACACACTCACATACACTTACCCCACACACTAATACACATTTATACACACACACACACTTAACCCACACACACATTGATAAACACACTCACATACATACATACACTTACCCCACACACTAATACACATTTATACACACACACACACACACACTCACATACATACACTTAACCCACACACACATTGATACACACACTCACATACATACATACATACATACAAACACTTACCCCACACACTAATACACATTTATACACACACACACACACACACTCACATACATACATACATACACTTAACCCACACGCACATTGATACACACACTCACATACATACATACATACATACACTTACCCCACACACTAATACACATTTATACACACACACACACACTCACATACATACACTTAACCCACACACACTCACATACATACATACACTTACCCCACACACTAATACACATACATACACACACACACTCACATACATACATACACTTACCCCACACACGTGGCTGTGGACTTCCGGTGCGCTTCTTCCCTCCCTCTGACCCTTGCGCATGACCTCACACGCAGGGTAGAGGAGGGGATTTGTGCACTGCACACCGCACGGGAAGCTGTATCGGGGAACGAAGTTCCCTACACAGAGCGTGTAGGGAACTTCGTTCCCCGACACAGCTTCTCGTGTGGTGTGGAGTTCGAGGTGCGGCTACGGGAGCAGAGCTCAGGCGGGCCGCACCTCGATGCCCGGCAGGCCGCATTTGGCCCGCGGGCCGCACGTTGGACGCCTCTGATCTAAGGCCTCACGCTAATGGGGGCCTCGCAGCTGCCTAACTCATCTAATTGTCTTTGGTCTGACATGGGAGCTTAACGCAGCCGTCACTCTCCCTGTCATACCAACGTTGCAGTTTAAGAGAGATTCCTTTTTTCATTCTCGGTGTGCGCAATTGGAAGGCTTCACCCCCACTGTCAGCATCCGGTGCACATAGAAAGTGCCAACGGGCATCGGGAAAGCCAACACAACATTGTCTGTAAGAGCACTTTTAACTTTTAGACCCCCCCCTATTCTGGCTGAGTGAGTAGTGAGTTTGTGCTGGTTGAGTGTGATTGTGTGCTGGCTGAGTGTTTCTGTGCTGGCTGATTGTGTCTGTGAGTGTAAGTGTGCTGGCTGATTGTGTCTGTGGTCTGTTCTGGCTGAGTGTGTCTGAGTCTGTGCTGGCTGAGTGTTAGTATGTGTTGGCTGGGGTCTAGGACTGTTCTGCGCTGCCACTGCAGCGCTGCCGATTCATCGCGGGGGTATGAACGCGTTCCTGTTCATACCCACCTCTTCATCTCCCGTCTTCCAGCGCCGCCTCTTTCATAGCGGAAGTTCCAGCGACGGACTGTTTCATCTCTGGGTTACTGCTTTCTTCATCGTCGTTGTTGTAATAATGTATTTATCATGTTTTTTAATGTTTATATAATTTTTTAATGTTTATCAATGTTTATATTATTTTTTTAATGTTTATTAATGTTTATATTACTTGTTTAAATGTTTATAATTTTTTTTAATGTTTATAAATTTATTAAATGATTATTAATGTTTATATAATGTTTTTAAATGTTTATTAATGTTTTGTCTTCAATAAATTTTTATTAATGTTTCATTCATGTTTATTAATGTTTTTACATGTTCATGCCTGGCAGCATGGTCAATGAGAGGGTTAACCCTCTCATTGACCATGCTGCCAGCGTAGGCAGCATGGTCCATGCCAGCATTGCTTGGCAGCATGGTCAATGAGAGGGTTAACCAGAGTTAACCCTCTCAATGACTTGCCCGCATGGCCAATGAGAGGGTTAACTCTGGTTAACCCGCTCATTGACCATGCTGCCAGCGTAGGCAGCATGGTCCATGCCAGCGTTGCTTGGCAGCATGCTCAATGAGAGGGTTAACTCTGGTTAACCCTCTCATTGACCATGCTGCCAGCGTAGGCAGCATGGTCCATGCCAGCGTTGCTTGGCAGCATGGTCAATGAGAGGGTTAACCAGAGTTAACCCTCTCATTGACTTGCCCGCATGGCCAATGAGAGGGTTAACTCTGGTTAACCCTCTCATTTCCATGCTGCCAGCGTAGGCAGCATGGTACATGCCAGCGTTGCTTGGCAGCATGGTCAATGAGAGGGTTAACCAGAGTTAACCCTCTCATTGACTTGCCCGCATGGCCAATGAGAGGGTTAACTCTGGTTAACTCTCTCATTGACCATGCTGTCAGCGTAGGAAGCATGGTCCATGCCAGCGTTGCTTGGCAACATGGTCAATGAGAGGGTTAAATCAGAGTTAACCCTCTCATTGACCATGCGGCCAGCGTAGGCAGCATGGTCCATGCCAGCGTTGCTTGGCAGCATGGTCAATGAGAGGGTTAACCAGAGTTAACCCTCTCATTGACTTGCCCGCATGGCCAATGAGAGGGTTAACTCTGGTTAACTCTCTCATTGACCATGCTGTCAGCGTAGGAAGCATGGTCCATGCCAGCGTTGCTTGGCAACATGGTCAATGAGAGGGTTAAATCAGAGTTAACCTTCTCATTGACCATGCTGCCAGCGTAGGCAGCATGGTCCATGCCAGCGTAGCTTGGCAGCATGGTCAATGAGAGGGTTAACTCTGGTTAACCCTCTCATTGACCATGCGGGCAAGCAACGCTGGCAGCATGAAGGATGAGAGGGTTAAAAGTAAATAATAATAAATGAAGCCCTTTAAATGTTACCCATAACCCAAACAAAACACCAATAGTAACATTAACCCATAAATAATACCTTGAGCGATCCTGCAATGATTTGTCCCACGAACAAAGGTCCTGCGAGAGGGGAACAGTCCCATCCCCATAAATTATTACCAATATGTAAATAAAGTGCTTTATTTTGTACATTAATCTATGCAAAACATGTATATACTAAGTTTGTATGAAAAACATCAATTGAAAAACTAGACATACAGGTAAAACATGTACATTAACAATCAGAAATCGTTTTTTCAATATAAAATGTAAATTATAAACAAATAATTAAAATTTCAAAATATTTAACAGTTACAAATGTACACAAGTACAACATTTATCTAACCAATTTGATAATTTTGAGCTATACTTCGTAAATATTCTATTGGTGTCCTATTGCCATACTCTGATACAATCTTAGAGATCCGGTCATCTGCTTTGCGATATTTCAGCAACTTCAATGGTGGATTGTGTCCTGAAAGGAGCTGGTCATAATAGAGGTCTCTGCCCTTTTGCACCTTTCTGAGGCCATCAATGAATTTCCAAATGGTCGGGTGACACATTCCCAATTCAGCTCTGAGCCGACGATGTGCAGCTTCAGAATGATTGTTCGTACGATCTTCGCCACTTACTGTTCTGTCAAACAGATTCCACATACATGGTGGAAACAAAGGAGATCGTCTCCCATTTCCTCTCCTTTGTGGGCGACCGATGTAGTTGTTCTCAAACCAATTTAGCAGAGGATGAAGGTCTCCAGGAAGATGTTCTGCCACAGCATCAGCATAATCACCCAAGTCTTGGACAGGCACAAATGCCAAGGCAACAACCATTTTGGCCATAAGGGCATATTCAAGATTTGTATCCGTTTCATGAATGGCACCTATCAATGCCAAGTGTTTTCGCATATTCTGTACCAAGTGGAAGAAGCACCCTTTTAAAGCGACTTCTGGGAAGCATTCCTTTATGGCCTTAAACATGCCAATTTCATAATCACAATTTATTGACCCTGGGTGTACATTTGGCATCAAAGTTTTAATATAATCAAACAACCGTTTTATAAGCATCAGGCAGTACAAGATTTTCAACACAAACGGGGTCTGGAGGTGCAGCCTGTAAATCATTTCTTCTGCGTCAAATTATTTTTCTTAAAGCAGCAGGTTGTGGAATGATAGCATGCACGGTGGATCTCACACTGGATACACAGGAATTAATCACTTCTGCAGTTCCCTCCATCGTTTCTTCAGCTCGCCGCTTAATCCCTGTCACAAATTTTGAAACTTCAACATGTGCCGCTGAAGGAAAGTGCGAATGTTCATTTATCTTTTTAACAACGTCTCCATTTTTCGTGTGAATTCGGGCTTTGCATCGTCCCATCTGATCACAACGCCAAAATTTAACACAACTGTCGACTGCGCTGTGTCTGTCGAATACGTAAAGGTATCCATCCGAAGCAAATTTTTCCTTTCCTCTTCTGCTTAGAATTTCGACAGCCATCACGGTAGAAATACATTTGTAGGACATTTGTTATAATTTTTTTAAATGGTTTGATACTGTACAAAGGATGTGTATTACTATATGCAAACTGAGTTAATCTAGGGCAGTGATGGCGAACCTATGGCACGCCGGGCCCTTTCTGTGGGCACACGACCATAGGTCGCCAGGAGGTGGGAGACGGGTCGGCATTAATGCAGAGTAGGCTGCCTGCATTCAATGAGCCATAGCATGGGGATGAAAGGGTTAACTGGAGTTAACCCTCTCATGGCATCACCATGCTATGGTTAATTGAATGCAGGCAGCATGGGGATGAGAGGGTTAACTCCAGTGAAATTGAATGCATGCTGCCTGCATGAGCCGTAGCATGGGGATGAGAGGATTAACTGGAGTTAACCCTCTCATGGCATCCCCATGCTATGGTTAATTTAATTATTTAGTCAAAAATAAATATATCTTACCTTTTGTGCAGCAGCCGTTGACGATGCTTCACGATGTCCAGGTAGCATTGAATTGTCCATTTTTGAATTTTGGCGCTTTAAATTACTCGTGACGGAAGTCTCGTGTTGGGTGTCCCGCGATGAAACGGCCGCGACGTGATGCCGGATCTGAAAGTGCTGCGAGGTAAGTGCGACGTAGGACAGTCCCATCCCCGTTGGCTGTGTGTGTGTCTGTTAGTCTGTGCTGGCTGATTGTGTCTGTGAGTGTTCGGGTTGGGTGTAAGTGTGCTTGCTGATTGTGTCTGTGATCTGTGCTGGCTGAGTGTTAGTGTGTGCTGGCTGAGTATAGCTAAGTCTATGCTGGCTGATTGTGTCTGTGATCTGTGCTGGCTGAGTGTTAGTGTGTGCTGGCTAAGTGTTAGTGTGTGCTGGCTGAGTATAGCTAAGTCTATGCTGGCTGATTGTGTCTGTGAGTGAATGTGTGCTGACAGGGTATATCTGTGAGTGAGTGTGTCCTGACTGAGTGAGTCTGTTATTGAGTGTGTGAGGGCAGATTGAGTCTGTGGCTGAGTGTGTCTGTGAGTGAGTGTGTGCTGGCTGAGTGAGTCTGTGAGTTAGTGTGTGCTGGCTGAGTGTGTGTGATAAGCTATTTGGGGACAAAGAGTTTAGTGTCATGTTTAAGGACAGTTGTGGCCCCCCTGGTATAGGCTCTACGTGTCTGCTAGACATAGAGAGTTTAAACTAACACAATGCTGCAATGTATCCTGTGCATAGACAATATTACGGGGCTGTCCTGGCAAACTCGAGACTGTTGTCCACTATGTTATAGCTGGATCTATCAGAGGATTATAGAGAACCCTGGTTTCGGTTCCTGTTTGTTACATCCAATAATTCAGTTTCTGGGAGGTGAAGCACTTTGATATCAGTCAATCTTATATTGCTCTCTTTGACTACTTCTCTAGTGCTTGATACTACTAATATATTACTCTTTATCTGTCTTAGCCTGCTGGGTAAATAAATGGTAAAAAAGGACTCAGCATTCTTACACTGCACTCTATCCTCTTGATTTTCACATGGTTCCTATTTACTAGCCAGTATGGTTATGTATCAGGTAAATATAGCTTAAATGTGTTAGAATTGAGCCCCAGGAAGGAGGTCTCAGCCAATCAGGTGAGACCTTTCAACTCTCCTGATTGGCTGAGAGTTCAAAAGCCTCCCGTGATTGGCTCAGTTCCTCCTTCACACGTGGAGCTCAAAGCAAAGAGATGCCTGGACCAGGTAAGTTAAACAGTTAGACACAGTGTCTGTGTATGTGTGTGAGTGTGTGGATAAAAGGGTTAACTCCTCTGATACTGCCTGTATCTGTCTAGCTTCTTAAGCGGTTAACTCCTCTGACACTGCCTCTATCTGTCTAGCCACCCAAGGGTTAACTCCTCTGATAAAACCAGGGGGGGGGGTGGGGGGATCAGGAAGGCGCAGTATCAAGTTGAATAAGCTGTTGGTTTCAAATGCACATGTAGATATAGTCCAATGTTTAAAACAGAGTCCAATTCAGTGGATGAAGGAAATGGCTACTGCTGGAGGATACACTGGAAACAAATAACTGCAGGAACTCAACGCGTTTCGCTGGAACAGCTGTCACAGCTTCATCTAGGTTTCCCACCTTTTACTCAAAAAAAGAGGGGTGGAGCCACAAAGGGGGCGGATTATCACTGAAATTATATATATTATTTGTATATCATGCCAGTGAGGAACGTGTGTATATATATATAAAAATAAAATATATATATTTGTATATGCCAGTATTTCGCCCATCAATATGCCATTCTTTTGCCATTTAATATTACAGTATTTTGCCCCTAAACATGCAATTCTTTTCCCATTTTAATATGCCAGGATTTTGCCCCTCAATATGCAAGGTTTTTGCCCCTCAATATGCAAGGATTTTGACTGTGGCATATTACTGGGGGATCAGGCTGGGCATATTACTGGTCATTTACACTGGCATATTACTGGGCAATTAAACGGTGGCATATTACTGGACGATTAAACGGTGGCATATTATTGGGGGATCAGGCTGGGCATATTAATGGGCAATTATGCTGGGCATATTACTGGGCAATTATGCTGGGCATATTACTGGGCAATTAAACTGTGGCATATTCCTGGGCAATTAAATGGTGGCATATTACTGGGCATTGATGCTGGGCATATTACGGGCAATTACACTGTGGCATATTTCTGGGCAATTATGCTGGCCATATTACTGGGGAATTACCCTGGCATATTACTGGGCAAATAGACTGGCAAATTACTTGGCTATTACGCTGGGCATATTATTGGGCAAATACACTGTGGCATATTACTGGGCAATTATGCTGGGCATATTAATGGGCAATTACACTGTGGCATATTACTGGGCAATTATGTTGGGCATATTACTGGGCAATTACACTGTGACATATCACTGGACAATTATGCTGGGCATATTACTGGGCAATTACTTTGTGGCATATTACTGGGCAATTATGCTGGGCATATTACTGGGCAATTAAACTGTGGCATATTACTGGGGGATCAGGCTGGGCATATTACTGGGCAATTACACTGGCATATTACTGGGAAATTAAACTGTGGCATATTACTGGACAATTAAACAGTGGAATACTGGGCAATTAAACAGTGGGATGTTACTGGGGGATCAGGCTGCACATAGTAATGGGCAATTATGCTGGGCATATTACTGGGCAATTAAATGGTGGCATATTACTGGGCAATGATGCTGGACATATTACTGGGTAATTACACTGTGGCATATTACTGGGCAATTATGCTGGGCATATTGCTGGGCAATTACAGTGGCATATTACTGGGCAATTACACTGTGGCATATTACTGGGCAATTAGGCTGTGGAATATTAATGGCCAGGCTAATAGTGGCATATTAATGGCCAGGCTAATAGTGGCATATTAAAGGTCAGGCTAATAGTTGCATATTAATGGGAAAATTGACTCTAGCCATTGTGATGCTGTGGCATGTTCTGTGGGGCAAAATAACATGTACTATGAGGCAAAGTGTCACTGTGGTGTGTTCTGCAGGGGCAAAGTTACATTGTGGTATGTTCTGGGGGGCAAATTGACATTGTGGCATGCCAAAACGTGTGGGTGCAAAGTGCTGTGGGTGCTATATGGTGCTGTGTTAAGTTCTTTAGGTGCATCGTGGGTGCAGAGGAAGGGATAAAATAAGAAATTAACAATTTTTCAATAACATTTTTATTACATATAAAACAGTTGAATACAATATTTAAAAGTTCATATAAGTATAAATGCAACTATTTATATACATATATTTGGGGTCCACCTCAAGCTTTTGAAAAGGCTGGAAATATTTAATATTTGAATGTGTTTTTGTGGTCAGAAATGTAATATTACTTTGCTGAGAGGGTGGTGGGTGCATGGAATAGTCTTCCAGCATAAGTGGTAGAGGAGGAGTTTGAGCATTAATGGGATAGGTATAAGGTTATCCTAGATATAAGATAAGGCCAGGGACTAATGAAAGTATTACTTTACTGAGAGGGTAGTGGATGTATGGAACAGTCTTCCTGTAGAGGTGGTAAAGGTTAATACATGAAGGAGTTTAATCATGCATGGTAAATGAATAAGGCTATCCTAGATATAAGATAAGGTCAGGGACTAATGAAAGTATTACTTTACTGAGAGGGTAGTGGATGTATGGAATAGTCTTCCAGTAGAATGGTAGATGTTAATACAGTGAAGGAGTTCAAGCATGCATGGGATAAGGTATAAGGCTATCCTAGATATAAGGCCAGGGACTAATGAAAGTATTACTTTACAGAGAGGGTAGTGGATGTATGGAACAGTCTTCCTGTAGAGGTGGTAAAGGTTAATACAGTGAAGGTTTAATCATGCATCGGAAAGGTATAGGGCTATATATAAGATAAGGCCAGGCAGTATTACTTTACTGATAGGGGGGTGGATACATGAAATGGCCTTCCAGCAGAAGTGTTAGGTTCATATTAATGTATGTTTATGGTGTACACACAGCTCTCTGACTGAAAGCCATCTGCACCAGGTCTTACTATATTTCATGTAATGCACCTGCCTGATGTAGATGTTGTGCTGTGAGTGTAATGTTAGTGGGAACTTGGTGATATAATCTACACCAGGGGTCCTCAAACTTTTTAAACAGGGGGCCAGTTCACTGTCCCTCAGACCGTTGAAGGGCCGGACTATAGTAAAAATAAAAACTATGAAGAAATTCCTATGCACACTGCATATATCTTATTTTGAACAAAACGAGAACAAATACAATATTTAAAGTAAAGTTAAATCAACAAACTTACCAGTATTTCAATGGGAATAGTGTGCCAGTCAGAGCCCAGGAATATGATGCCAGTCAGATGCCCAGGAATATGATGCCAGTCAGATGCCCAGGAATATTATGCCAGTCAGATGCCCAGGAATATGATGCCATTCAGATGGCCAGGAATATGATGCCAGTCAGATGGCCAGGAATATTATGCCATCCAGATGCCCAGGAATATTATGCCAGTCAGATGCCCAGGAATATGATGCCAGTCAGATTCCCAGGAATATGATGCCAGTCAGATGCCCAGGAATATGATGCCAGTCAGATGCCCAGGAATATGATGCCATTCAGATGCCCAGGAATATTATGCCATTCAGATGCCCAGGAATATGATGCCATTCAGATGCCCAGGAATATGATGCCATTCAGATGCCCAGGAATATGATGCCAGTCAGATGCCCAGGAATATGATGCCAGTCAGATGCCCAGGAATATGATGCCATTCAGAAGCCCAGGAATATTTTGCCATTCAGATGCCCAGGAATATTATGCCAGTCAGAGGCCAGGAATAGTGCTCGTTATCCCTCCCTCCTCCCCCGCTTCCCCATCACTTACCTCCAGCTGCTGTGTCCCCGGACGTCTCGCGCGGTGTCCTCCTGTGGAGGAGGGAAACAGTTACCGGATCCGGATGTGACGTAACGTCACATCCGGTCGCGGTGAATTTTTTTTTTTTTTTTCTTCCTGCAGCCGCATCCTTTGCGGCTGCCAGAAAGATAAAAAAAAGTAAACGGGGTGGGTGCCGGCAGCACCCCCCGCGGGCCACATAAATGTCCTCGGCGGGCCGCATGTGGCCGTAGTTTGAGGACCCCTGATCTACACTGTGATAAATAGGTGGAGTTACATTATGCTAATTATATTGAATGGGCGGGTTTTTTGAAAGGAGGTGTGGTCAATTGGAAGATAAGATGCAAAATGTCCCTGGAAATTTTTTTCAAATGTTGGTAACTATGCAACAGATACATTCACAGCACAACATCTACATCAGGCAGGTGCATTTTATCACTTTCACATGAAATATAGTAAAACCTGGTGCAGATGTGCTTCAGTCAGAGAGCTGTGTCTACACCATAAAACATACATTAGTATGAACCTACCACTTCTGCTAGGAGGCCATTCCATGTATCCACTCCCCTATCAGTAAAGTAATACTGCCTGGCCTTGTCTTATATCTAGGATAGCCTTATACCTAGCCCTTGCATGCTTAAACTCCTTCACTGTATTAACCTCTACCATTTATACTGGAAGACTATTCCATGCATCCACTACCCTCTCAGTAAAGTAATATTTTCATTAGTTACTGGCCTTATCTTATTTCTAGGATAACCTTATACCTATTGCATGCATGCTTAAACTCTGTCACTGTATTAACCTCTACCACTTCTATTCCATGCATCCACTACCCTCTCTGTAAAGTAATAGTTTCATTAATCCCTGGAATTATCTTATATCTAGGATAGCCTTATTCATATACCATGCATGATTAAACTCCTTCATGTATTAACCTTTACCACCTCTACTGGAAGACTGTTCCATACATCCCCTACCCTGTCTCTAAAGTAACACTTTCATTAGTCCCTGGCCTTATCTTATATCTAGGATAACCTTATACCTATCCCATTAATGCTTAAACTCTTCCTCTACCATTTATGCTGGAAGACTATTCCATGCATCCACCACCCTCTCAGCAAAGTAATATTATGTTTCTGACCACAAAAAAACATTAAAATATTAAATATTTCCAGCCTTTTGAAAAGCTTAAGGTGGACCCCAAACATATGTATATAACTAGGTGCATTTATACTTATATGAACTTTGCAATATTATATTAAACTATTTTATATGTAATAAAAATGTTATTGAAAAATTGTTCATTTCTTATTTGTATCCCTTCCTCTGCACCCACATTGCACCTAAAGAACTTAACACAGCACCATTTAGCACCCACCGCACTTTGCACCCACATGTTTTGGCATGCCACAATGTCAATTTGCCCCCCAGAACATACCACAGTGTAACTTTTCCCCTGCAGAACATGCCACAGTGACACTTTGCCTCATAGTACATGTTATTTTGCCCCACAGAACATGCCACAGCCTGTTATATATCTATATATATGTATATATATATATACATACACGCACTCCAAAGGGATTATACTAGGCCCATATAAATAAATAAATATAGATGAAAAACTACAGACATGCATGGCGGCTAAAAGAGGACTTACAATTGATAAATTGAATATTACTATCCCAGTAATACAAATCTCACATAGAAAATGATAATATATGCACATAAAAATTATATAAAGATGATAACATATAAAAACATCGGAATCAATAAATAAAAAAATTCCCAGCCCATGAAAGGGAATAAAAATACAAATACAAAAAGGAGATAAGTATATGTCAAAAAGGCAGAATGTTATGGCTTATTTATTATAAACGGACATAATGTCCAGGGCTAAATTTAATCCACCTCCACCCAATGTTTTTTGTTTTTTTTTCTAAACCATCAGATTATTTTACCGTTTAGAAAGAAAAGTGGACTGTTCTGTTGCGGTAACGTCTCATCATTTGCTACATCATCCAAATATTTATTTTGTTAATTGGTTTAGTTTTGTTAAATTTTCACAAAACAAATTAAAGACAGACAGACAATATACCATACATACCTGCATTCATACAAGCAAAGCTCCCGAAAAGTTTCTATCCTCTATTATACTCTTTTGTCTCTTTTTTACCTCCCCTTGTTTGGTTGTATAATGAGGTTTACTATCTACCTATTCCATTCCCCTCTTTCCTCCTCATTTACTCTAATTTCGTTAAGATTTTTCTACTAAAAGAGTATCTTCACTAATATAAGTTATGGACTTCTAGTACTGGAGCCTAGCAACACACTGATGGCGGGGGGGTAAGTGTGGTTATATTCCTTTTATTAGGCGTTGAACCTGGGGTCCCATATATGTCTAATCTTGTCTTATGCAACTCTACTGGAAATTAAGGTTGCCTGATTCTATTCGTTCTATCCAGTAGTTCCAGTATTGATTTTCCGAGTGGTCTCCACATCCTCTCTCCATCTTACACTGATAATTTACCTTATTTAGGATATTAGGCCATGTGGGGATCGCATCTGTCTTCCAATTTCAGGCAATCTCCAATTTTACCGCAGAAAGAAAATGGTAAATTATTTTGTGTTTATTTTTATTTTTCTGGTAAATTCATGTGGAGGAGTGCCCTTTCTGGAGACAGATCCCATCCCTCGCCGAATAAATGTTTTAGCCTTCTGGAGAGGTCATGCCAAAAAAACCTTATTGGGGGACATTTCCACCATATGTGGGCATAGTCTCCCTTCATTTCACCACATCTCCAACATCGAGGAGAAGTACCGGGGTACATCTTACTTATCGCAGCGGGAACCATATACCATCTGTTGGCTAGCTTATATTGGGTTTCATTCAAATTTAAACAATGTATAGCTTTATAGCAGGCGTCGAGTGCACCATACCATTCTTTTTCTTCTATTTTTATTTGAAGATCTCTCTCCCATTTTGCTATTGCTTTTGGTCTTAGATTCTCTGTAAGGGATTCTACTATTTTTATAGCTATTGAGAATGGTTTTAGATTAGCCTGTTGGTGCATGCTCTTTTGGAGTAAGTCAGTTGTTTCCGAATGTTGGTATATGTATAGATGTTCTCCCATGAATCCTTTTATACGTAAGTATTTAAAAATATCTTGACCATTCAGGTCGAATCTTTCTTTGAGATCTGTGAATGGTTTTATTTTCCCATTGTATAACAGATCCTTGATTTTTTTTATTCCTTTAGCAACCCATGGGAGGACATCTATATTCTCCATCAGATCATTGAGTATTGTTATCGGGAGTGCCGCAATGATCCTGTTTTTTAATCCCAATTTTTTCTTAATCCTACAACAGGCCTGAATACAGTTACTCAAGGGAGTGTTTAAATCTTGTTCTGTCTCTCTAAACTTTGATTTAATGTTAGTTGTGGCCCAAAATTTGGAGATAAGGGTAGTCCGCTTTGTATTCTTTAGTTCCTGTTGGTACCATCCCTCTTTGTTTGCCTCAGGAGAGTGTGTCATTATAGCCTGAGCCAAAATGGCTGCTTCTGCTGCCATTTTAATGTTTGGGAAACCCAAGCCCCCTTTTTTTGGTTTCCTGGATAGTAGTTGGAGTCCCAGTCTCGGCTTTTTGGCTTTCCATATAAATCTTGTGAAAGCTGTTTGTATCATTTCCAGCCATGGGTTGGGAATTTAATGAGGGATCATACGGAAAATATATGTAAATTTGGGTAGGATGTATGCTCTAACGGTATTTATCCTTCCCCACCACGAGATGTGAATGGATTTCCAAGTGGAGAATTTTTTATTCATGTCTTTAATTTGGGGTAAAATGTTTATCCCTGCCCAATCTTTCCATTTTGTTGATATATTTATACCTAAATAGGTTAAATGTTCTTGTGTCCAGGAAAAAGCATATTTATCCTCCAAATATTTTATTTGGGTTGTCGTCATATTAAGTGGCATTACTATTGTCTTGTTGAAGTTTAGTTTGTAATTAGATAGTCTGCTGAATCGGTTAATAATCTGCATAGTGTGGTCTACCGATGTGATGGGGTTCTCTAATGTAAGCAAGATGTCATCGGCGTATAGTTTTATTTTTTGTGTTTCCTCTCCCTCAAATCCTTTTATGCTTTGCGTTTCTTTTATTTCTCTTGCCATTGGTTCGAGGGACAGGATATAAAGAAGGGGGGACAATGGACAACCTTGCCTCGTTCCGTTCGCCATTCGAAACCAGGTGGATTTAATACCTGGTCCTACTACCCGTCCCGTGGGGGAGGAATACAGGGCCATAATGGCCCTATGTATATTCCCCTCTAACCCAAAGGCCCTGAGCGCCGCCTCCATGTAACCCCAGCCGACTCTGTCAAAGGCTTTTTCAGCATCTAACGACAGAGTCAGTTGGGGCGTGCCTTTACGACGAGTCTGTTGCAGAACGGTGGCCAGACTCCTTTTATGGCTTCCTGCCATCCTCCCTGGAACAAACCCCACCTGGTTTGGGTGAATCAAATCTGATATTACAAATTTCAGTCTTTTAGCTATTATATGTGCATAGATCTTAACGTCAGTATTTAAGAGGGCTATCGGTCTATAACTCTCCACCTCTTCTGCTTTTTTACCTTGTTTGTGTATAGGGACTATGTTCCCTCTAAGTAGCTCCTCTGCTAAAGTACCCCTTTCCATAGCCTCATTAAACAATTTAGACATATGGGGAGCTATCTCCTGCTGTAATATTTTGTAGAACTTTGTATCAAACCCATCTGGTCCTGGGGATTTATTGTTTTTCTGTTGTTGTATTGCTTCTATTATTTCCTGGTTTGAAAATGGTTTATTGAGTTGTGTTAGAGTGTTCTGAGGTGGTTTGGGGTATTTTTTGTCCTTAAAGTACTCCCCTATTTCTTCTGTATTGGCTTGTGCCGGTAAGTTATATAACTCTTTATAATAATCATTGAATGCTTTCCCGATTAGTTCTGGGGATAGACATGTCTGATTTTTATATTGTATTTTTGATATATTATGATCTTGGTTTATTTTTTTTAACATATTAGTCAGAAGTTTTTCTGCCCTATTCCCCTTATAGTACCATTTTGACTTAAGCTTAATTAGGGTCTTATTTGCTCTATCAACAAGGAGCGTGTTGATTCGTTTTTGTATCTCTTCGATTTTCTTTCCCCGTTCTCTTGTTACTGATTGTTTGTTCAGTTTGTTTTGTTGGTATAATTGGATATAGAGTTCAGATATTGTTAATTCTGCTCGCTTTTTAGCCTGAGTGCCTAACTTAATTAGCATCCCACGTATCACAGCCTTATAGGCGCACCAGATAGTAGATGATGATAATTCTTCCTGGTTATTTTCATAAAAATATAACTTTGTAATTTCTTTTATGTATTTAATGTCTTCCTCTTTTTTTAATAAATTTGGGTTTAATCTCCAGTCTGATCTGGGTTTGTCAAAAAGGTTTTTAAGGTCCATCAGGACCATGTTGTGGTCTGACCAAGTTATTTCTTTTATGTATATTTTTTGGACCTGTGTAGTTAGCCCTGCATCTCCAAGCATCAAATCTATTCTAGAATAGGCTAGATGGGATCTGGAGTAGCAGGTATAATCTCTTTCCTTCGTGTGTAATATTCGCCACAGGTCATACAGTGCCATTTTATCTATAAGAATTTGTAATCTTTTTGCTTGTATGAAAACATTCCTATCTCTTATATCGCCTGACATGGTTTTTTTTGTCTAATTTGGGATCTACTATACAATTAAAGTCTCCCATGATTACTAATGAACCCTGCCTAACTTTCTCTATTTTCCCCATTAGGTTAGAAATGAATTGTGTTGGGGCCTTGTTTGGGGCATATAGGTTTACACCCAATGTTTTTAACTCATAAATCCATTTGGTTTCTCTTTGAGAGAGGGTTTTGGTAGTATTTCCTCCTCTCCAATGGGGGACTATTTTATCTATTCCAATACAGAGAAAGTTACTTGGAGAAAATTCGGGACATGCCTTGCAATGTTTAGAGACATTGCATTTAGCAGTCTTAGAGTTATCCCCTTGGATACCTCCCAGGTGCTCAAGTACATTCATACATATAGATATATATATATACAGAGGCAGAGGCGTTGCTAGGTTTCCAAAATATCTGGGACTATAGCCCATAAGACTTTTTAAAAAATTTTTTTAATGGAACCATACGGCACTTACTGAGTGAGTGTGTGTGCATGTCAGTGTGAGTGAGTGTGTGCATGTCATTGTGAGCGTGTGCATGTCAGTGTGAGTGAGTGTGTGTATGTCAGTGCGAGTGTGTGTGCATGTCATTGTAAGTGTGTGCATGTCACTGTGAGAGTGTGCATGTCAGTGTGAGTGTGTGCATGTCAGTGTGAGTGAGTGTGTGCATGTCAGTGTGAGTAAGTGTGTGCATGCCAGTGTGAGTGAGTGTGTGCATGTCAGTGCGAGTGAGTGTGTGCATGTCAGTGCGAGTGTGTGTGCATGTCAGTGCGAGTGTGTGTGCATGTCAGTGCGAGTGTGTGTGCATGTCATTGTGAGTGTGTGCATGTCAGTGTGAGCGTGTGCATGTCAGTGTGAGCGTGTGCATGTCAGTGTGAGTGTGTGCATGTCAGTGGGAGCAAGTCAGTGTGAGCGAGTGTGTTCATGTCAGTGGGAGCGAGAGTGTGTGTATGTCAGTGAGAGCGAGAGTGTGTGAGTGCAGATGAAGGATGAATAAAGATCCGGCTGCAGCAGAAATGTCCCCCTCCACTACTGAGGTAAAGCAGAAAGGAAGGGGGACAATTTAAAATAATTATGGTCTATTAAAAAAAAAAAAAAACTGTTGACTGGCATGTAACTGGCTGTGTGTGTGTGTGTGTGTGTGTGTGTGTGTGTGTGTGTAAGTATGTAACTGGCTGTGTGTGCTTGTGGATATATGTAATTTGCTGTGTATATGTTGTGTGTGTATATGTATGTAACTGGCTGTGTAAGTGTTGTGTGTGTGTGTGTATGTTTGTAACTGGCTGTGTAAGTGTTGTGTGTGTGTGTATGTATGTATGTAACTGGCTGTGTAAGTGTTGTGTGTGTGTGTGTGTATGTATGTAACTGGCTGTGTAAGTGTTGTGTGTGTGTATGTATGTAACTTGCTGTGTAAGTGTTGTGTGTGTGTGTGTGTGCGTATGTATGTAACTTGCTGTGTAAGTGTTGTGTGTGTGTGTATGTATGTAACTGGCTGTGCATGTGTTGTGTGTGTGTGTGTGTGTGTGTGTGTGTGTGTGTGTGTGTGTGTGTGTGAATGTCTCTGTCTCTGTGTATGTATGCTTTTATGATGTGCCATTGTCTGGCTCTTAATTTTTTTTTTTTTGCTGGCTCCTAAAACTAAATTACATTTTTTGCTGTGTATGTGACGTGTGGGACACATTAAGGAATTCATTTTTAAAAAAATAAAAAAAAAAAACAACCAAACTTGCTGACTGGTGTGTGTGTGTAACTGACTGGATGTCTGTGAGGTGTGTGTATGTGACTTTCTGTGTATGTATGTGATTCTGTATGTGAGGTGTGTGTATGTGACTTTCTGTGTATGTATGTGATTCTGTATGTGAGGTGTGTGTATGTGAATGTCTCTGTGTATGTATGCTTTCGTGATGTGACATTGACCTGGCTCCTACTTTTTTTTGCTGGCTCCTAAAACGAAATTAAATCTTTCAAGCCCTGATATAAACATAAATCCTTCCTATGCTGCTTAGCAGTCCTGTAATAAAAAATGTCACACATACACATAACACACATATGTGTGACATTATTTATTACAGGACTGCTAATCAGGATAGGAATGATTTATGATATATATCAGGGCTTGACAAATGTAATTTAGTTTTAGGAGCCAGCAACATTTTTTAGGAGCCAGACAATGTCACATCACAAAAGCATACATACACAAACCTCACATACAGAATCACATACATACACAGAAAGTTACATACACACACCTCACAGACATCCAGTCAGTCAAAAAATATATATATATACACATGTAACATAAATCATTCCTATGCTGTTTGGCAGTCCTGTAATAAGGAACCTCAACCCAACAATATATAGCTTAAATACACAAAGGTGGATGTAAATCAGTGACCCCAACCCTCCCCTCTCTCCACCATATCCAGAGCTTACCTGAGTGGGAATAGACCTGCTCTGCATCTCCCACAAGGAGACAGCCTGTAAGGATATCTTCAGAGCTGCTTCACTGTCCCACGTGGAGCTTCCCTCACATCCCTGCAGTCACACACAGTGACCATGCTGTGTAAAAGCCCTGCACTGATTGGCTGAAACATCACTCAGCATCCTATCAGTGCAGGGATTTCACACACAGTGACCATGCTGTGTAAAAGCCCTGCACTGATTGGCTGACACATCACTCAGCATCCTATCAGTGTAGGGCTTTCACACACTGTCTGTGTGATGTCAGGGGGCGGAGCTATCACAGAGCTGCAGAGACTCGGGGCTTTGCTCAGCAAATTCGTGGCTTCAGCCCCCTTGGCCCACCCCTAGGCGTCGCTGGGGGGGGGGGGGCTACTGGGGCTGAAGCCCCGGATCTCCCCTCCATAGCCCAGGATGGTGACTCTGACCACGCCCCCTCGCACTAGGCCCCGCCCCCTCACGCTCGGTCCTCCCCCTGCATGCTGCAATCTGGATGCTGGACAGCACCAGACTCCGCCCCCTCACGCTCGGCCCCGCCTCTCATGCGCATCTCCGCCCCCTCACGCTTTGAATGTGAGTCTGCACGTGTATGTGAGTGACAGAGTTATGACTGTGTATGTATGTAAGTGGCAGAATGTAAATGGGTGTGAGTGGCAGAGTTATGAGTGTGCATGTGTATGTATGTAAGTGGCAGTGTAAGTGGGTGTGAGTGGCAGCGTTATTAGTGTGCATGTGTATGTATGTAATTGGCAGAGTGTAAGTGGGTGTGAGCGGCAGAGTTATGAGTGTGCATGTGTATGTATGTAAGTGGCAGTGTAAGTGGGTGTGAGTGGCAGCGTTATTAGTGTGCATGTGTATGTATGTAAGTGGCAGTGTAAGTGGGTGTGAGTGGCAGAGTTATGAGTGTGCATGTATATGTATGTAGGTGGCAGAGTGTTTGTGGCAGAGTTATGAGTGTGCACGTGTGTGAGTGGCTGGGTGTGAGTGTTTGGAAAAGAGTAAGTGTGAGTGGCAGAGTTATGAGTGTGCATATGTATGTGAGTGGCAGAGTGTAAGTGGGTGTGAGTGGAAGAGAGTAAGCGTGAGTGGCAGAGTTATGTGTGTGAGTGGGAGAATGTAAGTGTGTGTGTGAATGGCAGAGTGTGAGTGTTTGGAAGAGTGTGTGTGAATGAGTGTTATCGTGAGTGGCAGAGTTATGAGTGTGCGTGTATCTGTGTGTGAGTGGCAGAGTGTGTGAGAGCGAAAGTGTGAGTGGCAGAGTTATGAGTGTGTGTGAGTGTGAATCCCAGTGAGATTACTAGGAGAAATGTGATTAATTACTGTGATTCATATTGAATGTGATAATCAAATGTGAAACAATGCTATCCTCTCATATTATTTTTATTTTCACACTTGATTATCACATTCAATATAAATAATAGTGATTCATCTTTATATTTAGTCTTTATATTTATGGCAATAAAAGTCCATACACATGGCATTACACATCCCATGTACCTGGTTATAGTATTAAACCCATACATTATGAATTAATGTGCTGCTTTACATTACATTATGGGCTTTACTCATGAAAGAGAGAATTGCAGGGAAGTGAGATGGGAATTTCAAAATTAAGGCTAAAGTAGCCAAGTTGGAAATATTCTCCCATTCAGCTGCATTTCCATCTCAATTCCCTACACTTCTTTCTTTTATGAGGTTGGTAGAAGGAGCATACCTTCATACCTCAGCCTATTCTCCCCAGGGTAGAAGGAGCATACCTTCAAATACCTTAGCTTTTTCTCCCCAGGGTAGAAGGAGCATACCTTCATACCTCAGCCTATTCTCCCCAGGGTAGATGGAGCATACCTTCATACCTCAGTCTATTCTCCCCAGGATAGAAGGAGCATACCTTCATATACCTCAGCCTATTCTCCCCAGGGTAGAAGGAGCATACCTTCATATACCTCAGCCTATTCTCCCCAGGGTAGAAGGAGCATACCTTTATATACCTCAGCCTATTCTCCCCAGGGTAGAAGGAGCATACCTTCATATACCTCAGCCTATTCTCCCCAGGGTAGAAGGAGCATACCTTTATACCTCAGCCTATTCTCCCCAGGGTAGAAGGAGCATACCTTCATACCTCAGCCTATTCTCCCCAGGGTAGAAGGAGCATACCTTCATATACCTCAGCCTATTCTCCCCAGGGTAGAAGGAGCATACCTTTATATACCTCAGCCTATTCTCCCCAGGGTAGAAGGAGCATACCTTCATATACCTCAGCCTATTCTCCCCAGGGTAGAAGGAGCATACCTTTATACCTCAGCCTATTCTCCCCAGGGTAGAAGGAGCATACCTTCATACCTCAGCCTATTCTCCCCAGGGTAGAAGGAGCATACCTTCATACCTCAGCCTATTCTCCCCAGGGTAGAAGGAGCATACCTTCATACCTCAGCCTATTCTCCCCAGGGTAGAAGGAGCATACCTTCATACCTCAGCCTATTCTCCCCAGGGTAGAAGGAGCAGACCTTCATACCTCAGCCTATTCTCCCCAGGGTAGAAGGAGCATACCTTCCTACCTCAGCCTATTCTCCCCAGGGTAGAAGGAGCATACCTTCATATACCTCAGCCTATTCTCCCCAGGGTAGAAGGAGCATACCTTCCTACCTCAGCCTATTCTCCCCAGGGTAGAAGGAGCATACCTTCATACTTCAGCCTATTCTCCCCAGGTTTTTGACCCCTTTTTATTAAAAAAATAAATACTTATGATGTGTATTTGAGAGTTGCAGGTTTACACACGTGTCTGCGTGGCAGAATATCGGTGTGGGAAAGGCCATCTGTGTGTATAAGGGTGTCTGTTTTAGGTTGTCTGGGTGTGTGTTTGTGTAAGAGAGTGTGTGAGTGTAAGGTTGTCTATGTAAGGGTATCTATGTGTATGTGTGTGGAGGGGGGGTTAAGGATGGGTGTCTGTGGGGGGGGGGGGGGGGGGAGGGTGCTGTGATATCCCCAATACTATGGCATATTATGAGACTGCTGGTCTACTTTTTTTCTCAAAGTCTGGTAAATAGTGTTTGCAACATACACAACATTTTGTATGCTCAGTTATTTTGAAATCATGGGAATTACTCTGTGTGTAAGGGTGTATGTATGTATGTGTAACTGTGCAAGTGTGTATGTGTGGCTGCATGTGTATATGTGTGTATTTATGGCTGTGTATTTATGTGTATAAGTGTCACTCCGAGTAATGTGAGTTTCTTGCGTGCCTTATTGTCTTATTGTGTATTATGGTATAGTAATGTGCAGCATGAGTGTGTGATAAACTCACACACTGCACATTACTGTGAGTTTTATTGCTGTTGAGACTGTGATACACTCACACACTGCACATTACTGTGAGTTTTATTGCTGTGGAGTCTGTGTTATACCTACACATTTGCACAATACTGTGGAGTCAGTCACAGACAGAGAGGCACACACACATACAGACACACACATACAGTCGGTCACAGACAAACACACACACACAGTCAGTAACAGACAGACAAACACATACAATCAGTCACAGACACATACAGTCGATCACAGGCCGACATACACACAGTCAGTCACATAAACACACAATCAGTTACACACACACACACACTGTCAGTCACATACACTTACACACAAGTCAGCAATTTTGTTGTTGTTTACGATATAAAAAGTGCATCTATCAATATGTCCCCCTCCTGCCTGCTATACCTCATTCTAGCCTGGTCTGTGCCCTGCTGTTGTTTCTAGCCCTGCTGAGCACACTCAGTGCTCGGACAATATAAGACTGTGCAGCCCGTGCACAGACTGGTCCCTCGCGCTCTGCTGGATAAATAAATAAATAAAATGATCCCAGCTGCGAAGGCACCCGGCAGGGACAACAATAACTGGGCACCAGGTATAATTTCCTGGTGCCCGGGATTTGTTGAGCCCTGATATATACCCATGTATACCTATTGTTCATTGGCATCATACATATCGGTCTGTATGCTGCCTAACCATGTGAGCTTATTTACTCCACTTCTATCAAATCTATCTCGAGCTCCATCCCCGGATCTTTTGGAGACCTAGCAACGCCCCTGTATATATATATATTTATATATATAAAAATCCAAAGGAAAGCACGCACTCACAGGACTTAATACGAAATAGGTCGGAATTTTACTTACTCATACAGGTATGTTGTACACATGAGCATAAAATCGACGTTTCGGTCCACACCGTTTACCTTTATCAAGACTGTGGGACATGGAACACAAACAAACATATATAGGGTAGAAGAGAGGCAGAATTACTTACCCCCAGTGTGTCAAAACTCCGTGCTGACGAAAAAACCGCTGGCCGTAACGCACAGCACAGCCATGTGGGCGTGTGAAGCAGGGTAGTGGAGAGGACGCGATGCCATGGCAACGCGTATAGTGAACAGACCTGAACTCATTCAAGTCTGTTAAGCCGACAGCGGGTAATGCGAAGAATCAGTAAGCCGAAATAGACTGAGAGACGAGTGTCGTATAAGCCGACATAGGTCCTGAATTTATGAATGGAAAAGTCGAGCACCCATGTCGGTGTCAGTAAACCGAATGCTGAAACCCGAAGGCTGGTCGGTTACAGTGAAGGCTGAACTTGAATGAGTCAGATGTGTATGAGAACACACTGAACACCCGATCTATAAGCCGAAAGCCATAGAGGGAAATGAATAAAGGGAAACAAAGTCCCACTGCAGAGACCCCACATGTTATGTAGAGAAAATATAGACCACCACAAAGACAAACAGGGAAAGAGGACAAAAAGTATACATAATGGTAAAGCCAAAGAAAACAAGCAAAGCAGAAAATAATGTGTAACAAAGCTGAAAAACTTGGGCGAGAATGGCCAAAGTGCCACTTGTTCATTCAGTCCCCTTTGGATTTTTGTGTACTTTAGCTGCACAGCACCCGGGCCATGGATTGTGACGATCGCCTTTAGCTGAGTGCATCATATTTTGGATTTTTTGTATTTGAAGTAAGTTTGCTGTAACTTCTTTGATTGCACCACATGTTTACATCTTTTGCTTATCTTCTTTGAACTGGTTGGCTAAGACATTACTATACTTCTCATTGTTGGGTCTTTCCCCTACAATACACCATGGATGATTTTTTTATCCAGAGCAGGAGCTCTAGCAGACAAAGCTGAAACACTTTTGATTACAGATGAGGATGCCTCCAAGGTATTGTGGACTACCTCTCAGCTGGACTTACCCAGCACTGACACAGTTAAAGATCTCTATTTTGAGTTACTTAAATTGAAGAAAAGAGAAGTGGACATCGATCTGCATGGCCTATTTCTTTCTGACTACTTTCGGGCCAAACGCATCCCCCGGGGATTTAGGATTAAAAACACACCTACAATCGGCCGAGGTAACCCAGACTTCTGCCGCAAATGGATTGCTGTTTTAAACAAATGCTCCTTAGATCTTCTGATATTAGTGATAGAAGAAGTTGGTAAAGACTTGGCGGTTATCCGTGACAAAATTGCACATTTTGACAACATCAATGCTTTAACTCTCACTACCACAGCAGTAAATGAGTCAATGGTGAAACTCCAGGAGGAGGTCACCAAATACAAGAATGACCTGATTCGCTTTAAACGACAGAAACTGACCAAGGTTAACAATGATTACGCTAACCACCAGGTATACAGCTGGCTCAGCGGCCAACAAGAGAACAGCACCCAGAGACCCCGACGCGACAGAACCAGAATTCGCAAGCCAAGGGAACCAACCATTGACGTCACCTCAGGCGAATCGGCCTCAGATTCAGACACTCTCCCTAACAGTTCAGACCACATGCTTTCTCAATCTCAAACCTCTTTTTTGGAGGTTCCGCACAAGCAGTCAGGCCCTGCTCTACAAGGGGTGATAACCAGAGGCCAAGTAGAACGCAAAGGCGGTCCCACACCAGAACAGAAGGGTCGGTTTTTTTGCCCCAAAGGGCAGACCCCCAAGGAAGACGTAATGCCTATTTTCAACCTCTCAGAACACACCCTAACCAAGCCAGAAAAACACCTGCTGGCTAGGGGATTATCATTTGTTCCCACCAACAAGCCATCTAACTTTGAGCAAGAAGTGGATCTGTACCGGTTCTTCAGAAGTTACAGTTTTATCTCTTCCTGTTGTAATGTCGTATGCTGGTGATGCAGTAGTTACAGTTGTATCTCTTCCTGTTGTAGTGTCGGATGCTGATGAAACAGTAGATACAGTTGTATCTGTTACTGTTGTAGTGTTGGATGCTGGGACACAGTAGTTACAGTTGTATCTGTTCCTGTTGTAGTACCAGATGCAGGTGAAACCGTATTTACAGTTGTATCTGTTCCTGTTGTAGTACCAGATGCTGGTGAAACCATAGTTACAGTTGTATCCGTTCCTGTTGTAGGGTCAGATGCTGGTGATGCAGAAGTTACAGTTGTATCTCTTCCTGTTGTAGTGTCAGATGCTGGTGATGCAGTAGTTACAGTTGTATCTGTTCCTGTTGTAGTGTCGGATACTGGTGAAACAGTAGTTACAGTTTTATCTGTTCCTGTTGTTGTGTTGGATGCTGAAAAAAAAAATACTGTGACCTTCTCCCAGCTGGAGTTACCAGGTGATAAACAGGGGTCATCTTCAGTTTCCCAGAATCCACACCCTGGGAAGGGAGGAGCAGCTTTATAATTGTAGGAAAGGTGGACACTCGGGATTCTGGGAAATTAAATGTTATCATCTGACCTGTAAAGCTTTCTTTGCCATCTTCTCACAGCTCACAAACCACTGGCTTTTCAATAGATGCTCAATCACATCCCCTGAGCAGCTGAGAAGGGCAGAGATAGTGTGTATTACATCAATTAAACACCAGGTAATATGAACAGTTATCATATAGCATCACAATCATTAAACACCCTGAATGTGCCTTATTAGAGGGACTAAAACCATCTTGGGAACTCTGAATAAGACAGAAGGCTAATAATCCTTTAAGGGTTTTTCCCATCATCTTTACCCCCACCATAACTTATGTTGACAAGTCCTGTTAAAGAAGAAATAGCCTTGCGTGAGAGGTTATGTGACTCTGCACCTCTGTCCCGGGCTATGTGTAAAGACTGTCTAGTACAGCTGTGCATGAGAGGTTATGTGACTCTGCACCTCTGTCCCGGGCTATGTAGAAAGATTGTCTAGTACAGCTGTGCATGAGAGGTTATATGACTCTGCACCTCTGTCCCAGGCTATGTGTAAAGACTGTCTAGTACAGCCGTGCATGAGAGGTTATCTGACTTTGCACCTCTCTCCCAGGCTATGTGTAAAGACTGTCTAGTACAGCTGTGCATTAGAGGTTATCTGACTCTGCATCTCTGTCCCGGGCTATGTGTAAAGACTGTCTAGTACAGCTGTGCATGAGAGGTCATCTGACTCTGCACCTCTGTCCCATGTGTAAAGACTGTCTAGTAGAGCCGTGCATGAGAGATTATAACATAGCAAGAGACTGGCTAGGAGCGAGCGCCATTAAGCTCGTTGCCTGTAGGTTTTGTAGATGGCTCCAGGGTGTCTCAGGATATAACCCAGACACAATAGGACAATGAGCTATATACTGATACAGCTTGGCAAGTGGGAGATTAGCAGTAGTTCAATTAAGGGAAGGGATCTTAGTTGGGTCAGGAAAGGTTATCAGTGAGGGAATAGTGGTAGGAGTTAGGGTAATAAGTCAGGGCTATTTCAGCAGTAATTTGTGGAGTTGAATTTGTTGGAGTTTTAGTCCCCCCAAAAAATCTCTTTGGAAAGAGAAAAGCGAGTCATCAGGGGAAGATGTCCTCACTCCCGGTAGTCAGAAGTACTACCAAGAGGGAAATGGGGTCTCATAGTGAGACAAAGTGTCAATGTGTTGTAAGTGTTATATGTATGTTTTATCAGATGCAGGCTGCCCCTCCCCAAACCGACCCCAAAAGAGAAAAGAAATGACAACAGTTAGATTCTTTTCTTTAAACACTCAGGGATTGAACTCACATTTTAAAAGGTCTAAAAAAAAAAAAAACATAACTACCCCTTGATAGTACATGTGTCTTTACCAGATAAGAAAAAAAGAGGAGTAGCGGTGATGTTTGGGAAAGAAATTAAAGTAGAAATCAAGTATCAAGAAGTAGACCCACATGCAAGATACGTAATCTTGATTTGTAAACTAAACAAATTTTTATACACTGTAGTAAATGTATATGCCCCAAACGTATTTCCGGTTCGCTTCTTAACCAAGGTTCTACGCCGCATAGAAAAAATAAAACAAGGGAAAGTAATCTCTGGAGGAGATTTCATCTGCGTAGCAGATGCAACTTTAGATAAAAAATCCATAAAAATAGTAGGAGTAGATAGAAGGTTAGAAAAAACGGCAAGGGACTTTCAGAGAGCCATAGAGGCAGCAGCACTTATAGATATATGGAGAAACCATCATCCGCTAGAACGATAATATACATGTTTCTCGGCTACCCATGGATCATACTCCAGAATTGATATGCTGTTGGGACAGCTCACGATAATTGGAGAAATCAAAAAAATAGAAATTAAGAATCTAACCTGGTCAGACCATAAGTACATAATTATGGATGTTAAAGGGAAAGGACATACACTAAATAGATATGACTGGAGATTAGATGGTGTCATAAATGAACAACAAGAAAAATATAAAATATATCATAGAAAATACTGAACATTTTTTTTAGAAAACTATAATGAAGAAGTGGCGGACGAGCAAGTGTGGTGTGCATACAAAGCAACAATAAGGGGTCAATTAATAAAGCTAGCTGCAGAGAAACGAACGAATAGGGGCATTAAGCTAACAGACTTATATATAGCATACTACCAGGAAAATACAAGGAATAAAATAATGCCATCTAAAGAATCAACCCAAAAAGTCAAAGATCTAAGGCTAAAAATAAATGAGTCCTTATGAATAGAAACTAATAAAAACTTGGAATATATGAAGACCAGATATTATTATATGGGCAACAAAGCAGATAAAATGCTATCAAACAGAGTAAAGGGGAAAAAGGCAAAACGAGAATAGAAAGGATACAAGAAGGCAGCAAACTACTTATGACACCGGAGCGAATAGGACAAGCATTCAATAAATATTATAGATCTATAACCCAGTGGTGTATCTTGATTTTGTGCTGCCCTAGGCAGACAAAATCCGGGCACCGCCCTACCCAAGCTGCACACCCACGTTACACACCTAAGACATGCCCCATCACCTCCATTACATGACCCCACATCACACATAACATTCAGACTCACATCAAGCTCATACTTCCATCACACACACACTCCCATCACACTCAGTCACACACTCCTACTCCCATCACACTCAGTCACACACACTGACTCCCATCACACACACTCTGACTCCCATCACACTCAGTCACACACACTGACTCCCATCACACACACACTGACTCCCATCACACTCAGTCACACACAGCCTCCCATCACACTCAGCCACACACAGCCTCACATAACACTCAGCCTCCCATCACACACAGACTCCCATCACACACAGCCTCACATCACACACAGCCTCACATCACACACAGCCTCACATCACACTCAGTCACACACTGCCTTGCGGTAGATACACTACTGCATCTCTCATTCCACTGGCCGTGCATCATGGGAAATACAGTCATAAACATCAGGAGTGGAATGGTTAGCCATCACTGTTCTACAATAATTTTATCTTATTTGAGATTCCCAACATATGTATATTTACTAGAATTATTGCGTTTATATTTCTGAATTTTGACACTGCAGTTTTTATAATGACTGGTATTATTAGAACCTATGTGATGGCTGGCTGCTATATGTAGAAAACTGCAGTCTCTGGTACATTTTATCACACTCAGTCACACACAGCCTCACATCACACACAGACTCCCATCACACTCAGTCACACACAGCCTCACATCACACACAGACTCCCATCACACTCAGCCATACACAGCCTCACATCACACACACTCTTCCATCACACTCAGTCACACACAGCCTCACATCACACACTGACTCCCATCACACTCAGTCACACACAGCCTCACATCACACACAGACTCCCATCACACTCAGTCATACACAGCCTCACATCACACACACTCTTCCATCACACTCAGTCATACACAGCCTCACATCACACACACTCTTCCATCACACTCAGTCACACACAGCCTCACATCACACACTGACTCCCATCACACTCAGTCACACACAGCCTCACATCACACACAGACTCCCATCACACTCAGTCATACACAGCCTCACATCACACACACTCTTCCATCACACTCAGTCACACACAGCCTCACATCCCACACTGACTCCCATCACACTCAGTCACGCACAGCCTCACATCACACACACTCTTCCATCACACTCAGTCACACACAGCCTCACATCCCACACTGACTCCCATCACACTCAGTCACACACACTGACTCCCATCACACACACTCTGACACCCATCACACTCAGTCAAACACTAACTCCCACCACACTGTCACACACTGACTCCCATCACACTCAGTCACACACAGCCTCACATCACACACAGACTCCCATCACACTCAGTCACACACAGCCTCACATCACACACAGCCTCACATCACACACAGACTCCCATCACACTCAGTCACACACACTGACTCCCATCACACACACTCTGACTCCCATCACACACAGCCTCACATCACACACAGACTCCCATCACACTCATACTCACAACCACCGTTTTCCATTTGAACCAGCTTACCTTCTGCTGTACTCTGACAGGCAGGGGGGCGGAGACTTTACACTGGCACGTGTGACGGGGAAGTGAGGGAGGGGAGGGGGTGGTAAGAGAGAGGGAGGGGCGGGGGTGGTAAGAGAGAGGGAGGGGAGGGGGTGGTAAGAGAGAGGGAGGGGAGGGAACAACTTTTAACAAAACGGAGAAGAAAGTTAAAATCTTCGCCGCACCAGAATGGTTTAAAGCACCAGTGTGCTTTAACAACCTCTGGGAAAGTGCCGCCCTAAACAAGGCGCCGCCCTAGGCGAGCGCCTTGTTTGCCTCGCGGTAGATACATTACTGCTATAACCTATAGACTATATAATATAACTTCCCGCGCAACTGAAAAAGATATCAACCAATTATTAGACTCAATACAGATACCTAATATAAATGACCAGCAATTAGAAAGAATAAATCAGGAGATTAGTGACCTGGAGGTGAAGTCAGCTGTAAGCAAATTAAAAAAATATAAATCACCAGGTCCTGATGGATTCAGCAATACTTTCTACAAAATTCTGGCAGGAAACTTAACAACACCACTTAAAAGGGCATATAATGGATTCTTGAAACAGGATAAGATCCCAGCAGAGCTTTTAAAAGCAAATATAATACTGATTGCTAAGCCCAATAAAGATCCAGAGTTGATTGTTAATTATAGACCCATATGATTATTAAATGTGGACATTAAGCTCCACGCATCTATCCTCACGGGTAGATTGGGAAAAATCCTGCCGGAGTTGACCCATAGAGATCAAACAGGATTTGTGCTGGGAAGATCATCCACAAATAACATAAGAAAAGTTATTAATATACTAGAAATAGCTCACTCCCAAAAAACTCCCACCCTACTCCTTGCATTAGATGCCGAAAAAGCGTTTGATCGAGTGGGGTGGGAGTATATGGAGATAACATTAGGGAGGTATGGGTTTAAAGGATGGTTCCTGAGAGCAATCATGCTCTTATATACGACACCTGCAGCTGGAACAATTGGACCAGGAATAAGGGCAAACTGGTTTAATATAACCAACGGGACAAGACAGGGCTGCCCCCTGTCGCCACTGCTACACATATTAGTAGTAGAACCCCTTGCAATGCGCATCAGGACTTGCGCGCAAATCAAAGGCCCAACATACGAACAAAGAGAACTAAAGTTGAGTCTATATGCAGACGACATTCTGGTATCCTTGAGTAAGCCTGTAGCCTCATTAGAGAAACTGATACAGATTATAGATGAGTTTGCCGTGGTCTCTAATTATGTACTCAACATCAGTAAAGCGATAGCACTACCCATAGAGATGGGAAAACAAGCGATAGATAGACTAAAAGAGAAACATAATTTCAAATGGGCAAACAAAGGACTAGAGTATCTAGGAATTAAAATAACATCAGAGCCCAAAAATATCATAGAGGCTAACTTCCAACCATTATTAAAACAACTAAATACAAAACTGAAAAGATTAAAACATATGGAAATATCATGGTGGGGCAGAATAAATTTGGTCAGAGCATATGTCCTACCAATTTGGCTGTACCTGTTCAGGATGGTCCCATTGGCAGTACCCACACAATGGCAGGACATGGTCCACACATCACTTGCTAAATTTGTGTGGCAAGGGAAAAGGCCAAGAATATCTTCTGCCTTATTATTAAAAAAAAAACGGATAAAGGTGGCCTAGCTTTCCCAAGTGTTAAGGAATATCATAAAGCAACCCTTCTGTATCACTAAATAAACTCACACAGAGAGGAAAGTGAGGAAGAAGACTGGTTTTATTTAGAAAAATATAAATCAAAAAATATTTAGCCGGACGCGGCCTTATGGTTAAGTAACACCAAGGGAAAAAATGACAGGGGAATAATAACGAAACATCTAAAACCAACGTGGGAAACATTGAAAAAACAAATGGGATTAAAGAATAAGCTAATGGGAAGCGTCAGAACCAAAATTCTGATGCTAGAAATACAGGACCTTGATATAACAGACTGGATGAGGAAAGGGATAGGTAGAATAGGAAACTTAGTAGAGGGGGATAAAATAAAATCCTTTAGACGGCTGCAGGACAGTTATGGTCTGACCGGGAAAGACACGTTTTAACACATAAGAGTAAGAGACTTACTTAGATAGGAATTTAACAGTAACCCAATAGTAGATAGTAGATAGTAGATAGTAGATAAAGGAACATTCATCCACCTTTGGTGGACTTGTGATAAGGTCAAACATCTGTGGAAATCAGTGTTAGACATAATTACACAATGGACTGGTCTAGCATTAGAATTCATACCGAGCAAGATATTACTATTAAAGGGATTACCCAAAATGTCATGGAAAAAATACGCTATAGTCGCACATACAATAGTTGCAACAATGGTGATAATAGCTAGACAATGGAAATCTTCAGAGATTATCCCTTTGGAACATGTAATATCTCAACTACTATACCAGTTAAAGATGGAAAATGTTTCAACAAGGATATTCAGTGAAAAGATTAAAACAAATAAAAAATGGGTGGACTGGGGAAAAAATAATAAGAGAAATAAACACAGGTCTAGAAAGAGTTACCCGAGATAAAGAATTAAAATAAGGGATAAAGAGAGAGGAGAAAGGGGGAGAAGAAAGGGAAAAAAATATATAGGAGAAGCTGGAAGGAAATAAGCGGTGGTGGGGGGTGGGGGGAATACTCTGCATCTGGGGAGCACATTGTCAAGTAAGGATGTATGAGATGCGAGAGTACATGGTTCCAAAACGGACCAGGAGAAGAGAGTGAGGAGAGAGGGATAAAGGAGGAGAAAAAAAATGGGTGGGAAGAAAGGAGGAAAGAGAAGGTAAAGAGAAATTAGGAAGAAGAAGAAAAGGGAAGGAAGAAGGAAGGAAAGGATATAAGAAACGATAAGGGAAGATAGAACTCCCGAGTTAAACATAGATGATACTAAAACCTCTCCTATAGATAGTGGACAAGAGGAAGGATAGTGGGGAGAGAGATTGAGAAAGGGCGAGCCATGTATGACCGCATATGAGTAGAAAGTATGTCTTAGTTATGTATTACTTATGTTTTTTGCACTTTTTGATGTAATGCCTTTGTAATTGTATGTAAATGGAAACTATTTATACACTTTTGATATTTTCATAATAAAATTTAAAAAAATTGTGTAGTTGAATCAGTCTAATACTTGTTCTCTTTTGTTTCCCACCCTCCCATCCCAAGGCAAGCACATCGGTGGGCGACCGTAAGCGCCAAGATGTCATCACTTCGAAAATTAAAGCGAAAGCTTGCTTGTCGCACAGCGGGATCCAGGGACGTGTCTGACTGCCAGTTCATGGAGTCAAGAAGGAATTTTTCTCCCACTGTGGAGCCAATTGGCAAAACTTTTATAGGTTTTTTTTCGCCTTCTTCTGGATATTTTCTGGCATTTCATTAGGTGCAGATTGGGGGGGTTCCTTCTTGCGTAATGCGCCACTCACTACTTCTGGGGATAGCAAAAATACCCTGCAGGTTGAGATGGGCGCGATTTGGGTACTGACGGTGTGGTCGGGCCCATGCGGTGGAAGCGGAGCCAGCAGGTTGGTTGTGGATACAAAGGCGGAAACCGATTGTGTGGTCGGGAACGCCGCTGGTGCACGGTTATGGCTACTGCAGAACGCAAAAACATGTTGGGCAGTGATGGCTCCATGGCTGTGTCCTGTGGAGTGACGTACCCAGGCAGCCGCGTGGGGGCACGTGAGTTGGGGGAGTCACGGGAATAAAGGAAAGGGGGGGTTCAAGGCCAGCAGATGTTCCTGGCCGTCCCGGGATACCCTATGGGGCTTGACAAGTGGTTGAGCCAGGGAAGGCAGCCTGGTGAAGGCTGGACCAGTTGTCATTTGCACTGCAGGCAGGTGGAGCTCAGCATAGCTGTCTCCAGGTAGTATTGGGTTTGGGGGACTCCACCCTTTATGTTATAAATAAATGACTTGCAACCATATCAAGTGTCCTGGTTTTATTCAAGTATTGTATGGGGTAGTTAAAGGTTGATTTTCTCCATCGGGAAACCGATAAGGCATGGGAGCTTACTGACTCTGCACCTCTGTCCCAGGCTATGTGTAAAGACTGTCTAGCACAGCTAGGCATGAGAGGTTATCTGACTCTGCACCTCTGTCCCGGGCTATGTATAAAAACTATCTAGTACAACTGGGCATGAGAGGTTATTTGACTGTGCATCTCAGTCGCGGGCTATGTGTAAAGACTGTCTAGTACAGCCGTGCATGAGAGGTTATCTGGCTCTGCACCTCTGTCCTGGACAAGATTGGCCTAATGGCTCTTTTCTGCCACTAACACAGTCTAAATATTTCTGTAAACATGTGTTTTTATTGATATGAGCACTCGGTGCCTGGCAGTCACTGGAAGTGAAGTGATGGCTGGTTGGTGCATTTTAAATGTCCATTGCATCACTTCGGGGGAGGGGTTACATGGTGCGTGTGATCCCTGAAGTGATTCCCATATTTTGCAATTTATTTCCCAGTCTCTGTAGCTGAGTCACTGCATCCTGCCAACTAGTTGTCCGCTGCGTCACTTCTGGGTGGCGGTCACATGGTGCATGTGATCCCTGAAGTGATTCCCATATTTTGCAATTTATTTCCCAGTCTCTGTAGCTGAGTCACTGCATCCTGCCAACTAGTTGCCCGCTGCCTCACTTCTGGGTGGCGGTCACATGGTGCATGTGATCCCTGAAGTGATTCCCATATATTGCAATTTATTTCCCAGCCTCTGTAGCTGGGTCACTGCATCCTGCCGACACAATGGCAGCCGTGTCATGCATTGCGGGGTCACAGGCTCCTGGTGACCCTTTAATGAGTGCGATGGAGACTTGCTATGCACTGGGTTCCCAGCATATAGAGAGAGGGCTGGATCCTTACGATTTTATTGTACCTACCACTGTTTCACCTGTGTTGTTGGGGGCTGGTCAGGGCTCTGATCCTCCCATTTGCCTGTGCATACGTTTGATTCCTTTTAAAATGGTTTTAGATCATTGCTTGATCACTGTCAGCCGGGTAGGGCTCCAGTGCTCCCTTTTACGGTGGGGGCCCCGGGTTTGCACCCCCACACTGTTTTGTTTGCACCCTCTGCTGTTGGTTTGTCTGCTCTGTCCCCTGTCCCTGCGGTTGCTTCTGCTGCACCTCCCACGGTCTCGCCCGTCTCTGCACCTGATTTGCTTGCGCCTGTGGTGTTAGCTATCCCGGAAGTTTTGGGCAACGTATCTGTTGTTTCACCCCCTGCCGATAAGGACGCTGACAAAGATATAATTTGGCTGGCTGACTTGGCTAGGGGTGAAATGTATTTTTGCTATGAGACTCCGTTAGGGGCTCATATAAAATCTACTGTAAAGGAGGCTATTTGGAAGAGGGGGAAAGAGAAGAGACCGGGAAAAAACAAAAGCCGGCTCCACCTTAAAGATAAATCATTCCTTTTGTAACAGTAATCGGAGATGAGGTGCTGTGTCCGGCTGTGCAGATAGCCAAATGTACAAACCAGAAACAAAGAAAAATAGGACGTTGGCACTCTCCAATCCGAAGTATAAACAAAGTATTTATTAATCCAAGAAAACCGACCAAACAAAAAATATTCATGTATTCAGTGGAACATGTGCAGGAGTGCAGACAGGAGATAGATTGCCTTACGCGTTGCGTGCTGTCAGATTATTAGAATCATGACTATAGGCTCCTCCCCTTTTCTGTGACACGGTGTTCCCTCGCCTTATAGGGGAAACCGCGCCACAGTTCAAACGCTGAGTTATACTTTCTCTTCAGAGACATCGTGTACACACAGCTCCGTGTATCCAGCATTTACTCTTTAAGAAAAAACCAACTTCTCTTCAGACTGATCCTCGTTAACGAACCCGGCTTGTATTATCTACTATCCTCCTTTCTACAACCCCTGATACTAGACTGGCTTTGCTACTATTCGTATTGTTATAACCCTTTGAACACGGACCGGCTAACTACTTACCTGATTGTTCCAACACCTGACCTCGACTTGTTAAACGGACATTCTGCACCCAGCACTGAGAACCTTACCGTCTACTAACTGCAAGTATATAAGAATCAATTGTTATATTGAAGTACAAACCCTCCGTTGTATGTCCTCTCTTCCTCCTGTAACCGTCTGTAAGACTTCCGAATCCTCAGTATTCCACTGCAACACTTTGTATCATTTACGATTCTTAAACCTTTCATTTGCATTTCATAAAGGAAGACTTAGACACTGCTGCCCTCTACTGTTTACAGTTGCTCATTACAACCTGCAATTGAGTTCCACTGAAATCCTCATAAATTTATATACCTGATCTGACACGTGCCTATGATTATGTGCCAGTAGGCACGAAACGCGTAAGGCAATCTATCTCCTGTCTGCCTATATCCAGACTATGAATGGCAGGATTGGATCGGATTGCAGAGATAAGTGGTTCTAGTACCAAAACAAAGAGTAATGATGTTAAAGGGCATCCCTGACGTTTATTCGACAGGTGAGTGGGTCTGAGAGGGCTCCGTTCACCCTGATCCGCGCAGACAGGGTGTGATACAGGGCGTTCGTCCAATTATACATAGCGAGACCTATATGTCGTAGAACTGCCCCCAAGAATGGCCAACTCACCATGTTGAATGCTTTCTGTGCGTCTGTGGATAGAAGCATCAGGGGTATCGAATTAGATTTAGCGTGGTGAATAAGATTGACCACTTTAACTGTATTATCATGTGCTTCCCTACCCGGTACAAACACAACCTGGTCCCTGTGGATCAAGGAGGGTAGAGCAACACTGAGTCTGGAGCTGAGGACTTTAGCCAAGAGTTTGACATCTACGTTGAGGAGAGAAATAGGACGGTAACTACTGCATTCATCTGGATCTTTACCTCGTTTGGGAATAATAGTAATATGGGCCTCTTGGGTATTAAATACTTTGAGGAGATGTGACAATAGGGAATCTTTAAAGACCTTATAATAGGTGACCGTGAGGCTGTCTGGCCCTGAACTCTTGCCTGTTGGGGTATTTTTAAGTGCTTCCTGTATTTCTTCTATCGTTATCGGGGAGTCTAGGGAAGCTGCTGTCTCCTCCCTGAGTTTGGAGTGCATATGGCGAGTCAGGTATTCAGAAATTTTGTGATGTTGTGTCTTGTCTGTTAATGGTGGGGGATCCGTATCTAAGTTGTAAAGGTCTTGGTAATATTGTTTAAACACGTTCGCTATGTCTGGAGTTGTGTGGACTAGTTCGTTAGGTTCGTATTTTGGCAATAAATTACATCCCCTGTGTGTGTTTCAGGGCCTTGGCCAAGTATTTACCTGGCTTGTCTTGTGTAAGGTGCATCATGGTGCGTAGCCTCTGGAGGGCACTTTGAGCTTTGTTGTTGCACAGTATAGCTAGGTCGGATCGTAGTGTTAGAAGCTGTAAAAATATTTGGGGCGTGGGTATCTGTTTGAGTTGAGATTGTAGGTTATGTATCTTCTTCAGGATTTCTACCATGGCCTGTGTTCTCTGTTTTTTTGCCTAGCTGAATGAATGTACCACGGATAACAGCTTTGTGTGCTTCCCATATAGTTTGTGGGGATACATCCTGTGTTGCATTTTCATGAAAGTAGTTGGTTAGTGTCTGTTTAATGGTGTTTACATGGGCCTTGTCCTTTAAAAGAGATTCGTTAATTCTCCAGTTGAAGGATTGTCTAGTCATGGAGGGGAGAGATACTTGCAATGATATAGGGGCATGATCGCTCTATGCGATGTTGTGAATCCGTGTATTCTGGAGTGAGGGGAGATGTCTGTGTGATAGAAAAAAGTAGTCAATTCGTGAATATGTGTTGTGTGGATGTGAGTAAAAGGTGTAATCTTTGGCTGTGGGGTTAGTGATCCTCCACACATCAGCCAGTTGGGATGAGTGCAGTCCTTGCTTTCCCTTATGTATTTTGTGTTTGTTGAGGGAAGTTGCTCCAGTGGAGACATCCAGCTTCTGGTCCATTACCATGTTGAAGTCGCTTCCTATTACCACCAACCCCTCTGCAAACAGATCTAGTTTAGAAAGAAGAGAACATATGTACTTATGCTGATTGGCGTTAGGCGCATAGATATTTGCAACATTTACTACATCAGTCCCTATAGTTCTTTTAAGAAACAAGGCTCGGCCTTCACTATCCAACCATGTGTCAGTGATCGTGAATGGAAGAGCCTTGTTGATAAAAATAGCCTTTGGTTTTTTTAAATGGGAAATGAGAGTAAAACACAGTGGTGTAGGTGCGGTCTCTAAATTTCGGGACCTTGTATCTACAGAAATGCGTTTCCTGTATGAGCGCTATGTCAGATGTAGTGGCGCGTAGTATCCCGAACAGCCTTGACCTTTTAGAAGGGAAGTTAAGCCCTTTAGCATTAATTGAATATAACTCCAAAAAATTGGTCTTCTTATCCATGAAGACTTAGAAGATTGTCAGCCGTAATGAAATGAGCACCAGATTGCACTGCTAAACTCTTAAAACTATAGGGGTAATGAACTTGGGATAAAACAAGGGGAAGGGTGTCCCATCTTCCAGATGGGTTCTCTCTGCTAACATGGAAGTCCATGTTGGACCGGGGGTAACCGGTCACTGGCTTTATGCAATAGGGGGGACAGGCCCAAGGGATCAATACGATTCCCTGAGTTCCCCTAGTTTCCAAATACACTAAGCCGGGGGGTAATGTGTCAGAGGCTTAGGAGAATAAACTCTTTCACAGGTGGGAGCTGAAATAGGGAGAGCAATTTGTGGTGTGCTAGCGCCACCTTCTGACTGTGTACACGTTAAAAATAATGTATATTCTGAACCTTTGTAACAAGACACGTTACCTGACCGTCAGACTTTTTTAGGTCACCTCAATCCTGTGGATGCGGCGGGGGCCTATGGGACCAGGGCCTCACACAACGTATGCTGTGAGGTCTGGAGAGATCCCAGGTGTTTTTAGCACTGTTGCCGATTAGTGTTGAGCGAACCCGAACCGCACTGTTCGGGTTTGTACCGAACATTACGTTTTTTGGACCCCGAACACGGACATTCTACTGTATGTTCGTGTTGGAGTTTGGGGTTCGGCGATTACATCGTATGTAATGCTATTGGCTTTCAGTAAACCGAAATAGAGTCCCCATTCATAAGAATTTCTTATGAATGGGGGCTCTATTTCGCTTTATAGAAAACCAATAGCATTACATGTATTCCATAAACCGAAAGTCTATAAACCGAAAGTCTATAAACCGAAAGACTATTCCATGCATCCACTACCCTCTCAGTAAAGTAATACTTTCATTAGTCCCTGGCCTTATCTTATATCTAGCATAGCCTTATACCTATCCCACGCATGCTTAAACTCCTTCACTGTATTAACCTCTACCACTTCTGCTGGAAGACTATTCCATGCATCCACTACTCTCTCCTGATATTATTGTTAAACCTTTTCCCGTGTATTCCTGGATAGCCGTTAAATTACTGTATACTTCAATACAATACACGCGATCAAATTATTTTTAGGATTTCCCCCCTTTAATTGCACTTGCTAAATCTCGATGCCGCTGTCAGGGCACCCTTAATCTCGCTCAGGTCTTGGCTCTCATTGCTTGCCCGGTTTCCTGTCCTTGTTTGTTAAACACAGCCTTGGCTGCCGAGTAACCTAGGAATCCTGGCCATTGTGACTCAGTGGGATTCTGAAGATTCCGCAGATGGCTGGCACAGTCAGAGTGGTCAGTTGCTTGTAGGAGACACTCTGTGTGTGTGTGGCTGTGCATTCCTATCCGTTAGGATTCAGCCTGGATTCCCACATGGCCCAACTGCAATCTCCAACAGACTGCTACAAGGTCATCAAGGTGCTGGGCAGAGGGACTTTCGGAGAAGTTGTGAAAGGTAGGAAGAGAGAATCCGGTGAGCTGGTGGCTATTAAAATACTCCACCATGACGTGACCAGAAGATACATCACCGAAGACGAGATCAAGCTACTGAACGTCCTCCGGCAGGTGAATGCGGACAAGTTCCACTTCATAAAGTTCTACGAACATTTTTACGATGAGTCCAAGTGCTACCTGGTCTTTGAGCTCCTGCAGAAAAACCTCTTTGAGTACCAAAAGGAAATTAGGTTTGAGCCTCTACCGGCGAGACACATCCGGACCATCACCGCTCAGGTCTTGGAGGCCTTGTCCAAGCTCAAAGAGCTCTCCATCATACATGCTGACTTGAAGCCCGAAAACATCATGCTAGTGGACCAGAAAAGGTACCCGTTCAGGGTTAAAGTGATTGATTTCGGCTCTTCTTATTTTTTTAGTGAGGTGCAGTACATGAAAGAGCCGTACATTCAGTCTCTGTTCTACAGGGCACCCGAGATCCTTCTGGGATTGCCCTTTTGCGAGAAAGTAGACATGTGGTCTCTTGGCTGCATCATTGCCGAGCTCCATCTTGGTTGTCCTCTCTACCCGGGGAGCAGCCAGTACGACCAGATACGTTACATCTGCGAGACCCAAGGTTTGCCCAGCAGCTATCTCCTGAACGCAGCTAGTAAGGCCCCATTATTTTTTAAAATGGTAACAGAATTGCCGGGAGGGACAAGATGGAAGCTTAAGACGGTGGACGAGTACCAAATGCAGGCCACAGTCAAACCCCTAGAGAGGAGGGAGTACATGCTGAACTCCTTGGACCAGATTGAATCAGTGCACTCTCCGAAGTCGGACTGTGCATATACAGAAGTCAACGGACACCATGATCGGAAGAACATGGTGCAACTCATTAAGTGTATATTGACTTGGGATTCCCATGAGCGAATAACTTCTAAAGCAGCTTTGAAACACCCATTTTTTACGCTGCCTCAGGAATACAGCTGCACCAGAGAACATACCTATGGCCACACAGAGACTGTGCAGGACAAAAGCTGTGTGAGCCCTGTACAAAGGACCACGGAGAAGATGGATGTCCTCTGCCTGAGTGACTGTGAGGACAACCCGCAGTTCGGAGAAGTGCAGGAGTGCAACGAAGATGAGGAAACGGATGAGATTTCCCCATCAGTACAGGTGAGAAGGGAGGGATCAATGCAGACAACTGTCCTTTGCCTCCAAACCTAATCCTGTCCACTGTATCATAGATGGTTAAACATTTAGGATGTTTTTAAGGGACTCTGCCAACTAATCATTGATTTTTACTGTGCATATAGAGAATTAAAAAGAAAATGGACTGAGTATAATCTATATATTGTTTTAGCAAAACTACAAGTAAATGCGGAAATTAGGAGAAAAAATGTGTCTTAAAAGTGTCTCTGGTTTATGACATGTGGTTTGATATGCAAATTAAACCTTTCCCAGGTCATTTGCATATTAAGAGATTTTTTTTCCCCTGATTTAAGCATTTGCTGCAATTCTGAAAATGTATAGATTGTTTTCAACCATTTTTTACCTGCTACAGTATAAGCAGTGTTTAAGTGACACAGTCTATTGTCAAGGTTTATCAACGCAAGGTATTACCCAACAGTGTATACACCACCACCCAAAGGTCTATAAAGCCCAAATGTGTGGGCGGAGCCACAGAAGGGTGGGGCCATGAGGGATGGAGCCACAAAAGGGTGGGAAAATGCCAGATTGGATAAGACTAAATTAATTGCACGTGTAATGTTGGCACAATTTTTGTTAGCAGATTAAACCCCTCCACTACAGAGGAGAGTAGGCAAGTAGTGTAGGAGATCAAATTTACACTTCTAATTACACCAGTGCAATTTGTGTGCATGTACAGGTTTTTAAAATGCTAACAGAATCGCCGGAAGGGACAACGGTGGACGAGTTCCAAATGCAGGCCTCGGTCAAACCCCTAGAGAGGAGGGAGGAAATACTGAAATCCTTGGACCAGATTGAATCAGTGGACTCTCCCGAGTCAAATGCAGATGAAGAATTTGAAGATGTACACTCTCATCAGGAGCATGCTAGGGGGTGCTGGAGTGGGTGCTGGAGGGCACTATTTCGTCAAATCAGAGGATTTATCAGAAGGAGAAGACCCCGGGTAGAGCCCCTAAGATAGGTGGAAAAGTGGATAACTGGAGCACTTAAATTATAAATAAACAATATAATATGAAAAATATAATAAAATAATACTTTATCAAAAATCTTTTGAATAGTCTTCTTCTTTTTTGTTTCCGGTCTCAAGCCAAGATGTGTGCATATGCAGGAAAAAGAGATCACAAGAGAAAGTGTTTTGTATTAATGATAATATGGAACACCAAAACTGGACACAGAAAAAATAATAAATAAATGTATGTATACGTGGCAATAAGTAATTCATTGGTTAAATGTATATTTTAAAAGAGAGCCCAGCAAACTACAATGTATCACAAATTAATATGGATATTTAATTCACAAACAAATTAAAAATTAAAAAAACTTCATCAATACAGCAGAGTAATACATATAACCAAAGCAGCTAAATATATCTGCATACACAGTGTAAAAAATACATAGGAAATAGCTGAGAGGCAAATTGAAGACATATAAGTCTAACAAACGAAGAGACATGAAATATAGTCAAGAAAAGCAAACTTTGTGAGAAGGGCTTACGGGGAATTTTGGTGGGACCTAATGAAAGGACCCCACATAAAAAGCTGTGGGCGTCAAAGCGCCTAGGAGGATTAGCAGCAATCACCCGGTTCCTGGACTTTAAACTCTATTGCAAGGGGGAATTTTGTCCAGCTGAAGTCTTGAAGTCTTATCGTCTGACACAGCCCCACTTGGTGACTGGTTGAAGCGGTCTTTTCAAACAAATCCTCAGCATACAGCAGGGTGAGGTCGGAGAATATCCGTAAGTATAGCTTCTCCCGATTTGAGAAGCACTTTTATTGGAAGCCTGGTGATGTGAAAATAGTTTTCTTAGCAAAATCTCAAAACAGTAAAAAAAAAAGTACTTTGTTGATACCAAATATACATTCTTTTGGGTGACTGTCACATACAAGTCTCAATATGTACAGACTCTAGCTGTCAAGAAAAAAACAAAGGAAAGTATCATCTAGATCACATGGAAAAGGAAATCCAATAACATTAAAGGGTGAGAAAATAGTGCCCCCCCCCCCCCCCCCCCAATGTTGAGTTCCACCCTCTTGTGCCCAGCCCAACTAAAATCACAATTCCCAACAGTGCTTCGATAGGGAAGTGGCAGAGAAGGCCTTGTGCCTCCTACATAATCTGACTTGAAATGGGAAAGACAGAGATTAGGGCAGGCAAGCAATGTGTGTGCACTGCCCAGTGCAATCCTGGATGCCCAGGTATGGGGACTAAGAGAGAATACATATAACCTAACAACTATTGACCCTGAACAATAACCTGTTGTGTAATGCCAACCTATTGCAGGCATAAGAGGCAAGTTAGGCGATCGTCTAAGGCCTCACGCTAATGGGGGCCTCGCAGCTGCCTAACTCATCTAATTGTCTTTGATCTGACATGGGAGCTTAACGCAGCCGTTACTCTCCCTGTCATACCAACGTCGCAGGTTAAGAGCAATTCCTTTTTTCATTCTCGGTGTGCGCAATTGGAAGGCTTCACCCCCACTGTCAGCATCCGGTGCACATAGAAACGGGCAGCGGAAAAGCCAACACAACATTGTCTGTAAGAGCACTTTTAACTTTTAGACCCTCTCCTTCTGGCTGAGTGAGTAGTGAGTTTGTGCTGGTTGAGTGGTGATTGTGTGCTGGCTGAGTGTTTCTGTGCTGGCTGATTGTGTCTGTGAGTGTAAGTGTGCTGGCTGATTGTGTCTGTGGTCTGTTCTGGCTGAGTGTGTCTGAGTCTGTGCTGGCTGAGTGTTAGTATGTGTTGGCTGTGTGTGTGTCTGTTAGTCTGTGCTGGCTGATTGTGTCTGTGAGTGTTCGGGTTGGGTGTAAGTGTGCTTGCTGATTGTGTCTGTGATCTGTGCTGGCTGAGTGTTAGTGTGTGCTGGCTGAGTGTTAGTGTGTGCTGGCTGAGTATAGCTAAGTCTATGCTGGCTGATTGTGTCTGTGAGTGAATGTGTGCTGACAGGGTATATCTGTGAGTGAGTGTGTCCTGACTGAGTGAGTCTGTTATTGAGTGTGTGAGGGCAGATTGAGTCTGTGGCTGAGTGTGTCTGTGAGTGAGTGTGTGCTGGCTGAGTGAGTCTGTGAGTGAGTGTGTGCTGGCTGAGTGTTTGTGATAAGCTATTTGGGGACAAAGAGGGTAGTGTCATGTTTAAGGACAGTTGTGGCCCCCCTGGTATAGGCTCTACGTGTCTGCTAGACACTAACACAATGCTTCAATGTATCCTGTGCATAGACAATATTACGGGGCTGTCCTGGCAAACTCGAGACTGTTGTCCACTATGTTATAGCTGGATCTATCAGAGGATTATAGAGAACCCTGGTTTCGGTTCCTGTTTGTTACATCCCATAAATCAGTTTCTGGGAGGTGAAGCACTTTGATATCAGTCAATCTTATATTGCTCTCTTTGACTACTTCTTTAGTGCTTGATACTACTAATATATTACTCTGTATCTGTCTTAGCCTGCTGGGTAAATAAATGGTAAAAAAGGACTCAGCATTCTTACACTGCACTCTATCCTCTTGATTTTCACATGGTTCCTATTTACTAGCCAGTATGGTTATGTATCAGGTAAATATAGCTTAAATGTGTTAGAATTGAGCCCCAGGAAGGAGGTCTCAGCCAATCAGGTGAGACCTTTCAACTCTCCTGATTGGCTGAGAGTTCAAAAGCCTCCCGTGATTGGCTCAGTCCCTCCTTCACACGTGGAGCTCAAAACAAAGAGATGCCTGGACCAGGTAAATTAAACAGTTAGACACAGTGTCTGTGTATGTATGTGAGTGTGTGGATAAAGGGGTTAACTCCTCTGATACTGCCTGTAACTGTCTAGCTTCTTAAGCGGTTAACTCCTCTGACACTGCCTCTATCTGTCTAGCCACCCAAGGGGTTAACTCCTCTGATAAAACCAGGGGGGGGGGGGGGGTCAGGAAGGCGCAATATCAAGTTGAATAAGCTGTTGGTTTCAAATGCACATGTAGATATAGTCCAATGTTTAAAACAGAGTCCAATTCAGTGGATGAAGGAAATGGCTACTGCTGGAGGATACACTGGAAACAAATATTGGAAACAAATAACTGCAGGAACTCAACGCGTTTCGCTGGAACAGCTGTCACAGCTTCATCTAGGTTTGCCACCTTTTACTCAAAAAAAGAGGGAAGGGCCATGAGGGGTGGAGCCACAAAGGGGGCGGATTATCACTGAAATTATATATATTATTTGTATATCATGCCAGTGAGGAACGTGTGTATATATATAAATATAAAATATATATATTTGTATATGCCAGTATTTCGCCCATCAATATGCCATTCTTTTGCCATTTAATATTACAGTATTTTGCCCCTAAACATGCAATTCTTTTCCCATTTTAATATGCCAGGATTTTGCCCCTCAATATGCAAGGATTTTGACTGTGGCATATTACTGGGTAATCAGGCTGGGCATATTACTGGTCATTTACACTGGCATATTACTGGGCAATTAAACGGTGGCATATTACTGGACGATTAAACGGTGGCATATTACTGGGGGATCAGGCTGGGCATATTAATGGGCAATTATGCTGGGCATATTACTGGGCAATTATGCTGGGCATATTACTGGGCAATTAAACTGTGACATATTCCTGGGCAATTAAATGGTGGCATATTACTGGGCATTGATGCTGGGCATATTACTGGGCAATTACACTGTGGCATATTTCTGGGCAATTATGCTGGGCATATTACTGGGCAATTACACTGGCATATTACTGGGCAATTACACTGGTAAATTACTTGGCTATTACGCTGGGCATTTTATTGGGAAATTACACTGTGGCATATTACTGGGCAATTATGCTGGGCATATTACTGGGCAATTACACTGTGGAATATTACTGGGCAATTATGTTGGGCATATTACTGGGCAATTACACTGTGGCATATCACTGGACAATTATGCTGGGCATATTACTGGGCAATTACTTTGTGGCATATTACTGGGCAATTATGCTGGGCATATTACTGGGCAATTATGCTGGGCATATTACTGGGCAATTAAACTGTGGCATATTACTGGATGATTAAACGGTGGCATATTACTGGGGGATCAGGCTGGGCATATTAATGGGCAATTATGCTGGGCATATTACTGGGCAATTATGCTGGGCATATTACTGGGCAATTAAACTGTGACATTTTCCTGGGCAATTAAATGGTGGCATATTACTGGGCATTGATGCTGGGCATATTACTGGGCAATTACACTGTGGCATATTTCTGGGCAATTATGCTGGGCATATTACTGGGCAATTACACTGGCATATTACTGGGCAATTACACTGGTAAATTACTTGGCTATTACGCTGGGCATATTATTGGGAAATTACACTGTGGCATATTACTGGGCAATTATGCTGGGCATATTACTGGGCAATTACACTGTGGAATATTACTGGGCTATTGTGTTGGGCATATTACTGGGCAATTACACTGTGGCATATCACTGGACAATTATGCTGGGCATATTACTGGGCAATTACTTTGTGGCATATTACTGGGCAATTATGCTGGGCATATTACTGGGCAATTAAACTGTGGCATATTACTGGGGGATCAGGCTGGGCATATTACTGGGCAATTACACTGGCATATTACTGGGAAATTAAACTGTGGCATATTACTGGGCAATGAAACAGTGGAATACTGGGCAATTAAAGAGTGGGATGTTACTGGGGGATCAGGCTGCACATAGTAATGGGCAATTATGCTGGGCATATTACTGGGCAATTAAATGGTGGCATATTACTGGGCAATGATGCTGGACATATTACTGGGTAATTACACTGTGGCATATTACTGGGCAATTATGCTGGGCAATTATGCTGGGCATATTGCTGGGCAATTACAGTGGCATATTACTGGGCAATTAGGCTGTGTCTCCAGAAGGATATTGATACTTTGGAGAGAGTTCAGAGAAGGGCTACTAAACTGGTTCATGGGTTGAAGGATAAAACTTACCAGGAAAGGTTAAAGCATCTTAACATGTATAGCTTGGAGGAAAGACGTAACAGGGGGGATATGATAGAAACATTTAAATACATAAAGGGAATCAACACAGTAAAGGAAGAGAGTATATTTAAAAGAAGAAAAACTACCACAACTAGAGGACATAGTCTTAAATTAGAGGGGCAACGATTTAAAAGTAATATCAGGAAGTATTACTTTACTGAGAGGGTAGTGGATGTATGGAATAGCCTGCCAGCAGAAGTGGTAGAGGTAAACACAGTCAAGGATTTTAAGCATGCGTGGGATAGACACAAGGCTATCCTAGCTATAAGACCGGGAACGGGGGACTAATAAAAGTACTCAAAAAAAAAAAAATTGGGCAGACTAGATGGACCGTATGGTTTTTATCTGCCGACACATTCTATGTTTCTATGTTTCTATGTTTCTATGTCTTCCAGTATAAATGGTAGAGGTTAATACAGTGAAGGAGTTTAAGCATGCAAGGGCTAGGTATAAGGCTATCCTAGATATAAGACAAGGCCAGGCAGTATTACTTTACTGATAGGGGAGTGGATACATAGAATGGCCTCCTAGCAGAAGTGGTAGGTTCATACTAATGTATGTTTTATGGTGTAGACACAGCTCTCTGACTGAAGCACATCTGCACCAGGTTTTACTATATTTCATGTGAAAGTGATAAAATGCACCTGCCTGATGTAGATGTTGTGCTGTGAATGTATCTGTTGCATAGTTACCAACATGTGAAAAAATTTTCTTATATGAACTTTTCAATATTATATTCAACTATTTTATATGTAATAAAAATGTTATTGAAAAATTGTTCATTTCTTATTTGTATCCCTTCCTCTGCACCCACATTGCACCTAAAGAACTTAACACAGCACCATATAGCCCCCACCGCACTTTGCACCCACATGTTTTGGCATGCCACATTGTCAATTTGCCCCCCAGAACATACCACAGTGTAACTTTTCCCCTGCAGAACATGCCACAGTGACACTTTGCCTCATAGTACATGTTATTTTGCCCCACAGAACATGCCACAGCCTGGAATATATCTATATATATGTATATATATGTATATATATATATATACATACACACACTCCAAAGGGATTATACTATATACCAGATCTGAGAATAACGAACTGGATACAGAATGGGATTAAAACTATTGGAGAATTGTACTCTAATGGGGATATGATACCTTTCTCCACACTTAGAACAAGATTTTACTTAGAACACTCAGAATTCTTTAAGTATTTACAAATAAGGCATGTGCTGAGCGGTAATAATGGAATACAGATAACAGGATTAGATAAGAGCTCAAAGATGATGGAGTTAGCCGGAAAAGCCCCATATGTTAAAAAAGCAATCTCTGTGGGATATAACTTGTTGAATAGTTCAGATAGCTCACAAAAATTATCATTTTTGATGAAATGGGAACAACAACTTAATATAAATATAGAAACAAAAATATGGTTTAATTCCATAACAAAGTTACAAGGAGTTTCTAAGAATATATCACATTTCGAAACTGTTAGGAAGGTCTTATACCATTGGTACTATGTGCCCACTAAGCTATCAAAAATGTACACAACAACATCCCCACTATGTTGGAGGCAATGTGGCCAAAATGGTAATATGGCACATATATGGTGGCACTGTCCAAAATTGCAGAAGTTTTGGCAGGGGATTCATACACTCTTAGAAGAAATATTCTCAACACGTTTGCCATTTACACCTGAATTCATATTATTAAATATAATACCTGAAAAACTTACAAAGAATAAAAGTAAACTTGTATTGCAAATTTTGACCACTGCAAAGGTATCTATAGCAAGAGCCTGGAAAAACCAGGAACCACCAATATGTAAGGATGTAGAGAGTTTGTTGAATACTAACAGGGTTTATGAGAAAATGGCGCACAGAATGGTAAATACATTGAATAATTTTAATGAAATATGGGGTCCGTGGGATAGATATCAATGTGACAAGATGAATATTAATGGGTCAGAGGGAAATACAAGTCCAAGAGATATAGTTTGGAGGAGACAGGCTCTAAGGGGAATACAAATAATTTGATAGAAAGAAAGTAGAAATCTAGGTAGGAGCTCGAAAAGGTATTAGGAATAATAAAATGGGGAAAACGGGGGGATAGGTGGCCCTAGATGAGATACATGTAGTTAAATATGAGAGGATAGGTTTGATGGATGTTTTTTTCTTGAGTGTAGGATGTCTATTGTATTGTTTTCTTTTTACTGTAGTAAAGTGTTAATACCTTATCCCTGATTATGAGGGAGGGTTAATGAAATTATAATATTTTTTACAGTATTTATGTAATATCAGGGCATACAAAATGAAAGGATGAAGCATCAAGACTGAGGGAGAAGAGGAAAGGGGAGAGGAGATACTAACAGGGTAAACAAGATAAAAAGACAAGTGTAAAGAGTAATAGGTAAAGCTCTTTTAGGAAATTTATGACCCCCTGAAGTAAATACGGAGAATATGTAATATCTCTGATCTTGATGCTTTGTTTTTATAGGAACTTATCTTCCTTTTTTTCTCTGTACTTCTTGTATGGATATGTATCTGAATGATGTATTGTTTTGTATGTTCTAAATGCTAATTTTTATATGAAAATATAATAAAGATTAAATTATAAAAAAAGAAAGTAATAATTTACTGATAGGGTAGTGGATGCATGAAATAGTCTTCCAGTAGAAGTGGTAAAGGTTAATACAGTGAAGGAGTTTAAGCATGCATGGGATAGGTATAAGGCTATCCTAGATATAAGATAAGGTCAAGGACTAATGAAAGTATTACATTACTGAGAGGGTAGTGTGTGCATGGAATAGTCTTCCAGTAGAAGTGGTAGAGGTTAATACAGTGAAGGAGTTTAACCCCTTCATGACGTTAGGACGTGCTATTCCGTCCTGGAAAATATTGCCTTGAAGACGTTAGGACGGCATAGCACGTCCTGCATTAAAATGAATAGTGCACACATATGCACTATTCAAAACCGGCTTTTCCGCAACCTGACACTGCCTGGCCACTTAGGCAGTCTCCCAGCCGTGAATCGCCGTCTTCACAGCCATGTGATCGCGGTGATTTGCCAAATCCCGCGATCACATGGCTCCTCAAGTACCCGCCCCGTATTGGCTGCTAAAATGAACAGCGTGCTTTCTGCAAGCTGTTCAAGCAGTTTGAAGATAATCAGAGACTACTGCCAGTCTCCGATTATCTTCAAGCTGCTTGAACAGTGTGCAGAAAGCACGCTGTTCATTTTAGCAGGTAATACAGGGCGGGTACTTGAAATCCCGCAATCACATGGCTCCTTTCAGTACCAGCCCCGTATAAGGCTGCAGGGCGACACAGATAGAAGGAGCTAGGAGTCTGTCCCTCCCCCTGCAGGGCGACACAGACAGAAGGAGCTAGGAGTCTGTCCCTCCCCCTGCAGGGCGACACAGACAGAAGGAGCTAGGAGTCTGTCCCTCCCCCTGCTGGGTGACACAGGCAGAAGGAGCTAGGAGTCTGTCTCTCCCCCTACAGGGCGACACAGACAGGCACTATGAGTCTGTCCCTCCCCCTGCAGGCCGAAATAGACAGAAGGAGGAAGGAGTCTGTCCCTCCCCCTGCAGGGCAACATAGACAGAAAGAGGAAGGAGTCTGTCCCTTCCCCTGCAGTCAACACAGACTACACTATGAGTCCGTCCCTCCCCCTGCACGGCGACATAGACAGAAGGAGGAAGGAGTCTGTCCCTCCTCCTGCAGGGAGACATAGACAGAAGGAGGAAGGAGTCTGTCCCTCCCCCTGCAGGATGAAACAGACTACACTATGAGTCCGTCCCTCCCCCTGCAGGGTGACATAGACAGAAGGAGGAAGGAGTCTGACCCTCCCCCTGCAGGGCGACACAGACAGGCACTATGAGACTCTCCCTCCCCCTGCAGGCTGACATAGACAGAAGGAGGAAGGAGTCTGTCCCTCCCCCTGCAGGGTGACATAGACAGAAGGAGGAAGGAGTCTGTTCCTCCCCCTGCTGGGTGACATAGGCAGAAGGAGGAAGGAGTCTGTCCCTCCCCCTGCAGGGTGACACAGACAGGCACTATGAGTCTGTTCCTCCTCCTGCAGGCCGACATAGACAGAATGAGGAAGGAGTCTGTCCATCACCCTGCTGGGTGACACAGGCAGAAGGAGCTAGGAGTCTGTCTCTCCCCCTACAGGGCGACACAGACAGGCACTATGAGTCTGTCCCTCCCCCTGCAGGCCAACATAGACAGAAGGAGGAACGAGTCTGTCCCTCCCCCTGCATAGCGACATAGACAGAAGGAGCTAGGAGTCTGTCCCTCCCCCTGCAGGGTGACACAGACAGAAGGAGCTAGGAGTCTCTCCCTCCCCCTGCAGGGTGACACAGACAGAAGGAGGAAGGAGTCTGTCCCTCCCCCTGCAGGATGACACAGACTACACTATGAGTCCGTCCCTCCCCCTGCAGGGTGACATAGACAGAAGGAGGAAGGAGTCTGACCCTCCCCCTGCAGGGCGACATAGACAGAAGGAGGAAGGAGTCTGTCCCTCCCCCTGCAGGGCGACATAGACAGAAGGAGGAAGGAGTCTGTCCCACCCCCTGCAGGGCGACATAGACAGATGGAGGAAGGAGTCTGTCCCTTCCCCTGCAGGGTGACATAGACAGAAGGAGCTAGGAGTCTGTCCCTTCCCCTGCAGGCCAACATAGACTACACTATGAGTCCGTCCCTCCCCCTGCAGGGCGACATAGACAGAAGGAGGAAGGAGTCTGTCCCTGCCCCTGCAGGCCGACATAGACAGAAGGAGGAAGGAGTCTGTCCCTCCCCCTGCTATGTGACACAGACAGAAGGAGCTAGGAGTCTGTCTCTCCCCCTACAGGGCGACACAGACAGGCACTATGAGTCCGTCCCACCCCCTGCTGGGTGACATAGACAGAAGGAGGAAGGAGTTTGTCCCTCCCCCTGCAGGGCAACATAGACAGAAGGAGGAAGGAGTCTGTCCCTCCCCCTGCTGGGTGACACAGACAGAAGGAGCTAGGAGTCTGCCCTCCCCCCCCCCCCTTACAGGGTGACACAGACAGGCACAATGAGTCTGTCCCTCCCCCTGCAGGGTGACACAGACAGAAGGAGCTAGGAGTCTGTCCCCCCCCCCCTGCAGGGTGACACAGACAGAAGGAGCTGGGAGTCTGCCCCTCCCCCTCCCTGGTGACACAGACAAATGAGGTTATAAATTGCCTCACATATAAAAAAAAAAAAAACTACAGGAAAAGGGCGACTCACTTTGTTCATGGAGAAGCAGGTTCTATCCCAGTCCAGAGAGGCACCAAGGGATTTCAGCTGATGATAAAGTCTCCTTTCCTGATAAGACAAACAGTGTAATATTGAGAAACAGACATACCCGCAATACACAATGACATCCACAAGATGTCGCTCCAACGTACTCTTCCTTCTACTTCCACATGGTACCTAGAAATTCTTCTCGACCAAAGTCATGTCTAGAGTTGAGCGGACACCTGGATGTTTCGGGTTCAGCGGGTTCGGCTGAACTTTTAAAAAAAGTCCGGGTTCGGGCTCTAACTTGAGACCTAACACGAGCCCAGAACCCCATAATAATAATGAGGGGGGGACCTAATGTTCCCTCCAGGTCCCCACCCATTGCCCGCGGGTGGGGACCTTAAAATAATAATGAGGGGGGGGCCTAGTGTCTCCCCCCCCCCCGGTCATTACCCATTGCCCTCAGTTGGGGATCTTAAAATAATAATGAGGGGGGGACCTAGTGTCACATGTCCTCCAACTGTATGCATGTGTTGCAAGTTTGTTAACACATAGATCATGTTTTACACACAAGCAGCCACCACGTAGCTGGGGCTATAGGAAGTATGCAGAGGTACAGCTGTGTCTGGAAAACACACACGATTAGGAAAATGACCGTGTGCTCTGCGTCAGTCACAGTGAGCGCAGGAGAGTCCTGTATGTTTTACCTTTCTTTTCACCTGGAGCTGTGTTGCTCTCATACTTTATCACCTCTTTGTCCTTCCATTTCTGGTCTTTTGTAGGTGAAACCTGCGAGGAAATGGGACTTACAGAAACGGATGCATTTTTTAAACAGCAAGTGCGCCTCTGTGTACATGTACCAGATACAGAATGCCAAGTGTATTGGGAGTATGGAAACCTCAAGTTAAATTTGTCACCTAAACTAAAATCCTGACTGCCCACACTAGCTGAGTAAAAGTAATTTTATTTTTTTTTGCTGCAGGAACCAATGAGAATAATGCCATTCAATGGAATTTCCTGTGTCTCTAGTGGTCATCAGAGAATGTGTTGCATCACAGGAAGTGACTAAATGAAACAAAACTTTATATGCTCAGTGTCTATATAATCAGTGCTGCCGCACCTGCAGTAAACATGCAGAGTAATCACTGGGGTGGGCTTGAGTCAAATATGAAAAATGGGATTTATGTAGAATGCCTGCATCAAATCACACAGGGATAAAAGCCTGTGTATTATGCAAGAAGTGATCTACATCTTGCACCAAAGTGAGTTTAGTGAAGAGACTGCCCCTATAACTTTGTAACCAGGGATCTCCTACAATTCTGCACTAATTTCCCAATGACCGGGGGTAATTACTTGACCACTATTGACCTGTGCAAGGGGTATTGGCAAATCCCCTTGGAGCCTGATGCTATTCCTAAGTCTGCATTCGTCACCCCATTTGGCTTGTACCAATTTAAGGTCATGCCATTTGGGATGAAGAATGCCCCAGCTACTTTTCAAAAATAATAAGAGAAATAAACACAGGTCTAGAAAGAGTTACCTGAGATAAAGAATTAAAATAAGGGATAAAGAGAGAGGAGAAAGGGGGAGAAGAAAGGGAAAAAAAATATATAGGAGAAGCTGGAAGGAAATAAGCGGTGGTGGGGGGTGGGGGGAATACTCTGCATCTGGGGAGCATATTGTCAAGTAAGGATGTATGAGATGCGAGAGTACATGGTTCCAAAACGGACCAGGAGAAGAGAGTGAGGAGAGAGGGAGAAAGGAGGAGAAAAAAATGGGTGGGAAGAAAGGAGGAAAGAGAAGGTAAAGAGAAAATAGGAAGAAGAAGAAAAGGGAAGAAAGAAGGAAGGAAAGGATATAAGAAACGATAAGGGAAGATAGAACTCCCGAGTTAAACATAGATGATACTAAAACCTCGCCTATAGATAGTGGACAAGAGGAAGGATAGTGGGGAGAGAGATTGAGAAAGGGCGAGCCATGTATGACCGCATATGAGTAGAAAGTATGTCTTAGTTATGTATTACTTATGTTTTTTGCACTTTTTGATGTAATGCCTTTGTAATTGTATGTAAATGGAAACTATTTATACACTTTTGATATTTTCATATTAAAATTAAAAAAAATTGTGTAGTTGAATCAGTCTAATACTTGTTCTCTTTTGTTTCCCACCCTCCCATCCCAAGGCAAGCACATCGGTGGGCGACCGTAAGCGCCAAGATGTCATCACTTTGAAAATTAAAGCGAAAGCTTGCTTGTCGCACAGCGGGATCCAGGGACGTGTCTGACTGCCAGTTCATGGAGTCAAGAAGGAATTTTTCTCCCACTGTGGAGCCAATTGGCAAAACTTTTATAGGGTTTTTTTCGCCTTCTTCTGGATATTTTCTGGCATTTCATTAGGTGCAGATTGGGGGGGTTCCTTCTTGCAGTAATGCGCCACTCACTACTTCTGGGGATAGCAAAAATACCCTGCAGGTTGAGATGGGCGCGATTTGGGTACTGACGGTGTGGTCGGGCCCATGCGGTGGAAGCGGAGCCAGCAGGTTGGTTGTGGATACAAAGGCGGGAACAGATTGTGTGGTCGGGACCGCCGCTGGGGCACGGTTATGGCTACTGCAGAACGCAAAAACATGTTGGGCAGTGATGGCTCCATGGCTGTGTCCTGTGGAGTGACGTACCCAGGCAGCCGCGTGGGGGCACGTGAGTTGGGGGGGTCACGGGAATCAAGGAAAGGGGGGGTTCAAGGCCAGCAGATGTTCCTGGCCGTCCCGGGATACCCCATGGGGCTTGACAAGTGGTTGAGCCAGGGAAGGCAGCCTGGTGAAGGCTGGACCAGTTGTCATGTGCACTGCAGGCAAGTGGAGCTCAGCGTAGCTGCCTCCAGGTAGTATTGGGTTTGGGGGACTCCACCCTTTATGTTATAAATAAATGACTTGCAACCATATCAAGTGTCCTGGTTTTATTCAAGTATTGTATGGGGTAGTTAAAGGTTGATTTTCTCCATCGGGAAACCGATAAGGCATGGGAGCTTACTGACTCTGCACCTCTGTCCCAGGCTATGTGTAAAGACTGTCTAGCACAGCTAGGCATGAGAGGTATCTGACTCTGCACCTCTGTCCCGGGCTATGTATAAAAACTATCTAGTACAACTGGGCATGAGAGGTTATTTGACTGTGCATCTCAGTCCCGGGCTATGTGTAAAGACTGTCTAGTACAGCCGTGCATGAGAGGTTATCTGGCTCTGCACATCTCTCCAAGGCTATGTGTAAAGACTGTCTAGTACAGCTGTGCATGAGAGGTTATCTGGCTCTGCACCTCTGTCCCGGACAAGATTGGCCTAATGGCTCTTTTCTGCCACTAACACAGTCTAAATATTTCTGTAAACATGTGTTTTTATTCTTGATATGAGCACTCGGTGCCTGGTAGTCACTGGAAGTGAAGTGATGCCTGGTTGGTGCATTTTAAATGTCCATTGCATCACTTCGGGGGAGGGGTTACATGGTGCGTGTGATCCCTGAAGTGATTCCCATATTTTGCAATTTATTTCCCAGTCTCTGTAGCTGAGTCACTGCATCCTGCCAACTAGTTGCCCGCTGCGTCACTTCTGGGTGGCGGTCACATGGTGCGTGTAGCTGGGTCACTGCATCCTGCCAACACAATGGCAGCCGTGTCATGCATTGCGGGGTCACAGGCTCCTGGTGACCCTTTAATGAGTGTGATGGAGACTTGCTATGCACTGGGTTCCCAGCATATAGAGAGAGGGCTGGATCCTTACGATTTTATTGTAGCTACCACTGTTTCACCTGTGTTGTTGGGGGCTGGTCAGGTCTCTGATCTTCCCATTTGCCTGTGCATACTTTTGATTCCTTTTAAAATGGTTTTAGATCATTGCTTGATCACTGTCAGCCGGGTAGGGCTCCAGTGCTCCCTTTTTACGGTGGGGGCCCCGGGTTTGCACCCCCACACTGTTTTGTTTGCACCCTCTGCTGTTGGTTTGTCTGCTCTGTCCCCTGTCACTGCGGTTGCTTCTGCTGCACCTCCCACGGTCTCGCCCGTCTCTGCACCTGATTTGCTTGCGTCTGTGGTGTTAGCTATCCCGGAAGTTTTGGGCAACGTACCCCCTGCCGATAAGGACGCTGACAAAGATATAATTTGGCTGGCTGACTTGGCTAGGTGTGAAATGTATTTTTGCTATGAGACTCCGTTAGGGGCTCATATAAAATCTACTGTAAAGGAGGCTATTTGGAAGAGGGGAAAAGAGAAGAGACCGGGAAAAAACAAAAGCCGGCTCCACCTTAAAGATAAATCATTCCTTTTGTAACAGTAATCGGAGATGAGGTGCTGTGTCCGGCTGTGCAGATAGCCAAATGTACAAACCAGAAACAAAGAAAAATAGGACGTTGGCACTCTCCAATCCGAAGTATAAACAAAGTATTTATTAATCCAAGAAAACCGACCAAACAAAAAATATTCATGTATTCAGTGGAACATGTGCAGGAGTGCAGACAGGAGATAGATTGCCTTACGCGTTGCGTGCCTATGATTAAGTGCCAGTAGGCACGAAACGCGTAAGGCAATCTATCTCCTGTCTGCCTATATCCAGACCATGAATGGCAGGATTGGATCGGATTGCAGAGATAAGTGGTTCTAGTACCAAAACAAAGAGTAATGGTGATAAAGGGCATCCCTGACGTTTACCATTCGACAGGGTGAGTGGGTCTGAGAGGGCTCCGTTCACCCTGATCCGCGCAGACAGGGCGTGATACAGGGCGTTCGTCCAATTATACATAGCGAGACCTATATGTCGTAGAACTGCCCCCAAGAATGGCCAACTCACCCTGTTGAATGCTTTCTGTGCGTCTGTGGATAGAAGCATCAGGGGTATCGAATTAGATTTAGCGTGGTGAATAAGATTGACCACTTTAACTGTATTATCACGTGCTTCCCTACCCGGTACAAACACAACCTGGTCCCTGTGGATCAAGGAGGGTAGAGCAACACTGAGTCTGGAGCTGAGGACTTTAGCCAAGAGTTTGACATCTACGTTGAGGAGAGAAATAGGACGGTAACTACTGCATTCATCTGGATCTTTACCTCCTTTGGGAATAATAGAAATTTGGGCCTCTTGGGTATTAAATACTTTGAGGAGATGTGACAATAGGGAATCTTTAAAGACCTTATAATAGGTGACCGTGAGGCCGTCTGGCCCTGGACTCTTGCCTGTTGGGGTATTTTTAAGTGCTTCCTGTATTTCTTCTATCGTTATCGGGGAGTCTAGGGAAGCTGCTGTCTCTTACCTGAGTTTGGAGTGCATATGGCGAGTCAGGTATTCAGAAATTTTGTGATGTTGTGTCTTGTCTGTTTATGGTGGGGGATCCGTATCTAATTTGTAAAGGTCTTGGTAATATTGTTTAAACACGTTCGCTATGTCTGGAGTTGTGTGGACTAGTTCGTTAGGTTCGTATTTTGGCAATAAATTACATCCCCTGTGTGTGTTTCAGGGCCTTGGCCAAGTATTTACCTGGCTTGTCTTGTGTAAGGTGCGTCATGGTGCGTAGCCTCTGGAGGGCACTTTGAGCTTTGTTGTTGCACAGTATAGCTAGGTCGGATCGTAGTGTTAGAAGCTGTAAAAATATTTGGGGCGTGGGTATCTGTTTGTGTTGAGATTCTAGGTTATGTATCTTCTTCAGGATTTCTACCATGGCCTGTGTTCTCTGTTTTTTTGCCTAGCTGAATGAATGTACCACGGATAACAGCTTTGTGTGCTTCCCATATAGTTTGTGGGGATACATCCTGTGTTGCATTTTCATGAAAGTAGTTGGTTAGTGTCTGTTTAATGGTGTTTACATGGGCCTTGTCCTTTAAAAGAGATTCGTTAATTCTCCAGTTGAAGGATTGTCTAGTCATGGAGGGGAGAGATACTTGCAATGATATAGGGGCATGATCGCTCTATGCGATGTTGTGTATCCGTGTATTCTGGATTGAGGGGAGATGTCTGTGTGATAGAAAAAAGTAGTCAATTCGTGAATATGTGTTGTGTGGATGTGAGTAAAAGGTGTAATCTTTCGCTGTGGGGTTAGTGATCCTCCACACATCAGCCAGTTGGGATGAGTGCAGTCCTTGCTTTCCCTTATGTATTTTGTGTTTGTTGAGGGAAGTTGCTCCAGTGGAGACATCCAGCTTCTGGTCCATTACCATGTTGAAGTCGCTTCCTATTACCACCAACCCCTCTGCAAACAGATCTAGTTTAGAAAGAAGAGAACATATGTACTTATGCTGATTGGCGTTAGGCGCATAGATATTTGCAACATTTACTACATCAGTCCCTATAGTTCTTTTAAGAAACAAGGCTCGGCCTTCACTATCCAACCATGTGTCAGTGATCGTGAATGGAAGAGCCTTGTTGATAAAAATAGCCTTTGGTTTTTTTAAATGGGAAATGAGAGTAAAACACAGTGGTGTAGGTGCGGTCTCTAAATTTCGGGACCTTGTATCTACAGAAATGCGTTTCCTGTATGAGCGCTATGTCAGATGTAGTGGTGCGTAGTATCCCGAACAGCCTTGACCTTTTAGAAGGGAAGTTAAGCCCTTTAGCATTAATTGAATATAACTCCAAAAAATTGGTCTTCTTATCCATGAAGACTTAGAAGATTTTCAGCGGTAATGAAATGAGCACCAGATTGCACTGCTAAACTCTTAAAACTATAGGGGTAATGCATCCACTACTCTCTCCTGATATTATTGTTAAACCTTTTCCCGTGTATTCCTGGATAGCCGTTAAATTACTGTATACTTCAATACAATACACGCGATCAAATTATTTTTAGGATTTCCCCCCTTTAATTGCACTTGCTAAATCTCGATGCCGCTGTCAGGGCACCCTTAATCTCGCTCAGGTCTTGGCTCTCATTGCTTGCCCGGTTTCCTGTCCTTGTTTGTTAAACACAGCCTTGGCTGCCGAGTAACCTCGGAATCCTGGCCATTGTGACTCAGTGGGATTCTGAAGATTCCGCAGATGGCTGGCACAGTCAGAGTGGTCAGTTGCTTGTAGGAGACACTCTGTGTGTGTGTGGCTGTGCATTCCTATCCGTTAGGATTCAGCCTGGATTCCCACATGGCCCAACTGCAATCTCCAACAGACTGCTACAAGGTCATCAAGGTGCTGGGCAGAGGGACTTTCGGAGAAGTTGTGAAAGGTAGGAAGAGAGGATCCGGTGAGCTGGTGGCTATTAAAATACTCCACCATGACGTGACCAGAAGATACATCACCGAAGACGAGATCAAGCTACTGAACGTCCTCCGGCAGGTGAATGCGGACAAGTTCCACTTCATAAAGTTCTACGAACATTTTTACGATGAGTCCAAGTGCTACCTGGTCTTTGAGCTCCTGCAGAAAAACCTCTTTGAGTACCAAAAGGAAATTAGGTTTGAGCCTCTACCGGCGAGACACATCCGGACCATCACCGCTCAGGTCTTGGAGGCCTTGTCCAAGCTCAAAGAGCTCTCCATCATCCATGCTGACTTGAAGCCCGAAAACATCATGCTAGTGGACCAGAAAAGGTACCCGTTCAGGGTTAAAGTGATTGATTTCGGCTCTTCTTATTTTTTTAGTGAGGTGCAGTACATGAAAGAGCCGTACATTCAGTCTCTGTTCTACAGGGCACCCGAGATCCTTCTGGGATTGCCCTTTTGCGAGAAAGTAGACATGTGGTCTCTTGGCTGCATCATTGCCGAGCTCCATCTTGGTTGTCCTCTCTACCCGGGGAGCAGCCAGTACGACCAGATACGTTACATCTGCGAGACCCAAGGTTTGCCCAGCAGCTATCTCCTGAACGCAGCTAGTAAGGCCCCATTATTTTTTAAAATGGTAACAGAATTGCCGGGAGGGACAAGATGGAAGCTCAAGACGGTGGACGAGTACCAAATGCAGGCCACAGTCAAACCCCTAGAGAGGAGGGAGTACATGCTGAACTCCTTGGACCAGATTGAATCAGTGCACTCTCCGAAGTCGGACTGTGCATATACAGAAGTCAACGGACACCATGATCGGAAGAACATGGTGCAACTCATTAAGTGTATATTGACTTGGGATTCCCATGAGCGAATAACTTCTAAAGCAGCTTTGAAACACCCATTTTTTAAGCTGCCTCAGGAATACTACTGCACCAGAGAACATACCTATGGCCACACAGAGACTGTGCAGGACAAAAGCTGTGTGAGCCCTGTACAAAGGAACATGGATGTTCTCTGCCTGAGTGACTGTGAGGACAACCCGCAGTTCGGAGAAGTGCAGGAGTGCAACGAAGATGAGGAAACGGAGGAGATTTCCCCATCAGTACAGGTGAGAAGGGAGGGATCAATGCAGACAACTGTCCTTTGCCTCCAAACCTAATCCTGTCCACTGTATCATAGATGGTTAAACATTTAGGATGTTTTTAAGGGACTCTGCCAACTAATCATTGATTTTTACTGTGCATATAGAGAATTAAAAAGAAAATTGACTGAGAATGATCTATATATTGTTTTAGCAAAACTACAAGTAAATGCGGAAATTAGGAGAAAAAAATGTGTCTTAAAAGTGTCTCTGGTTTATGACATGTGGTTTGATATGCAAATTAAACCTTTCCCAGGTCATTTGCATATTAAGAGATTTTTTTCCCCCTGATTTAAGCATTTGCTGCAATTCTGAAAATGTATAGATTGTTTTCAACCATTTTTTACCTGCTACAGTATAAGCAGTGTTTAAGTGACACAGTCTATTGTCAAGGTTTATCAACGCAAGGTATTACCCAACAGTGTATACACCACCACCCAAAGGTCTATAAAGCCCAAATGTGTGGGCGGAGCCACAGAAGGGTGGGGCCATGAGGGATGGAGCCACAAAAGGGTGGGAAAATGCCAGATTGGATAAGACTAAATTAATTGCACGTGTAATGTTGGCACAAATTTTGTTAGCAGATTAAACCCCTCCACTACAGAGGAGAGTAGGCAAGTAGTGTAGGAGATCAAATTTACACTTCTAATTATACCAGTGCAATCTGTGTGCATGTACAGGTTTTTAAAATGCTAACAGAATCGCCGGAAGGGACAACGGTGGACGAGTGCCAAATGCAGGCCACAGTCAAACCCCTAGAGAGGAGGGAGGAAATACTGAAATCCTTGGACCAGATTGAATCGGTGGACTCTCCCGAGTCAAATGCAGATGAAGAATTTGAAGATGTACACTCTCATCAGGAGCATGCTAGGGGGTGCTGGAGTGGGTGCTGGAGGGCACTATTTCGTCAAATCAGAGGATTTATAAGAAGGAGAAGACCCCGGGTAGAGCCCCTAAGATAGGTGGAAAAGTGGATAACTGGAGCACTTAAATTATATATAAACAATATAATATGAAAAATATAATAAAATAATACTTTATCAAAAATCTTTTGAATAGTCTTCTTCTTTTTTGTTTCCGGTCTCAAGCCAAGATGTGTGCATATGCAGGAAAAAGAGATCACAAGAGAAAGTGTTTTGTATTAATGATAATATGGAACACCAAAACGGGACACAGAAAAAATAATAAATAAATGTATGTATACGTGGCAATAAATAATTAATTGGTTAAATGTATATTTTAAAAGAGAGCCCAGCAAACTACAATGTATCACAAATTAATATGGATATTTAATTCACAAAACAAATAAAAAATTAAAAAAACTTCATCAATACAGAAGAGTAATACATATAACCAAAGCAGCTAAATATCTGCATACACAGTGTAAAAAATACATAGGAAATAGCTGAGAGGCAAATTGAAGACATATAAGTCTACCAAACGAAGAGACATGAAATATAGTCAAGAAAAGCAAACTTTGTGAGAAGGGCTTACGGGGAATTTTGGTGGGACCTAATGAAAGGACCCCACATAAAAAAGCTGTGGGCGTCAAAGCGCCTAGGAGGATTAGCAGCAATCACCGGTTCCTGGACTTTAAACTCTATTGCAGGTTGGAATTTTGTCCAGCTGTAGTCTTGAAGTCTTATCGTCTGACACAGCGTCACTTGGTGACTGGTTGAAGCGGTCTTTTCAAACAAATCCTCAGCATACAGCAGGGTGAGGTCGGAGAATATCCGTAAGTATAGCTTCTCCCGATTTGAGAAGCACTTTTATTGGAAGCCTGGTGATGGGAAAATAGTTTTCTTAGCAAAATCTCAACACAGTAAAAAAAAAAGTACTTTGTTGATACCAAATATACATTCTTTTGGGTGACTGTCACATACAAGTCTCAATATGTACAGACTCTAGCTGTCAAGAAAAAAAACAAAGGAAAGTATCATCTAGATCACATGGAAAAGGAAATCCAATAACATTAAAGGGTGAGAAAATAGTGCCCCCCCCCCCCCCCCAATGTTGAGTTCCACCCTCTTGTGCCCAGCCCAACTAAAATCACAATTCCCAACAGTGCTTCGATAGGGAAGTGGCAGAGAAGGCCATGTGCCTCCTACATAATCTGACTTGAAATGGGAAAGACAGAGAGTAGGGCAGGCAAGCAATGTGTGTGCACTGCCCAGTGCAATCCTGGATGCCCAGGTAGGGGGACTAAGAGAGAATACATATAACCTAACAACTATTGACCCTGAACAATAACCTGTTGTGTAATGCCAACCTATTGCTGGCATAAGAGGCAAGTTAGGCGATCGTCTAAGGCCTCACGCTAATGGGGGCCTCGCAGCTGCCTAACTCATCTAATTGTCTGTGATCTGACATTGGAACTTAACGCAGCCGTTACTCTCCCTGTCATACCAACGTCGCAGGTTAAGAGCGATTCCTTTTTTCATTCTCGGTGTGCGCAATTGGAAGGCTTCACCCCCACTGTCAGCATCCGGTGCACATAGAAAAAGCCAACGGATAGCGGAAAAGCCAACACAACATTGTCTGTAAGAGCACTTTTAACTTTTAGACCCTCTCCTTTTGGCTGAGTGAGTAGTGAGTTTGTGCTGGTTGAGTGGTGATTGTGTGCTGGCTGAGTGTTTCTGTGCTGGCTGATTGTGTCTGTGAGTGTAAGTGTGCTGGCTGATTGTGTCTGTGGTCTGTTCTGGCTGAGTGTGTCTGCGTCTGTGCTGGCTGATTGTGTCTGTGAGTGTTCGGGTTGGGTGTAAGTGTGCTTGCTGATTGTGTCTGTGATCTGTTCTGGCTGAGTGTGTCTGCGTCTGTGCTGGCTGATTGTGTCTGTGAGTGTTCGGGTTGGGTGTAAGTGTGCTTGCTGATTGTGTCTGTGATCTGTGCTGGCTGAGTGTTAGTGTGTGCTGGCTGAGTATAGCTAAGTCTATGCTGGCTGATTGTGTCTGTGAGTGAATGTGTGCTGACAGGGTATATCTGTGAGTGAGTGTGTCCTGACTGAGTGAGTCTGTTATTGAGTGTGTGAGGGCAGATTGAGTCTGTGGCTGAGTGTGTCTGTGAGTGAGTGTGTGCTGGCTGAGTGAGTCTGTGAGTGAGTGTGTGCTGGCTGAGTGTGTGTGATAAGCTATTTGGGGACAAAGAGTTTAGTGTCATGTTTAAGGACAGTTGTGGCCCCCCTGGTATAGGCTCTACGTGTCTGCTAGACATAGAGAGTTTAAACTAACACAATGCTGCAATGTATCCTGTGCATAGACAATATTACGGGGCTGTCCTGGCAAACTCGAGACTATTGTCCACTATGTTATAGCTGGATCTATCAGAGGATTATAGAGAACCCTGGTTTCGGTTCCTGTTTGTTACATCCCATAAATCAGTTTCTGGGAGGTGAAGCACTTTGATATCAGCCAATCTTATATTTCTCTCTTTGACTACTTCTTTAGTGCTTGATACTACTAATATATTACTCTTTATCTGTCTTAGCCTGCTGGGTAAATAAATGGTAAAAAAGGACTCAGCATTCTTACACTGCACTCTATCCTCTTGATTTTCACATGGTTCCTATTTACTAGCCAGTATGGTTATGTATCAGGTAAATATAGCTTAAATGTGTTAGAATTGAGCCCCAGGAAGGAGGTCTCAGCCAATCAGATGAGACCTTTCAACTCTCCTGACTGGCTGAGAGTTCAAAAGCCTCCCGTGATTGGCTCAAAGCAAAGAGATGCCTGGACCAGGTAAGTGTATGTATGTGAGTGTGTGGATAAAAGGATTAACTCCTCTGATACTGCCTGTAACTGTCTAGCTTCTTAAGCGGTTAACTCCTCTGACACTGCCTCTATCTGTCTAGCCACCCAAGGGGTCAACTCCTCTGATAAAACCAGGGGGGGGGGGGGGATCAGGAAGGCGCAATATCAAGTTGAATAAGCTGTTGGTTTCAAATGCACATGTAGATATAGTCCAATGTTTAAAACAGAGTCCAATTCAGTGGATGAAGGAAATGGCTACTGCTGGAGGATACACTGGAAACAAATATTGGAAACAAATAACTGCAGGAACTCAACGCGTTTCGCTGGAACAGCTGTCACAGCTTCATCTAGGTTTGCAACCTTTTACTCAAAAAAAGAGGGAAGGGCCATGAGGGGTGGAGCCACAAAGGGGGCGGATTATCACTGAAATAATATATATTATTTGTATATCATGCCAGTGAGGAACGTGTTAATAATATATATTATCCTTTACCACCTCTACTGGAAGACTGTTCCATACATCCCCTACCCTCTCTGTAAAGTAATACTTTCATTAGTCCCTGGCCTTATCTTATATCTAGGATAACCTTATACCTCTCCCATTAATGCTTATACTCTTCCTCTACCACTTATGCTGGAAGACTATTCCATACACCCACCACCCTCTCAACAAAGTAATATTACGTTTCTGACCACAAAAAAACATTAAAATATTAAATATTTCCAGCCTTTTGAAAAGCTTGAGATGGACCCCAAACATATGTATATAACTAGGTGCATTTATACTTATATGAACTTTTCAATATTATATTCAACTATTTTATATGTAATAAAAATGTTATTGAAAAATTGTTCATTTCTTATTTGTATCCCTTCCTCTGCACCCACATTGCACCTAAAGAACTTAACACAGCACCATATAGCACCCACCGCACTTTGCACCCACATGTTTTGGCATGCCACAATGTCAATTTGCCCCCCAGAACATACCACAGTGTAACTTTTCCCCTGCAGAACACGCCACAGTGACACTTTGCCTCATAGTACATGTTATTTTGCCCCACAGAACATGCCACATGCCTGTTATATATCTATATATATGTGTATATATATATATATATATACATATACACACACTCCAAAGGATTATACTAGGCCCATATAAATAAATAAATATAGATGAAAAACTACAGACATGCATGGCGGCTAAAAGAGGACTTACAATTGATAAATTGAATATTACTATCCCAGTAATACAAATCTCACATAGAAAATGATAATATACGCACATAAAAATTATATAAAGATGATAACATGTAAAAACATCGGAATCAATAAATAAAAAAAATCCCAGCCATCAGAAAAATACAAATACAAAAAGGAGATAAGTATATGTCAAAAAGGCAGAATATTATGGCTTATTTATTATAAAAGGACATAATGTCCAGGGCTGAATTTAATCCACCTCCACCCAATGTTTTTAACTCATAAATCCATTTGGTTTCTCTTTGGGAGAGGGTTTTGGTAGTATTTCCTCCTCTCCAATGGGGGACTATTTTATCTATTCCAATACAGAGAAAGTTACTTGGAGCAAATTGGGGACATGCCTTGCAATGTTTAGGGACATTGCATTTAGCAGTCTTAGAGTTATCCCTTGGATACCTCCCAGGTGCTCAAGTACATTCATACATATAGATATATATATACAGAGGCGTCGCTAGTGGGGGGCTACTGGGGCTGAAGCCCCGGATCTAAACTTTATAGCCCCGGATGGCGACTCTGACCACGCTTCCTCGCGCTAGGCCCCGGCCTCTCACGCTCGGTCCTCCCCCTGCATGCTGCAATCTGGATGCTGGACAGCACCAGACTCCGGCCTCACCTCTCATGCGCATCTCCGCACCCTCACGCTTTGAATGCGAGTCTGGCAGAGTGTAAGAGAGAGTGGCAGGTATGAGTCTGCACGTGTATGTGAGTGACAGAGTTATGAACGTGTATGTATGTAAGTGGCAGAATGTAAATGGGTGTGAGTGGCAGAGGTTTGAGTGTGCATGTGTATGTATGTAAGTGGCAGAGTGTAAGTGGGGATGAGCGGCAGAGTTATGAGTGTGCATGTGTATGTATGTAAGTGGCAGAGTGTAAGTGGGGATGAGTGGCAGAGTTATGAGTGTGCATGTGTATGTATGTAAGTGGCAGTGTAAGTGGGTGTGAGTGGCAGAGTTATGAGTGTGCATGTGTATGTATGTAGGTGGCAGAGTGTTTGTGGCAGAGTTATGAGTGTGCACGTGTGTGATTGGCTGGGTGTGAGTGTTTGGAAGAGAGTAAGTGTGAGTGGCAGAGTTATGAGTGTGCATGTGTATGTATGTGAGTGGCAGAGTGTAAGTGGGTGTGAGTGGAAGAGAGTAAGCGTGAGTGGCAGAGTTATGTGTGTGAGTGGGAGAATGTAAGCGTGTGTGTGAGTGGCAGAGTGTGAGTGTTTGGAAGAGTGTGTGTGAATGAGTGTTATCGTGAGTGGCAGAGTTATGAGTGTGCGTGTATCTGTGTGTGAGTGGCAGAGTGTGTGAGAGTGAAAGTGTGAGTTATGAGTGTGTGTGAGTGTGACTCCCAGTGAGATTACTAGGAGAAATGTGATTAATTACTATGATTCATATTGAATGTGATAATCAAATGTGAAACAATGCTATCCTCTCATATTATTTTTATTTTCACACTTGATTATCACATTCAATATAAATAATAGTGATTCATCTTTATATTTAGTCTTTATATTGATGGCAATAAAAGTCCATACACATGGCATTACACATCCCATGTACCTGGTTATAGTATTAAACCCATACATTATGAATTTATGTGCTGCTTTACATTACATTATGGGCTTTACTCATGAAAGAGAGAATTGCAGGGAAGTGAGATGGGAATTTCAAAATTAAGGCTAAAGTAGCCAAGTTGGAAAAATTCTCCCATTCAGCTGCATTTCCATCTCAATTCCCTGCACTTCTCTCTTTTATGAGGTTGGTAGAAGGAGCATACCTTCATACCATAGCCTATTCTCCCCAGGGTAGAAGGCGCATACCTTCATACCTCAGCCTATTCTCCCCAGGGTAGAAGGAGCATACCTTCATACCTCAGCCTATTCTCCCCAGGGTAGAAGGAGAATACCTTCATACCTCAGCCTATTCTCCCCAGGGTAGAAGGAGCAGACCTTCATACCTCAGCCTATTCTCCCCAGGGTAGAAGGAGCACACCTTCATACCTCAGCCTATTCTCCCCAGGGTAGAAGGCGCATACCTTCATACCTCAGCCTATTCGCCCCAGGGTAGAAGGAGCATACCTTCATACCTCAGCCTATTCTCCCCAGGGTAGAAGGAGCATACCTTCATACCTCAGCCTATTCTCCCCAGGTTTTTGACCCCTTTTTATTAAAAAAAGAAATACTTATGATGTGTATGTGAGAGTTGCAGGTTTACACACGTGTCTGCGTGGCAGAATATCTGTGTGATATGCAAGTTTCTTGCGTGCCTTATTGTCTTATTGTATATTATGGTACAGTAATGTGCAGCATGAGTGTGTGATAAACTCACACACTGCACATTACTGTGAGTTTTATTGCTGTTGAGACTGTGATACACTCACACACTGCACATTACTGTGAGTTTTATTGCTGTGGAGTCTGTGTTATACCTACACATTTGCACAATACTGTGGAGTCAGTCACAGACAGACAGGCACACACACACACACACACATACAGACACACGCATACAGTCGGTCACAGGCAGACATACAGTCAGTCACAGACAAACACACACACACACACAGTCAGTAACAGACAGACAAACACATACAATCAGTCACAGACACATACAGTCGATCACAGGCCGACATACACACAGTCAGTCACATAAACACACACTGTCAGTCACATACACTTACACACAAGTCAGCAATTTTGTTGTTGTTTACGATATAAAAAGTGCATCTATCAATATGTCCCCCTCCTGCCTGCTATACCTCATTCTAGCCTGGTCTGTGCCCTGCTGTTGTTTCTAGCCCTGCTGAGCACACTCAGTGCTCGGACAATATAAGACTGTGCAGCCCGTGCACAGACTGGTATAATTGGCCAGGTATAATTTCCTGGTGCCCGGGATTTGTTGAGCCCTGATATATACCCATGTATACCTATTGTTCATTGGCATCATATATATCGGTATGTATGCTGCCTAACCATGTGAGCTTATTTACTCCATGTATGTTAGAGTGTGGATAGTGCTACTGTGTCAAACAAATTACCTTGTAACCCATACCCAAATAAAACACACGAGACAGTTGTTGGTGAATAAAAAAGGCCACAGCGATTTATTAACATAATAATAACTTGTAAGGACTGTATCAGCCAATCACCTTAACTATTTTAGTTCTCAAATAGATACATCCTAACAAATCATCTAAAATCCTTGCCAGTCACCTAAACTAACATTTTTAAATATATCTATAACCATATATATTAATGTGCAAGTAGCACCAAAGCAGTGGTACTCCCCTCCCCCCTCGTCCTAGGGTCTCTTTACCCTTTTACCTTACATTTTCCATGCTAACCACTAGCCGAACTCTCCTCGCTCAGTGGGCACGTAGTGATTTCTCACTTTTAAAAGGTTAGGGGAGGGCCGAGCCCAAAACGTAAACATCACATCGTCACTCCTCCCTTTTCTTTCATAAACCACGACCGGCAAGGACCTGCACCCCCGCCACAGGCACCGCTGTTTTACTGCCTTAAATCAGCGGGAGCCCCCCACCCCATCGCCATGGCCTGCTCAACTCCATCCTGTAATGCTAAATTAAATAAATCTAACCCCACGTCCGTGAGGTGAACCCCATCGCTCCTGAAATAAACCGCTGCATCCCGCTCGAAGACCCGATGGCGGATCGTGACGCCCCCAACCCCCAGTACAAACTTGGAAACATGTTTGTTGATCTTAATCCTGCATCTCTCCATTGCCTTCTGACCCTGTGCCACTCGCCAATAATTCCGTGGAACCAACTCCGACCAAACCAAGTGCACGTTAGGAAATAAGATCAACAATCTCGCCAAATCTTGCTTAATAAGGTCACAGAGACCCCACACCGGGATAGACCCCAGGTCATTACCCCCCAAGTGGATTAGTAACACATCAGGTGGCCCTAGTAATCTGGAAAGGCTAACCAGCTCAGGGAGTAAACTTACCCACCGCATGCCCCTTATACCTATCCAGCGAACTTCCGCCACCGCTGCTGGGAATCCTAAACGCTCCCCCCCGGACCGGATTGCTGCGCGCTGTCGGGCCCAAAATATATAGGAGTGGCCTATGAGCCAAAGCTTCCTGACTGCAAGACCTGGGAAGACAGAGCAGAAGATACCTCCATGAGACCCACTGGGCGAATATAAGACATAAAACGCCGAGATTCCCACCTGCCAATGCGCCTAATCGCCTTTTCTGCAAAGCCCAACCTCGAAGCCTCCGATGCTGCCCCAATGCGAAATGAATGTCCCCCAAAAGTGGAGCCATCCAAACCTAAAGCCGCAAGCGCCAACTTAAATACTTTTACAAACTGGTAGCGTGATAATGAAGACCCATCCCCATGAAGCAGCAACGGCCCCGAAGCTGTAGGACGCACAGCGCTATACGCATCAAAACCTGCTACCGGGCAGACTAAGGAACCCGGGACTTCCCGCAGAAAAACCCACGCCCCTTTTGCAAGAACATCAGTTTTTGACCGCCGTAGTCTAAAACGCAGCCCACCCGATTCCCGTATTACATCCTCAAAGAGGACACCCCCAGCCCTTTGTTTCGACGGGCTGACCAACTCCCCCACCCTCAGGGCCCCAAAGAATGCCAGGGAAAAAGCTAGCCGGAACAACGCCGCTTCAAAGGTAGACACACAAACAGAAGGGAGGACATGGACAATACCTAACAGTAACGCCCCGGAAACTGGGCGCCGTTGGTCGCCAACCCTGTCCCCCTCCCCCGTCTCCAGCCCTTCAATGATTGCCGCACTAAAAATTCCTTTGTGATATCCCTGAACCCGGCTACCTTGAACCAAAAACTGAGGCCCGCCAGTCGCGTAGCCACCACATTTGCCGAGAAACCCGAAGCCTCCCAAGACCACATAAGCCATAACAAACCCTGGAGTCTGTCTGTGTCATCAATGAACCCCCCACAGGCCTGAGCAAACCCCTGCCAGTCATTCCAGACCTTACCATACTTCGCCCATGTGGCCTGCGAAACCGAGTTACCAATCCACTGGGCTACTCGACCAGCCCAAGGCTCCACAGAGCCGGAGGGCAAGGGAACCCCGCCGAATCCGCCCCCGGGGCCGCCGCCCTGAAAGTCTCCCACTGCAAACGAGAGAGAGCGTCCGCCATTACATTTGACACCCCCGGTATATGTACTGCCCTGCACGAAACATTCCATCTCAAGCAATACAATACAAGTTTGCGCAGGAGGCGAACCACCGGAGGGGAAGAGGCGGTGAGATTGTTTATCGCCATCACCACCCCCATATTATCACAGTGGAACACAACTTTCCTATCCTTTAGCAAATCACCCCACAACACCACCGCTACCACAATGGGAAAGAGCTCCAAAAAAGGCAAGATTCCTAGTGAGCCCAGAGGCATACCATGCCACCGGCCACGACTCGGCGCACCAATGAGCCCCTAAAATTGCCCCGAACCCAACTGACCCAGCCGCATCCTTATACAAGTGGAGATCGTCATTGGAGACCTCAGGAGCCTGCCACAATGATCTCCCGTTGTATGATTCCAAAAACACTTCCCAAACCGACAAATCAGCCAATAGTGGGCGAGTCAGTCGAATGAAATAACGCGGGTGAACGACCCCCGCCGTAGCTGCCGCCAAGCGCCTATTAAAAACCTTGAGTTTTCCCAACAGCGACTGCAGCTGTTGCAGACGGATTTTCTTTAAACCCTTCGCCGCTGTTATATCAGCCCGCAGCCCCACCACTTTATCCCATGGGAGCCTACACTCCATCTCACCCGAATCTATCTCTATCCCCAGGAAACTGAGACAAGTCGACGGACCCTCTGTTTTTTCCGGAGCCAATGGCACCCCGAAACCTTGCGATACCGACTGAACCGAGGAAAGCAAATGTGCACACACATGCAAGTTAGGGGGACCCACCACCAAAAAGTCATCCAAATAATGCATGACGGAGTCAAAACCCGACTCCATCCGCACGACCCATTCTATGAACGTGCTGAAGCACTCAAAATAAAAGCACGAGATAGAGCAACCCATTGGCAAGCTCAAATCTACATAAAACTGGCCTTCGAAATAACAACCCAAAAGATGGTGGCAATCCGGATGAACCGGCAGGAGGCGGAACGCAGATTCCACATCAGTCTTAGCCATCAATGCCCCACGGCCGGCCGCCTGCACCATCCGGACCGCGGAGTCGAATGATGCATATGCTACCCTGCAGAGTTCTGCGCTGATGTCATCATTCACCGATTCCCCGTAAGGAAACGACAAGTGATGAATAAGCCTGAATTTCCCCGGTTCTTTTTTGGGGACCACTCCCAACGGAGACACCCTCAGATTACTTAAAGGCGGAGAAGGAAAAGGGCCGGCCATCCGACCCAGCGCCACCTCCTTCCCTAACTTATCCCTAACTACCCCCGGGTGATCCAGAACGGATTTTAAATTCCGCAAGGACAGTGGGACCTCCCTGTCCCGGAAAGGGATCCAGAAACCGTCCTCGAAACCCCTTAAGAGAATCCCCGCCGCCTTCCTGTTCCGATACCTACTTAGCCAGGGACGCATCGCGGCGACGTCCACTGGCGTCCTCCCCCTTTTCTCCCAAATCCGGTTTTCCCCCGGACTTGTTTCGTTTAAAACACTTTGAAGCCGGGTGGGATCCCCCACAACCGGAACATTCGTGTTTAAAGCGACATCCCGCCCCAAACTTACATTGCCCATCATTGTACTTCCAGCAACGACCCCCCCGACGTTGAGTGGCCGGAGGAGTGGGCGTACCCATCCCCCCGGCCCCCCCAAGAAAGGACGCCATGCCCCCTTGGTGTGCCGCGGGGCGAGTCATGATAGACAGCCACAAACCGATGTCCATTTGATCCCATGACAAAGATGGCCGGACCGCCAGGCGCTGGCGGAACTGCTCATCATAGGTCCACCACCCTAAACCCCCATATACACGACATGCATGCCAGATCATGTCCTGATAACAAAATAACGCTGAGCATTTGTCAGGGGATTTCTCCCCTATAATGCTCGCCAGAATAGAAAATGCCCGGATCCAATTCCCCAAATTTTTGGGGATCTTCCTATAGCGGTATTTTTCTTTCTCGCGTTCGGACTCTTTCAACTCCTTCTCTGGAGGAGGAACCTCCTCCAAGGGAATGAGCGAGTATATCTCAATGTACTCCCCTTTCCAAATCCGATCCCTAATCTCCTGCTTGACATGGAGCCCCAGAGGGCCAGACCAACACATATAAGTTGCCCCATGGGCCATCGGAGCTACCGGAGCCACTGACGTAGCTGACAGTGGGTCAGGTTGACGTGTGCGCCGCCGAGGCCTCAGCCTGCGGAGGCGCTGAAACGGCAACCTGTGCCAGTACCGTAGCTGGTGCCAGCACTGCGGAGGCAGCAGTACCTTGCACCACCGCCCCACCTCCAGCATTCCCCCAAGCCTGACTAAGACCCCCCCGGGCACCGCCGGAGCCCCCCATACCCCCCCGACCTGTGCATCCAGTGACGTAGCAACTACCCCCTGTGCACCCAACTGCGCCTGATTCCAAAGCCCCCGCATCCCCTGAACAAACCCTAACCAAGCCTGCTCCTGCATACCCTGTGTCCCCTGTGTCCCCAGCCCGCCATCCCCCGTTGTAAGTGCACCATACTCACCAGCTGAGCCGGCCAGAGGACCCACCGATGCCGCCATAGACACAGGAACAGCTAAACCGCCCGCACTCGGCATTACCGGAGCCGGGGTGCTGTGAACCATAGCCGGTAGTGGGGATACCTGAAAAGGAAAAACTTGTGAGGGACTACTGATACCAGCTATCGCTGCTGGAGGCCCAGCCACAGACCCCCTGGAAGGCGGCACAGGAACAGCAATAAGGGAGGTAGGGGAACTGGAAAGGAACATCCTCCCCAGAAGACCCCCCACTGGATGGTGACAGGGGCCCCCCCCACCTCAACCCACCAGGAGGTGAACCCGTGGTCCTCCGTTTTTGGGCCCGGGGCCTACTTACTGGTCTGGGCGCCCGACGGGAACTCCTCCTCCTGGAGGAGCTTGCAGCAGCCGGGATGGGAAGCGGGGCTGCACCGGAGACAGTGTCAGCCCCGTTGAAGGCATCTGCACCCGCCGCCACCGATCTCCTCGCGGAGGAGCGGGTCCCCCTGGTGGCACTCGGCGGTGCAGACACTGTGTGCGTGGGCGCGCGAGAGACCACGCGGGAAGATGCGGGTCTCGCGGGAGTAACACTCACCGTCTGCTCAGCTCCACTGGCAGCCCTGCTCCTCGATCGGGGAAGGATGTCCACGTCAGGACTCAGTCTAGCGGGCGGGCGGATCCGACGCCTCACACTCCCGCGGTCCACCGGATCAGGGATCACAGCCGGGTGCAGCCTGCAGAGCTGTGACAGGAGCTGCCTGCCACCATCAACCGCCGCTTCAGCCCTCAAAGCATCAAGGATCTTCTCGACATCTATGCTGAGGCCGGTAAGAAAACTCCAAAGAGGTAAGTAGCAGCACCACCAACTTCTTTGAGTGTATGCAGGGGTTATAAAATGGCTGCTGCAAGGGGAGGGGTGGCACAGACTTTATACTGCTACCCCCAAGTCCTCTCCTTGCCCAGTCCATGACCCCTACACACTCCCACTGCCACATACATGCCCTGTCCATCACAGCAAGCTTTGACTACCAGGGTTCTTATCTATCTCGGGCTCCAGCCCCGGATCTTTTGGAGACCTAGCAACGCCTGTGTGTGTGTGTGTGTGTGTGTGTGTGTGTGTGTGTGTGTGTGTTTGTTTATATATATATATATACCCATTAAGCTTATTTTCAATTATTTTTTTATTTCGAAATTTTCAAAATTAGATCATTACAAGTTCAAAGAGCTTTTAAGTCAAGAGCGAAAAGTGAACTGTACAATACGAAATTAAATTACACTTGAATATTACATCTTAGTATGCGTAGTACAGTGAAATCATAACATCTAGCCCATGAACCTGAGTCAATCAGCTGCACTCTAAGTGTGTTAAACCATTCTACAGTACATGGGTATCTCGAATACAATGGAGAGTAGTCATAAGCAGGTTCGACAATATACTTGACTAACAAGATTTAACTGCGACTTACATCGACCCTCATATACCCTCACCACAAAAAGCTTTCATCCATTGTCCGTGGGGTGTAGACTGAAGCTGCATCTAGCACAGTCAGTCCAATTCACTCATCCAGCACATCATTCATACAGTTCATTCTGGTCCCGGTGTGTGGGAGAGGTCGGGTAAAAACGGAGTCCCGAGGTGGAGCTAGGTTCAAAGAGATTATTGTCACTAATGGTTTTTCCAGTGTTTTTTCCAAGGGGCCCAAATATGTTGATAGTTTTCAAACTGATCCAGGCTCCAGTAGAAGCCTGCCTCCATGTTAAATTGGAAGTCTATTTGATTCATGATGTCCTGCCATTGAATAGCCCCTTTATTTTTATAGTTCCTTGCGATACATATCTTCACCGCTGTTAGAACTTGGACTACAAGGCTCTTCAGCGTGTTATTCACAGGGATCTAAATATTAAAAAGAAACTTTTCTGGAGTCAAATTGAGAGAAAACCCTAACATGCCGCTCAGTAACATAGTAACATAGTAACATAGTAACTTAGGTTGAAAAAAGACCAAAGTCCATCAAGTTCAACCCTTCTACCTATCATTTCTGCGTTTTGATTCAAAAGAAGGCAAAAAAAAACCCCTAAGGAAGCTTTTTCGAATGTTGCCTCCTAGGGGGAAAAAAAATTCCTTCTTGACTCCAAAAGGGCAATCAGATTTCTCCTTGGATCAAAAAACTCTATTATTAATGCTCATTCTATTATTAATACCCCTGTATGTTCTGCTTTTCTAAAAAATCATCCAGACCATTTTTAAATGCATCTATTGTGGTTGATAGCACTACCTCTCTTGGCAGTGAGTTCCATAATTTCCAACACTATGAGTCCGTCCCTCCCCCTGCAGGGTGACATAGACAGAAGGAGGAAGGAGTCTGTCCCTCCCCCTGCAGGGCGACATAGAAAGAAGGAGGAAGGAGTCTGTCCCTCCCCCTGCAGGGCGACATAGACAGAAGGAGCTAGGAGTCTGTCTCTCCCCCTGCTGGGTGACATAGACAGAAGGAGGAAGGAGTCTGTCCCTCCCCCTGCAGGTTGACATAGACAGAAGGAGCTAGAAGTCTGTCCCTCCCCCTGCTGGGTGACACAGGCAGAAGGAGCTAGGAGTCTGTCTCTCCCCCTACAGGGCGACACAGACAGGCACTATGAGTCTGTCCCTCCCCCTGCAGGATGACACAGACTACACTATGAGTCCGTCCCTCCCCCTGCAGGGTGACATACAGGGAGTGCAGAATTATTAGGCAAATGTGTATTTTGACCACATCATCCTCTTTATGCATGTTTTCTTACTCCAAGCTGTATAGGCTCGAAAGCCTACTACCAATTAAGCATATTAGGTGATGTGCATCTCTGTAATGAGAAGGGGTGTGGTCTAATGACATCAACACCCTATATCAGGTGTGCATAATTATTAATACAAAACACAAAGTGTAGACTGCTGCGCCTGTATGTAAACGGGTATGCAGCACTCGGGCACCGCTAGTGTCTCACTTCTAGCAAAATAAATACAATACAAAGAAAAACGTGACCAGTGCGCTTCAACCAACACTACACACACTTATAGTGTGCCACTTGGCCACAGTTGAGTGGCCACTTGGCACAATTCATTCACTTTATTTCACTTTTTCTTTGATATATTACACTATTGTGTGTTTTATTCTTTTATTTTTCATATTCCCTTTGTACAACACTGCAAGATACATACTTGTTCTAAGGGTAAATATAAGTGTGTGTAGTGTTGGTTGAAGCGCACTGGTCACGTTTTTCTTTGTAGTGCATAATTATTAGGCAACTTCCTTTCCTTTGGCAAAATGGGTCAAAAGAAGGGCTTGACAGGCTCAGAAAAGTCAAAAATAGTGAGATATCTTGCAGAGGGATGCAGCACTCTTAAAATTGCAAAGCTTCTGAAGCGTGATCATGGAACAATCAAGCGTTTTATTCAAAATAGTCAACAGGGTCTCAAGAAGCGTGTGGAAAAACCAAGGCGCAAAATAACTGCCCATGAACTGAGAAAAGTCAAGCGTGCAGCTGACACGATGCCACTTGCCACCAGTTTGGCCATATTTCAGAGCTGCAACATCACTGGAGTGCCCAAAAGCACAAGGTGTGCAATACTCAGAGACATGGCCAAGGTAAGAAAGGCTGAAAGATGACCACCACTGAACAAGACACACAAGCTGAAACGTCAAGACTGGGCCAAGAAATATCTCAAGACTGATTTTTCTAAGGTTTTATGGACTGATGAAATGAGAGTGAGTCTTGATGGGCCAGATGGATGGGCCCGTGGCTGGATTGGTAAAGGGCAGAGAGCTCCAGTCCGACTCAGACGCCAGCAAGGTGGAGGTGGAGTACTGGTTTGGGCTGGTATCATCAAAGATGAGCTTGTGGGGCCTTTTCGGGTTGAGGATGGAGTCAAGCTCAACTCCCAGTCCTACTGCCAGTTCCTGGAAGACACCTTCTTCAAGCAGTGGTACAGGAAGAAGTCTGCATCCTTCAAGAAAAACCATGATTTTCATGCAGGACAATGCTCCATCACACGCGTCCAAATACTCCACAGCGTGGCTGGCAAGAAAGGGTATAAAAGAAGAAAATCTAATGACATGGCCTCCTTGTTCACCTGATCTGAACCCCATTGAGAACCTGTGGTCCATCATCAAATGTGAGATTTACAAGGAGGGAAAACAGTACACCTCTCTGAACAGTGTCTGGGAGGCTGTGGTTGCTGCTGCACGCAATGTTGATGGTGAACAGATCAAAACACTGACAGAATCCATGGATGGCAGGCTTTTGAGTGTCCTTGCAAAGAAAGGTGGCTAGATTGGTCACTGATTTGTTTTTGTTTTGTTTTTGAATGAAAGAAATTTATATTTGTGAATGTTGAGATGTTATATTGGTTTCACTGGTAAAAATAAATAATTGAAATGGGTATATATTTGTTTTTTGTTAAGTTGCCTAATAATTCTGCACAGTAATAGTCACCTGCAAACACAGATATCCCCCTAAAATAGCTAAAACTAAAAACTACTTCCAAAAATATTCAGCTTTGAAATTAATTCGTTTTTTGGGTTCATTGAGAACATAGTTGTTGTTCAATAATAAAATTAATCCTCAAAAATACAACTTGCCTAATAATTCTGCACTCCCTGTAGACAGAAGGAGGAAGGAGTCTGTCCCTCACCCTGCAGAGCGACATAGACAGAAGGAGGAAGGAGTCTGTCCCTCCCCCTGCTGGGTGACATAGACAGAAGGAGGAAGGAGTCTGTCCCTCCCCCTGCTGGGTGACATAGACAGAAGGAGCTAGGAGTCTCTCCCTCCCCCTGCAGGGTGACACAGACAGAAGGAGCTAGGAGTCTGTCCCTCCCCCTGCAGGGCGACACAGACAGAAGGAGCTAGGAGTCTGTCCCTCCCCCTGCTGGGTGACACAGGCAGAAGGAGCTAGGAGTCTGTCTCTCCCCCTACAGGGCGACACAGACAGGCACTATGAGTCTGTCCCTCGCCCTGCTGGCCGACATAGACAGAAGGAGGAAGGAGTCTGTCCCTCCCCCTGCAGGGCGACATAAACAGAAGGAGGAAGGAGTCTGTCCCTTCCCCTGCAGGCAACACAGACTACATGATGAGTCCGTCCCTCCCCCTGCAGGGCAACATAGACAGAAGGAGGAAGGAGTCTGTCAATCCCCCTGCAGGGTGACATAGACAGAAGGAGCTAGGAGTCTGTCCCTCCCACTGCAGGGTGACATAGACAGAAGGAGCTAGGAGTCTCTCCCTCCCCCTGCAGGGTGACACAAACAGAAGGAGCTAGGAGTCTGTCCCTCCCCCTGCTGGGTGACATACACAGAAGGAGGAAGGAGTTCTGTCCCTCCCCCTGCAGGATGACACAGACTACACTATGAGTCCGTCCCTCCCCCTGCAGGGCGACAAAGACAGAAGGAGCTAGGAGTCTGTCTCTCCCCCTGCTGGGTGACACAGACAGAAGGAGGAAGGAGTCTGTCCCTCCCCCTGCTGGGTGACACAGACAGAAGGAGGAAGGAGTCTGTCCCTCCCCCTGCTGGGTGACACAGACAGAAGGAGGAAGGAGTCTGTCCCTACCCCTGCAGGGTGACATACACAGAAGGAGCTAGGAGTCCGTCCCTCCCCCTGCAGGGTGACATAGACAGACTACACTATGAGTCCGTCCCTCCCCCTGCTGGGTGACATAGAAAGAAGGAGCTAGGAGTCTCTCCCTCCCTCTGCAGGGTGACACAGACAGAAGGAGCTAGGAGTCTGTCCCTCCCCCTGCAGGATGACACAAACTACACTATGAGTCCGTCCCTCCCCCTGCAGGGTGACATAGACAGAAGGAGGAAGGAGTCTGTCCCTCCCCCTGCAGGGCGACATAGACAGAAGGAGGAAGGAGTCTGTCCCTCCCCCTGCAGGGGAACATAGACAGAAGGAGGAAGGAGTCTGTCTCTCCCCCTGCTGGGTGACACAGACAGAAGGAGGAAGGAGTCTGTCCCTCCCCCTGCTGGTTGACACAGACAGAAGGAGGAAGGAGTCTGTCCCTACCCCTGCAGGATGACACAGACTACACTATGAGTCCGTCCCTCCCCCTGCAGGGTGACATAGACAGAAGGAGGAAGGAGTCTGTCCCTCCCCCTGCAGGGCGACATAGACAGAAGGAGGAAGGAGTCTGTCCCTCCGCCTGCAGGGCGACATAGACAGAAGGAGGAAGGAGTCTGTTCATCCCCCTGTTGGGTGACATAGACAGAAGGAGGAAGGAGTCTGTCCCTCCCCCTACAGGGCGACATAGACAGAAGGAGGAAGGAGTCTGTTCCTCCCCCTGCTATGTGACATAGACAGAAGGAGGAAGGAGTCTGTCCCTCCCCCTGCAGGGTGACACAGACTACACTATGAGTCCGTCCCTCCCCCTGCAGGGTGACATAGACAGAAGGAGGAAGGAGTCTGTCCCTCCCCCTGCAGGGCGACATAGACAGAAGGAGGAAGGAGTCTGTCCCTCCCCCTGCAGGGCGACATAGACAGAAGGAGGAAGGAGTCTGTTCCTCCCCCTGCTGGGTGAATTAGGCAGAAGGAGGAAGGAGTCTGTCCCTCCCCCTGCAGGGTGACAAAGACAGGCACTATGAGTCTGTTCCTCCCCCTGCAGGGTGACACAGACAGGCACTATGAGTCTATTCCTCCCCCTGCAGGCCGACATAGACAGAATGAGGAAGGAGTCTGTCCATCCCCCTGCTGGGTGACACAGGCAGAAGGAGGAAGGAGTCTGTCCCTCCTCCTGCAGGGAGACATAGACAGAAGGAGGAAGGAGTCTGTCCCTCCCCCTGCAGGATGACACAGACTACACTATGAGTCCGTCCCTCCCCCTGCAGGGCGACATAGACAGAAGGAGGAAGGAGTCTGTCCCTCCTCCTGCAGGGAGACATAGACAGAAGGAGGAAGGAGTCTGTCCCTCCCCCTGCAGGATGACACAGACTACACTATGAGTCCGTCCCTCCCCCTGCAGGATGACATAGACTGAAGGAGGAAGGAGTCTGACCCTCCCCCTGCAGGGCGACATAGACAGAAGGAGGAAGGAGTCTGTCCCTCCCCCTGCAGGGTGACACAGACAGGCACTATGAGACTGTCCCTCCCCCTGCAGGCTGACATAGACAGAAGGAGGAAGGAGTCTGTCCCTCCCCCTGCAGGGCGACATAGACAGAAGGAGGAAGGAGTCTGTTCCTCCCCATGCTGGGTGACATAGACAGAAGGAGGAAGGAGTCTGTCCCTCCCCCTGCAGGGTGACACAGACAGGCACTAGGAGTCCGTCCCTCCCCCTGCAGGGTGACATAGACAGAAGGAGGAAGGAGTCTGTCCCTCCCCCTGCAGGGCGACATAGACAGAAGGAGGAAGGAGTCTGTCCCTCCGCCTGCAGGGCGACATAGACAGAAGGAGGAAGGAGTCTGTTCATCCCCCTGTTGGGTGACATAGACAGAAGGAGGAAGGAGTCTGTCCCTCCCCCTGCTGGGTGACACAGGCAGAAGGAGCTAGGAGTCTGTCCCTCCCCCTACAGGGCGACATAGACAGAAGGAGGAAGGAGTCTGTTCCTCCCCCTGCTATGTGACATAGACAGAAGGAGGAAGGAGTCTGTCCCTCCCCCTGCAGGGTGACACAGACTACACTATGAGTCCGTCCCTCCCCCTGCAGGGTGACATAGACAGAAGGAGGAAGGAGTCTGTCCCTCCCCCTGCAGGGCGACATAGACAGAAGGAGGAAGGAGTCTGTCCCTCCCCCTGCAGGGCGACATAGACAGAAGGAGGAAGGAGTCTGTTCCTCCCCCTGCTGGGTGAATTAGGCAGAAGGAGGAAGGAGTCTGTCCCTCCCCCTGCAGGGTGACAAAGACAGGCACTATGAGTCTGTTCCTCCCCCTGCAGGGTGACACAGACAGGCACTATGAGTCTATTCCTCCCCCTGCAGGCCGACATAGACAGAATGAGGAAGGAGTCTGTCCATCCCCCTGCTGGGTGACACAGGCAGAAGGAGCTAGGAGTCTGTCTCTCCCCCTACAGGGCGACATAGACAGGCACTATGAGTCTGTCCCTCCCCCTGCAGGCCAACATAGACAGAAGGAGGAAGGAGTCTGTCCCTCCCCCTGCACGGCGACATAGACAGAAGGAGCTAGGAGTCTGTCCCTCCCCCTGCAGGGTGACACAAACAGAAGGAGCAAGGAGTCTCTCCCTCCCCCTGCAGGGTGACACAGACAGAAGGAGCTAGGAGTCTGTCCCTCCCCCTGCAGGGCGACATAGACAGAAGGAGGAAGGAGTCTGTCCCTTCCCCTGCAGGGCGACATAGACAGAAGGAGCTAGGAGTCTCTCCCTCCCCCTGCAGGCAACACAGACTACACTATGAGTCCGTCCCTCCCCCTGCAGGGCGACATAGACAGAAGGAGGAAGGAGTCTGTCCCTCCTCCTGCAGGGAGACATAGACAGAAGGAGGAAGGAGTCTGTCCCTCCCCCTGCAGGATGACACAGACTACACTATGAGTCCGTCCCTCCCCCTGCAGGATGACATAGACTGAAGGAGGAAGGAGTCTGACCCTCCCCCTGCAGGGCGACATAGACAGAAGGAGGAAGGAGTCTGTCCCTCCCCCTGCAGGGTGACACAGACAGGCACTATGAGACTGTCCCTCCCCCTGCAGGCTGACATAGACAGAAGGAGGAAGGAGTCTGTCCCTCCCCCTGCAGGGCGACATAGACAGAAGGAGGAAGGAGTCTGTTCCTCCCCATGCTGGGTGACATAGACAGAAGGAGGAAGGAGTCTGTCCCTCCCCCTGCAGGGTGACACAGACAGGCACTATGAGTCTGTCCCTCCCCCTGCAGGCTGACATAGACAGAAGAAGGAAGGAGTCTGTCCATCCCCCTGCTGGGTGACACAGGCAGAAGGAGCTAGGAGTCTGTCTCTCCCCCTACAGGGCGACACAGACAGGCACTATGAGTCTGTCCCTCCCCCTGCAGGCCAACATAGACAGAAGGAGGAAGGAGTCTGTCCCTCCCCCTGCAGGGCGACATAGACAGAAGGAGCTAGGAGTCTGTCCCTTCCCCTGCAGGCCAACATAGACTACACTATGAGTCCGTCCCTCCCCCTGCAGGGCGACATAGACAGAAGGAGGAAGGAGTCTGTCCCTCCCCCTGCAGGCCGACATAGACAGATGGAGGAAGGAGTCTGTCCCTCCCCCTGCTGGGTGACACAGACAGAAGGAGCTAGGAGTCTGTCTCTCCCCCTACAGGGCGACACAGACAGGCACTATGAGTCCGTCCCTCCCCCTGCTGGGTGACATAGACAGAAGGAGGAAGGAGTTTGTCCCTCCCCCTGCAGGGCAACATAGACAGAAGGATGAAGGAGTCTGTCCCTCCCCCTGCTGGGTGACACAGACAGAAGGAGCTAGGAGTCTGCCCTCCCCCCCCCCCCCCTTACAGGGTGACACAGACAGGCACAATGAGTCTGTCCCTCCCCCTGCAGGGTGACACAGACAGAAGGAGCTAGGAGTCTGTCCCCCCCCCCCTGCAGGGTGACACAGACAGAAGGAGCTGGGAGTCTGCCCCTCCCCCTCCCTGGTGACACAGACAAATGAGGTTATAAATTGCCTCACATATAAAAAAAAAAAAAACTACAGGAAAAGGGCGACTCACTTTGTTCATGGAGAAGCAGGTTCTATCCCAGTCCAGAGAGGCACCAAGGGATTTCAGCTGATGATAAAGTCTCCTTTCCTGATAAGACAAACAGTGTAATATTGAGAAACAGACATACCCGCAATACACAATGACATCCACAAGATGTCGCTCCAACGTACTCTTCCTTCTACTTCCACATGGTACCTAGAAATTCTTCTCAACCAAAGTCATGTCTAGAGTTGAGCGGACACCTGGATGTTTCGGGTTCAGCGGGTTCGGCTGAACTTTTAAAAAAAGTCCTTGGTCGAACTTGAGCCCGAACACGAGCCCAGAACCCCATAATAATAATGAGGGGGGGACCTAATGTCCCCTCCAGGTCCCCACCCATTGCCCGCGGGTGGGGACCTTAAAATAATAATGAGGGGGGGGCCTAGTGTCTCCCCCCCCCCCCGCTCATTACCTATTGCCCTCAGTTGGGGATCTTAAAATAATAATGAGGGGGGGACCTAGTGTCACATGTCCTCCAACTGTATGCATGTGTTGCAAGTTTGTTAACACATAGATCATGTTTTACACACAAGCAGCCACCACGTAGCTGGGGCTATAGGAAGTATGCAGAGGTACAGCTGTGTCTGGAAAACACACACGATTAGGAAAATGACCGTGTGCTCTGCGTCAGTCACAGTGAGCGCAGGAGAGTCCTGTATGTTTTACCTTTCTTTTCACCTGGAGCTGTGTCGCTCTCATACTTTATCACCTCTTTGTCCTTCCATTTCTGGTCTTTTGTAGGTGAAACCTGCGAGGAAAAGGGACTTACAGAAACGGATGCATTTTTTAAACAGCAAGTGCGCCTCTGTGTACATGTACCAGATACAGAATACCAGTTAAATTTGTCACCTAAACTAAAATCCTGACTGCCCACACTAGCTGAGTAAAAGTAATTTTTTTTTTTTTTTCTGCAGGAACCAATGAGAATAATGCCATTCAATGGAATTTCCTGTGTCTCTAGTGGTCATCAGAGAATGTGTTGCATCACAGGAAGTGACTAAATGAAACAAAACTTTATATGCTCAGTGTCTATATAATCAGTGCTGCCGCACCTGCAGTAAACATGCAGAGTAATCACTGGGGTGGGCTTGAGTCAAATATGAAAAATGGGATTTATGTAGAATGCCTGCATCAAATCACACAGGGATAAAAGCCTGTGTATTATACAAGAAGTGATCTAGATCTTGCACCAAAGTGAGTTTAGTGATGAGACTGTCCCTATAACTTTGTAACCAGGGATCTCCTACAATTCTGCACTAATTTCCCAATGACCGGGGGTAATTACTTGACCACTATTGACCTGTGCAAGGGGTATTGGCAAATCCCCTTGGAGCCTGATGCTATTCCTAAGTCTGCATTCGTCACCCCATTTGGCTTGTACCAATTTAAGGTCATGCCATTTGGGATGAAGAATGCCCCAGCTACTTTTCAAAGGATGGCAGACCGGCTCTTAGAGGGATTTCAGGGCTTCGCCTGTGCTTATCTAGATGACATAGCCATTTACAGCAGCACTTGGGAGGCCCACCTGGAGCACATTTCTGTAGTACTCATGTGAATTCAAGAGGCAGGATTAACCTTGAAACCAGAAAAATGTCATGTAGGCATGGCCGAGGTCCAATACCTAGGCCATAGGGTAGGGTCAGGCAAGCAGAGGCCTGAGCCAGCTAAAATTGAGGCTATCACGCAGTGGCCCCAAGCACGCACCAAGACACAGGTTATGGCCTTTCTGGGAACAGCTGGCTATTATAGGAAATTTGTGTCAGATTATAGCGCCACAGCCAAACCCCTTACCGATCTTACCAAAAAGTCGTTACCTAGGCAAGTAGTATGGTCTCCGGAGTGTGAGGAGGCCTTCCAGAAACTCAAGCTTGCGTTAAGTAAAACCCCTGTATTGGCGGCACCTGACCACACTAAAAGATTCCTCGTTCACACAGATGCCTCAATGTTCGGACTGGGAGCCGTGTTAAGTCAAGTGGGGGACGATGGCCAGGAGCATCCGGTAGCATATCTGAGCCGAAAACTTATACCCAGAGAGGTCAGTTATGCCACCGTTGAGAAAGAGTGTTTGGCATTAGTCTGGGCCCTGAAGAAATTACAGCCTTATTTATATGGACAGAGTAGCCAGAGATAACCCCAGACTGCTAAGATGGAACTTGGCACTGCAACCCTATAATTTTACAATGCAGTACCGGCCAGGGAAGCAGAATGCCAACGCAGATGGGTTATCCCGGCAAACAGAACTGGAAAAACAAAGTTTGACAGCGGACATCCCCAAGCCAACCCGTTAGGGTCTAGGCGGGTATGCCGTCCCATGGAACTAAGGGGGAGCTATGTGGCGAAAGGAAGAGTTTTGTTTAATTCCACTTGTTTTATATTGTGGCGAAAGGAAGAGTTTTGTTTAATTCCACTTGTTTTATATACCAAGTTAGCTCCATTTGTGAGCTTGTTCATTACTAATGGCCTGCTGGTTTTGAGATGGCTCCAGGGTGTCTCAGGATGTATCCCAGAGTCAATAGGACAATGGGCTATAGCCTGAGACATCCTGGCAAGTTATGGATTAAAGGTAATTAGTTTAAGAGTTCAAGGGAGAGGATCTTGATTGGGGTCAGGAAGGTTATCAGTCAGGGCTATTTCAATGTAATTATAATGCTAATGTTTGTTTTCATTGGGAGCTTGATACTGTATTTGGTGTGCTGGGGGAAGCTGGGGTGGGATTATACTGTAATCCATTTATCTCTCCAGATGTGGGGAGGAGTTCTGGCAGAGCATAAAAAGAATGATTTGAAAGCTGAATAGACACACTGATTTTACCCCTTCATGAAGTCTCGGCTCATGTTTGGGGAACTGGGATTTTATATTCACTTTGCATCGTATTTCGGCTGTTTATTCGGGAGTAAGCTGCACAGGGCTCATTTATTATATATGGGATCCTTTACATGGTCTGACCGGGAAAGACACGTTTTCACACATAAGAGTAAGAGACTTCCTCAAAAAAAGATAGGAATTTAACAGTAACCCAATAGTAGATAGTAGATAGTAGATAAAGGAACATTCATCCACATTTGGTGGACTTGTGATAAGGTCAAACATCTGTGGAAATCAGTGTTAGACATAATTACACAATGGACTGGTCTAGCATTAGAATTCATACCGAGCAAGATATTACTATTAAAGGGATTACCCAAAATGTCATGGGGGGGAAAATACGCTATAGTCGCACATACAATAGTAGCAACAATGGTGATAATAGCTAGACAATGGAAATCTTCAGAGGATATCCCTTTGGAACATGTAATATCTCAACTACTATACCAGTTAAAGATGGAAAATGTTTCAACAAGGATATTCAGTGAAAAGATTAAAACAAATAAAAAATGGGTGGACTGGGGAAAAAATAATAAGAGAAATAAACACAGGTCTAGATGAGTTACCCGAGATAAAGAATTAAAATAAGGGATAAAGAGAGAGGAGAAAGGGGGAGAAGAAAGGGAAAAAAAAAATATAGGAGAAGCTGGAAGGAAATAAGCGGTGGTGGGGGGTGTGGGGAATACTCTGCATCTGGGGAGCACATTGTCAAGTAAGGATGTATGAGGTGCGAGAGTACATGGTTCCAAAACGGACCAGGAGAAGAGAGTGAGGAGAGAGGGAGAAAGGAGGAGAAAAAAATGGGTGGGAAGAAAGGAGGAAAGAGAAGGTAAAGAGAAAATAGGAAGAAGAAGAAAAGGGAAGGAAGAAGGAAGGAAAGGATATAAGAAACGATAAGGGAAGATAGAACTCCCGAGTTAAACATAGATGATACTAAAACCTCTCCTATAGATAGTGGACAAGAGGAAGGATAGTGGGGAGAGAGATTGAGAAAGGGCGAGCCATGAATGACCGCATATGAGTAGAAAGTATGTCTTAGTTATGTATTACTTATGTTTTTTGCACTTTTTGATGTAATGCCTTTGTAATTGTATGTAAATGGAAACTATTTATACACTTTTGATATTTTCATATTAAAATTAAAAAAAATTGTGTAGTTGAATCAGTCTAATACTTGTTCTCTTTTGTTTCCCACCCTCCCATCCCAAGGCAAGCACATCGGTGGGCGACCGTAAGCGCCAAGATGTCATCACTTCGAAAATTAAAGCGAAAGCTTGCTTGTCGCACAGCGGGATCCAGGGACGTGTCTGACTGCCAGTTCATGGAGTCAAGAAGGAATTTTTCTCCCACTGTGGAGCCAATTGGCAAAACTTTTATAGGGTTTTTTTCGCCTTCTTCTGGATATTTTCTGGCATTTCATTAGGTGCAGATTGGGGGGGTTCCTTCTTGCGGTAATGCGCCACTCACTACTTCTGGGGATAGCAAAAATACCCTGCAGGTTGAGATGGGCGCGATTTGGGTACTGACGGTGTGGTCGGGCCCATGCGGTGGAAGCGGAGCCAGCAGGTTGGTTGTGGATACAAAGGCGGGAACAGATTGTGTGGTCGGGACCGCCGCTGGGGCACGGTTATGGCTACTGCAGAACGCAAAAACATGTTGGGCAGTGATGGCTCCATGGCTGTGTCCTGTGGAGTGACGTACCCAGGCAGCCGTGTGGGGGCACGTGAGTTGGGGGGGTCACGGGAATCAAGGAAAGGGGGGGTTCAAGGCCAGCAGATGTTCCTGGCCGTCCCGGGATACCCCATGGGGCTTGACAAGTGGTTGAGCCAGGGAAGGGAGCCTGGTGAAGGCTGGACCAGTTGTCATGTGCACTGCAGGCAAGTGGAGCTCAGCGTAGCTGCCTCCAGGTAGTATTGGGTTTGGGGGACTCCACCCTTTATGTTATAAATAAATGACTTGCAACCATATCAAGTGTCCTGGTTTTATTCAAGTATTGTATGGGGTAGTTAAAGGTTGATTTTCTCCATCGGGAAACCGATAAGGCATGGGAGCTTACTGACTCTGCACCTCTGTCCCAGGCTATGTGTAAAGACTGTCTAGCACAGCTAGGCATGAGAGGTTATCTGACTCTGCACCTCTGTCCCGGGCTATGTATAAAAACTATCTAGTACAACTGGGCATGAGAGGTTATTTGACTGTGCATCTCAGTCCCGGGCTATGTGTAAAGACTGTCTAGTACAGCCATGCATGAGAGGTTATCTGGCTCTGCACATCTGTCCCAGGCTATGTGTAAAGACTGTCTAGTACAGCTGTGCATGAGAGGTTATCTGGCTCTGCACCTCTGTCCCGGACAAGATTGGCCTAATGGCTCTTTTCTGCCACTAACACAGTCTAAATATTTCTGTAAACATGTGTTTTTATTCTTGATATGAGCACTCGGTGCCTGGTAGTCACTGGAAGTGAAGTGATGCCTGGTTGGTGCATTTTAAATGTCCATTGCATCACTTCGGGGGAGGGGTTACATGGTGCGTGTGTTCCCTGAAGTGATTCCCATATTTTGCAATTTATTTCCCAGTCTCTGTAGCTGAGTCACTGCATCCTGCCAACTAGTTGCCCGCTGCGTCACTTCTGGGTGGCGGTCACATGGTGCGTGTGATCCCTGAAGTGATTCCCATATATTGCAATTTATTTCCCAGCCTCTGTAGCTGGGTCACTGCATCCTGCCAACACAATGGCAGCCGTGTCATGCATTGCGGGGTCACAGGCTCCTGGTGACCCTTTAATGAGTGTGATGGAGACTTGCTATGCACTGGGTTCCCAGCATATAGAGAGAGGGCTGGATCCTTACGATTTTATTGTAGCTACCACTGTTTCACCTGTGTTGTTGGGGGCTGGTCAGGGCTCTGATCTTCCCATTTGCCTGTGCATACTTTTGATTCCTTTTAAAATGGTTTTAGATCATTGCTTGATCACTGTCAGCCGGGTAGGGCTCCAGTGCTCCCTTTTATGGTGGGGGCCCCGGGTTTGCACCCCCACACTGTTTTGTTTGCACCCTCTGCTGTTGGTTTGTCTGCTCTGTCCCCTGTCCCTGCGGTTGCTTCTGCTGCACCTCCCACGGTCTCGCCCGTCTCTGCACCTGATTTGCTTGCGTCTGTGGTGTTAGCTATCCCGGAAGTTTTGGGCAACGTACCCCCTGCCGATAAGGACGCTGACAAAGATATAATTTGGCTGGCTGACTTGGCTAGGGGTGAAATGTATTTTTGCTATGAGACTCCGTTAGGGGCTCATATAAAATCTACTGTAAAGGAGGCTATTTGGAAGAGGGGAAAAGAGAAGAGACCGGGAAAAAACAAAAGCCGGCTCCACCTTAAAGATAAATCATTCCTTTTGTAACAGTAATCGGAGATGAGGTGCTGTGTCCGGCTGTGCAGATAGCCAAATGTACAAACCAGAAACAAAGAAAAATAGGACGTTGGCACTCTCCAATCCGAAGTATAAACAAAGTATTTATTAATCCAAGAAAACCGACCAAACAAAAAATATTCATGTATTCAGTGGAACATGTGCAGGAGTGCAGACAGGAGATAGATTGCCTTACGCGTTGCGTGCCTATGATTAAGTGCCAGTAGGCACGAAACGCGTAAGGCAATCTATCTCCTGTCTGCCTATATCCAGACCATGATTGGCAGGATTGGATCGGATTGCAGAGATAAGTGGTTCTAGTACCAAAACAAAGAGTAATGGTTATAAAGGGCATCCCTGACGTTTACCATTCGACAGGGTGAGTGGGTCTGAGAGGGCTCCGTTCACCCTGATCCGCGCAGACAGGGCGTGATACAGGGCGTTCGTCCAATTATACATAGCGAGACCTATATGTCGTAGAACTGCCCCCAAGAATGGCCAACTCACCCTGTTGAATGCATTCTGTGCGTCTGTGGATAGAAGCATCAGGGGTATCGAATTAGATTTAGCGTGGTGAATAAGATTGACCACTTTAACTGTATTATCACGTGCTATCTTACCCGGTACAAACACAACCTGGTCCCTGTGGATCAAGGAGGGTAGAGCAACACTGAGTCTGGAGCTGAGGACTTTAGCCAAGAGTTTGACATCTACGTTGAGGAGAGAAATAGGACGGTAACTACTGCATTCATCTGGATCTTTACCTCGTTTGGGAATAATAGAAATTTGGGCCTCTTGGGTATTAAATACTTTGAGGAGATGTGACAATAGGGAATCTTTAAAGACCTTATAATAGGTGACCGTGAGGCCGTCTGGCCCTGGACTCTTGCCTGTTGGGGTATTTTTAAGTGCTTCCTGTATTTCTTCTATCGTTATCGGGGAGTCTAGGGAAGCTGCTGTCTCTTACCTGAGTTTGGAGTGCATATGGCGAGTCAGGTATTCAGATATTTTGTGATGTTGTGTCTTGTCTGTTTATGGTGGGGGATCCGTATCTAATTTGTAAAGGTCTTGGTAATATTGTTTAAACACGTTCGCTATGTCTGGAGTTGTGTGGACTAGTTCGTTAGGTTCGTATTTTGGCAATAAATTACATCCCCTGTGTGTGTTTCAATGCCTTGGCCAAGTATTTACCTGGCTTGTCTTGTGTAAGGTGCGTCATGGTGCGTAGCCTCTGGAGGGCACTTTGAGCTTTGTTGTTGCACAGTATAGCTAGGTCGGATCGTAGTGTTAGAAGCTGTAAAAATATTTGGGGCGTGGGTATCTGTTTGTGTTGAGATTCTAGGTTATGTATCTTCTTCAGGATTTCTACCATGGCCTGTGTTCTCCGTTTTTTTGCCTAGCTGAATGAATGTACCACGGATAACAGCTTTGTGTGCTTCCCATATAGTTTGTGGGGATACATCCTGTGTTGCATTCTCATGAAAGTAGTTGGTTAGTGTCTGTTTAATGGTGTTTACATGGGCCTTGTCCTTTAAAAGAGATTCGTTAATTCTCCAGTTGAAGGATTGTCTAGTCATGGAGGGGAGAGATACTTGCAATGATATAGGGGCATGATCGCTCTATGTGATGTTGTGAATCCGTGTATTCTGGATTGAGGGGAGATGTCTGTGTGATAGAAAAAAGTAGTCAATTCGTGAATATGTGTTGTGTGGATGTGAGTAAAAGGTGTAATCTTTGGCTGTGGGGTTAGTGATCCTCCACACATCAGCCAGTTGGGATGAGTGCAGTCCTTGCTTTCCCTTATGTATTTTGTGTTTGTTGAGGGAAGTTGCTCCAGTGGAGACATCCAGCTTCTGGTCCATTACCATGTTGAAGTCGCTTCCCATCACCACCAACCCCTCTGCAAACAGATCTAGTTTAGAAAGAAGAGAACATATGTACTTATGCTGATTGGCGTTAGGCGCATAGATATTTGCAACATTTACTACATCAGTCCCTATAGTTCTTTTAAGAAACAAGGCTCGGCCTTCACTATCCAACCATGTGTCAGTAATCGTGAATGGAAGAGATTTGTTGATAAAAATAGCTACACCTTTTGTTTTTTTAAATGGGGAATGAGAGTAAAACACAGTGGTGTAGGTGCGGTCTCTAAATTTCGGGACCTTGTATCTAAAGAAATGTGTTTCCTGTATGAGCGCTATGTCAGATTTAGTGGCGCGTAGTATTAATTGAATATAACTTCAAAAATTTGGTCTTCTTATCCATGAAGACTTAGAAGATTGTCAGCCGTAATGAAATGAGCACCAGATTGCACTGCTAAACTCTTAAAACTATAGGGGTAATGAACTAGGGATAAAACAAGGGGAAGGGTGTCCCATCTTCCAGATGGGTTCTCTCTGCTAACATGGAAGTCCATGTTGGACCGGGGGTAACCGGTCACTGGCTTTATGCAATAGGGGGGACAGGCCCAAGGGATCAATACGATTCCCTGAGTTCCCCTAGTTTCCAAATACACTAAGCCGGGGGGTAATGTGTCAGAGGCTTAGGAGAATAAACTCTTTCACAGGTGGGAGCTGAAATAGGGAGAGCAATTTGTGGTGTGCTAGCGCCACCTTCTGACTGTGTACACGTTAAAAATAATGTACATTCTGAACCTTTGTAACAAGACACGTTACCTGACCGTCAGACTTTTTTAGGTCACCTCAATCCTGTGGATGCGGCGGGGGCCTATGGGACCAGGGCCTCACACAACGTATGCTGTGAGGTCTGGAGAGATCCCAGGTGTTTTTAGCACTGTTGCCGATTAGTGTTGAGCGAACCCGAACCGCACTGTTCGGGTTTGTACCGAACATTAAGTTTTTTGGACCCCGAACACGGACATTCTACTGTATGTTCGTGTTGGAGTTTGGGGTTCGGCGATTACATTGTATGTAATGCTATTGGCTTTCAGTAAACCGAAATAGAGTCCCCATTCATATGAATTTCTTATGAATGGGGGCTCTATTTCGCTTTATAGAAAACCAATAGCATTACATGTATTCCATAAACCGAAAGTCTAGAAACCGAAAGTCTAGAAACCGAAAGACTATTCCATGCATCCACTACCCTCTCAGTAAAGTAATACTTTCCTTAGTCCCTGGCCTTATCTTATATCTAGCATAGCCTTATACCTATCCCACGCATGCTTAAACTCCTTCACTGTATTAACCTCTACCACTTCTGCTGGAAGACTATTCCATGCATCCACTACTCTCTCCTGATATTATTGTTAAACCTTTTCCCGTGTATTCCTGGATAGCCGTTAAATTACTGTATACTTCAATACAATACACGCGATCAAATTATTTTTAGGATTTCCCCCCTTTAATTGCACTTGCTAAATCTCGATGCCGCTGTCAGGGCACCCTTAATCTCGCTCAGGTCTTGGCTCTCATTGCTTGCCCGGTTTCCTGTCCTTGTTTGTTAAACACAGCCTTGGCTGCCAGTAACCTCGGAATCCTGGCCATTGTGACTCAGTGGGATTCTGAAGATTCCGCAGATGGCTGGCACAGTCAGAGTGGTCAGTTGCTTGTAGGAGACAATCTGTGTGTGTGTGGCTGTGCATTCCTATCCGTTAGGATTCAGCCTGGATTCCCACATGGCCCAACTGCAATCTCCAACAGACTGCTACAAGGTCATCAAGGTGCTGGGCAGAGGGACTTTCGGAGAAGTTGTGAAAGGTAGGAAGAGAGGATCCGGTGAGCTGGTGGCTATTAAAATACTCCACCATGACGTGACCAGAAGATACATCACCGAAGACGAGATCAAGCTACTGAACGTCCTCAGGCAGGTGAATGCGGACAAGTTCCACTTCATAAAGTTCTACGAACATTTTTACGATGAGTCCAAGTGCTACCTGGTCTTTGAGCTCCTGCAGAAAAACCTCTTTGAGTACCAAAAGGAAATTAGGTTTGAGCCTCTACCGGCGAGACACATCCGGACCATCACCGCTCAGGTCTTGGAGGCTTTGTCCAAGCTCAAAGAGCTCTCCATCATCCATGCTGACTTGAAGCCCGAAAACATCATGCTAGTGGACCAGAAAAGGTACCCGTTCAGGGTTAAAGTGATTGATTTCGGCTCTTCTTATTTTTTTAGTGAGGTGCAGTACATGAAAGAGCCGTACATTCAGTCTCTGTTCTACAGGGCACCCGAGATCCTTCTGGGATTGCCCTTTTGCGAGAAAGTAGACATGTGGTCTCTTGGCTGCATCATTGCCGAGCTCCATCTTGGTTGTCCTCTCTACCCAGGGAGCAGCCAGTACGACCAGATACGTTACATCTGCGAGACCCAAGGTTTGCCCAGCAGCTATCTCCTGAACGCAGCTAGTAAGGCCCCATTATTTTTTAAAATGGTAACAGAATTGCCGGGAGGGACAAGATGGAAGCTCAAGACGGTGGACGAGTACCAAATGCAGGCCACAGTCAAACCCCTAGAGAGGAGGGAGTACATGCTGAACTCCTTGGACCAGATTGAATCAGTGCACTCTCCGAAGTCGGACTGTGCATATACAGAAGTCAACGGACACCATGATCGGAAGAACATGGTGCAACTCATTAAGTGTATATTGACTTGGGATTCCCATGAGCGAATAACTTCTAAAGCAGCTTTGAAACACCCATTTTTTACGCTGCCTCAGGAATACAACTGCACCAGAGAACATACCTATGGCCACACAGAGATTGTGCAGGACAAAAGCTGTGTGAGCCCTGTACAAAGGAACATGGAGAAGATGGATGTCCTCTGCCTGAGTGACTGTGAGGACAACCCGCAGTTCGGAGAAGTGCAGGAGTGCAACGAAGATGAGGAAACGGATGAGATTTCCCCATCAGTACAGGTGAGAAGGGAGGGATCAATGCAGACAACTGTCCTTTGCCTCCAAACCTAATCCTGTCCACTGTATCATAGAGGGTTAAACATTTAGGATGTTTTTAAGGGACTCTGCCAACTAATCATTGATTTTTACTGTGCATATAGAGAATTAAAAAGAAAATGGACTGAGAATAATCTATATATTGTTTTAGCAAAACTACAAGTAAATGCGGAAATTAGGAGAAAAAAATGTGTCTTAAAAGTGTCTCTGGTTTATGACATGTGGTTTGATATGCAAATTAAACCTTTCCCAGGTCATTTGCATATTAAGAGATTTGTTTTCCCCTGATTTAAGCATTTGCTGCAATTCTGAAAATGTATAGATTGTTTTCAACCATTTTTTACCTGCTACATTATAAGCAGTGTTTAAGTGACACAGTCTATTGTCAAGGTTTATCAACGCAAGGTATTACCCAACAGTGTATACACCACCACCCAAAGGTCTATAAAGCCCAAATGTGTGGGCGGAGCCACAGAAGGGTGGGGCCATGAGGGATGGAGCCACAAAAGGGTGGGAAAATGCCAGATTGGATAAGACTAAATTAATTGCACGTGTAATGTTGGCACAATTTTTGTTAGCAGATTAAACCCCTCCACTACAGAGGAGAGTAGGCAAGTAGTGTAGGAGATCAAATTTACACTTCTAATTACACCAGTGCAATCTGTGTGCATGTACAGGTTTTTAAAATGCTAACAGAATCGCCGGAAGGGACAACGGTGGACGAGTCCCAAATGCAGGCCACGGTCAAACCCCTAGAGAGGAGGGAGGAAATACTGAAATCCTTGGACCAGATTGAATCGGTGGACTCTCCCGAGTCAAATGCAGATGAAGAATTTGAAGATGTACACTCTCATCAGGAGCATGCTAGGGGGTGCTGGAGTGGGTGCTGGAGGGCACTATTTCGTCAAATCAGAGGATTTATCAGAAGGAGAAGACCCCGGGTAGAGCCCCTAAGATAGGTGGAAAAGTGGATAACTGGAGCACTTAAATTATAAATAAACAATATAATATGAAAAATATAATAAAATAATACTTTATCAAAAATCTTTTGAATAGTCTTCTTCTTTTTGTTTCCGGTCTCAAGCCAAGATGTGTGCATATGCAGGAAAAAGAGATCACAAGAGAAAGTGTTTTGTATTAATGATAATATGGAACACCAAAACTGGACACAGAAAAAATAATAAATAAATGTATGTATACGTGGCAATAAGTAATTCATTGGTTAAATGTATATTTTAAAAGAGAGCCCAGCAAACTACAATGTATCACAAATTAATATGGATATTTAATTCACAAACAAATTAAAAATTAAAAAAACTTCATCAATACAGCAGAGTAATACATATAACCAAAGCAGCTAAATATATCTGCATACACAGTGTAAAAAATACATAGGAAATAGCTGAGAGGCAAATTGAAGACATATAAGTCTAACAAACGAAGAGACATGAAATATAGTCAAGAAAAGCAAACTTTGTGAGAAGGGCTTACGGGGAATTTTGGTGGGACCTAATGAAAGGACCCAACATAAAAAGCTGTGGGCGTCAAAGCGCCTAGGAGGATTAGCAGCAATCACCTGGTTCCTGGACTTTAAACTCTATTGCAGGGGGGAATTTTGTCCAGCTGAAGTCTTGAAGTCTTATCGTCTGACACAACCCCACTTGGTGACTGGTTGAAGCGGTCTTTTCAAACAAATCCTCAGCATACAGCAGGGTGAGGTCGGAGAATATCCGTAAGTATAGCTTCTCCCGATTTGAGAAGCACTTTTATTGGAAGCCTGGTGATGTGAAAATAGTTTTCTTAGCAAAATCTCAACACAGTAAAAAAAAAAGTACTTTGTTGATACCAAATATACATTCTTTTGGGTGACTGTCACATACAAGTCTCAATATGTACAGACTCTAGCTGTCAAGAAAAAAAACAAAGGAAAGTATCATCTAGATCACATGGAAAAGGAAATCCAATAACATTAAAGGGTGAGAAAATAGTGCCCCCCCCCCCCCCCCCAATGTTGAGTTCCACCCTCTTGTGCCCAGCCCAACTAAAATCACAATTCCCAACAGTGCTTCGATAGGGAAGTGGCAGAGAAGGCCATGTGCCTCATACATAATCTGACTTGAAATGGGAAAGACAGAGAGTAGGGCAGGCAAGCAATGTGTGTGCACTGCACAGTGCAATCCTGGATGCCCTGGTAGGGGGACTAAGAGAGAATACATATAACCTAACAACTATTGACCCTGAACAATAACCTGTTGTGTAATGCCAACCTATTGCAGGCATAAGAGGCAAGTTAGGCGATCGTCTAAGGCCTCACGCTAAAGGGACCTCGCAGCTGCCTAACTCATCTAATTGTCTTTGATCTGACATGGGAGCTTAACGCAGCCGTTACTCTCCCTGTCATACCAACGTCGCAGGTTAAGAGCGATTCCTTTTTTCATTCTCGGTGTGCGCAATTGGAAGGCTTCACCCCCACTGTCAGCATCCGGTGCACATAGAAACGGGCAGCGGAAAAGCCAACACAACATTGTCTGTAAGAGCACTTTTAACTTTTAGACCCTCTCCTTCTGGCTGAGTGAGTAGTGAGTTTGTGCTGGTTGAGTGGTGATTGTGTGCTGGCTGAGTGTTTCTGTGCTGGCTGATAGTGTCTGTGAGTGTAAGTGTGCTGGCTGATTGTGTCTCTGGTCTGTTCTGGCTGAGTGTGTCTGAGTCTGTGCTGGCTGAGTGTTAGTATGTGTTGGCTGTGTGTGTGTCTGTTAGTCTGTGCTGGCTGATTGTGTCTGTGAGTGTTCGGGTTGGGTGTAAGTGTGCTTGCTGATTGTGTCTGTGATCTGTGCTGGCTGAGTGTTAGTGTGTGCTGGCTGAGTGTTAGTGTGTGCTGGCTGAGTGTTAGTGTGTGCTGGCTGAGTATAGCTAAGTCTATGCTGGCTGATTGTGTCTGTGAGTGAATGTGTGCTGACAGGGTATATCTGTGAGTGAGTGTGTCCTGACTGAGTGAGTCTGTTATTGAGTGTGTGAGGGCAGATTGAGTCTGTGGCTGAGTGTGTCTGTGAGTGAGTGTGTGCTGGCTGAGTGAGTCTGTGAGTGAGTGTGTGCTGGCTGAGTGTTTGTGATAAGCTATTTGGGGACAAAGAGGGTAGTGTCATGTTTAAGGACAGTTGTGGCCCCCCTGGTATAGGCTCTACGTGTCTGCTAGACATAGAGAGTTTAAACTAACACAATGCTTCAATGTATCCTGTGCATAGACAATATTACGGGGCTGTCCTGGCAAACTCGAGACTGTTGTCCACTATGTTATAGCTGGATCTATCAGAGGATTATAGAGAACCCTGGTTTCGGTTCCTGTTTGTTACATCCCATAAATCAGTTTCTGGGAGGTGAAGCACTTTGATATCAGTCAATCTTATATTGCTCTCTTTGACTACTTCTTTAGTGCTTGATACTACTAATATATTACTCTGTATCTGTCTTAGCCTGCTGGGTAAATAAATGGTAAAAAAGGACTCAGCATTCTTACACTGCACTCTATCCTCTTGATTTTCACATGGTTCCTATTTACTAGCCAGTATGGTTATGTATCAGGTAAATATAGCTTAAATGTGTTAGAATTGAGCCCCAGGAAGGAGGTCTCAGCCAATCAGGTGAGACCTTTCAACTCTCCTGATTGGCTGAGAGTTCAAAAGCCTCCCGTGATTGGCTCAGTCCCTCCTTCACACGTGGAGCTCAAAACAAAGAGATGCCTGGACCAGGTAAGTTAAACAGTTACACACAGTGTCTGTGTATGTATGTGAGTGTGTGGATAAAGGGGTTAACTCCTCTGATACTGCCTGTAACTGTCTAGCTTCTTAAGCGGTTAACTCCTCTGACACTGCCTCTATCTGTCTAGCCACCCAAGGGGTTAACTCCTCTGATAAAACCAGGGGGGGGGGGGGGGGAATCAGGAAGGCGCAATATCAAGTTGAATAAGCTGTTGGTTTCAAATGCACATGTAGATATAGTCCAATGTTTAAAACAGAGTCCAATTCAGTGGATGAAGGAAATGGCTACTGCTGGAGGATACACTGGAAACAAATATTGGAAACAAATAACTGCATTAACTCAACGCGTTTCGCTGGAACAGCTGTCACAGCTTCATCTAGGTTTGCCACCTTTTACTCAAAAAAAGAGAGAAGGGCCATTAGGGGTGGAGCCACAAAGGGGGCGGATTATCACTGAAATGATATATATTATTTGTATATCATGCCAGTGAGGAACGTGTGTATATATATAAATATAAAATATATATATTTGTATATGCCAGTATTTCGCCCATCAATATGCCATTCTTTTGCCATTTAATATTACAGTATTTTGCCCATAAACATGCAATTCTTTTCCCATTTTAATATGGCAGGATTTTGCCCCTCAATATGCAAGGATTTTGACTGTGGCATATTACTGGGGGATCAGGCTGGGCATATTACTGGTCATTTACACTGGCATATTACTGGGCAATTAAACGGTGGCATATTACTGGATGATTAAACGGTGGCATATTACTGGGGGATCAGGCTGGGCATATTAATGGGCAATTATGCTGGGCATATTACTGGGCAATTATGCTGGGCATATTACTGGGCAATTAAACTGTGACATATTCCTGGGCAATTAAATGGTGGCATATTACTGGGCATTGATGCTGGGCATATTACTGGGCAATTACACATTGGCATATTTCTGGCCAATTATGCTGGGCATATTACTGGGCAATTACACTGGCATATTACTGGGCAATTACACTGGTAAATTACTTGGCTATTACGCTGGGCATATTATTGGGAAATTACACTGTGGCATATTACTGGGCAATTATGCTGGGCATATTACTGGGCAATTACACTGTGGAATATTACTGGGCAATTATGTTGGGCATATTACTGGGCAATTACACTGTGGCATATCACTGGACAATTATGCTGGGCATATTACTGGGCAATTACTTTGTGGCATATTACTGGGCAATTATGCTGGGCATATTACTGGGCAATTAAACTGTGGCATATTACTGGGGGATCAGGCTGGGCATATTACTGGGCAATTACATTGGCATATTACTGGGAAATTAAACTGTGGCATATTACTGGGCAATTAAACAGTGGAATACTGGGCAATTAAAGAGTGGGATGTTACTGGGGGATCAGGCTGCACATAGTAATGGGCAATTATGCTGGGCATATTACTGGGCAATTAAATGGTGGCATATTACTGGGCAATGATGCTGGTCATATGACTGGGTAATTACACTGTGGCATATTACTGGGCAATTATGCTGGGCAATTATGCTGGGCATATTGCTGGGCAATTACAGTGGCATATTACTGGGCAATTAGGCTGTGGAAAATTAATGGCCAGGCTAATAGTGGCATATTAATGGCCAGGCTAATAGTGGCATATTAAAGGTCAGGCTAATAGTGGCATATTAATGGGAAAATTGACTCTAGCCATTGTGATGCTGTGGCATGTTCTGTGGGGCAAAATAACATGTACTATGAGGCAAAGTGTCACTGTGGTGTGTTCTGCAGGGGCAAAGTTACATTGTGGTATGTTCTGGGGGGCAAATTGACATTGTGTCATGCCAAAACGTGTGGGTGCAAAGTGCTGTGGGTGCTGTATGGTGCTGTGTTAAGTTCTTTAGGTGCATCGTGGGTGCAGAGGAAGGCATAAAATAAGAAATTAACAATTTTTCAATAACATTTTTATTACATATAAAACCGTTGAATACAATATTAAAAAGTTCATATAAGTATAAATGCAACTAGTTATATACATATATTTGGGGTCCACCTCAAGCTTTTGAAAAGGATGGAAATATTTAATATTTGAATGTGTTTTTGTGGTCAGAAATGTAATATTACTTTGCTGAGAGGGTGGTGGGTGCATGGAATAGTCTTCCAGCATAAGTGGTAGAGGAGGAGTTTGAGCATTAATCGGATAGGTATAAGGTTATCCTAGATATAAGATAAGGCCAGGGACTAATGAAAGTATTACTTTACTGAGAGGGTAGTGGATGTATGGAATAGTCTTCCTGTAGAGGTGGTAAAGGTTAATACAGTGAAGGTTTAATCATGCATGGGATAGGTATAGGGCTATATATAAGATAAGGCCAGGCAGTATTACTTTACTGATAGGGGGGTGGATACAGTGCTGTATTTACCGCGAGGCATCCTAGGCGGATGCCTATGGCGGCAAATTTTGGGGGGCGGCAGCTGCCGCCCCCCAGCACTGGAAAAAAAAAAATTAAAAAAAAAATCTGGCCCTTTAAAAAAAAAAAAAAACCCCACCGCGCTTGCAGGCAGAGACGGAGGTGAGAAGGGATCGCAAGATCCCCCCTCACCAACGGTCTGCCTGCCAGGCTGCACGGGGAGCCGAACAGGCAGCACAGAGAAACCTCCGTGCTGCCTGTTCGGCTCCCCGTGCAGTGTGCCGACACAGAAGTGCCGACAGGTCACGTGACGGGCGCGCTGACGTCATACGCGCGCCCGGTCACGTGACCTGTCGGCACAATCGCCGGGAAGCCGAACAGGCAGCATGGAGGGACCATGCTGCCTGCCTGCCAGGGAAAGGTAAGTGCTGATGGGATGTGTGTGTGTGTGTGTGTGTGTGTGTGTGTGTGTGACTGTGTGTGATGGGAGACAGTGTGTGTGACTGAGTGTGATGGGAGTCAGAGTGTGTGTGATTGAAGACAGTGTGTGTGAATGAGTGGGATGGGAATCAGAGTGTGTGTGATGGGAGACAGTGTGTGACTGAGTGTGATGGGAGTCAGAGTGTGTGTGATGGGAGACAGTGTGTGTGAATGAGTGTGATGGGAGTCAGAGTGTGTGTGATTGGAGACAGTGTGTGTGAATGAGTGTGGTGTGTGATGGGAGACAGTGTGTGTGACTGAGTGTGATGGGAGTCTGAGTGTGTGTGATTGGAGACAGTGTGTGTGACTGAGTGTGATGGGAGTCAGAGTGTGTGTGATGGGAAACAGTGTGTGTGACTGAGCGTGATGAGAGACTGTGTGTGACTGAGTGTGATGGGAGACAGTGTGTGTGACCTGTGTGTGATGGGAGACAGTGTGTGTGACTGAGTGTGATGGGAGTCAGAGTGTGTGTGATGGGAGACAGTGTGTGTGACTGAGTGTGATGGGAGTCAGAGTGTGCGTGATGGGAGTAGGAGTGTGTGACTGAGTGTGATGGGAGTAGGAGTGTGTGACTGAGTGTGATGGGAGTGTAAGCTTGATGTGAGTCTGAATGATGGGGCATGTCTTAGGTGTGTAACGTGGGTGTGCAGCTTGGGTAGGGGGGTGCCCGGATTTTGTCTGCCTAGGGCAGCACAAAATCAAGATACACCACTGGGTGGATACATGAAAAGGCCTTCCAGCAGAAGTGGTAGGTTCATATAAATGTATGTTTATGGTGTACACACAGCTCTCTGACTGAAGGCCATCTGCACCATGTCTTACTATATTTCATGTAATGCACCTGCCTGATGTAGATGTTGTGCTGTGAGTGTAAAGTTGGTGGGAACTTGGTGATATAATCTACACTGTGACAAATAGGTGGAGTTACATTATGCTAATTATATTGTATGGGCGGGTTTTTTGAAAAGAAGGGGTGGTCAATTGGAAGATAAGCTGCAAAATGTCCCTGGAAAAAATTGGTAACTATGCAACAGATACATTCACAGCACATCTACATCAGGCAGGTGCATTTTATCACTTTCACATGAAATATAGTAAAACCTGGTGCAGATGTGCTTCAGTCAGAGAGCTGTGTCTACACCATAAAACATACATTAGTATGAACCTACCACTTCTGCTAGGAGGCCATTCTATGTATCCACTCCCCTATCAGTAAAGTAATACTGCTTGGCCTTGTCTTATATCTAGGATAGCCTTATACCTAGCCCTTGCATGCTTAAACTCCTTCACTGTATTAACCTCTACCATTTATACTGGAAGACTATTCCATGCATCCACTACCCTCTCAGTAAAGTAATATTTTCATTAGTTACTGGCCTTATCTTATATCTAGGATAACCTTTTACCTATTGCATGCATGCTTAAACTCGTCACTGTATTAACCTCTACCACTTCTATTCCATGCATCCACTACCCTCTCTGTAAAGTAATACTTTAATTAATTCCTGCAATTATCTTATATCTAGGATAGCCTTATTCATATACCATGCATGATTAAACTCCTTCATGTATTAACCTTTAACACCTCTACTGGAAGACTGTTCCATACATCCCCTACCCTCTCTGTAAAGTAATACTTTCATTAGTCCCTGGCCTTATCTTATATCTAGGATAACCTTATACCTCTCCCATTAATGCTTAAACTCTTCCTCTACCACTTATGCTGGAAGACTATTCCATGCACCCACCACCCTCTCAGTAAAGTAATATTACAACAAAAACATTAAAATATTAAATATTTCCAGCCTTTTGAAAAGCTTGAGGTGGACCCCAAACATATGTATATAACTAGGTGCATTTATACTTATATGAACTTTTCAATATTATATTCAACTATTTTATATGTAATAAAAATGTTATTGAAAAATTGTTCATTTCTTATTTGTATCCCTTCCTCTGCACCCACATTGCACTTAAAGAACTTAACACAGCACCATATAGCCACCACCGCACTTTGCACCCACATGTTTTGGCATGCCACAATGTCAATTTGCCCCCCAGAACATACCACAGTGTAACTTTTCCCCTGCAGAACATGCCACAGTGACACTTTGCCTCATAGTACATGTTATTTTGCCCCACAGAACATGCCACAGCCTGGAATATATCTATATATATGTATATATATATATATACATACACACACTCCAAAGGGATTATACTATATACCAGATCTGAGAATAACGAACTGGATACAGAATGGGATTAAAACTATTGGAGAATTGTACTCTAATGGGGATATGATACCTTTCTCCACACTTAGAACAAGATTTTACTTAGAACACTCAGAATTCTTTAAGTATTTACAAATAAGGCATGTGCTGAGCGGTAATAATGGAATACAGATAACAGGATTAGATAAGTTAGCCGGAAAAGCCCCATATGTTAAAAAAGCAATCTCTGTGGGATATAACTTGTTGAATAGTTCAGATAGCTCACAAAAATTATCATTTTTGATGAAATGGGAACAACAACTTAATATAAATATAGAAACAAAAATATGGTTTAATTCCATAACAAAGTTACAAGGAGTTTCTAAGAATATATCACATTTCGAAACTGTTAGGAAGGTCTTATACCATTGGTACTATGTGCCCACTAAGCTATCAAAAATGTACACAACAACATCCCCACTATGTTGGAGGCAATGTGGCCAAAATGGTAATATGGCACATATATGGTGGCACTGTCCAAAATTGCAGAAGTTTTGGCAGGGGATTCATACACTCTTAGAAGAAATATTCTCAACACGTTTGCCATTTACACCTGAATTCATATTATTACATATAATACCTGAAAAACTTACAAAGAATAAAAGTAAACTTGTATTGCAAATTTTGACCACTGCAAAGGTATCTATAGCAAGAGCCTGGAAAAACCAGGAACCACCAATATGTAAGGATGTAGAGAGTTTGTTGAATACTAACAGGGTTTATGAGAAAATGGCGCACAGAATGGTAAATACATTGAATAATTTTAATGAAATATGGGGTCCGTGGGATAGATATCAATGTGACAAGATGAATATTAATGGGTCAGAGGGAAATACAAGTCCAAGAGATATAGTTTGGAGGAGACAGGCTCTAAGGGGAATACAAATAATTTGATAGAAAGAAAGTTGAAATCTAGGTAGGAGCTAGAAAAGGTATTAGCAATAATAAAATGGGGAAAACGGGGGGATAGGTGGCCCTAGATGAGATACATGTAGTTAAATATGAGAGGATAGGTTTGGTGGATGTTTTTTTCTTGAGTGTAGGATGTCTATTGTATTGTTTTCTTTTTACTGTAGTAAAGTGTTAATACCTTATCCCTGATTATGAGGGAGGGTTAATGAAATTATAATATTTTTTACAGTATTTATGTAATATCAGGGCATACAAAATGAAAGGATGAAGCATCAAGACTGAGGGAGAAGAGGAAAGGGGAGAGGAGATACTAACAGGGTAAACAAGATAAAAATAAAAGTGTAAAGAGTAATAGGTAAAGCTCTTTTAGGAAATTTATGACCCCCTGAAGTAAATACGGAGAATATGTAATATCTCTGATCTTGATGCTTTGTTTTTATAGGAACTTATCTTCCTTTTTTTCTCTGTTCTTCTTGTATGGATATGTATCTGAATGATGTATTGTTTTGTATGTTCTAAATGCTAATTTTTATATGAAAATATAATAAAGATTAAATTATAAAAAAAAGAAAGTAATACTTTACTGATAGGGTAGTGGATGCATGAAATAGTCTTCCAGTAGAAGTGGTAAAGGTTAATACAGTGAAGGAGTTTAAGCATGCATGGGATAGGTATAAGGCTATCCTAGATATAAGATAAGGTCAAGGACTAATGAAAGTATTACATTACTGAGAGGGTAGTGTGTGCATGGAATAGTCTTCCAGTAGAAGTGGTAGAGGTTAATACAGTGAAGGAGTTTAACCCCTTCATGACGTTAGGACGTGCTATGCCGTCCTGAAAAATATTGCCTTGAAGACGTTAGGACGGCATAGCACGTCCTGCATTAAAATGAATAGTGCACACATATGCACTATTCAAAACCGGCTTTTCCGCAACCTGACACTGCCTGGCCACTTAGGCAGTCTCCCAGCCGTGAATCGCCCTCTTCACAGCCATGTGATCGCGGTGATTTGCCAAATCCCGCGATCACATGGCTCCTCAAGTACCCGCCCCGTATTGGCTGCTAAAATGAACAGCGTGCTTTCTGCAAGCTGTTCAAGCAGTTTGAAGATAATCAGAGACTACTGCCAGTCTCCGATTATCTTCAAGCTGCTTGAACAGTGTGCAGAAAGCACGCTGTTCATTTTAGCAGGTAATACAGGGCGGGTACTTGAAATCCCGCAATCACATGGCTCCTTTCAGTACCAGCCCCGTATAAGGCTGCAGGGCGACACAGATAGAAGGAGCTAGGAGTCTGTCCCTCCCCCTGCAGGGCGACACAGACAGAAGGAGCTAGGAGTCTGTCCCTCCCCCTGCTGGGTGACACAGGCAGAAGGAGCTAGGAGTCTGTCTCTCCCCCTACAGCGCGACATAGACAGGAGGAAGGAGTCTGTCCCTCCCCCTGCAGGGTGACACAGACAGGCACTATGAGACTGTCCCTCCCCCTGCAGGCTGACATAGACAGAAGGAGGAAGGAGTCTGACCCTCCCCCTGCAGGGCGACATAGACAGGAGGAAGGAGTCTGTCCCTCCCCCTGCAGGGTGACACAGACAGGCACTATGAGACTGTCCCTCCCACTGCAGGCTGACATAGACAGAAGGAGGAAGGAGTCTGTCCCTCCCCCTGCAGGGCGACATAGACAGAAGGAGGAAGGAGTCTGTTCCTCCCCCTGCTGGGTGACATAGACAGAAGGAGGAAGGAGTCTGTCCCTCCCCCTGCAGGGTGACACAGACAGGCACTATGAGTCTGTCCCTCCCCCTGCAGGCTGACATAGACAGAAGGAGGAAGGAGTCTGTCCATCCCCCTGCTGGGTGACACAGGCAGAAGGAGCTAGGAGTCTGTCTCTCCCCCTACAGGGCGACACAGACAGGCACTATGAGTCTGTCCCTCCCCCTGCAGGCCAACATAGACAGAAGGAGGAAGGAGTCTGTCCCTCCCCCTGCAGGGCGACATAGACAGAAGGAGCTAGGAGTCTGTCCCTCCCCCTGCAGGGTGACACAGACAGAAGGAGCTAGGAGTCTGCCCCTCCCCCTGCAGGATGACACAGATTACACTATGAGTCCGTCCCTCCACCTGAAGGGTGACATAGACAGAAGGAGGAAGGAGTCTGTCCCTCCCCCTGCAGGGCGGCATAGACAGAAGGAGGAAGGAGTCTGTCCCTCCCCCTGCAGGGCGACATAGACAGAAGGAGGAAGGAGTCTGTTCCTCCCCCTGCTGAGTGACATAGGCAGAAGGAGCTAGGAGTCTGTCTCTCCCCCTACAGGGCGACACAGACAGGCACTATGAGTCTGTCCCTCCCCCTGCAGGGCGACATAGACAGAAGGAGCTAGGAGTCTGTCCCTCCCCCTGCAGGGTGACACAGACAGAAGGAGCTAGGAGTCTGTCCCTCCCCCTGCAGGGTGACACAGACAGAAGGAGCTAGGAGTCTGTCCCTCCCCCTGCAGGATGACACAGACTACACTATGAGTCCGTCCCTCCCCCTGCAGGGTGACATAGACAGAAGGAGGAAGGAGTCTGACCCTCCCCCTGCAGGCAGACATAGACAGAAGGAGGAAGGAGTCTGTCCCTCCCCCTGCTGGGCGACATAGACAGAAGGAGGAAGGAGTCTGTCCCACCCCCTGCAGGGCGACATAGACAGAAGGAGGAAGGAGTCTGTCCTTTCCCCTGCATTGTGACATAGACAGAAGGAGGAAGGAGTCTGTCCCTCCCCCTGCTATGTGACACAGACAGAAGGAGCTAGGAGTCTGTCTCTCCCCCTACAGGGCGACACAGACAGAAGGAGGAAGGAGTTTGTCCCTCCCCCTGCAGGGCGACATAGACAGAAGGAGCTAGGAGTCTGTCCCTCCCCCTGTAGGGTGACACAGACAGAAGGAGCTAGGAGTCTGCCCCTCCCCCTGCAGGATGACACAGACTACACTATGAGTCCGTCCCTCCACCTGCAGGGTGACATAGACAGAAGGAGGAAGGAGTCTGTACCTCCCCCTGCAGGGCGACATAGACAGAAGGAGGAAGGAGTCTGTCCCTCCCCCTGCAGGGCGACATAGACAGAAGGAGGAAGGAGTCTGTTCCTCCCCCTGCTGGGTGACATAGGCAGAAGGAGATAGAAGTCTGTCTCTCCCCCTACAGGGCGACACAGACAGGCACTATGAGTCTGTCCCTCCCCCTGCAGGGAGACATAGACAGAAGGAGCTAGGAGTCGGTCCCTCCCCCTGCAGGGTGACACAGACAGAAGGAGCTAGGAGTCTGTCCCTCCCCCTGCAGGGTGACACAGACAGAAGGAGCTAGGAGTCTGTCCCTCCCCCTGCAGGATGACACAGACTACACTATGAGTCCGTCCCTCCCCCTGCAGGGTGACATAGACAGAAGGAGCTAGGAGTCTGTCCCTTCCCCTGCAGGCCAACATAGACTACACTATGAGTCCGTCCCTCCCCCTGCAGGGCGACATAGACAGAAGGAGGAAGGAGTCTGTCCCTCCCCCTGCAGGCCGACATAGACAGAAGGAGGAAGGAGTCTGTCCCTCCCCCTGCTATGTGACACAGACAGAAGGAGCTAGGAGTCTGTCTCTCCCCCTACAGGGCGACACAGACAGGCACTATGAGTCCGTCCCTCCCCCTGCTGGGTGACATAGACAGAAGGAGGAAGGAGTTTGTCCCTCCCCCTGCAGGGCAACATAGACAGAAGGAGGAAGGAGTCTGTCCCTCCCCCTGCTGGGTGACACAGACAGAAGGAGCTAGGAGTCTGTCCCCCCACCTGCAGGGTGACACAGACAGAAGGAGCTGGGAGTCTGCCCCTCCCCCTCCCTGGTGACACAGACAAATGAGGTTATAAATTGCCTCACATATACAAAAAAAAAAACTACAGGAAAAGGGCGACTCACTTTGTTCATGGAGAAGCAGGTTCTATCCCAGTCCAGAGAGGCACCAAGGGATTTCAGCTGATGATAAAGTCTCCTTTCCTGATAAGACAAACAGTGTAATATTGAGAAACAGACATACCCGCAATACACAATGACATCCACAAGATGTCGCTCCAACGTACTCTTCCTTCTACTTCCACATGGTACCTAGAAATTCTTCTCGACCAAAGTCATGTCTAGAGTTGAGCGGACACCTGGATGTTTCGGGTTCAGCGGGTTCGGCTGAACTTTTAAAAAAAGTCCAGGGCCTAGTGTCTCCCCCCCCCCCCCCCCCCCCCGGTCATTACCCATTGCCCTCAGTTGGGGATCTTAAAATAATAATAAGGGGGGGACCTAGTGTCACATGTCCTCCAACTGTATGCATGTGTTGCAAGTTTGTTAACACATAGATCATGTTTTACACACAAGCAGCCTCCACGTAGCTGGGGCTATAGGAAGTATGCAGAGGTACAGCTGTGTCTGGAAAACACACACGATTAGGAAAATGACCGTGTGCTCTGCGTCAGTCACAGTGAGCGCAGGAGAGTCCTGTATGTTTTACCTTTCTTTTCACCTGGAGCTGTGTCGCTCTCATACTTTATCACCTCTTTGTCCTTCCATTTCTGGTCTTTTGTAGGTGAAACCTGCGAGGAAAAGGGACTTACAGAAACGGATACATTTTTTAAACAGCAAGTGCGCCTCTGTGTACATGTACCAGATACAGAATGCCAAGTGTATTGGGAGTATGGAAACCTCAAGTTAAATTTGTCACCTAAACTAAAATCCTGACTGCCCACACTAGCTGAGTAAAAGTATTTTTTTTTTTTTTTTGCTGCAGGAACCAATGAGAATAATGCCATTCAATGGAATTTCCTGTGTCTCTAGTGTCATCAGAGAATGTGTTGCATCACAGGAAGTGACTAAATGAAACAAAACTTTATATGCTCAGTGTCTATATAATCAGTGCTGCCGCACCTGCAGTAAACATGCAGAGTAATCACTGGGGTGTGCTTGAGTCAAATATGAAAAATGGGATTTATGTAGAATGCCTGCATCAAATCACACAGGGATAAAAGCCTGTGTATTATGCAAGAAGTGATCTACATCTTGCACCAAAGTGAGTTTAGTGATGAGACTGTCCCTATAACTTTGTAACCAGGGATCTCCTACAATTCTGCACTAATTTCCCAATGACCGGGGGTAATTACTTGACCACTATTGACCTGTGCAAGGGGTATTGGCAAATCCCCTTGGAGCCTGATGCTATTCCTAAGTCTGCATTCGTCACCCCATTTGGCTTGTACCAATTTAAGGTCATGCCATTTGGGATGAAGAATGCCCCAGCTACTTTTTAAAAATAATAAGAGAAATAAACACAGGTCTAGAAAGAGTTACCTGAGATAAAGAATTAAAATAAGGGATAAAGAGAGAGGAGAAAGGGGGAGAAGAAAGGGGAAAAAAATATATAGGAGAAGCTGGAAGGAAATAAGTGGTGGTGGGGGGTGTGGGGAATACTCTGCATCTGGGGAGCACATTGTCAAGTAAGGATGTATGAGATGCGAGAGTACATGGTTCCAAAACGGACCAGGAGAAGAGAGTGAGGAGAGAGGGAGAAAGGAGGAGAAAAAAATGGGTGGGAAGAAAGGAGGAAAGAGAAGGTAAAGAGAAAATAGGAAGAAGAAGAAAAGGGAAGGAAGAAGGAAGGAAAGGATATAAGAAACGATAAGGGAAGATAGAACTCCCGAGTTAAACATAGATGATACTAAAACCTCTCCTATAGATAGTGGACAAGAGGAAGGATAGTGGGGAGAGAGATTGAGAAAGGGCGAGCCATGTATGACCGCATATGAGTAGAAAGTATGTCTTAGTTATGTATTACTTATGTTTTTTGCACTTTTTGATGTAATGCCTTTGTAATTGTATGTAAATGGAAACTATTTATACACTTTTGATATTTTCATATTAAAATTAAAAAAAATTGTGTAGTTGAATCAGTCTAATACTTGTTCTCTTTTGTTTCCCACCCTCCCATCCCAAGGCAAGCACATCGGTGGGCGACCGTAAGCGCCAAGATGTCATCACTTCGAAAATTAAAGCAAAAGCTTGCTTGTCGCACAGCGGGATCCAGGGACGTGTCTGACTGCCAGTTCATGGAGTCAAGAAGGAATTTTTCTCCCACTGTGGAGCCAATTGGCAAAACTTTTATAGGGTTTTTTTCGCCTTCTTCTGGATATTTTCTGGCATTTCATTAGGTGCAGATTGGGGGGGTTCCTTCTTGCGGTAATGCGCCACTCACTACTTCTGGGGATAGCAAAAATACCCTGCAGGTTGAGATGGGCGCGATTTGGGTACTGACGGTGTGGTCGGGCCCATGCGGTGGAAGCGGAGCCAGCAGGTTGGTTGTGGATACAAAGACGGGAACAGATTGTGTGGTCGGGACCGCCGCTGGGGCACGGTTATGGCTACTGCAGAACGCAAAAACATGTTGGGCAGTGATGGCTCCATGGCTGTGTCCTGTGGAGTGACGTACCCAGGCAGCCGCGTGGGGGCACGTGAGTTGGGGGGGTCACGGGAATCAAGGAAAGGGGGGGTTCAAGGCCAGCAGATGTTCCTGGCCGTCCCGGGATACCCCATGGGGCTTGACAAGTGGTTGAGCCAGGGAAGGCAGCCTGGTGAAGGCTGGACCAGTTGTCATGTGCACTGCAGGCAAGTGGAGCTCAGCGTATCTGCCTCCAGGTAGTATTGGGTTTGGGGGACTCCACCCTTTATGTTATAAATAAATGACTTGCAACCATATCAAGTGTCCTGGTTTTATTCAAGTATTGTATGGGGTAGTTAAAGGTTGATTTTCTCCATCGGGAAACCGATAAGGCATGGGAGCTTACTGACTCTGCACCTCTGTCCCAGGCTATGTGTAAAGACTGTCTAGCACAGCTAGGCATGAGAGGTTATCTGACTCTGCACCTCTGTCCCGGGCTACGTATAAAAACTATCTAGTACAACTGGGCATGAGAGGTTATTTGACTGTGCATCTCAGTCCCGGGCTATGTGTAAAGACTGTCTAGTACAGCCGTGCATGAGAGGTTATCTGGCTCTGCACATCTGTCCCAGGCTATGTGTAAAGACTGTCTAGTACAGCTGTGCATGAGAGGTTATCTGGCTCTGCACCTCTGTCCCGGACAAGATTGGCCTAATTGCTCTTTTCTGCCACTAACACAGTCTAAATATTTCTGTAAACATGTGTTTTTATTCTTGATATGAGCACTCGGTGCCTGGTAGTCACTGGAAGTGAAGTGATGCCTGGTTGGTGCATTTTAAATGTCCATTGCATCACTTCGGGGGAGGGGTTACATGGTGCGTGTGATCCCTGAAGTGATTCCCATATTTTGCAATTTATTTCCCAGTCTCTGTAGCTGAGTCACTGCATCCTGCCAACTAGTTGCCCGCTGCGTCACTTCTGGGTGGCGGTCACATGGTGCGTGTGATCCCTAAAGTGATTCCCATTGTGGCGAAACCGGCCTCGCCACGTGTCCTTGGAGGGGGCTGCTTGCCCGCCTCTTGCCTTTGGACTATGGACCAGACTTTATGTGAATGTGTTATACCCCAGATAGGAATCCCATGGAGCCCATTCGTATGAAACTGACTGTAAAGACTTTGGCTCCATGGCGATTAAACTGTATTTGTGTGGTCCGAGCGCCATTCACTTAATAATGTGCGCTCAGACCTGAGCTATCTGGGGATATGTGAAATGTCTGTGTGTTATGTGTAAAATGTGACTTTATGTATTTTAAAGTGTGTCCTCAATTACCCGTTGCAACATTGTTGCGAACGGGTAATTGAACAGTAAGTAGCCGTCCTTTGTTCTCGGGGGTGGCTGCTGTCACGAAGTGAATTCTGACAGTCTGACTGACTGGGGTTCTTGGAGGGGCCTGAGGGCCAAACACCTCCCTATAGATTATGGACCCTGTCTGTAATGTGTTTAAGCCTTCCATTGTTTAGTTATGTCAGCCACCCAGTCTGACTACCTTGCTTCTGGCTCCAGATTAAAGTGGCTAGATACTGCTTTACTGGTGATGTGTTTAAGTTTTCTATTGTTTAATCAAGTGTTATCTGATTGCAGTTTGGTGTATATAAGTCTGTGTTGTTTGTCAAATAAAGTCGTTCAATCTTGCTGTAAGAGTTCCTGTTTTAACCCTCAAAGTGAAGTGTCGTCTCATTATTGGGGGAAGGATTTATTGTATGCTGTTCCAGTTTGACTGCTAGGAGAGTAAACCTATTCGTATGGTTCCTATTCAACTGTCTACAGCATTCATATGCTTGGGAGAATTTATTTGTTTCTCCGGTTCAGTGATTGTGGTGTCTGCCAGAGTGCTTGGAGTCCTCAGGAAGCGCTAGGAGCATCCTTCAACGGAGGTACCCAGTCGGGGTGCCAGGCGATCCGTTACATTGGTGGCAGCGGTGGGATGGCGTCCTAGTGCGAGGTAAAGCAGTTTAGAGACACAGTCGTTTGGATTTACAAATTGAAGGCGACGCTAGTGTTTATACAGCGTCCCTGTCTACATAAAGATTTGGGAAAATGGGGTTCGTGGATCCTTGGGCACCTCGCACACCTGAGGAAGAGGGTGAATTGGACTGGAGAGATATTGCCCGGCAAGAACTATGGTACAATGCCCTGGAGGAAGTCCAGTATCAACGGCAGCAGCGCCTTCCTGGTGTCGCATACCGGTTGGAGGAACAAATGGCCTGGCGGATGCCGCTTCTGGGAGACCAACCCGGAGGGCAGCAGGTCAGACAACTTGAGTACCTCGTGGAAAGGGAACTGAGCCTTGACGCCTCATACCGGGCACTGTGGTGGTGCACTGTCCAGCCAGAGACATGGAGGGCAGAGGGCATCCAGCCGGAGGGGGAGAACTACACTAGCCCTGGCCTGTTGTGGAAGGCCTTAGCAGAAGACGTCGACTTTGGCAGTCCAGCAGAGTCACGGTACTGGGCTATTTTTTATTACCGGGGTGAGATGGTACAGGGCCCGAGATCTAGGGGACTGGGACAAGACCTCCACCGTTTGGCTGCCATGGAACGACAGCTAGAGATGGACTATGTGGAACTACTAAACTCATGTCAGCCACAGGGCATAGACACAGAACAGGAAAACTGGCTGGGAGACCCAGACCTGCCAACCTACAGCTGGGAAAACGCAGCCGAGATACCCCCTGCTTCACTACCAGCGGCAGAAGTAGGGGACCTCATAGACTGGTCCTGGGAAGACCCACAGGTGGCAGGTGGAGATGGGATGGCGGTCTCTCTACCGGCCCTACAGGGATGCTGGGCGGTCGGCCCAGATCTCCAGCGGCAGTGTGTACCCCAGGGAGATGAAGGTGCCGTCCTTCCTCCCCAGCGGCAGTGTGTACCCCAGGGAGCAGAAGGTGCAGTCCTTCCTCCCCAGCGGCAGCGTGTACCCCAGGGAGATGAAGGTGCCGTCCTTCCTCCCCAGCGGCAGTGTGTACCCCAGGAAGCAGAGACCATCTGTCTCGCACCCCAGCCGCAGGACAAAATATTGAAAGGGGAGACAGTTGGTCCCCCTCTCCACCAGCAAAGAGAGTGTCAGGGAGAGGAGCAGGTTACCCCCTCTCCCCAGCGGCAGTCTACAGTTCAGAGAGAGGAGCTTGTTACACCCTCTCTCCAGCGGCAGCCTAACCCACCAAGGGGAGATGTTAAGCCCCACAACTATGCAGATGGGACCGTAGTCTCTGCACTTGCAGCCCCAGGGGCAGGGACGGTCGGTCCTGTCCCCCAGCCACAGAGCAGTGTATCCAGAGGGGAGACAGTCGGTCTCCCCCTCCCCCAACCAGGCTCCATCCAGGCTACTTCAGTGGTAGTGCTGGCACCCGGGCAGAGTACCGCTGGTCTCTGCCCACTCAGCAACCCACCAAGGCAGTCTACCAGCCCCCCGCACAGCTGTGGTGAGGCACCTGGACATGGACAAGTTGCTATTTTATCCAGGTGTAGTAACCAGTTATTGTGGGTGGGTTGTATTGCTGTTTGTGCTTCGTGGGTGGGTTGCTGGACTAACCAGGGCACTGACCGGCAGGAGGTCAGATACCCTGTTAGTTTGGATGGTAAAGGGGAGAAATGTGGCGAAACCGGCCTCACCACGTGTCCTTGGAGGGGGCTGCTTGCCCGCCTCTTGCCTTTGGACTATGGACCAGACTTTATGTGAATGTGTTATACCCCAGATAGGAATCCCATGGAGCCCATTCGTATGAAACTGACTGTAAAGACTTTGGCTCCATGGCGATTAAACTGTATTTGTGTGGTCCGAGCGCCATTCACTTAATAATGTGCGCTCAGACCTGAGCTATCTGGGGATATGTGAAATGTCTGTGTGTTATGTGTAAAATGTGACTTTATGTATTTTAAAGTGTGTCCTCAATTACCCGTTGCAACATTGTTGCGAACGGGTAATTGAACAGTAAGTAGCCGTCCTTTGTTCTCGGGGGTGGCCGCTGTCACGAAGTGAATTCTGACAGTCTGACTGACTGGGGTTCTTGGAGGGGCCTGAGGGCCAAACACCTCCCTATAGATTATGGACCCTGTCTGTAATGTGTTTAAGCCTTCCATTGTTTAGTTATGTCAGCCACCCAGTCTGACTACCTTGCTTCTGGCTCCAGATTAAAGTGGCTAGATACTGCTTTACTGGTGATGTGTTTAAGTTTTCTATTGTTTAATCAAGTGTTATCTGATTGCAGTTTGGTGTATATAAGTCTGTGTTGTTTGTCAAATAAAGTAGTTCAATCTTGCTGTAAGAGTTCCTGTTTTAACCCTCAAAGTGAAGTGTCGTCTCATTATTGGGGGAAGGATTTATTGTATGCTGTTCCAGTTTGACTGCTAGGAGAGTAAACCTATTCGTATGGTTCCTATTCAACTGTCTACAGCATTCATATGCTTGGGAGAATTTATTTGTTTCTCCGGTTCAGTGATTGTGGTGTCTGCCAGAGTGCTTGGAGTCCTCAGGAAGCGCTAGGAGCATCCTTCAACGGAGGTACCCAGTCGGGGTGCCAGGCGATCCGTTACACCCATATATTGCAATTTATTTCCCAGCCTCTGTAGCTGGGTCACTGCATCCTGCCAACACAATGGCAGCCGTGTCATGCATTGCGGGGTCACAGGCTCCTGGTGACCCTTTAATGTGTGTGATGGAGACTTGCTATGCACTGGGTTCCCAGCATATAGAGAGAGGGCTGGATCCTTACGATTTTATTGTAGCTACCACTGTTTCACCTGTGTTGTTGGGGGCTGGTCAGGGCTCTGATCTTCCCATTTGCCTGTGCATACTTTTGATTCCTTTTAAAATGGTTTTAGATCATTGCTTGATCACTGTCAGCCGGGTAGGGCTCCAGTGCTCCCTTTTACGGTGGGGGCCCCGGGTTTGCACCCCCACACTGTTTTGTTTGCACCCTCTGCTGTTGGTTTGTCTGCTCTGTCCCCTGTCCCTGCGGTTGCTTCTGCTGCACCTCCCACGGTCTCTCCCGTCTCTGCACCTGATTTGCTTGCGTCTGTGGTGTTAGCTATCCCGGAAGTTTTGGGCAACGTATCTGTTGTTTCACCCCCTGCCGATAAGGACGCTGACAAAGATATAATTTGGCTGGCTGACTTGGCTAGGGGTGAAATGTATTTTTGCTATGAGACTCCGTTAGGGGCTCATATAAAATCTACTGTAAAGGAGGCTATTTGGAAGAGGGGAAAAGAGAAGAGACCGGGAAAAAACAAAAGCCGGCTCCACCTTAAAGATAAATCATTCCTTTTGTAACAGTAATCGGAGATGAGGTGCTGTGTCCGGCTGTGCAGATAGCCAAATGTACAAACCAGAAACAAAGAAAAATAGGACGTTGGCACTCTCCAATCCGAAGTATAAACAAAGTATTTATTAATCCAAGAAAACCGACCAAACAAAAAATATTCATGTATTCAGTGGAACATGTGCAGGAGTGCAGACAGGAGATAGATTGCCTTACGTGTTTCGTGCCTATGATTAAGTGCCAGTAGGCACGAAACGCGTAAGGCAATCTATCTCCTGTCTGCCTGTATCCAGACCATGAATGGCAGGATTGGATCGGATTGCAGAGATAAGTGGTTCTAGTACCAAAACAAAGAGTAATGGTGATAAAGGGCATCCCTGACGTTTACCATTCGACAGGGTGAGTGGGTCTGAGAGGGCTCCGTTCACCCTGATCCGCGCAGACAGGGCGTGATACAGGGCGTTCGTCCAAATATACATAGCGAAAACCTATATGTCGTAGAACTGCCCTCAAGAATGGCCAACTCACCCTGTTGAATGCTTTCTGTGCGTCTGCGGATAGGAGCATCAGGGGTATCGAATTAGATTTAGTGTAGTGAATAAGATTGACCACTTTAACTGTATTATCACGTGCTTCCCTACCCGGTACAAACCCAACCTGGTCCCTGTGGATCAAGGAGGGTAGAGCAACACTGAGTCTGGAGCTGAGGACTTTAGCCAAGAGTTTGACATCTACGTTGAGGAGAGAAATAGGACGGTAACTACTGCATTCATCTGGATCTTTACCTGGTTTGGGAATAATAGTAATATGGGCCTCTTGGGTATTATATACTTTGAGGAGATGTGACAATAGGGAATCTTTAAAGACCTTATAATAGGTGACTGTGAGGCCGTCTGGCCCTGGACTCTTGCCTGTTGGGGTATTTTTAAGTGCTTCCTGTATTTCTTCTATTGTTATCGGGGAGTCTAGGGAAGCTGCTGTCTCCTCCGTGAGTTTGGAGTGCATATGGCGAGTCAGGTATTCAGAAATTTTGTGATGTTGTGTCTTGTCTGTTAATGGTGGGGGATCCCTATCTAAGTTGTAAAGGTCTTGGTAATATTGTTTAAACACGTTCGCTATGTCTGGAGTTGTGTGGACTAGTTCGTTAGGTTCGTATTTTGGCAATAAATTACATCCCCTGTGTGTGTTTCAGGGCCTTGGCCAAGTATTTACCTGGCTTGTCTTGTGTAAGGTGCGTCATGGTGCGTAGCCTCTGGAGGGCACTTTGAGCTTTGTTGTTGCACAGTATAGCTAGGTCGGATCGTAGTGTTAGAAGCTGTAAAAATATTTGGGGCGTGGGTATCTGTTTGTGTTGAGATTCTAGGTTATGTATCTTCTTCAGGATTTCTACCATGGCCTGTGTTCTCTGTTTTTTTGCCTAGCTGAATGAATGTACCACGGATAACAGCTTTGTGTGCTTCCCATATAGTTTGTGGGGATACATCCTGTGTTGCATTCTCATGAAAGTAGTTGGTTAGTGTCTGTTTAATGTTGTTTACATGGGCCTTGTCCTTTAAAAGAGATTCGTTAATTCTCCAGTTGAAGGATTGTCTAGTCATGGAGGGGACAGATACTTGCAATGATATAGGGGCATGATCGCTCTATGTGATGTTGTGAATCCGTGTATTCTGGAGTGAGGGGAGATGTCTGTGTGATAGAAAAAAGTAGTCAATTCGTGAATATGTGTTGTGTGGATGTGTCAGGTAATGAGAGGTTGTTTGATCAGGAGAATGGGTAGGAACACAACTGCAGAATTCAGCTTATGTAAATAAGGTGATTTACACCAATTTAGGTTTTAATATGAAGGGTTAATTAATCTTTATTAACTGTAGCAGCTTCTTCTTTTGAAGACTGGACATTGAGCCAAATTGACTTAACCACAAAGCAATTAGAACACTGAAGGGAAAGTCTGGGCGTTGAGCCAAGTTTCTTAGCCACAAAGCAATTAGAACACTGAAGGGAATGTCTGGGCGTTGAGCCAAGTTTCTTAACCACAAAGCAAACAGAACACTGAGTTTGAAGAGCGGATACAAGTTCACATTAGAAGAAGGTGAATGAATAGTGATACTTGCGGTTTCTTCAGCTGGTTCAGTGTAAACTGTAGAATGTCCGTGTCAGTAATCCGAATCAGGGGTTGGAGAAGGAGGGATATCCGATAAGCAATCCGAGGTCTGGTGTTGGAGAAAGAAGATTAAACAGGGGAAATCCGTAGTCAGCAGAGGAGAAGTCGGGTAAGTCATACAATCCAGGGTCTGTTAACGGTGATAACGATCTAGGTTTATAGCTTTGTCGGGAAACAAAACAGCTGATGCTCTCTTCACTGAAGGTTCAAGAATAAATCAGCAAGTTGAATGTGGCGCGCTTCCTCTAAATAGCAAGGGGATAGCACGTCACTGAAAAGGGGAGGAGTCACAACAAACAGGAGTGAATCAACAGGGAGAATCTGACAGTACCCCCTCGATAAGGAGCACACTCAGGGTGCTATCGATGTGGTTTATCCGGATGATTGTTATGGAAGGAACGAACATATTGGGCAGCATGAACGTCGGAATAGTCCTCCCAAGTGTCCTCTTCTGGGGGATAACCTTTCCATCTGATAAGGTACTGTAACCTTCGTCTATGGAACCTTGAATCCAGAATCCTCTCCACTTCATACTCCTCGATTCCTTGGCCAATGACGGGGTCAGGGTTGGTATGGACTACTCTTGAGAAGGGGTCAGGTTGATGGAGTTTCAAGAGAGAAATGTGGAAAACAGGATGGAGTTTGATGTGAGCTGGTAGAGATAGCTTAAAAGTGACGTTATTTATTTTCTGTTTGATGGGAAACGGTCCAATAAACAGATGGTCTAATTTTTTACAAAAACGTGAGGTCCTTATGTTCTTCGTGGAGATGAGAACTAAGTCTCCTGGTGACCCAGGTTTCTTTTGAGGTCATAGTACTTTTTATGATGTTTGATGGCCTGGGTGAGATTGTCTCTCAATTGTAGGAAAAGAGATTGCATCTATGAGATTTGAACGGAGACAGCTTGATTGGAACTGTAGAGAGGATCATTGGGAATTGATGTTGGATGGAAGCCATAATTGCCATAGAAAGGGGACATCTTTGAACTTGTGTGAAAAGAGTTATTGTAGGAGAATTCAGCCAACGGTAGTAAAGAAGACCAATCGTCTTGGAGGTAGTTACAGTAACATCTCAAGTATTGTTCGAGACATTGGTTGACTCTTTCGGTCTGTCCGTTAGTCTGAGGATGGTATGAGGAAGACAGTTTAGAGGAAATTCCAAGAGATTTGCATAGTTCTTTCCAGAAGGAAGAAGTGAATTGGCTCCCTCTATCTGTTATGATTTCATTAGGGATTCCATGAAGTCGAACAACATTAGAGATAAATATAGAAGACAGTTGCTTGGAGGTAGGAATCTTTGTAAGAGCAATAAAATGAGACATTTTAGTGAATCTATCGACAACTAGAAGTATTGTAGTATGTGAATCAGAAGGGGGAAGTTCCACAATAAAATCCATAGATATTGAAAGCCAGGGTCTTTCGGGAATTGGTAGGTTCTGATGAAGACCAAAAGGTTGGCAATGACTAGGTTTGGATTTTTGACAGATGGAACAAGATTTGACGTAGCTTGTGATGGTGTCACGTTGGGAAGGCCACCAAAAGTTTCTCATGGATAATTCGGAAGTTTTCTTGATTCCTGGATGTCCAGCAAGGGGGGAGTCATGAATCATTTTTATAGATTGAGCACGAAGAGATGGAGGAATGTAAACTCTTTTGTTTTTTAGGTATAGACCATTTTCCATGTTTAAAGAGGTATCAGGTGGAAGATCCAATTCTTCAGGGGATAGTAACTTGATTTTATCTAGCAGATGGGAAGTAATTCCTACAAATTTTGAATTAGAGGTATCAAGAGAAGATTGTTGAGTAGAAAAGGTTTGAATGGGTATTCGGGATAGAGAATCCGCTTTTTTATTCCTTGATCCTGGTCTGTAAACAATTTGAAAGAGAAATCTGTTGAAGAAAAGGTTCCACCTAACTTGCCTAGATGATAAGGTTTTATTGTTATGTAGAAATTCAAGGTTTTTATGATCGGTATAGACAATAATGGGTGTTTCAGTACCTTCTAATAAATGTCTCCAGGTTTCAAAAGCAGATTTGATGGCCAGGAGTTCTTTTTCTCCAATGGGATAATTTTGTTCAGCAGAGGTCAAGGTCCTGGAGAAGAAGGCGACAGGGTGGATAGGATGTTGAGGTGACTCTTGTTGGGAAAGGATTGCTCCTACAGTGGTATTAGAGGCATCGACCTCAAGGATGTATGGAAAGGAAGGATTGGGCATCCGTAATATAGGAGAGGAAGTGAATCTTGCTTTCAAGAGATCGAACGCCTGTTGTGCATGAGTATTCCATTTAAAAGGTAATGTTTTTCTTGTAAGCAGGTGTAATGGTTGTGCAATTTGAGAGAAGTCTTTTATGAACTTCCTATAGAAATTGGCGAACCCCAAAAAGCTTTGTACCTCCTTCACTGTAGAGGGGATTGGCCAATCGAGAATACATTGGATTTTTGTGTTATCCATATGGATCTGTTGTGGACTGATAACATAACCCAGAAAATAAATTTCAGTTACTTCGAAAGAACATTTCTCAAGTTTGGCAAAAAGTTTATGGGTTCGCAATCTATTGAGTACCCATCTTACGTGTTTTCTGTGTTCTTGTAGAGAATCGGAATAAATGAGGATGTCGTCCAAGTAGATGATAACACAAATGTCTAGCAAATCTCTAAAAATGTCGTTTATGAAATGCTGAAATGTTGCTGGAGCATTGCAAAGGCCAAATGGCATAACCAGGTATTCGAACAGCCCATATCTAGTCCTGAAGGCGGTTTTCCATTCATGCCCATCTTTTATTCGGATTAGGTTATAGGCTCCACGGAGATCTATTTTAGAGTAAATTTTTGCAGAACGCAAGCGTTCAATCAATTCGGTGATGAGTGGAAGAGGATACCTGTTCTTTATCGTTCTTTTGTTCAATTCACGGTAGTCGATTATAGGTCTTATGGTTTTGTCTTTATTTCGTACGAAGAAAATACCTGATGCAGCAGGGGAGGTTGAAGGTCTTATGAAACCTTTTTTTAAGTTTTATTCCAGGTAATCCTTAAGTGTTTTCAGTTCTTTATCAGAGAGGGGATAGATGTGACCGAAAGGGATGGAGACCCCTGGATGTAAATCAATAGGACAATCATATGGTCTGTGTGGTGGTAGAGTTGATGCTTCTTTTTCACTGAAAACGTCTTTGAAATCTGAGTAACATGATGGAATTGTTTTTTCTTCAGTTATTTGTAAAAGAGGAATAGTTTGAAAACAGGTATTTTTGCAAAAAGGTGAATTAAATTGGATGTGAACAGGTGACCATTGGATGGTAGGATTATGGATTTGTAACCAATCCATTCCAAGGATGACTGGGAACAAAGGAGATTTTACAATATCAAAGGATTTGAACTCCATATGGTTGGAAAAGATGGTCATTTTGAGAGGGATAGTCTCCGTTGTAACTGGACCAGAGGAAATTAATGACCCATCTACCACTCTAAGTGAAATGAAGGAGTTCTTGTGAAGTGATGGAATTTTATGTTTTTCAACAAGTGCGTCATCAATGTAGGATCCTGCAGCCCCGGAGTCAATAATGGCTTCTGTCAGGATTCTTTCGTGATCCCACTGAAGGAGTAGAGAGATAATAAAATGAGTGGACTGTGAATTGTGAACATTTGTTAATACAGTGGATAAGTTGTTCTTCTTACCGGATTTAGAACAATTGAGAAGTGGGCATGAATCAAGAGGATGATCATTGGATGCACAGTACATGCATAATTGAAGAGTTCTCCTTCTTAATTTCTCCACTTGAGTTAGAGGACTTCTCAGAACTCCTATCTCCATAGGTTCTGGAGGAGTGCTTTTTTCAAAGGGTCTGGAAATTGTAGGTTTTTTCCAGGTAGAGGTGTAGGGAGACCTTTCAGCCCTTCTTTCTCGTAATATTCTGTCGATAGATATGGAGAGTTGAATCAGAGCGTCCAAAGTCAGTGGCAATTCTGTCCTGGACAATTCGTCTTTTAGATTATCCGATAGACCAAGGCGAAATTGGTTTCGAAGAGTAATATCATTCCATTGGGTATCGGTGGCCCAACGTTTGAATTCAGATATATAATCTTCAACTGGTCGTTTCCCTTGGCTTAAGGCTCGTATTGCAATATCTGCCGAAATTTGTTTGTTGGGGTCTTCATATAAAAGGGACATCTCCTTGAAAAAATCTTCTAATGAATCCAGAATTGGATCATCATTCTCAAGGAATGTGTGGGCCCAAGCCATTGGTTCCCCCTCTTAAATAAGACATTACCGTGCAAACCTTAATACGGTCAGTAGGGTATTTAATGCAAATAACAAGGCACATGAATTAAAAAATTCTTGGTATTTAGAACGGTCGCCAGAGAATTTTTCTGGGGGAGATATAGTGGGTTCAGAAATCTCTCTATGACTTGTTAACGGAGATGGGAATGTCATTGGACGAGATTGTAATTCTGTGACATATGTAATGAGGCGGTCATTGGTAGTACGTAGGTCTTGCATACCTTGCGTCAATATTTCCACCTTCTGGTTTAAATTTACAATTTGAGCAGCCATTTCTGCAGGTTCCATATTCATTTTAGGCTGATTTATTAATGTCAGGTAATGAGAGGTTGTTTGATCAGGAGAATGGGTAGGAACACAACTGCAGAATTCAGCTTATGTAAATAAGGTGATTTACACCAATTTAGGTTTTAATATGAAGGGTTAATTAATCTTTATTAACTGTAGCAGCTTCTTCTTTTGAAGACTGGGCGTTGAGCCAAATACACTTAACCACAAAGCAAATAGAACACTGACGGGAATGTCTGGGCGTGGAGCCAAGTTTCTTAACCACAAAGCAAACAGAACACTGAGTTTGAAGAGCGGATACAAGTTCACATTAGAAGAAGGTGAATGAATCGTGATACTTGCGGTTTCTTCAGCTGGTTCAGTGTAAACTGTAGAATGTCCATGTCAGTAATCCGAATCAGGGGTTGGAGAAGGAGGGATATCCGATAAGCAATTCGAGGTCTGGTGTTGGAGAAAGAAGATTAAACAGGGGAAATCCGTAGTCAGCAGAGGAGAAGTCGGGTAAGTCATACAATCCAGGGTCTGTTAACGGTGATAACGATCTAGGTTTATAGCTTTGTCGGGAAACAAAACAGCTGATGCTCTCTTCACTGAAGGTTCAAGAATAAATCAGCAAGTTGAATGTGGCGCGCTTCCTCTAAATAGCAAGGGGATAGCACGTCACTGAAAAGGGGAGGAGTCACAACAAACAGGAGTGAATCAACAGGGAGAATCTGACAGGATGTGAGTAAAAGGTGTAATCTTTGGCTGTGGGGTTAGTGATCCTCCACACATCAGCCAGTTGGTATGAGTGTAGTCCTTGCTTTCCTTTACGTATTTTGTGTTTGTTGAGGGAAGTTGCTCCAGTGGAGACATCCAGCTTCTGGTCCATTACCATGTTGAAGTCGCTTCCCATCACCACCAACCCCTCGGCAAAAAGATCTAGTTTAGAAAGAAGAGAACATATGTACTTATGCTGATTGGCGTTAGGCGCATAGATATTTGCAACATTTACTACATCAGTCCCTATAGTTCTTTTAAGAAACAAGGCTCGGCCTTCACTATCCGACCATGTGTCAGTGATCATGAATGGAAGAGCCTTGTTGATAAAAATAGCTACACCTTTTGTTTTTTTAAATGGGGAATGAGAGTAAAACACAGTGGTGTAGGTGCGGTCTCTAAATTTCGGGACCTTGTATCTACAGAAATGCATTTCCTGTATGAGCGCTATGTCAGATTTAGTGGCGCGTAGTATCCCGAACAGCCTTGACCTTTTAGAAGGGAAGTTAAGCCCTTTAACATTAATTGAATATTACTTCAAAAAATTGGTCTTCTTATCCCTGAAGACTTAGAAGATTGTCAGCGGTAATGAAATGAGCACCAGATTGCACTGCTAAACTCTTAAAACTATAGGGGTAATGAACTTGGGATAAAACAAGGGGAAGGGTGTCCCATCTTCCAGATGGGTTCTCTCTGCTAACATGGAAGTCCATGTTGGACCGGGGGTAACTGGTCACTGGCTTTATGCAATAGGGGGGAGAGGCCCAAGGGATCAATACGATTACCTGAGTTCCCCTAGTTTCCAAATACACTAAGCCGGGGGGTAATGTGTCAGAGGCTTAGGAGAATAAACTCTTTCACAGGTGGGAGCTGAAATAGGGAAAGCAATTTGTGGTGTGCTAGCGCCACCTTCTGACTGTGTACACGTTAAACATAATGTACATTCTGAACCTTTGTAACAAGAAACGTTTGTAACAGAATGGGGGGAGATGTGAGGTCAGCACAGAGGGTAGGACATAGAATGGGCACAGCTGAACGTTCCCATGGGTAACTGGAGGAGATATTAAGGCAGTTGTTCGTTAGGTATACCAAGTCCCTGTTTTTTGGTGAAGAAAGTGTGTATAGTTCTTCTTTTAATCCAGGTGTTTTTTCCATGCAAGGTGACAACCATTGGAGAAACCAACTAGTGTGCTTGTGGCGTCTCAGGGTAATTTTTGGACTTGTGAGGTGCAGATGGTAATAATAGAGGCTTCCGGGTTGCATTCATCTGCAAAAGTCCAGCTAGATTATCTTACTGTTCGTGGTGGGTAGTTGGTGCCGGGGGTGAGTTGTTGGGTTCTCACCCGTCAGTGCCCTCATTCCCCCTTCTGACCGTCAGACTTTTTTAGGTCACCTCAATCCTGTGGATGCGGCGGGGGCCTATGGGACCAGGGCCTCACACAACATATGCTGTGAGGTCTGGACAGATCCCAGGTGTTTTTAACACTGTTGCCGATTAGTGTTGAGCGAACCCGAACCGCACTGTTCGGGCTTGTACCGAACATTACGTTTTTTGGACCCCGAACACGGACATTCTACTGTATGTTCGTGTTGGCGTTTGGGGTTCAGCGATTACATTGTATGTAATGCTATTGGCTTTCTATAAACCGAAATAGAGTCCCCATTCATAAGAATTTCTTATGAATGGGGACTCTATTTCGCTTTATAGAAAACCAATAGCATTACATGTATTCCATAAACCCAAAGTCTATAAACCGAAAGTCTATAAACCGAAAGACTATACCATGCATCCACTACCCTCTCAGTAAAGTACCAATAAACTCAATAAAGTCTGTTTTTTTTTAAAACAAACTTTATTGACTTCGCGGCTGAAGGGAAGCTCACAACGCTTCCCTCACAGCCACGCAGCTTCAGAGCACCGGGGGACAGAGCAGCAAAGAGGTAAGTGCTGAGCTATGGGGAAGGGGGGGGGGGGAGGAGGGTGGCATAACGAGCATACTAAGGGGCAATATCCTGGCATATTGGGGGCAATATCATGGCATATTGGGGGCAATATCCTGGCATAATAAATGGCATATTGGGGCAATATCCCGGCATATTAAAATGGCATATTGGGGGCAATATCTGGCATATTAAAATGGCATATTGGGGGCAATATCCTGCATATTAAATGGCATATTGGGGCACTATCTGGCATATTAAAATGGCATATTGGGGGCAATATCCTGCATATTAAATGGCATATTGGGGGCAATATCCTGCATATTAAATGGCATATTGGGGCAATATCTGGCATATTAAAATGGCATATTGGGGGCAATATCCTGCATATTAAATGGCATATTGGGGGCAATATCCTGCATATTAAATGGCATATTGGGGGCAATATCCTGCATATTAAATGGCATATTGGGGGCAATATCTGGCATATTAAAATGGCATATTAGGGGCAATATCCTGCATATTAAATGGCATATTGGGGGCAATATCCTGCATATTAAATGGCATATTGGGGGCAATATCCTGCATATTAAATGGCATATTGGGGGCAATATCCTGGCATATTAAAATGGCATATTGGGCTTCAAAGTTCTTAATTTAAGTTCTTAAGTTTTTTTCCTGAAATTTCCTTCTTAAAATTAGGTGCGTGTTATACGCCGGCGCGTGTTATACGCCGATAAATACGGTAATACTTTCATTAGTCCCTGGCCTTATCTTATATCTAGCATAGCTATAACCTATCCCACGCATGCTTAAACTCCTTCACTGTATTAACCTCTACCACTTCTGCTGGAAGACTATTCCATGCATCCACTACTTTCTCCTGATATTATTGTTAAACCTTTTCCCGTGTATTCCTGGATAAGATGTTAAATTACTGTATACTTCAATACAAGACACGCGATCAAATTATTTTTAGGATTTCCCCCCTTTAATTGCACTTGCTAAATCTCGATGCCGCTGTCAGGGCACCCTTAAGCTCGCTCAGGTCTTGGCTCTCATTGCTTGCCCGGTTTCCTGAATTGTTTGTTAAACACAGCCTTGGCTGCCGAGTAACCTCGGAATCCTGGCCATTGTGACTATTGGGATTCTGAAGATTCCGCAGATGGCTGGCACAGTCAGAGCGGTCAGTTGCTTGTAGGAGACACTCTGTGTGTGTGGCTGTGCATTCCTATCCGTTAGGGTTCAGCCTGGATTCCCACATGGCCCAACTGCAATCTCCAACAGACTGCTACAAGGTCATCAAGGTGCTGGGCAGAGGGACTTTCGGAGAAGTTGTGAAAGGTAGGAAGAGAGGATCCGGTGAGCTGGTGGCTATTAAAATACTCCACCATGACATTACCAGAAGATACATCACCGAAGAGGAGATCAAGCTACTGAACGTCCTCCGGCAGGTGAATGCGGACAAGTTCCACTTCATAAAGTTCTACGAACATTTTTACGATGAGTCCAAGTGCTACCTGGTCTTTGAGCTCCTGCAGAAAAACCTCTTTGAGTACCAAAAGGAAATTAGGTTTGCGCCTCTTCCGGCGAGACACATCCGGACCATCACCGCTCAGGTCTTGGAGGCCTTGTCCAAGCTCAAAGAGCTCTCCATCATCCATGCCGACTTGAGGCCCGAAAACATCATGCTAGTGGACCAGAAAAGGTACCCGTTCAGGGTTAAAGTGATTGATTTCGGCTCTTCTTATTTTTTTAGTGAGGTGCAGTACATGAAAGAGCCGTACATTCAGTCTCTGTTCTACAGGGCACCCGAGATCCTTCTGGGATTGCCCTTTTGCGAGAAAGTAGACATGTGGTCTCTTGGCTGCATCATTGCCGAGCTCCATCTTGGTTGTCCTCTCTACCCGGGGAGCAGCCAGTACGACCAGATACGTTACATCTGCGAGACCCAAGGTTTGCCCAGCAGCTATCTCCTGAACGCAGCTAGTAAGGCGCCATTATTTTTTAAAATGGTAACAGAATTGCCGGGAGGGACAAGATGGAAGCTCAAGACGGTGGACGAGTACCAAATGCAGGCCACAGTCAAACCCCTAGAGAGGAGGGAGTACATGCTGAACTCCTTGGACCAGATTGAATCAGTGCACTCTCCGAAGTCGGACTGTGCATATACAGAAGTCAACGGACACCATGATCGGAAGAACATGGTGCAACTCATTAAGTGTATATTGACTTGGGATTCCCATGAGCGAATAACTTCTAAAGCAGCTTTGAAACACCCATTTTTTACGCTGCCTCAGGAATACAACTGCACCAGAGAACATACCTATGGCCACACAGAGATTGTGCAGGACAAAAGCTGTGTGAGCCCTGTACAAAGGAACATGGAGAAGATGGATGTCCTCTGCCTGAGTGACTGTGAGGACAACCCGCAGTTCGGAGAAGTGCAGGAGTGCAACGAAGATGAGGAAACGGATGAGATTTCCCCATCAGTACAGGTGAGAAGGGAGGGATCAATGCAGACAACTGTCCTTTGCCTCCAAACCTAATCCTGTCCACTGTATCATAGATGGTTAAACATTTAGGATGTTTTTAAGGGACTCTGCCAACTAATCATTGATTTTTACTGTGCATATAGAGAATTAAAAAGAAAATGGACTGAGAATAATCTATATATTGTTTTAGCAAAACTACAAGTAAATGCGGAAATTAGGAGAAAAAATGTGTCTTAAAAGTGTCTCTGGTTTATGACATGTGGTTTGATATGCAAATTAAACCTTTCACAGGTCATTTGCATATTAAGAGATTTTTTTCCCCCTGATTTAAGCATTTGCTGCAATTCTGAAAATGCATAGATTGTTTTCAACCATTTTTTACATGCTACAGTATAAGCAGTGTTTAAGTGACACAGTCTATTGTCAAGGTTTATCAACGCAAGGTATTACCCAACAGTGTATACACCACCACCCAAAGGTCTATAAAGGCCAAATGTGTGGGCGGAGCCACAAAAGGGTGGGGCCATGAGGGATGGAGCCACAAAAGGGTGGGAAAATGCCAGATTGGATAAGACTAAATTAATTGCACGTGTAATGTTGGCACAATTTTTGTTAGCAGATTAAACCCCTCCACTACAGAGGAGGGTCGGCAAGTAGTGTAGGAGATCAAATTTACACTTCTATTTACACCAGTGCAATCTGTGTGCATGTACAGGTTTTTAAAATGGTTACAGAATCGCCGGAATGGACAACGGTGGACGAGTGCCAAATACAGGCCACAGTCAAACCCCTAGAGAGGAGTGAGGAAATACTGAAATCCTTGGACCAGATTGAATCGGTGGACTCTCCCGAGTCAAATGCAGATGTAGAATTTGAAGATGTACACTCTACAGGAGCATGCTAGGGGGTGCTGGAGGGCACTATTTCGTCAAATCAGAGGATTTATCAGAAGGAGAAGACCCCGGGTAGAGCCCCTAAGATAGGTGGAAAAGTGGATAACTGGAGCACTTAAATTATATATAAAAAATATAATATGAAAAATATAATAAAATAATACTTTATCAAAAAATTTTTGAAGAGTCTTCTTCTTTTTTGTTTCCGGTCTCAAGCCAAGATGTGTGCATATGCAGGAAAAAGAGATCACAAGAGAAAGTGTTTTGTATTAATGATAATATGGAACACCAAAACGGGACACAGAAAAAATAATAAATAAATGTATGTATACGTGGCAATAAGTAATTAAATGGTTAAATGTATATTTTAAAAGAGAGCCCAGCAAACTACAATGTATCACAAACTAATATGGATATTTAATTCATAAACAAATAAAAAAATAAAAAAACTTCATCAATACAGAAGAGTAATACATATAACCAAAGCAGCTAAATATATCTGCATACACAGTGTAAAAAATATATAGGAAATAGCTGAGAGGCAAATTGAAGACATATATGTCTAACAAACGAAGAGACATAAAATATAGTCAAGAAAAGCAAACTTCGTGAGAAGGGCTTACGGGGAATTTTGGTGGGACCTAATGAAAGGACCCCACATAAAAAGCTGTGGGCGTCAAAGCGCCTAGGAGGATTAGCAGCAATCACGCGGTTCCTGGACTTTAAACTCTATTGCAGGGGGGAATTTTGTCCAGCTGAAGTCTTGAAGTCTTATCATCTGACACAGCCCCACTTGGTGACTGGTTGAAGCGGTCTTTTCAAACAAATCCTCAGCATACAGCAGGGTGAGGTCGGAGAATATCCGTAAGTATAGCTTCTCCCGATTTGAGAAGCGCTTTTATTGGAAGCCTGGTGATGGGAAAATAGTTTTCTTAGCAAAATCTCAACACAGTAAAAAAAAAAGTACTTTGTTGATACCAAATATACATTTTCTTGGGTGACTGTTACATACAAGTCTCAATATGTACAGACTCTAGCTGTCAAGAAAAAAACAAAGGAAAGTATCATCTAGATCACATGGAAAAGGAAATCCAATAACATTAAAGGGTGAGAAAATAGTGATTCCCAGGAATATTATGCCAGTCAGATGCCCAGGAATATTATGCCAGTCAGATGCCCAGGAATATTATGCCAGTCAGAGCCCAGGAATAGTGTGCCTGTCAGATGCCCAGGAATATTATGCCATTCAGATGCCCAGGAATATTATGCCATTCAGATGCCCAGGAATAGTGTGCCAGTCAGATGCCCAGGAATATTATGCCATTCAGATGCCCAGGAATAGAATGCCAGTCAGAGCCCAGGAATATTATGCCAGTCAAATGCCCAGGAATATTATGCCAGTCAGAGCCCAAGAAAATTATGCCTGTCAGATGCCCAGGAATAGTGTGCCAGTCAGATCCCCAGGAAAAGTGTGCCAGTCAGATGCCCAGGAACAGTGTGCCTGTCAGATGCCCAGGAATAGTGTGCCAGTCAGAGCCCAGGAATAGTGTGCCAGTCAGATGCCCAGGAACAGTGTGCCTGTCAGATGCCAAGGGAATATTATGCCAGTCAGATGCCCAGGAATAGTGTGCCTGTCAGATGCCCAGGAATATTATGCCATTCAGATGCCCAGGAATAGTGTGCCAGTCAGATGCCCAGGAATACTATGCCATTCAGAAGCCCAGGAATAGAGTGCCAGTAAGAGCCCAGGAATATTATGCCAGTCAGATGCCCAGGAATATTATGCCAGTCAGAGCCCAAGAAAATTATGCCAGTCAGATGCCCAGGAATAGTGTGCCATTCAGATGCCCAGGAATAGTGTGCCAGTCAGATGCCCAGGAATATTATGCCATTCAGATGCCCAGGAATTGTGTGCCAGTCAGAGCCCAGGAATAGTGTGCCAGTCAGATGCCCAGGAATATTATGCCAGTCAGAGCCCAGGAATAGTGTGCCAGTCAGATGCCCAGGAATATTATGCCAGTCAGATGCCCAGGAAAAGTGTGCCTGTCAGATGCCCAGGAATATTATGCCAGTCAGATGCCCAGGAAATAATGCCATTCAGATGCCCAGGAATATTATGCCATTCAGATGCCCAGGAATAGTGTGCCAGTCACATGCCCAGGAATATTATGCCAGTCAGATGCCCAGGAATAGTGTGCCATTCAGATGCCCAGGAATAGTGTGCCAGTCAGATGCCCAGGAATATTATGCCATTCAGATGCCCAGGAATTGTGTGCCAGTCAGAGCCCAGGAATAGTGTGCCAGTCAGATGCCCAGGAATATTATGCCAGTCAGAGCCCAGGAATAGTGTGCCAGTCAGATGCCCAGGAATATTATGCCAGTCAGATGCCCAGGAAAAGTGTGCCTGTCAGATGCCCAGGAATATTATGCCAGTCAGATGCCCAGGAAATAATGCCATTCAGATGCCCAGGAATATTATGCCATTCAGATGCCCAGGAATAGTGTGCCAGTCACATGCCCAGGAATATTATGCCAGTCAGATGCCCAGGAATAGTGTGCCAGTCAGATGCCCAGGAATAGTGTGCCTGTCAGATGCCCAGGAATATTATGCCATTCAGATGCCCAGGAATATTATGCCATTCAGATGCCCAGGAATAGTGTGCCATTCAGATGCCCAGGAATAGAGTGCCAGTTAGAGCCCAGGAATATTATGCCAGTCAGATGCCCAGGAATATTATGCCAGTCAGATGCCCAGGAATAGTGTGCCAGTCAGATGCCCAGGAATAGTGTGCCTGTCAGATGCCCAGGAATATTATGCCATTCATATGTCCAGGAATATTATGCCATTCAGATGCCCAGGAATAGTGTGCCATTCAGATGCCCAGGAATATTATGCCATTCAGATGCCCAGGAATAGTACAGTGCTCGTTATACCTCCCTCCTTCCCCCCCCCTTCCCCATCACTTACCTCCAGCTGCTGTGTCCCTTGCCGGACGTCTCGCGCAGTGTTCCCTCCTCCCTGCACGGAGGAGGGAAACGGTTACTGGGTCCAGATGTGACGAAACGTCCCATCCGGTCGCGGTGATTTTTTTTTTTCCGTTTTCCTGCAGCCGCATCTTCTGCGGCTGCAAGAAAGAAAAAAAAAGGCAAACAGCGGGGAGCGGGGGTGCCCCCCCCCTCGGGCCGGATAAATGTGCTCGGCGGGCCGCATGTGGCCCGCGGGCCCTAGTTTGAGGACCCCTGATCTAAGGCCTCACGCTAATGGGGGCCTCGCAGCTGCCTAACTCATCTAATTGTCTTTGGTCTGACATGGGAGCTTAACGCAGCCGTCACTCTCCCTGTCATACCAACGTTGCAGGTTAAGAGCGATTCCTTTTTTCATTCTCGGTGTGCGCAATTGGAAGGCTTCACCCCCACTGTCAGCATCCGGTGCACATAGAAAGTGCCAACGGGCATCGGAAAAGCCAACACAACATTGTCTGTAAGAGCACTTTTAACTTTTAGACCCTCTCCTTCTGGCTGAGTGAGTAGTGAGTTTGTGCTGGTTGAGTGTTTCTGTGCTGGCTGATTGTGTCTGTGAGTGTAAGTGTGCTGGCTGATTGTGTCTGAGTCTGTGCTGGCTGAGTGTTAGTATGTGTTGGCTGTGTGTGTGTCTGTTAGTCTGTGCTGGCTGATTGTGTCTGTGAGTGTTCGGGTTGGGTGTAAGTGTGCTTGCTGATTGTGTCTGTGATCTGTGCTGGCTGAGTGTTAGTGTGTGCTGGCTGAGTATAGCTGAGTCTGTGCTGGCTAAGTGTTAGTGTGTGCTGGCTGAGTGTTAGTGTGTGCTGGCTGAGTATAGCTCTCTATGTCTGCTAGACATAGAGAGTTTAAACTAACTCAATGCTGCAATGTATCCTGTGCATAGACAATATTACGGGGCTGTCCTGGCAAACTCGAGACTGTTGGCCACTATGTTATAGCTGGATCTATCAGAGGATTATAGAGAACCCTGGTTTCGGTTCCTGTTTGTTACATCCCATAAATCAGTTTCTGGGAGGTGAAGCACTTTGATATCAGTCAATCTTATATTGCTCTCTTTGACTACTTCTTTAGTGCTTGATACTACTAATATATTACTCTTTATCTGTCTTAGCCTGATGGGTAAATAAATGGTAAAATAGGACTCAACATTCTTACACTGCACTCTACCCTCTTGATTTTCACATGGTTCCTATTTACTAGCCAGTATGGTTATGTATCAGGTAAATATAGCTTAAATGTGTTAGAATTGAGCCCCAGGAAGGAGGTCTCAGCCAATCAGGTGAGACCTTTCAACTCTCCTGATTGGCTGAGAGTTCAAAAGCCTCCCGTGATTGGCTCAGTCCCTCCTTCACACGTGGAGCTCAAAGCAAAGAGATGCCTGGACCAGGTAAGTTAAACAGTTAGACACAGTGTCTGTGTATGTGTGTGAGTGTGTGGATAAAAGGGATAACTCCTCTGACACTGCCTCTATCTGTCTAGCCACCCAAGGGGTTAACTCCTCTGATAAAACCAAGGGGGGGGGAGGGGGATCAGCAAGGCGCAGTATCAAGTTGAATAAGCGGTTGGTTTCAAATGCGCATGTAGATATAGTCCAATGTGTAAAACAGAGTCCAATTCAGTGGATGAAGGAAATGGCTACTGCTGGAGGATACACTGGAAACAAATAACTGCAGGAACTCAACGCGTTTTGCTGGAACAGCTGTCACAGCTTCATCTAGGTTTGCCACCTTTTCCTCAAAAAAAGAGGGAAGGGCCATGAGGGGTGGAGCCACAAAGGGGGCGGATTATCACTGAAATTATATATATTATTTGTATATCATACCAGTGAGGAATGTGTGTATATATATAAATATAAAATATATATATGTATATGCCAGTATTTCGCCCATCAATATGCCATTCTTTTGCCATTTAATATTACAGTATTTTGCCCCTAAACATGCAATTCTTTCCCCATTTTAATATGCCAGGATTTTGCCCCTCAATATGCAAGGTTTTTGCCCCTCAATATGCAAGGATTTTGACTGTGGCATATTACTGGGGGATCAGGCTGGGCATATTACTGGTCATTTACACTGGCATATTACTGGGCAATTACACTGGCATATTACTGGGCAATTAAACGGTGGCATATTACTGGACAATTAAACGGTGGCATATTACTGGGGGATCAGGCTGGGCATATTAATGGGCAATTATTCTGGGCATATTTCTGGGCAATTATGCTAGGCATATTACTAGGCAATTACACTGGCATATTACTGGGCAATTACACTGGCAAATTACTGGGCAATTACGCTGGCCATATTACTGGGCAATTAAACTGTGGCATATTACTGGGGGATCAGGCTGGGCATATTACTGGGCAATTACACTGGCATATTACTGGGAAATTAAACTGTGGCATATTACTGGGCAATTAAACAGTGGGATATTACTGGGCAATTAAACAGTGGGATATTACTGGGGGATCAGGCTGCATATTACTGGGCAATTATGCTGGGCAATAAAACTGTGGCATATTCCTGGGCAATTAAATGGTGGCATATTACTCGGCATTGATGCTGGGCATATTACTGGGCAATTACACTGTGGCATATTTCTGGGCAATTATCCTGGGCATATCACTGGGCAATTATGCTGGGCATATTACTGGGCAATTACTTTGTGGCATATTACTGGGCAATTATGCTGGGCATATTACTGGGCAATTAAACTGGGGCATATTACTGGGGGATCAGGCTGGGCATATTACTGGGCAATTACACTGGCATATTACTGGGAAATTAAACTGTGGCATATTACCGTATTTGCTCGATTATATGACGACCCCCCAAACTTTGGATATTCTATTAGGAAAAAAACTAAAAGCCTGAATATAAGACTACCCTATAGGAAAAAAGTTCAACTTGTATATATTCACATGTAAATTGCTTTTTTAATAAAAAATTATGATATCAAAAAATGTATTTCTAGTTTTTATTTCTTTTTATGTGCCAATGCTGCCTTTCTCTTTCCCTTGCCCCCATTTTTCTCTCTCTCCCCCCTCCCCTTGTCTGTCTCTTAACCCCCTCACTCCCCTTGTCTCTGTCTCTAAACCCCTTCCCTCCCCTTGTCTGTCTCTTAACCCCCTCACTCCCCTTGTCTCTGTCTCTTAACCCCTTCCCTCCCCTTGTCTCTGTCTCTTAACCCCCTCCCTCCCCTTGACTCTGTCTCTGCCCCCCTCCCTCCCCCCTGTCTCTCTGTCCCCCTCCCTCCCCCTGTATCTCTGTCCCCCCTGTCTCTCTGTCCCCCTTCCTCCCTCCCCCTGTCTCTCTGCCCCCCTCCCTCCCTTCCCCTTACCTTGATCCCTGGTGGCTAGTGGGGGCAGCCGGGGGATGTCTGCACGATACTTGCAGACATCCTCCATGCTGCCCGACACGGCAGTCTATTATGACGGACAGCTGTCCGTCATAATAGTCTGCCGTGTCGGGCAGCAACCCCCAGCTGCCCGCTTTTCCCTGGTGGCTAGTGGGGCAGCAGAGGATCTCTGCGCGATGAGCGCAGACTCCCCTGCTGCCGCCCGGCACGCTCGCCGGGACTTCTGTGACGAAAGCGGAAGTACCCGGCTTCTTCACAGAAGCCCCGGCGGTCGTGCCGGGCGGAAGCAGGGGAGTCTGCGCTCGTTGCGCAGACATCCCCTGCTGCTAGAGAGGGGGATCCAGGTCCCCTGCAGCTCTGCTGGGGACCTGGATCCATGTCTTATAATCTGACCTCAATTTGAGGTCAGATTATAAGAAGACCTCGATTATAAGACGAGGGGTAGTTTTCAGATTTTTTTTTCTGAAAAAAACCTCGTCTTATAATCGAGCAAATACAGTACTGGGCAATTAAACAGTGGAATATTACTGGGCAATTAAACAGTGGGATATTACTGGGGGGTCAGGCTGCATATACTAATGGGCAATTATGCTGGGCATATTACTGGGCAATTATGCTGGCCATATTACTGGGCAATTAAATGGTGGCATATTACTGGGCAATGATGCTGGACATATTACTGGGTAATTACACTGTGGCATATTACTGGGCAATTATGCTGGGCATATTACTGGGCAATTATGCTGGGCATATTACTGGGCAATTATGCTGGGCATATTACTGGGCAATTACAGTGGCATATTACTGGGCAATTACACTGTGGCATATTACTGGGCAATTAGGCTGTGGAATATTAATGGCCAGGCTAATAGTGTCATATTAATGGCCAGGCTAATAGTGTCATATTAATGGCCAGGCTAATAGTGGCATATTAATGGAAAAATTGACTCTAGCCATTGTGATGCTGTGGCATGTTCTGTGGGGTAAAATAACATGTACTATGAGGCAAAGTGTCACTGTGGTGTGTTCTGCAGGGGCAAAGTTACATTGTGGTATGTTCTGGGGGCAAATTGACATTGTGGCATGCCAAAACGTGTGGGTGCAAAGTGCTGTGGGTGCTGTGTTAAGTTCTTTAGGTGCATCGTGGGTGCAGAGGAAGGGATAAAATAAGAAATTAACAATTTTTCAATAACATTTTTATTACATATAAAACAGTTGAATACTACAGAGGAGGGTCGGCAAGTAGTGTAGGAGATCAAATTTACACTTCTAATAACACCAGTGCAATCTGTGTGCAAGTACAGGTTTTTAAAATGGTAACAGAATCGCCGGAAGGGACAACGGTGGACGAGTGCCAAATGCAGGCCACAGTCTGACACAGCCCCACTTGGTGACTGGTTGAAGCGGTCTTTTCAAACAAATCCTCAGCATACAGCAGGGTGAGGTCGGAGAATATCCGTAAGTATAGCTTCTCCCGATTTGAGAAGCACTTTTATTGGAAGCCTGGTGATGGGAAAATAGTTTTCTTAGCAAAATCTCAACACAGTAAAAAAAAAAGTACTTTGTTGATACCAAATATACATTTTCTTGGGTGACTGTTACATACAAGTCTCAATATGTACAGACTCTAGCTGTCAAGAAAAAAACAAAGGAAAGTATCATCTAGATCACATGGAAAAGGAAATCCAATAACATTAAAGGGTGAGAAAATAGTGCCCCCCCCCCCAATGTTGAGTTCCACCCTCTTGTGCCCAGCCCAACTAAAATCACAATTCCCAACAGTGCTTCGATAGGGAAGTGGCAGAGAAGGCCATGTGCCTCCTACATAATCTGACTTGAAATGGGAAAGACAGAGAGTAGGGCAGGCAAGCAATGTGTGTGCACTGCCCAGTGCAATCCTGGATGCCCAGGTAGGGGGACTAAGAGAGAATACATATAACCTAACAACTATTGACCCTGAACAATAACCTGTTGTGTAATGCCAACCTATTGCTGGCATAATAGGAAAGTTAGGTGATCATCTAAGGCAGGGGTGTCCAAGTTTATTCTGCAAAGGGCCACTTCGCTAGAAATGTATGCGTGCGTGGGCCGCATTAATTTTTCATTCATTCAGAGAATAATATATATAATTATATACATGTGTGTGTATGTAAATATATATATATATATATTTTACACTAATGTGTAGTGGTCACATTAACTACAAACACACACATGCATGCACAGTCACACTTACCCCCCCCCCCCCCTTCCCACACACACAGTCACAATTACCCCACACACACATACACATTTATACACACATACATACATACACTTACCCCACACCCACTTAACATGCACTCACATAGATACACATTTATACACATACTCGCATACATACACTTACCCCACTCACACACATACACATTTATACACACACACACTCACATACATACAGTTACCCCGCACACTCACATAGATACACACACTCACATACATACATACATACACTTACCCCACACACTAATACACATTTATACACACACACACACACACTCACATACATACACTTAACCCACACACACATTGATACACACACTCACATACATACATACACTTACCCCCACACACATACACATTTATACAGACACTCACAAACATACATACACTTAACCCCCACACACATCAACATTTATACACACACTCACACACATACACATTTATACACACACACTCACATACATACAGTTACCCCCACACACACATACACTTACCCCACACACACACTCACATACACTTACCCCACACACTAATACACATTTATACACACACACACACTTAACCCACACACACATTGATAAACACACTCACATACATACATACACTTACCCCACACACTAATACACATTTATACACACACACACACACACACTCACATACATACACTTAACCCACACACACATTGATACACACACTCACATACATACATACATACATACAAACACTTACCCCACACACTAATACACATTTATACACACACACACACACACACACTCACATACATACATACATACACTTAACCCACACGCACATTGATACACACACTCACATACATACATACATACATACACTTACCCCACACACTAATACACATTTATACACACACACACACACTCACATACATACACTTAACCCACACACACTCACATACATACATACACTTACCCCACACACTAATACACATACATACACACACACACTCACATACATACATACACTTACCCCACACACGTGGCTGTGGACTTCCGGTGCGCTTCTTCCCTCCCTCTGACCCTTGCGCATGACCTCACACGCAGGGTAGAGGAGGGGATTTGTGCACTGCACACCGCACGGGAAGCTGTATCGGGGAACGAAGTTCCCTACACAGAGCGTGTAGGGAACTTCGTTCCCCGACACAGCTTCTCGTGTGGTGTGGAGTTCGAGGTGCGGCTACGGGAGCAGAGCTCAGGCGGGCCGCACCTCGATGCCCGGCAGGCCGCATTTGGCCCGCGGGCCGCACGTTGGACGCCTCTGATCTAAGGCCTCACGCTAGTGGGGGCCTCGCAGCTGCCTAACTCATCTAATTGTCTTTGGTCTGACATGGGAGCTTAACGCAGCCGTCACTCTCCCTGTCATACCAACGTTGCAGTTTAAGAGAGATTCCTTTTTTCATTCTCGGTGTGCGCAATTGGAAGGCTTCACCCCCACTGTCAGCATCCGGTGCACATAGAAAGTGCCAACGGGCATCGGGAAAGCCAACACAACATTGTCTGTAAGAGCACTTTTAACTTTTAGACCCCCCCCCTATTCTGGCTGAGTGAGTAGTGAGTTTGTGCTGGTTGAGTGTGATTGTGTGCTGGCTGAGTGTTTCTGTGCTGGCTGATTGTGTCTGTGAGTGTAAGTGTGCTGGCTGATTGTGTCTGTGGTCTGTTCTGGCTGAGTGTGTCTGAGTCTGTGCTGGCTGAGTGTTAGTATGTGTTGGCTGGGGTCTAGGACTGTTCTGCGCTGCCACTGCAGCGCTGCCGATTCATCGCGGGGGTATGAACGCGTTCCTGTTCATACCCACCTCTTCATCTCCCGTCTTCCAGCGCCGCCTCTTTCATAGCGGAAGTTCCAGTGACGGACTGTTTCATCTCTGGGTTACTGCTTTCTTCATCGTCGTTGTTGTAATAATGTATTTATCATGTTTTTTAATGTTTATATAATTTTTTAATGTTTATCAATGTTTATATTATTTTTTTAATGTTTATTAATGTTTATATTACTTGTTTAAATGTTTATAATTTTTTTTAATGTTTATAAATTTATTAAATGATTATTAATGTTTATATAATGTTTTTAAATGTTTATTAATGTTTTGTCTTCAATAAATTTTTATTAATGTTTCATTCATGTTTATTAATGTTTTTACATGTTCATGCCTGGCAGCATGGTCAATGAGAGGGTTAACCCTCTCATTGACCATGCTGCCAGCGTAGGCAGCATGGTCCATGCCAGCATTGCTTGGCAGCATGGTCAATGAGAGGGTTAACCAGAGTTAACCCTCTCAATGACTTGCCCGCATGGCCAATGAGAGGGTTAACTCTGGTTAACCCGCTCATTGACCATGCTGCCAGCGTAGGCAGCATGGTCCATGCCAGCGTTGCTTGGCAGCATGCTCAATGAGAGGGTTAACTCTGGTTAACCCTCTCATTGACCATGCTGCCAGCGTAGGCAGCATGGTCCATGCCAGCGTTGCTTGGCAGCATGGTCAATGAGAGGGTTAACCAGAGTTAACCCTCTCATTGACTTGCCCGCATGGCCAATGAGAGGGTTAACTCTGGTTAACCCTCTCATTTCCATGCTGCCAGCGTAGGCAGCATGGTACATGCCAGCGTTGCTTGGCAGCATGGTCAATGAGAGGGTTAACCAGAGTTAACCCTCTCATTGACTTGCCCGCATGGCCAATGAGAGGGTTAACTCTGGTTAACTCTCTCATTGACCATGCTGTCAGCGTAGGAAGCATGGTCCATGCCAGCGTTGCTTGGCAACATGGTCAATGAGAGGGTTAAATCAGAGTTAACCCTCTCATTGACCATGCGGCCAGCGTAGGCAGCATGGTCCATGCCAGCGTTGCTTGGCAGCATGGTCAATGAGAGGGTTAACCAGAGTTAACCCTCTCATTGACTTGCCCGCATGGCCAATGAGAGGGTTAACTCTGGTTAACTCTCTCATTGACCATGCTGTCAGCGTAGGAAGCATGGTCCATGCCAGCGTTGCTTGGCAACATGGTCAATGAGAGGGTTAAATCAGAGTTAACCTTCTCATTGACCATGCTGCCAGCGTAGGCAGCATGGTCCATGCCAGCGTAGCTTGGCAGCATGGTCAATGAGAGGGTTAACTCTGGTTAACCCTCTCATTGACCATGCGGGCAAGCAACGCTGGCAGCATGAAGGATGAGAGGGTTAAAAGTAAATAATAATAAATGAAGCCCTTTAAATGTTACCCATAACCCAAACAAAACACCAATAGTAACATTAACCCATAAATAATACCTTGAGCGATCCTGCAATGATTTGTCCCACGAACAAAGGTCCTGCGAGAGGGGAACAGTCCCATCCCCATAAATTATTACCAATATGTAAATAAAGTGCTTTATTTTGTACATTAATCTATGCAAAACATGTATATACTAAGTTTGTATGAAAAACATCAATTGAAAAACTAGACATACAGGTAAAACATGTACATTAACAATCAGAAATCGTTTTTTCAATATAAAATGTAAATTATAAACAAATAATTAAAATTTCAAAATATTTAACAGTTACAAATGTACACAAGTACAACATTTATCTAACCAATTTGATAATTTTGAGCTATACTTCGTAAATATTCTATTGGTGTCCTATTGCCATACTCTGATACAATCTTAGAGATCCGGTCATCTGCTTTGCGATATTTCAGCAACTTCAATGGTGGATTGTGTCCTGAAAGGAGCTGGTCATAATAGAGGTCTCTGCCCTTTTGCACCTTTCTGAGGCCATCAATGAATTTCCAAATGGTCGGGTGACACATTCCCAATTCAGCTCTGAGCCGACGATGTGCAGCTTCAGAATGATTGTTCGTACGATCTTCGCCACTTACTGTTCTGTCAAACAGATTCCACATACATGGTGGAAACAAAGGAGATCGTCTCCCATTTCCTCTCCTTTGTGGGCGACCGATGTAGTTGTTCTCAAACCAATTTAGCAGAGGATGAAGGTCTCCAGGAAGATGTTCTGCCACAGCATAAGCATAATCACCCAAGTCTTGGACAGGCACAAATGCCAAGGCAACAACCATTTTGGCCATAAGGGCATATTCAAGATTTGTATCCGTTTCATGAATGGCACCTATCAATGCCAAGTGTTTTCGCATATTCTGTACCAAGTGGAAGAAGCACCCTTTTAAAGCGACTTCTGGGAAGCATTCCTTTATGGCCTTAAACATGCCAATTTCATAATCACAATTTATTGACCCTGGGTGTACATTTGGCATCAAAGTTTTAATATAATCAAACAACCGTTTTATAAGCATCAGGCAGTACAAGATTTTCAACACAAACGGGGTCTGGAGGTGCAGCCTGTAAATCATTTCTTCTGCGTCAAATTATTTTTCTTAAAGCAGCAGGTTGTGGAATGATAGCATGCACGGTGGATCTCACACTGGATACACAGGAATTAATCACTTCTGCAGTTCCCTCCATCGTTTCTTCAGCTCGCCGCTTAATCCCTGTCACAAATTTTGAAACTTCAACATGTGCCGCTGAAGGAAAGTGCGAATGTTCATTTATCTTTTTAACAACGTCTCCATTTTTCGTGTGAATTCGGGCTTTGCATCGTCCCATCTGATCACAACGCCAAAATTTAACACAACTGTCGACTGCGCTGTGTCTGTCGAATACGTAAAGGTATCCATCCGAAGCAAATTTTTCCTTTCCTCTTCTGCTTAGAATTTCGACAGCCATCACGGTAGAAATACATTTGTAGGACATTTGTTATAATTTTTTTAAATGGTTTGATACTGTACAAAGGATGTGTATTACTATATGCAAACTGAGTTAATCTAGGGCAGTGATGGCGAACCTATGGCACGCCGGGCCCTTTCTGTGGGCACACGACCATAGGTCGCCAGGAGGTGGGAGACGGGTCGGCATTAATGCAGAGTAGGCTGCCTGCATTCAATGAGCCATAGCATGGGGATGAAAGGGTTAACTGGAGTTAACCCTCTCATGGCATCACCATGCTATGGTTAATTGAATGCAGGCAGCATGGGGATGAGAGGGTTAACTCCAGTGAAATTGAATGCATGCTGCCTGCATGAGCCGTAGCATGGGGATGAGAGGATTAACTGGAGTTAACCCTCTCATGGCATCCCCATGCTATGGTTAATTTAATTATTTAGTCAAAAATAAATATATCTTACCTTTTGTGCAGCAGCCGTTGACGATGCTTCACGATGTCCAGGTAGCATTGAATTGTCCATTTTTGAATTTTGGCGCTTTAAATTACTCGTGACGGAAGTCTCGTGTTGGGTGTCCCGCGATGAAACGGCCGCGACGTGATGCCGGATCTGAAAGTGCTGCGAGGTAAGTGCGACGTAGGACAGTCCCATCCCCGTTGGCTGTGTGTGTGTCTGTTAGTCTGTGCTGGCTGATTGTGTCTGTGAGTGTTCGGGTTGGGTGTAAGTGTGCTTGCTGATTGTGTCTGTGATCTGTGCTGGCTGAGTGTTAGTGTGTGCTGGCTGAGTATAGCTAAGTCTATGCTGGCTGATTGTGTCTGTGATCTGTGCTGGCTGAGTGTTAGTGTGTGCTGGCTAAGTGTTAGTGTGTGCTGGCTGAGTATAGCTAAGTCTATGCTGGCTGATTGTGTCTGTGAGTGAATGTGTGCTGACAGGGTATATCTGTGAGTGAGTGTGTCCTGACTGAGTGAGTCTGTTATTGAGTGTGTGAGGGCAGATTGAGTCTGTGGCTGAGTGTGTCTGTGAGTGAGTGTGTGCTGGCTGAGTGAGTCTGTGAGTTAGTGTGTGCTGGCTGAGTGTGTGTGATAAGCTATTTGGGGACAAAGAGTTTAGTGTCATGTTTAAGGACAGTTGTGGCCCCCCTGGTATAGGCTCTACGTGTCTGCTAGACATAGAGAGTTTAAACTAACACAATGCTGCAATGTATCCTGTGCATAGACAGTATTACGGGGCTGTCCTGGCAAACTCGAGACTGTTGTCCACTATGTTATAGCTGGATCTATCAGAGGATTATAGAGAACCCTGGTTTCGGTTCCTGTTTGTTACATCCAATAATTCAGTTTCTGGGAGGTGAAGCACTTTGATATCAGTCAATCTTATATTGCTCTCTTTGACTACTTCTCTAGTGCTTGATACTACTAATATATTACTCTTTATCTGTCTTAGCCTGCTGGGTAAATAAATGGTAAAAAAGGACTCAGCATTCTTACACTGCACTCTATCCTCTTGATTTTCACATGGTTCCTATTTACTAGCCAGTATGGTTATGTATCAGGTAAATATAGCTTAAATGTGTTAGAATTGAGCCCCAGGAAGGAGGTCTCAGCCAATCAGGTGAGACCTTTCAACTCTCCTGATTGGCTGAGAGTTCAAAAGCCTCCCGTGATTGGCTCAGTTCCTCCTTCACACGTGGAGCTCAAAGCAAAGAGATGCCTGGACCAGGTAAGTTAAACAGTTAGACACAGTGTCTGTGTATGTGTGTGAGTGTGTGGATAAAAGGGTTAACTCCTCTGATACTGCCTGTATCTGTCTAGCTTCTTAAGCGGTTAACTCCTCTGACACTGCCTCTATCTGTCTAGCCACCCAAGGGTTAACTCCTCTGATAAAACCAGGGGGGGGTGGGGGGATCAGGAAGGCGCAGTATCAAGTTGAATAAGCTGTTGGTTTCAAATGCACATGTAGATATAGTCCAATGTTTAAAACAGAGTCCAATTCAGTGGATGAAGGAAATGGCTACTGCTGGAGGATACACTGGAAACAAATAACTGCAGGAACTCAACGCGTTTCGCTGGAACAGCTGTCACAGCTTCATCTAGGTTTCCCACCTTTTACTCAAAAAAAGAGGGGTGGAGCCACAAAGGGGGCGGATTATCACTGAAATTATATATATTATTTGTATATCATGCCAGTGAGGAACGTGTGTATATATATATAAAAATAAAATATATATATTTGTATATGCCAGTATTTCGCCCATCAATATGCCATTCTTTTGCCATTTAATATTACAGTATTTTGCCCCTAAACATGCAATTCTTTTCCCATTTTAATATGCCAGGATTTTGCCCCTCAATATGCAAGGTTTTTGCCCCTCAATATGCAAGGATTTTGACTGTGGCATATTACTGGGGGATCAGGCTGGGCATATTACTGGTCATTTACACTGGCATATTACTGGGCAATTAAACGGTGGCATATTACTGGACGATTAAACGGTGGCATATTATTGGGGGATCAGGCTGGGCATATTAATGGGCAATTATGCTGGGCATATTACTGGGCAATTATGCTGGGCATATTACTGGGCAATTAAATGGTGGCATATTACTGGGCATTGATGCTGGGCATATTACGGGCAATTACACTGTGGCATATTTCTGGGCAATTATGCTGGCCATATTACTGGGGAATTACCCTGGCATATTACTGGGCAAATAGACTGGCAAATTACTTGGCTATTACGCTGGGCATATTATTGGGCAAATACACTGTGGCATATTACTGGGCAATTATGTTGGGCATATTACTGGGCAATTACACTGTGACATATCACTGGACAATTATGCTGGGCATATTACTGGGCAATTACTTTGTGGCATATTACTGGGCAATTATGCTGGGCATATTACTGGGCAATTAAACTGTGGCATATTACTGGGGGATCAGGCTGGGCATATTACTGGGCAATTACACTGGCATATTACTGGGAAATTAAACTGTGGCATATTACTGGACAATTAAACAGTGGAATACTGGGCAATTAAACAGTGGGATGTTACTGGGGGATCAGGCTGCACATAGTAATGGGCAATTATGCTGGGCATATTACTGGGCAATTAAATGGTGGCATATTACTGGGCAATGATGCTGGACATATTACTGGGTAATTACACTGTGGCATATTACTGGGCAATTATGCTGGGCATATTGCTGGGCAATTACAGTGGCATATTACTGGGCAATTACACTGTGGCATATTACTGGGCAATTAGGCTGTGGAATATTAATGGCCAGGCTAATAGTGGCATATTAATGGCCAGGCTAATAGTGGCATATTAAAGGTCAGGCTAATAGTTGCATATTAATGGGAAAATTGACTCTAGCCATTGTGATGCTGTGGCATGTTCTGTGGGGCAAAATAACATGTACTATGAGGCAAAGTGTCACTGTGGTGTGTTCTGCAGGGGCAAAGTTACATTGTGGTATGTTCTGGGGGGCAAATTGACATTGTGGCATGCCAAAACGTGTGGGTGCAAAGTGCTGTGGGTGCTATATGGTGCTGTGTTAAGTTCTTTAGGTGCATCGTGGGTGCAGAGGAAGGGATAAAATAAGAAATTAACAATTTTTCAATAACATTTTTATTACATATAAAACAGTTGAATACAATATTAAAAAGTTCATATAAGTATAAATGCAACTATTTATATACATATATTTGGGGTCCACCTCAAGCTTTTGAAAAGGCTGGAAATATTTAATATTTGAATGTGTTTTTGTGGTCAGAAATGTAATATTACTTTGCTGAGAGGGTGGTGGGTGCATGGAATAGTCTTCCAGCATAAGTGGTAGAGGAGGAGTTTGAGCATTAATGGGATAGGTATAAGGTTATCCTAGATATAAGATAAGGCCAGGGACTAATGAAAGTATTACTTTACTGAGAGGGTAGTGGATGTATGGAACAGTCTTCCTGTAGAGGTGGTAAAGGTTAATACATGAAGGAGTTTAATCATGCATGGTAAATGAATAAGGCTATCCTAGATATAAGATAAGGTCAGGGACTAATGAAAGTATTACTTTACTGAGAGGGTAGTGGATGTATGGAATAGTCTTCCAGTAGAATGGTAGATGTTAATACAGTGAAGGAGTTCAAGCATGCATGGGATAAGGTATAAGGCTATCCTAGATATAAGGCCAGGGACTAATGAAAGTATTACTTTACAGAGAGGGTAGTGGATGTATGGAACAGTCTTCCTGTAGAGGTGGTAAAGGTTAATACAGTGAAGGTTTAATCATGCATCGGAAAGGTATAGGGCTATATATAAGATAAGGCCAGGCAGTATTACTTTACTGATAGGGGGGTGGATACATGAAATGGCCTTCCAGCAGAAGTGTTAGGTTCATATTAATGTATGTTTATGGTGTACACACAGCTCTCTGACTGAAGGCCATCTGCACCAGGTCTTACTATATTTCATGTAATGCACCTGCCTGATGTAGATGTTGTGCTGTGAGTGTAATGTTAGTGGGAACTTGGTGATATAATCTACACCAGGGGTCCTCAAACTTTTTAAACAGGGGGCCAGTTCACTGTCCCTCAGACCGTTGAAGGGCCGGACTATAGTAAAAATAAAAACTATGAAGAAATTCCTATGCACACTGCATATATCTTATTTTGAACAAAACGAGAACAAATACAATATTTAAAGTAAAGTTAAATCAACAAACTTACCAGTATTTCAATGGGAATAGTGTGCCAGTCAGAGCCCAGGAATATGATGCCAGTCAGATGCCCAGGAATATGATGCCAGTCAGATGGCCAGGAATATTATGCCATTCAGATGCCCAGGAATATTATGCCAGTCAGATGCCCAGGAATATGATGCCATTCAGATGGCCAGGAATATGATGCCAGTCAGATGGCCAGGAATATTATGCCATCCAGATGCCCAGGAATATTATGCCAGTCAGATGCCCAGGAATATGATGCCAGTCAGATTCCCAGGAATATGATGCCAGTCAGATGCCCAGGAATATGATGCCAGTCAGATGCCCAGGAATATGATGCCAGTCAGATGCCCAGGAATATGATGCCAGTCAGATGCCTAGGAATATGATGCCAGTCAGATGCCCAGGAATATGATGCCAGTCAGATGCCCAGGAATATGATGCTAGTCAGATGCCCAGGAATATGATGCTAGTCAGATGCCCAGGAATATTATGCCAGTCAGATGGCCAGGAATATTATGCCAGTCAGATGGCCAGGAATATTATGCCATTCAGATGCCCAGGAATATTATGCCATTCAGATGCCCAGGAATATGATGCCAGTCAGATGCCCAGGAATATGATGCCATTCAGATGCCCAGGAATATTATGCCATTCAGATGCCCAGGAATATGATGCCATTCAGATGCCCAGGAATATGATGCCATTCAGATGCCCAGGAATATGATGCCAGTCAGATGCCCAGGAATATGATGCCAGTCAGATGCCCAGGAATATGATGCCATTCAGAAGCCCAGGAATATTTTGCCATTCAGATGCCCAGGAATATTATGCCAGTCAGAGGCCAGGAATAGTGCTCGTTATCCCTCCCTCCTCCCCCGCTTCCCCATCACTTACCTCCAGCTGCTGTGTCCCCGGACGTCTCGCGCGGTGTCCTCCTGTGGAGGAGGGAAACAGTTACCGGATCCGGATGTGACGTAACGTCACATCCGGTCGCGGTGAATTTTTTTTTTTTTTTTCTTCCTGCAGCCGCATCCTTTGCGGCTGCCAGAAAGATAAAAAAAAGTAAACGGGGTGGGTGCCGGCAGCACCCCCCGCGGGCCACATAAATGTCCTCGGCGGGCCGCATGTGGCCGTAGTTTGAGGACCCCTGATCTACACTGTGATAAATAGGTGGAGTTACATTATGCTAATTATATTGAATGGGCGGGTTTTTTGAAAGGAGGTGTGGTCAATTGGAAGATAAGATGCAAAATGTCCCTGGAAATTTTTTTCAAATGTTGGTAACTATGCAACAGATACATTCACAGCACAACATCTACATCAGGCAGGTGCATTTTATCACTTTCACATGAAATATAGTAAAACCTGGTGCAGATGTGCTTCAGTCAGAGAGCTGTGTCTACACCATAAAACATACATTAGTATGAACCTACCACTTCTGCTAGGAGGCCATTCCATGTATCCACTCCCCTATCAGTAAAGTAATACTGCCTGGCCTTGTCTTATATCAAGGATAGCCTTATACCTAGCCCTTGCATGCTTAAACTCCTTCACTGTATTAACCTCTACCATTTATACTGGAAGACTATTCCATGCATCCACTACCCTCTCAGTAAAGTAATATTTTCATTAGTTACTGGCCTTATCTTATTTCTAGGATAACCTTATACCTATTGCATGCATGCTTAAACTCTGTCACTGTATTAACCTCTACCACTTCTATTCCATGCATCCACTACCCTCTCTGTAAAGTAATAGTTTCATTAATCCCTGGAATTATCTTATATCTAGGATAGCCTTATTCATATACCATGCATGATTAAACTCCTTCATGTATTAACCTTTACCACCTCTACTGGAAGACTGTTCCATACATCCCCTACCCTGTCTCTAAAGTAACACTTTCATTAGTCCCTGGCCTTATCTTATATCTAGGATAACCTTATACCTATCCCATTAATGCTTAAACTCTTCCTCTACCATTTATGCTGGAAGACTATTCCATGCATCCACCACCCTCTCAGCAAAGTAATATTATGTTTCTGACCACAAAAAAACATTAAAATATTAAATATTTCCAGCCTTTTGAAAAGCTTAAGGTGGACCCCAAACATATGTATATAACTAGGTGCATTTATACTTATATGAACTTTGCAATATTATATTAAACTATTTTATATGTAATAAAAATGTTATTGAAAAATTGTTCATTTCTTATTTGTATCCCTTCCTCTGCACCCACATTGCACCTAAAGAACTTAACACAGCACCATTTAGCACCCACCGCACTTTGCACCCACATGTTTTGGCATGCCACAATGTCAATTTGCCCCCCAGAACATACCACAGTGTAACTTTTCCCCTGCAGAACATGCCACAGTGACACTTTGCCTCATAGTACATGTTATTTTGCCCCACAGAACATGCCACAGCCTGTTATATATCTATATATATGTATATATATATATACATACACGCACTCCAAAGGGATTATACTAGGCCCATATAAATAAATAAATATAGATGAAAAACTACAGACATGCATGGCGGCTAAAAGAGGACTTACAATTGATAAATTGAATATTACTATCCCAGTAATACAAATCTCACATAGAAAATGATAATATATGCACATAAAAATTATATAAAGATGATAACATATAAAAACATCGGAATCAATAAATAAAAAAATTCCCAGCCCATGAAAGGGAATAAAAATACAAATACAAAAAGGAGATAAGTATATGTCAAAAAGGCAGAATGTTATGGCTTATTTATTATAAACGGACATAATGTCCAGGGCTAAATTTAATCCACCTCCACCCAATGTTTTTTGTTTTTTTTTCTAAACCATCAGATTATTTTACCGTTTAGAAAGAAAAGTGGACTGTTCTGTTGCGGTAACGTCTCATCATTTGCTACATCATCCAAATATTTATTTTGTTAATTGGTTTAGTTTTGTTAAATTTTCACAAAACAAATTAAAGACAGACAGACAATATACCATACATACCTGCATTCATACAAGCAAAGCTCCCGAAAAGTTTCTATCCTCTATTATACTCTTTTGTCTCTTTTTTACCTCCCCTTGTTTGGTTGTATAATGAGGTTTACTATCTACCTATTCCATTCCCCTCTTTCCTCCTCATTTACTCTAATTTCGTTAAGATTTTTCTACTAAAAGAGTATCTTCACTAATATAAGTTATGGACTTCTAGTACTGGAGCCTAGCAACACACTGATGGCGGGGGGGTAAGTGTGGTTATATTCCTTTTATTAGGCGTTGAACCTGGGGTCCCATATATGTCTAATCTTGTCTTATGCAACTCTACTGGAAATTAAGGTTGCCTGATTCTATTCGTTCTATCCAGTAGTTCCAGTATTGATTTTCCGAGTGGTCTCCACATCCTCTCTCCATCTTACACTGATAATTTACCTTATTTAGGATATTAGGCCATGTGGGGATCGCATCTGTCTTCCAATTTCAGGCAATCTCCAATTTTACCGCAGAAAGAAAATGGTAAATTATTTTGTGTTTATTTTTATTTTTCTGGTAAATTCATGTGGAGGAGTGCCCTTTCTGGAGACAGATCCCATCCCTCGCCGAATAAATGTTTTAGCCTTCTGGAGAGGTCATGCCAAAAAAACCTTATTGGGGGACATTTCCACCATATGTGGGCATAGTCTCCCTTCATTTCACCACATCTCCAACATCGAGGAGAAGTACCGGGGTACATCTTACTTATCGCAGCGGGAACCATATACCATCTGTTGGCTAGCTTATATTGGGTTTCATTCAAATTTAAACAATGTATAGCTTTATAGCAGGCGTCGAGTGCACCATACCATTCTTTTTCTTCTATTTTTATTTGAAGATCTCTCTCCCATTTTGCTATTGCTTTTGGTCTTAGATTCTCTGTAAGGGATTCTACTATTTTTATAGCTATTGAGAATGGTTTTAGATTAGCCTGTTGGTGCATGCTCTTTTGGAGTAAGTCAGTTGTTTCCGAATGTTGGTATATGTATAGATGTTCTCCCATGAATCCTTTTATACGTAAGTATTTAAAAATATCTTGACCATTCAGGTCGAATCTTTCTTTGAGATCTGTGAATGGTTTTATTTTCCCATTGTATAACAGATCCTTGATTTTTTTTATTCCTTTAGCAACCCATGGGAGGACATCTATATTCTCCATCAGATCATTGAGTATTGTTATCGGGAGTGCCGCAATGATCCTGTTTTTTAATCCCAATTTTTTCTTAATCCTACAACAGGCCTGAATACAGTTACTCAAGGGAGTGTTTAAATCTTGTTCTGTCTCTCTAAACTTTGATTTAATGTTAGTTGTGGCCCAAAATTTGGAGATAAGGGTAGTCCGCTTTGTATTCTTTAGTTCCTGTTGGTACCATCCCTCTTTGTTTGCCTCAGGAGAGTGTGTCATTATAGCCTGAGCCAAAATGGCTGCTTCTGCTGCCATTTTAATGTTTGGGAAACCCAAGCCCCCTTTTTTTGGTTTCCTGGATAGTAGTTGGAGTCCCAGTCTCGGCTTTTTGGCTTTCCATATAAATCTTGTGAAAGCTGTTTGTATCATTTCCAGCCATGGGTTGGGAATTTAATGAGGGATCATACGGAAAATATATGTAAATTTGGGTAGGATGTATGCTCTAACGGTATTTATCCTTCCCCACCACGAGATGTGAATGGATTTCCAAGTGGAGAATTTTTTATTCATGTCTTTAATTTGGGGTAAAATGTTTATCCCTGCCCAATCTTTCCATTTTGTTGATATATTTATACCTAAATAGGTTAAATGTTCTTGTGTCCAGGAAAAAGCATATTTATCCTCCAAATATTTTATTTGGGTTGTCGTCATATTAAGTGGCATTACTATTGTCTTGTTGAAGTTTAGTTTGTAATTAGATAGTCTGCTGAATCGGTTAATAATCTGCATAGTGTGGTCTACCGATGTGATGGGGTTCTCTAATGTAAGCAAGATGTCATCGGCGTATAGTTTTATTTTTTGTGTTTCCTCTCCCTCAAATCCTTTTATGCTTTGCGTTTCTTTTATTTCTCTTGCCATTGGTTCGAGGGACAGGATATAAAGAAGGGGGGACAATGGACAACCTTGCCTCGTTCCGTTCGCCATTCGAAACCAGGTGGATTTAATACCTGGTCCTACTACCCGTCCCGTGGGGGAGGAATACAGGGCCATAATGGCCCTATGTATATTCCCCTCTAACCCAAAGGCCCTGAGCGCCGCCTCCATGTAACCCCAGCCGACTCTGTCAAAGGCTTTTTCAGCATCTAACGACAGAGTCAGTTGGGGCGTGCCTTTACGACGAGTCTGTTGCAGAACGGTGGCCAGACTCCTTTTATGGCTTCCTGCCATCCTCCCTGGAACAAACCCCACCTGGTTTGGGTGAATCAAATCTGATATTACAAATTTCAGTCTTTTAGCTATTATATGTGCATAGATCTTAACGTCAGTATTTAAGAGGGCTATCGGTCTATAACTCTCCACCTCTTCTGCTTTTTTACCTTGTTTGTGTATAGGGACTATGTTCCCTCTAAGTAGCTCCTCTGCTAAAGTACCCCTTTCCATAGCCTCATTAAACAATTTAGACATATGGGGAGCTATCTCCTGCTGTAATATTTTGTAGAACTTTGTATCAAACCCATCTGGTCCTGGGGATTTATTGTTTTTCTGTTGTTGTATTGCTTCTATTATTTCCTGGTTTGAAAATGGTTTATTGAGTTGTGTTAGAGTGTTCTGAGGTGGTTTGGGGTATTTTTTGTCCTTAAAGTACTCCCCTATTTCTTCTGTATTGGCTTGTGCCGGTAAGTTATATAACTCTTTATAATAATCATTGAATGCTTTCCCGATTAGTTCTGGGGATAGACATGTCTGATTTTTATATTGTATTTTTGATATCTTATGATCTTGGTTTCTTTTTTTTAACATATTAGTCAGAAGTTTTTCTGCCCTATTCCCCTTATAGTACCATTTTGACTTAAGCTTAATTAGGGTCTTATTTGCTCTATCAACAAGGAGCGTGTTGATTCGTTTTTGTATCTCTTCGATTTTCTTTCCCCGTTCTCTTGTTACTGATTGTTTGTTCAGTTTGTTTTGTTGGTATAATTGGATATAGAGTTCAGATATTGTTAATTCTGCTCGCTTTTTAGCCTGAGTGCCTAACTTAATTAGCATCCCACGTATCACAGCCTTATAGGCGCACCAGATAGTAGATGATGATAATTCTTCCTGGTTATTTTCATAAAAATATAACTTTGTAATTTCTTTTATGTATTTAATGTCTTCCTCTTTTTTTAATAAATTTGGGTTTAATCTCCAGTCTGATCTGGGTTTGTCAAAAAGGTTTTTAAGGTCCATCAGGACCATGTTGTGGTCTGACCAAGTTATTTCTTTTATGTATATTTTTTGGACCTGTGTAGTTAGCCCTGCATCTCCAAGCATCAAATCTATTCTAGAATAGGCTAGATGGGATCTGGAGTAGCAGGTATAATCTCTTTCCGTCGTGTGTAATATTCGCCACAGGTCATACAGTGCCATTTTATCTATAAGAATTTGTAATCTTTTTGCTTGTATGAAAACATTCCTATCTCTTATATCGCCTGACATGGTTTTTTTTGTCTAATTTGGGATCTACTATACAATTAAAGTCTCCCATGATTACTAATGAACCCTGCCTAACTTTCTCTATTTTCCCCATTAGGTTAGAAATGAATTGTGTTGGGGCCTTGTTTGGGGCATATAGGTTTACACCCAATGTTTTTAACTCATAAATCCATTTGGTTTCTCTTTGAGAGAGGGTTTTGGTAGTATTTCCTCCTCTCCAATGGGGGACTATTTTATCTATTCCAATACAGAGAAAGTTACTTGGAGAAAATTCGGGACATGCCTTGCAATGTTTAGAGACATTGCATTTAGCAGTCTTAGAGTTATCCCCTTGGATACCTCCCAGGTGCTCAAGTACATTCATACATATAGAGATATATATATACAGAGGCAGAGGCGTTGCTAGGTTTCCAAAATATCTGGGACTATAGCCCATAAGACTTTTTAAAAAAATTTTTTAATGGAACCATACGGCACTTACTGAGTGAGTGTGTGTGCATGTCAGTGTGAGTGAGTGTGTGCATGTCATTGTGAGCGTGTGCATGTCAGTGTGAGTGAGTGTGTGTATGTCAGTGCGAGTGTGTGTGCATGTCATTGTAAGTGTGTGCATGTCACTGTGAGCGTGTGCATGTCAGTGTGAGTGTGTGCATGTCAGTGTGAGTGAGTGTGTGCATGTCAGTGTGAGTAAGTGTGTGCATGCCAGTGTGAGTGAGTGTGTGCATGTCAGTGCGAGTGAGTGTGTGCATGTCAGTGCGAGTGTGTGTGCATGTCAGTGCGAGTGTGTGTGCATGTCATTGTGAGTGTGTGCATGTCAGTGTGAGCGTGTGCATGTCAGTGTGAGTGTGTGCATGTCAGTGGGAGCAAGTCAGTGTGAGCGAGTGTGTTCATGTCAGTGGGAGCGAGAGTGTGTGTATGTCAGTGAGAGCGAGAGTGTGTGAGTGCAGATGAAGGATGAATAAAGATCCGGCTGCAGCAGAAATGTCCCCCTCCACTACTGAGGTAAAGCAGAAAGGAAGGGGGACAATTTAAAATAATTATGGTCTATTAAAAAAAAAAAAAAACTGTTGACTGGCATGTAACTGGCTGTGTGTGTGTGTGTGTGTGTGTGTGTGTGTGTGTGTGTGTGTGTGTAAGTATGTAACTGGCTGTGTGTGCTTGTGGATATATGTAATTTGCTGTGTATATGTTGTGTGTGTATATGTATGTAACTGGCTGTGTAAGTGTTGTGTGTGTGTGTGTATGTTTGTAACTGGCTGTGTAAGTGTTGTGTGTGTGTGTATGTATGTATGTAACTGGCTGTGTAAGTGTTGTGTGTGTGTGTGTGTATGTATGTAACTGGCTGTGTAAGTGTTGTGTGTGTGTATGTATGTAACTTGCTGTGTAAGTGTTGTGTGTGTGTGTGTGTGTGCGTATGTATGTAACTTGCTGTGTAAGTGTTGTGTGTGTGTGTATGTATGTAACTGGCTGTGCATGTGTTGTGTGTGTGTGTGTGTGTGTGTGTGTGTGTGTGTGTGTGAATGTCTCTGTCTCTGTGTATGTATGCTTTTATGATGTGCCATTGTCTGGCTCTTAATTTTTTTTTTTTTGCTGGCTCCTAAAACTAAATTACATTTTTTGCTGTGTATGTGACGTGTGGGACACATTAAGGAATTCATTTTTAAAAAAATAAAAAAAAAAAACAACCAAACTTGCTGACTGGTGTGTGTGTGTAACTGACTGGATGTCTGTGAGGTGTGTGTATGTGACTTTCTGTGTATGTATGTGATTCTGTATGTGAGGTGTGTGTATGTGACTTTCTGTGTATGTATGTGATTCTGTATGTGAGGTGTGTGTATGTGAATGTCTCTGTGTATGTATGCTTTCGTGATGTGACATTGACCTGGCTCCTACTTTTTTTTGCTGGCTCCTAAAACGAAATTAAATCTTTCAAGCCCTGATATAAACATAAATCCTTCCTATGCTGCTTAGCAGTCCTGTAATAAAAAATGTCACACATACACATAACACACATATGTGTGACATTATTTATTACAGGACTGCTAATCAGGATAGGAATGATTTATGATATATATCAGGGCTTGACAAATGTAATTTAGTTTTAGGAGCCAGCAACATTTTTTAGGAGCCAGACAATGTCACATCACAAAAGCATACATACACAAACCTCACATACAGAATCACATACATACACAGAAAGTTACATACACACACCTCACAGACATCCAGTCAGTCAAAATATATATATATATACACATGTAACATAAATCATTCCTATGCTGTTTGGCAGTCCTGTAATAAGGAACCTCAACCCAACAATATATAGCTTAAATACACAAAGGTGGATGTAAATCAGTGACCCCAACCCTCCCCTCTCTCCACCATATCCAGAGCTTACCTGAGTGGGAATAGACCTGCTCTGCATCTCCCACAAGGAGACAGCCTGTAAGGATATCTTCAGAGCTGCTTCACTGTCCCACGTGGAGCTTCCCTCACATCCCTGCAGTCACACACAGTGACCATGCTGTGTAAAAGCCCTGCACTGATTGGCTGAAACATCACTCAGCATCCTATCAGTGCAGGGATTTCACACACAGTGACCATGCTGTGTAAAAGCCCTGCACTGATTGGCTGACACATCACTCAGCATCCTATCAGTGTAGGGCTTTCACACACTGTCTGTGTGATGTCAGGGGGCGGAGCTATCACAGAGCTGCAGAGACTTGGGGCTTTGCTCAGCAAATTCGTGGCTTCAGCCCCCTTGGCCCACCCCTAGGCGTCGCTGGGGGGGGGGGGGGCTACTGGGGCTGAAGCCCCGGATCTCCCCTCCATAGCCCAGGATGGTGACTCTGACCACGCCCCCTCGCACTAGGCCCCGCCCCCTCACGCTCGGTCCTCCCCCTGCATGCTGCAATCTGGATGCTGGACAGCACCAGACTCCGCCCCCTCACGCTCGGCCCCGCCTCTCATGCGCATCTCCGCCCCCTCACGCTTTGAATGTGAGTCTGCACGTGTATGTGAGTGACAGAGTTATGACTGTGTATGTATGTAAGTGGCAGAATGTAAATGGGTGTGAGTGGCAGAGTTATGAGTGTGCATGTGTATGTATGTAAGTGGCAGTGTAAGTGGGTGTGAGTGGCAGCGTTATTAGTGTGCATGTGTATGTATGTAATTGGCAGAGTGTAAGTGGGTGTGAGCGGCAGAGTTATGAGTGTGCATGTGTATGTATGTAAGTGGCAGTGTAAGTGGGTGTGAGTGGCAGCGTTATTAGTGTGCATGTGTATGTATGTAAGTGGCAGTGTAAGTGGGTGTGAGTGGCAGAGTTATGAGTGTGCATGTATATGTATGTAGGTGGCAGAGTGTTTGTGGCAGAGTTATGAGTGTGCACGTGTGTGAGTGGCTGGGTGTGAGTGTTTGGAAAAGAGTAAGTGTGAGTGGCAGAGTTATGAGTGTGCATATGTATGTGAGTGGCAGAGTGTAAGTGGGTGTGAGTGGAAGAGAGTAAGCGTGAGTGGCAGAGTTATGTGTGTGAGTGGGAGAATGTAAGTGTGTGTGTGAATGGCAGAGTGTGAGTGTTTGGAAGAGTGTGTGTGAATGAGTGTTATCGTGAGTGGCAGAGTTATGAGTGTGCGTGTATCTGTGTGTGAGTGGCAGAGTGTGTGAGAGCGAAAGTGTGAGTGGCAGAGTTATGAGTGTGTGTGAGTGTGAATCCCAGTGAGATTACTAGGAGAAATGTGATTAATTACTGTGATTCATATTGAATGTGATAATCAAATGTGAAACAATGCTATCCTCTCATATTATTTTTATTTTCACACTTGATTATCACATTCAATATAAATAATAGTGATTCATCTTTATATTTAGTCTTTATATTTATGGCAATAAAAGTCCATACACATGGCATTACACATCCCATGTACCTGGTTATAGTATTAAACCCATACATTATGAATTAATGTGCTGCTTTACATTACATTATGGGCTTTACTCATGAAAGAGAGAATTGCAGGGAAGTGAGATGGGAATTTCAAAATTAAGGCTAAAGTAGCCAAGTTGGAAATATTCTCCCATTCAGCTGCATTTCCATCTCAATTCCCTACACTTCTTTCTTTTATGAGGTTGGTAGAAGGAGCATACCTTCATACCTCAGCCTATTCTCCCCAGGGTAGAAGGAGCATACCTTCAAATACCTTAGCTTTTTCTCCCCAGGGTAGAAGGAGCATACCTTCATACCTCAGCCTATTCTCCCCAGGGTAGATGGAGCATACCTTCATACCTCAGTCTATTCTCCCCAGGATAGAAGGAGCATACCTTCATATACCTCAGCCTATTCTCCCCAGGGTAGAAGGAGCATACCTTCATATACCTCAGCCTATTCTCCCCAGGGTAGAAGGAGCATACCTTTATATACCTCAGCCTATTCTCCCCAGGGTAGAAGGAGCATACCTTCATATACCTCAGCCTATTCTCCCCAGGGTAGAAGGAGCATACCTTTATACCTCAGCCTATTCTCCCCAGGGTAGAAGGAGCATACCTTCATACCTCAGCCTATTCTCCCCAGGGTAGAAGGAGCATACCTTCATATACCTCAGCCTATTCTCCCCAGGGTAGAAGGAGCATACCTTTATATACCTCAGCCTATTCTCCCCAGGGTAGAAGGAGCATACCTTCATATACCTCAGCCTATTCTCCCCAGGGTAGAAGGAGCATACCTTTATACCTCAGCCTATTCTCCCCAGGGTAGAAGGAGCATACCTTCATACCTCAGCCTATTCTCCCCAGGGTAGAAGGAGCATACCTTCATACCTCAGCCTATTCTCCCCAGGGTAGAAGGAGCATACCTTCATACCTCAGCCTATTCTCCCCAGGGTAGAAGGAGCATACCTTCATACCTCAGCCTATTCTCCCCAGGGTAGAAGGAGCAGACCTTCATACCTCAGCCTATTCTCCCCAGGGTAGAAGGAGCATACCTTCCTACCTCAGCCTATTCTCCCCAGGGTAGAAGGAGCATACCTTCATATACCTCAGCCTATTCTCCCCAGGGTAGAAGGAGCATACCTTCCTACCTCAGCCTATTCTCCCCAGGGTAGAAGGAGCATACCTTCATACTTCAGCCTATTCTCCCCAGGTTTTTGACCCCTTTTTATTAAAAAAATAAATACTTATGATGTGTATTTGAGAGTTGCAGGTTTACACACGTGTCTGCGTGGCAGAATATCGGTGTGGGAAAGGCCATCTGTGTGTATAAGGGTGTCTGTTTTAGGTTGTCTGGGTGTGTGTTTGTGTAAGAGAGTGTGTGAGTGTAAGGTTGTCTATGTAAGGGTATCTATGTGTATGTGTGTGGAGGGGGGGTTAAGGATGGGTGTCTGTGGGGGGGGGGGGGGGAGGGTGCTGTGATATCCCCAATACTATGGCATATTATGAGACTGCTGGTCTACTTTTTTTCTCAAAGTCTGGTAAATAGTGTTTGCAACATACACAACATTTTGTATGCTCAGTTATTTTGAAATCATGGGAATTACTCTGTGTGTAAGGGTGTATGTATGTATGTGTAACTGTGCAAGTGTGTATGTGTGGCTGCATGTGTATATGTGTGTATTTATGGCTGTGTATTTATGTGTATAAGTGTCACTCCGAGTAATGTGAGTTTCTTGCGTGCCTTATTGTCTTATTGTGTATTATGGTATAGTAATGTGCAGCATGAGTGTGTGATAAACTCACACACTGCACATTACTGTGAGTTTTATTGCTGTTGAGACTGTGATACACTCACACACTGCACATTACTGTGAGTTTTATTGCTGTGGAGTCTGTGTTATACCTACACATTTGCACAATACTGTGGAGTCAGTCACAGACAGAGAGGCACACACACATACAGACACACACATACAGTCGGTCACAGACAAACACACACAGTCAGTAACAGACAGACAAACACATACAATCAGTCACAGACACATACAGTCGATCACAGGCCGACATACACACAGTCAGTCACATAAACACACAATCAGTTACACACACACACACACTGTCAGTCACATACACTTACACACAAGTCAGCAATTTTGTTGTTGTTTACGATATAAAAAGTGCATCTATCAATATGTCCCCCTCCTGCCTGCTATACCTCATTCTAGCCTGGTCTGTGCCCTGCTGTTGTTTCTAGCCCTGCTGAGCACACTCAGTGCTCGGACAATATAAGACTGTGCAGCCCGTGCACAGACTGGTCCCTCGCGCTCTGCTGGATAAATAAATAAATAAAATGATCCCAGCTGCGAAGGCACCCGGCAGGGACAACAATAACTGGGCACCAGGTATAATTTCCTGGTGCCCGGGATTTGTTGAGCCCTGATATATACCCATGTATACCTATTGTTCATTGGCATCATACATATCGGTCTGTATGCTGCCTAACCATGTGAGCTTATTTACTCCACTTCTATCAAATCTATCTCGAGCTCCATCCCCGGATCTTTTGGAGACCTAGCAACGCCCCTGTATATATATATATTTATATATATAAAAATCCAAAGGAAAGCACGCACTCACAGGACTTAATACGAAATAGGTCGGAATTTTACTTACTCATACAGGTATGTTGTACACATGAGCATAAAATCGACGTTTCGGTCCACACCGTTTACCTTTATCAAGACTGTGGGACATGGAACACAAACAAACATATATAGGGTAGAAGAGAGGCAGAATTACTTACCCCCAGTGTGTCAAAACTCCGTGCTGACGAAAAAACCGCTGGCCGTAACGCACAGCACAGCCATGTGGGCGTGTGAAGCAGGGTAGTGGAGAGGACGCGATGCCATGGCAACGCGTATAGTGAACAGACCTGAACTCATTCAAGTCTGTTAAGCCGACAGCGGGTAATGCGAAGAATCAGTAAGCCGAAATAGACTGAGAGACGAGTGTCGTATAAGCCGACATAGGTCCTGAATTTATGAATGGAAAAGTCGAGCACCCATGTCGGTGTCAGTAAACCGAATGCTGAAACCCGAAGGCTGGTCGGTTACAGTGAAGGCTGAACTTGAATGAGTCAGATGTGTATGAGAACACACTGAACACCCGATCTATAAGCCGAAAGCCATAGAGGGAAATGAATAAAGGGAAACAAAGTCCCACTGCAGAGACCCCACATGTTATGTAGAGAAAATATAGACCACCACAAAGACAAACAGGGAAAGAGGACAAAAAGTATACATAATGGTAAAGCCAAAGAAAACAAGCAAAGCAGAAAATAATGTGTAACAAAGCTGAAAAACTTGGGCGAGAATGGCCAAAGTGCCACTTGTTCATTCAGTCCCCTTTGGATTTTTGTGTACTTTAGCTGCACAGCACCCGGGCCATGGATTGTGACGATCGCCTTTAGCTGAGTGCATCATATTTTGGATTTTTTGTATTTGAAGTAAGTTTGCTGTAACTTCTTTGATTGCACCACATGTTTACATCTTTTGCTTATCTTCTTTGAACTGGTTGGCTAAGACATTACTATACTTCTCATTGTTGGGTCTTTCCCCTACAATACACCATGGATGATTTTTTTATCCAGAGCAGGAGCTCTAGCAGACAAAGCTGAAACACTTTTGATTACAGATGAGGATGCCTCCAAGGTATTGTGGACTACCTCTCAGCTGGACTTACCCAGCACTGACACAGTTAAAGATCTCTATTTTGAGTTACTTAAATTGAAGAAAAGAGAAGTGGACATCGATCTGCATGGCCTATTTCTTTCTGACTACTTTCGGGCCAAACGCATCCCCCGGGGATTTAGGATTAAAAACACACCTACAATCGGCCGAGGTAACCCAGACTTCTGCCGCAAATGGATTGCTGTTTTAAACAAATGCTCCTTAGATCTTCTGATATTAGTGATAGAAGAAGTTGGTAAAGACTTGGCGGTTATCCGTGACAAAATTGCACATTTTGACAACATCAATGCTTTAACTCTCACTACCACAGCAGTAAATGAGTCAATGGTGAAACTCCAGGAGGAGGTCACCAAATACAAGAATGACCTGATTCGCTTTAAACGACAGAAACTGACCAAGGTTAACAATGATTACGCTAACCACCAGGTATACAGCTGGCTCAGCGGCCAACAAGAGAACAGCACCCAGAGACCCCGACGCGACAGAACCAGAATTCGCAAGCCAAGGGAACCAACCATTGACGTCACCTCAGGCGAATCGGCCTCAGATTCAGACACTCTCCCTAACAGTTCAGACCATATGCTTTCTCAATCTCAAACCTCTTTTTTGGAGGTTCCGCACAAGCAGTCAGGCCCTGCTCTACAAGGGGTGATAACCAGAGGCCAAGTAGAACGCAAAGGCGGTCCCACACCAGAACAGAAGGGTCGGTTTTTTTGCCCCAAAGGGCAGACCCCCAAGGAAGACGTAATGCCTATTTTCAACCTCTCAGAACACACCCTAACCAAGCCAGAAAAACACCTGCTGGCTAGGGGATTATCATTTGTTCCCACCAACAAGCCATCTAACTTTGAGCAAGAAGTGGATCTGTACCGGTTCTTCAGAAGTTACAGTTTTATCTCTTCCTGTTGTAATGTCGTATGCTGGTGATGCAGTAGTTACAGTTGTATCTCTTCCTGTTGTAGTGTCGGATGCTGATGAAACAGTAGATACAGTTGTATCTGTTACTGTTGTAGTGTTGGATGCTGGGACACAGTAGTTACAGTTGTATCTGTTCCTGTTGTAGTACCAGATGCAGGTGAAACCGTATTTACAGTTGTATCTGTTCCTGTTGTAGTACCAGATGCTGGTGAAACCATAGTTACAGTTGTATCCGTTCCTGTTGTAGGGTCAGATGCTGGTGATGCAGAAGTTACAGTTGTATCTCTTCCTGTTGTAGTGTCAGATGCTGGTGATGCAGTAGTTACAGTTGTATCTGTTCCTGTTGTAGTGTCGGATACTGGTGAAACAGTAGTTACAGTTTTATCTGTTCCTGTTGTTGTGTTGGATGCTGAAAAAAAAAATACTGTGACCTTCTCCCAGCTGGAGTTACCAGGTGATAAACAGGGGTCATCTTCAGTTTCCCAGAATCCACACCCTGGGAAGGGAGGAGCAGCTTTATAATTGTAGGAAAGGTGGACACTCGGGATTCTGGGAAATTAAATGTTATCATCTGACCTGTAAAGCTTTCTTTGCCATCTTCTCACAGCTCACAAACCACTGGCTTTTCAATAGATGCTCAATCACATCCCCTGAGCAGCTGAGAAGGGCAGAGATAGTGTGTATTACATCAATTAAACACCAGGTAATATGAACAGTTATCATATAGCATCACAATCATTAAACACCCTGAATGTGCCTTATTAGAGGGACTAAAACCATCTTGGGAACTCTGAATAAGACAGAAGGCTAATAATCCTTTAAGGGTTTTTCCCATCATCTTTACCCCCACCATAACTTATGTTGACAAGTCCTGTTAAAGAAGAAATAGCCTTGCGTGAGAGGTTATGTGACTCTGCACCTCTGTCCCGGGCTATGTGTAAAGACTGTCTAGTACAGCTGTGCATGAGAGGTTATGTGACTCTGCACCTCTGTCCCGGGCTATGTAGAAAGATTGTCTAGTACAGCTGTGCATGAGAGGTTATATGACTCTGCACCTCTGTCCCAGGCTATGTGTAAAGACTGTCTAGTACAGCCGTGCATGAGAGGTTATCTGACTTTGCACCTCTCTCCCAGGCTATGTGTAAAGACTGTCTAGTACAGCTGTGCATTAGAGGTTATCTGACTCTGCATCTCTGTCCCGGGCTATGTGTAAAGACTGTCTAGTACAGCTGTGCATGAGAGGTCATCTGACTCTGCACCTCTGTCCCATGTGTAAAGACTGTCTAGTAGAGCCGTGCATGAGAGATTATAACATAGCAAGAGACTGGCTAGGAGCGAGCGCCATTAAGCTCGTTGCCTGTAGGTTTTGTAGATGGCTCCAGGGTGTCTCAGGATATAACCCAGACACAATAGGACAATGAGCTATATACTGATACAGCTTGGCAAGTGGGAGATTAGCAGTAGTTCAATTAAGGGAAGGGATCTTAGTTGGGTCAGGAAAGGTTATCAGTGAGGGAATAGTGGTAGGAGTTAGGGTAATAAGTCAGGGCTATTTCAGCAGTAATTTGTGGAGTTGAATTTGTTGGAGTTTTAGTCCCCCCAAAAAATCTCTTTGGAAAGAGAAAAGCGAGTCATCAGGGGAAGATGTCCTCACTCCCGGTAGTCAGAAGTACTACCAAGAGGGAAATGGGGTCTCATAGTGAGACAAAGTGTCAATGTGTTGTAAGTGTTATATGTATGTTTTATCAGATGCAGGCTGCCCCTCCCCAAACCGACCCCAAAAGAGAAAAGAAATGACAACAGTTAGATTCTTTTCTTTAAACACTCAGGGATTGAACTCACATTTTAAAAGGTCTAAAAAAAAAAAAAACATAACTACCCCTTGATAGTACATGTGTCTTTACCAGATAAGAAAAAAAGAGGAGTAGCGGTGATGTTTGGGAAAGAAATTAAAGTAGAAATCAAGTATCAAGAAGTAGACCCACATGCAAGATACGTAATCTTGATTTGTAAACTAAACAAATTTTTATACACTGTAGTAAATGTATATGCCCCAAACGTATTTCCGGTTCGCTTCTTAACCAAGGTTCTACGCCGCATAGAAAAAATATAACAAGGGAAAGTAATCTCTGGAGGAGATTTCATCTGCGTAGCAGATGCAACTTTAGATAAAAAATCCATAAAAATAGTAGGAGTAGATAGAAGGTTAGAAAAAACGGCAAGGGACTTTCAGAGAGCCATAGAGGCAGCAGCACTTATAGATATATGGAGAAACCATCATCCGCTAGAACGATAATATACATGTTTCTCGGCTACCCATGGATCATACTCCAGAATTGATATGCTGTTGGGACAGCTCACGATAATTGGAGAAATCAAAAAAATAGAAATTAAGAATCTAACCTGGTCAGACCATAAGTACATAATTATGGATGTTAAAGGGAAAGGACATACACTAAATAGATATGACTGGAGATTAGATGGTGTCATAAATGAACAACAAGAAAAATATAAAATATATCATAGAAAATACTGAACATTTTTTTTAGAAAACTATAATGAAGAAGTGGCGGACGAGCAAGTGTGGTGTGCATACAAAGCAACAATAAGGGGTCAATTAATAAAGCTAGCTGCAGAGAAACGAACGAATAGGGGCATTAAGCTAACAGACTTATATATAGCATACTACCAGGAAAATACAAGGAATAAAATAATGCCATCTAAAGAATCAACCCAAAAAGTCAAAGATCTAAGGCTAAAAATAAATGAGTCCTTATGAATAGAAACTAATAAAAACTTGGAATATATGAAGACCAGATATTATTATATGGGCAACAAAGCAGATAAAATGCTATCAAACAGAGTAAAGGGGAAAAAGGCAAAACGAGAATAGAAAGGATACAAGAAGGCAGCAAACTACTTATGACACCGGAGCGAATAGGACAAGCATTCAATAAATATTATAGATCTATAACCCAGTGGTGTATCTTGATTTTGTGCTGCCCTAGGCAGACAAAATCCGGGCACCGCCCTACCCAAGCTGCACACCCACGTTACACACCTAAGACATGCCCCATCACCTCCATTACATGACCCCACATCACACATAACATTCAGACTCACATCAAGCTCATACTTCCATCACACACACACTCCCATCACACTCAGTCACACACTCCTACTCCCATCACACTCAGTCACACACACTGACTCCCATCACACACACTCTGACTCCCATCACACTCAGTCACACACACTGACTCCCATCACACACACACTGACTCCCATCACACTCAGTCACACACAGCCTCCCATCACACTCAGCCACACACAGCCTCACATAACACTCAGCCTCCCATCACACACAGACTCCCATCACACACAGCCTCACATCACACACAGCCTCACATCACACACAGCCTCACATCACACTCAGTCACACATCACACTCAGTCACACACTGCCTTGCGGTAGATACACTACTGCATCTCTCATTCCACTGGCCGTGCATCATGGGAAATACAGTCATAAACATCAGGAGTGGAATGGTTAGCCATCACTGTTCTACAATAATTTTATCTTATTTGAGATTCCCAACATATGTATATTTACTAGAATTATTGCGTTTATATTTCTGAATTTTGACACTGCAGTTTTTATAATGACTGGTATTATTAGAACCTATGTGATGGCTGGCTGCTATATGTAGAAAACTGCAGTCTCTGGTACATTTTATCACACTCAGTCACACACAGCCTCACATCACACACAGACTCCCATCACACTCAGTCACACACAGCCTCACATCACACACAGACTCCCATCACACTCAGCCATACACAGCCTCACATCACACACACTCTTCCATCACACTCAGTCACACACAGCCTCACATCACACACTGACTCCCATCACACTCAGTCACACACAGCCTCACATCACACACAGACTCCCATCACACTCAGTCATACACAGCCTCACATCACACACACTCTTCCATCACACTCAGTCATACACAGCCTCACATCACACACACTCTTCCATCACACTCAGTCACACACAGCCTCACATCACACACTGACTCCCATCACACTCAGTCACACACAGCCTCACATCACACACAGACTCCCATCACACTCAGTCATACACAGCCTCACATCACACACACTCTTCCATCACACTCAGTCACACACAGCCTCACATCCCACACTGACTCCCATCACACTCAGTCACGCACAGCCTCACATCACACACACTCTTCCATCACACTCAGTCACACACAGCCTCACATCCCACACTGACTCCCATCACACTCAGTCACACACACTGACTCCCATCACACACACTCTGACACCCATCACACTCAGTCAAACACTAACTCCCACCACACTGTCACACACTGACTCCCATCACACTCAGTCACACACAGCCTCACATCACACACAGACTCCCATCACACTCAGTCACACACAGCCTCACATCACACACAGCCTCACATCACACACAGACTCCCATCACACTCAGTCACACACACTGACTCCCATCACACACACTCTGACTCCCATCACACACAGCCTCACATCACACACAGACTCCCATCACACTCATACTCACAACCACCGTTTTCCATTTGAACCAGCTTACCTTCTGCTGTACTCTGACAGGCAGGGGGGCGGAGACTTTACACTGGCACGTGTGACGGGGAAGTGAGGGAGGGGAGGGGGTGGTAAGAGAGAGGGAGGGGAGGGGGTGGTAAGAGAGAGGGAGGGGAGGGAACAACTTTTAACAAAACGGAGAAGAAAGTTAAAATCTTCGCCGCACCAGAATGGTTTAAAGCACCAGTGTGCTTTAACAACCTCTGGGAAAGTGCCGCCCTAAACAAGGCGCCGCCCTAGGCGAGCGCCTTGTTTGCCTCGCGGTAGATACATTACTGCTATAACCTATAGACTATATAATATAACTTCCCGCGCAACTGAAAAAGATATCAACCAATTATTAGACTCAATACAGATACCTAATATAAATGACCAGCAATTAGAAAGAATAAATCAGGAGATTAGTGACCTGGAGGTGAAGTCAGCTGTAAGCAAATTAAAAAAATATAAATCACCAGGTCCTGATGGATTCAGCAATACTTTCTACAAAATTCTGGCAGGAAACTTAACAACACCACTTAAAAGGGCATATAATGGATTCTTGAAACAGGATAAGATCCCAGCAGAGCTTTTAAAAGCAAATATAATACTGATTGCTAAGCCCAATAAAGATCCAGAGTTGATTGTTAATTATAGACCCATATGATTATTAAATGTGGACATTAAGCTCCACGCATCTATCCTCACGGGTAGATTGGGAAAAATCCTGCCGGAGTTGACCCATAGAGATCAAACAGGATTTGTGCTGGGAAGATCATCCACAAATAACATAAGAAAAGTTATTAATATACTAGAAATAGCTCACTCCCAAAAAACTCCCACCCTACTCCTTGCATTAGATGCCGAAAAAGCGTTTGATCGAGTGGGGTGGGAGTATATGGAGATAACATTAGGGAGGTATGGGTTTAAAGGATGGTTCCTGAGAGCAATCATGCTCTTATATACGACACCTGCAGCTGGAACAATTGGACCAGGAATAAGGGCAAACTGGTTTAATATAACCAACGGGACAAGACAGGGCTGCCCCCTGTCGCCACTGCTACACATATTAGTAGTAGAACCCCTTGCAATGCGCATCAGGACTTGCGCGCAAATCAAAGGCCCAACATACGAACAAAGAGAACTAAAGTTGAGTCTATATGCAGACGACATTCTGGTATCCTTGAGTAAGCCTGTAGCCTCATTAGAGAAACTGATACAGATTATAGATGAGTTTGCCGTGGTCTCTAATTATGTACTCAACATCAGTAAAGCTATAGCACTACCCATAGAGATGGGAAAACAAGCGATAGATAGACTAAAAGAGAAACATAATTTCAAATGGGCAAACAAAGGACTAGAGTATCTAGGAATTAAAATAACATCAGAGCCCAAAAATATCATAGAGGCTAACTTCCAACCATTATTAAAACAACTAAATACAAAACTGAAAAGATTAAAACATATGGAAATATCATGGTGGGGCAGAATAAATTTGGTCAGAGCATATGTCCTACCAATTTGGCTGTACCTGTTCAGGATGGTCCCATTGGCAGTACCCACACAATGGCAGGACATGGTCCACACATCACTTGCTAAATTTGTGTGGCAAGGGAAAAGGCCAAGAATATCTTCTGCCTTATTATTAAAAAAAAAACGGATAAAGGTGGCCTAGCTTTCCCAAGTGTTAAGGAATATCATAAAGCAACCCTTCTGTATCACTAAATAAACTCACACAGAGAGGAAAGTGAGGAAGAAGACTGGTTTTATTTAGAAAAATATAAATCAAAAAATATTTAGCCGGACGCGGCCTTATGGTTAAGTAACACCAAGGGAAAAAATGACAAGGGAATAATAACGAAACATCTAAAACCAACGTGGGAAACATTGAAAAAACAAATGGGATTAAAGAATAAGCTAATGGGAAGCGTCAGAACCAAAATTCTGATGCTAGAAATACAGGACCTTGATATAACAGACTGGATGAGGAAAGGGATAGGTAGAATAGGAAACTTAGTAGAGGGGGATAAAATAAAATCCTTTAGACGGCTGCAGGACAGTTATGGTCTGACCGGGAAAGACACGTTTTAACACATAAGAGTAAGAGACTTACTTAGATAGGAATTTAACAGTAACCCAATAGTAGATAGTAGATAGTAGATAGTAGATAAAGGAACATTCATCCACCTTTGGTGGACTTGTGATAAGGTCAAACATCTGTGGAAATCAGTGTTAGACATAATTACACAATGGACTGGTCTAGCATTAGAATTCATACCGAGCAAGATATTACTATTAAAGGGATTACCCAAAATGTCATGGAAAAAATACGCTATAGTCGCACATACAATAGTTGCAACAATGGTGATAATAGCTAGACAATGGAAATCTTCAGAGATTATCCCTTTGGAACATGTAATATCTCAACTACTATACCAGTTAAAGATGGAAAATGTTTCAACAAGGATATTCAGTGAAAAGATTAAAACAAATAAAAAATGGGTGGACTGGGGAAAAAATAATAAGAGAAATAAACACAGGTCTAGAAAGAGTTACCCGAGATAAAGAATTAAAATAAGGGATAAAGAGAGAGGAGAAAGGGGGAGAAGAAAGGGAAAAAAATATATAGGAGAAGCTGGAAGGAAATAAGCGGTGGTGGGGGGTGGGGGGAATACTCTGCATCTGGGGAGCACATTGTCAAGTAAGGATGTATGAGATGCGAGAGTACATGGTTCCAAAACGGACCAGGAGAAGAGAGTGAGGAGAGAGGGATAAAGGAGGAGAAAAAAAATGGGTGGGAAGAAAGGAGGAAAGAGAAGGTAAAGAGAAATTAGGAAGAAGAAGAAAAGGGAAGGAAGAAGGAAGGAAAGGATATAAGAAACGATAAGGGAAGATAGAACTCCCGAGTTAAACATAGATGATACTAAAACCTCTCCTATAGATAGTGGACAAGAGGAAGGATAGTGGGGAGAGAGATTGAGAAAGGGCGAGCCATGTATGACCGCATATGAGTAGAAAGTATGTCTTAGTTATGTATTACTTATGTTTTTTGCACTTTTTGATGTAATGCCTTTGTAATTGTATGTAAATGGAAACTATTTATACACTTTTGATATTTTCATAATAAAATTTAAAAAAATTGTGTAGTTGAATCAGTCTAATACTTGTTCTCTTTTGTTTCCCACCCTCCCATCCCAAGGCAAGCACATCGGTGGGCGACCGTAAGCGCCAAGATGTCATCACTTCGAAAATTAAAGCGAAAGCTTGCTTGTCGCACAGCGGGATCCAGGGACGTGTCTGACTGCCAGTTCATGGAGTCAAGAAGGAATTTTTCTCCCACTGTGGAGCCAATTGGCAAAACTTTTATAGGTTTTTTTTCGCCTTCTTCTGGATATTTTCTGGCATTTCATTAGGTGCAGATTGGGGGGGTTCCTTCTTGCGTAATGCGCCACTCACTACTTCTGGGGATAGCAAAAATACCCTGCAGGTTGAGATGGGCGCGATTTGGGTACTGACGGTGTGGTCGGGCCCATGCGGTGGAAGCGGAGCCAGCAGGTTGGTTGTGGATACAAAGGCGGAAACCGATTGTGTGGTCGGGAACGCCGCTGGTGCACGGTTATGGCTACTGCAGAACGCAAAAACATGTTGGGCAGTGATGGCTCCATGGCTGTGTCCTGTGGAGTGACGTACCCAGGCAGCCGCGTGGGGGCACGTGAGTTGGGGGAGTCACGGGAATAAAGGAAAGGGGGGGTTCAAGGCCAGCAGATGTTCCTGGCCGTCCCGGGATACCCTATGGGGCTTGACAAGTGGTTGAGCCAGGGAAGGCAGCCTGGTGAAGGCTGGACCAGTTGTCATTTGCACTGCAGGCAGGTGGAGCTCAGCATAGCTGTCTCCAGGTAGTATTGGGTTTGGGGGACTCCACCCTTTATGTTATAAATAAATGACTTGCAACCATATCAAGTGTCCTGGTTTTATTCAAGTATTGTATGGGGTAGTTAAAGGTTGATTTTCTCCATCGGGAAACCGATAAGGCATGGGAGCTTACTGACTCTGCACCTCTGTCCCAGGCTATGTGTAAAGACTGTCTAGCACAGCTAGGCATGAGAGGTTATCTGACTCTGCACCTCTGTCCCGGGCTATGTATAAAAACTATCTAGTACAACTGGGCATGAGAGGTTATTTGACTGTGCATCTCAGTCCCGGGCTATGTGTAAAGACTGTCTAGTACAGCCGTGCATGAGAGGTTATCTGGCTCTGCACCTCTGTCCTGGACAAGATTGGCCTAATGGCTCTTTTCTGCCACTAACACAGTCTAAATATTTCTGTAAACATGTGTTTTTATTGATATGAGCACTCGGTGCCTGGCAGTCACTGGAAGTGAAGTGATGGCTGGTTGGTGCATTTTAAATGTCCATTGCATCACTTCGGGGGAGGGGTTACATGGTGCGTGTGATCCCTGAAGTGATTCCCATATTTTGCAATTTATTTCCCAGTCTCTGTAGCTGAGTCACTGCATCCTGCCAACTAGTTGTCCGCTGCGTCACTTCTGGGTGGCGGTCACATGGTGCATGTGATCCCTGAAGTGATTCCCATATTTTGCAATTTATTTCCCAGTCTCTGTAGCTGAGTCACTGCATCCTGCCAACTAGTTGCCCGCTGCCTCACTTCTGGGTGGCGGTCACATGGTGCATGTGATCCCTGAAGTGATTCCCATATATTGCAATTTATTTCCCAGCCTCTGTAGCTGGGTCACTGCATCCTGCCGACACAATGGCAGCGTGTCATGCATTGCGGGGTCACAGGCTCCTGGTGACCCTTTAATGAGTGCGATGGAGACTTGCTATGCACTGGGTTCCCAGCATATAGAGAGAGGGCTGGATCCTTACGATTTTATTGTACCTACCACTGTTTCACCTGTGTTGTTGGGGGCTGGTCAGGGCTCTGATCCTCCCATTTGCCTGTGCATACGTTTGATTCCTTTTAAAATGGTTTTAGATCATTGCTTGATCACTGTCAGCCGGGTAGGGCTCCAGTGCTCCCTTTTACGGTGGGGGCCCCGGGTTTGCACCCCCACACTGTTTTGTTTGCACCCTCTGCTGTTGGTTTGTCTGCTCTGTCCCCTGTCCCTGCGGTTGCTTCTGCTGCACCTCCCACGGTCTCGCCCGTCTCTGCACCTGATTTGCTTGCGCCTGTGGTGTTAGCTATCCCGGAAGTTTTGGGCAACGTATCTGTTGTTTCACCCCCTGCCGATAAGGACGCTGACAAAGATATAATTTGGCTGGCTGACTTGGCTAGGGGTGAAATGTATTTTTGCTATGAGACTCCGTTAGGGGCTCATATAAAATCTACTGTAAAGGAGGCTATTTGGAAGAGGGGGAAAGAGAAGAGACCGGGAAAAAACAAAAGCCGGCTCCACCTTAAAGATAAATCATTCCTTTTGTAACAGTAATCGGAGATGAGGTGCTGTGTCCGGCTGTGCAGATAGCCAAATGTACAAACCAGAAACAAAGAAAAATAGGACGTTGGCACTCTCCAATCCGAAGTATAAACAAAGTATTTATTAATCCAAGAAAACCGACCAAACAAAAAATATTCATGTATTCAGTGGAACATGTGCAGGAGTGCAGACAGGAGATAGATTGCCTTACGCGTTGCGTGCTGTCAGATTATTAGAATCATGACTATAGGCTCCTCCCCTTTTCTGTGACACGGTGTTCCCTCGCCTTATAGGGGAAACCGCGCCACAGTTCAAACGCTGAGTTATACTTTCTCTTCAGAGACATCGTGTACACACAGCTCCGTGTATCCAGCATTTACTCTTTAAGAAAAAACCAACTTCTCTTCAGACTGATCCTCGTTAACGAACCCGGCTTGTATTATCTACTATCCTCCTTTCTACAACCCCTGATACTAGACTGGCTTTGCTACTATTCGTATTGTTATAACCCTTTGAACACGGACCGGCTAACTACTTACCTGATTGTTCCAACACCTGACCTCGACTTGTTAAACGGACATTCTGCACCCAGCACTGAGAACCTTACCGTCTACTAACTGCAAGTATATAAGAATCAATTGTTATATTGAAGTACAAACCCTCCGTTGTATGTCCTCTCTTCCTCCTGTAACCGTCTGTAAGACTTCCGAATCCTCAGTATTCCACTGCAACACTTTGTATCATTTACGATTCTTAAACCTTTCATTTGCATTTCATAAAGGAAGACTTAGACACTGCTGCCCTCTACTGTTTACAGTTGCTCATTACAACCTGCAATTGAGTTCCACTGAAATCCTCATAAATTTATATACCTGATCTGACACGTGCCTATGATTAAGTGCCAGTAGGCACGAAACGCGTAAGGCAATCTATCTCCTGTCTGCCTATATCCAGACTATGAATGGCAGGATTGGATCGGATTGCAGAGATAAGTGGTTCTAGTACCAAAACAAAGAGTAATGATGTTAAAGGGCATCCCTGACGTTTACTATTCGACAGGGTGAGTGGGTCTGAGAGGGCTCCGTTCACCCTGATCCGCGCAGACAGGGTGTAATACAGGGCGTTCGTCCAATTATACATAGCGAGACCTATATGTCGTAGAACTGCCCCCAAGAATGGCCAACTCACCATGTTGAATGCTTTCTGTGCGTCTGTGGATAGAAGCATCAGGGGTATCGAATTAGATTTAGCGTGGTGAATAAGATTGACCACTTTAACTGTATTATCATGTGCTTCCCTACCCGGTACAAACACAACCTGGTCCCTGTGGATCAAGGAGGGTAGAGCAACACTGAGTCTGGAGCTGAGGACTTTAGCCAAGAGTTTGACATCTACGTTGAGGAGAGAAATAGGACGGTAACTACTGCATTCATCTGGATCTTTACCTGGTTTGGGAATAATAGTAATATGGGCCTCTTGGGTATTAAATACTTTGAGGAGATGTGACAATAGGGAATCTTTAAAGACCTTATAATAGGTGACCGTGAGGCTGTCTGGCCCTGAACTCTTGCCTGTTGGGGTATTTTTAAGTGCTTCCTGTATTTCTTCTATCGTTATCGGGGAGTCTAGGGAAGCTGCTGTCTCCTCCCTGAGTTTGGAGTGCATATGGCGAGTCAGGTATTCAGAAATTTTGTGATGTTGTGTCTTGTCTGTTAATGGTGGGGGATCCGTATCTAAGTTGTAAAGGTCTTGGTAATATTGTTTAAACACGTTCGCTATGTCTGGAGTTGTGTGGACTAGTTCGTTAGGTTCGTATTTTGGCAATAAATTACATCCCCTGTGTGTGTTTCAGGGCCTTGGCCAAGTATTTACCTGGCTTGTCTTGTGTAAGGTGCATCATGGTGCGTAGCCTCTGGAGGGCACTTTGAGCTTTGTTGTTGCACAGTATAGCTAGGTCGGATCGTAGTGTTAGAAGCTGTAAAAATATTTGGGGCGTGGGTATCTGTTTGAGTTGAGATTGTAGGTTATGTATCTTCTTCAGGATTTCTACCATGGCCTGTGTTCTCTGTTTTTTTGCCTAGCTGAATGAATGTACCACGGATAACAGCTTTGTGTGCTTCCCATATAGTTTGTGGGGATACATCCTGTGTTGCATTTTCATGAAAGTAGTTGGTTAGTGTCTGTTTAATGGTGTTTACATGGGCCTTGTCCTTTAAAAGAGATTCGTTAATTCTCCAGTTGAAGGATTGTCTAGTCATGGAGGGGAGAGATACTTGCAATGATATAGGGGCATGATCGCTCTATGCGATGTTGTGAATCCGTGTATTCTGGAGTGAGGGGAGATGTCTGTGTGATAGAAAAAAGTAGTCAATTCGTGAATATGTGTTGTGTGGATGTGAGTAAAAGGTGTATTCTTTGGCTGTGGGGTTAGTGATCCTCCACACATCAGCCAGTTGGGATGAGTGCAGTCCTTGCTTTCCCTTATGTATTTTGTGTTTGTTGAGGGAAGTTGCTCCAGTGGAGACATCCAGCTTCTGGTCCATTACCATGTTGAAGTCGCTTCCTATTACCACCAACCCCTCTGCAAACAGATCTAGTTTAGAAAGAAGAGAACATATGTACTTATGCTGATTGGCGTTAGGCGCATAGATATTTGCAACATTTACTACATCAGTCCCTATAGTTCTTTTAAGAAACAAGGCTCGGCCTTCACTATCCAACCATGTGTCAGTGATCGTGAATGGAAGAGCCTTGTTGATAAAAATAGCCTTTGGTTTTTTTAAATGGGAAATGAGAGTAAAACACAGTGGTGTAGGTGCGGTCTCTAAATTTCGGGACCTTGTATCTACAGAAATGCGTTTCCTGTATGAGCGCTATGTCAGATGTAGTGGCGCGTAGTATCCCGAACAGCCTTGACCTTTTAGAAGGGAAGTTAAGCCCTTTAGCATTAATTGAATATAACTCCAAAAAATTGGTCTTCTTATCCATGAAGACTTAGAAGATTGTCAGCCGTAATGAAATGAGCACCAGATTGCACTGCTAAACTCTTAAAACTATAGGGGTAATGAACTTGGGATAAAACAAGGGGAAGGGTGTCCCATCTTCCAGATGGGTTCTCTCTGCTAACATGGAAGTCCATGTTGGACCGGGGGTAACCGGTCACTGGCTTTATGCAATAGGGGGGACAGGCCCAAGGGATCAATACGATTCCCTGAGTTCCCCTAGTTTCCAAATACACTAAGCCGGGGGGTAATGTGTCAGAGGCTTAGGAGAATAAACTCTTTCACAGGTGGGAGCTGAAATAGGGAGAGCAATTTGTGGTGTGCTAGCGCCACCTTCTGACTGTGTACACGTTAAAAATAATGTATATTCTGAACCTTTGTAACAAGACACGTTACCTGACCGTCAGACTTTTTTAGGTCACCTCAATCCTGTGGATGCGGCGGGGGCCTATGGGACCAGGGCCTCACACAACGTATGCTGTGAGGTCTGGAGAGATCCCAGGTGTTTTTAGCACTGTTGCCGATTAGTGTTGAGCGAACCCGAACCGCACTGTTCGGGTTTGTACCGAACATTACGTTTTTTGGACCCCGAACACGGACATTCTACTGTATGTTCGTGTTGGAGTTTGGGGTTCGGCGATTACATCGTATGTAATGCTATTGGCTTTCAGTAAACCGAAATAGAGTCCCCATTCATAAGAATTTCTTATGAATGGGGGCTCTATTTCGCTTTATAGAAAAACAATAGCATTACATGTATTCCATAAACCGAAAGTCTATAAACCGAAAGTCTATAAACCGAAAGACTATTCCATGCATCCACTACCCTCTCAGTAAAGTAATACTTTCATTAGTCCCTGGCCTTATCTTATATCTAGCATAGCCTTATATCTATCCCACGCATGCTTAAATTCCTTCACTGTATTAACCTCTACCACTTCTGCTGGAAGACTATTCCATGCATCCACTACTCTCTCCTGATATTATTGTTAAACCTTTTCCCGTGTATTCCTGGATAGCCGTTAAATTACTGTATACTTCAATACAATACACGCGATCAAATTATTTTTAGGATTTCCCCCCTTTAATTGCACTTGCTAAATCTCGATGCCGCTGTCAGGGCACCCTTAATCTCGCTCAGGTCTTGGCTCTCATTGCTTGCCCGGTTTCCTGTCCTTGTTTGTTAAACACAGCCTTGGCTGCCAGTAACCTCGGAATCCTGGCCATTGTGACTCAGTGGGATTCTGAAGATTCCGCAGATGGCTGGCACAGTCAGAGTGGTCAGTTGCTTGTAGGAGACACTCTGTGTGTGTGTGGCTGTGCATTCCTATCCGTTAGGATTCAGCCTGGATTCCCACATGGCCCAACTGCAATCTCCAACAGACTGCTACAAGGTCATCAAGGTGCTGGGCAGAGGGACTTTCGGAGAAGTTGTGAAAGGTAGGAAGAGAGGATCCGGTGAGCTGGTGGCTATTAAAATACTCCACCATGACGTGACCAGAAGATACATCACCGAAGACGAGATCAAGCTACTGAACGTCCTCAGGCAGGTGAATGCGGACAAGTTCCACTTCATAAAGTTCTACGAACATTTTTACGATGAGTCCAAGTGCTACCTGGTCTTTGAGCTCCTGCAGAAAAACCTCTTTGAGTACCAAAAGGAAATTAGGTTTGAGCCTCTACCGGCGAGACACATCCGGACCATCACCGCTCAGGTCTTGGAGGCCTTGTCCAAGCTCAAAGAGCTCTCCATCATACATGCTGACTTGAAGCCCGAAAACATCATGCTAGTGGACCAGAAAAGGTACCCGTTCAGGGTTAAAGTGATTGATTTCGGCTCTTCTTATTTTTTTAGTGAGGTGCAGTACATGAAAGAGCCGTACATTCAGTCTCTGTTCTACAGGGCACCCGAGATCCTTCTGGGATTGCCCTTTTGCGAGAAAGTAGACATGTGGTCTCTTGGCTGCATCATTGCCGAGCTCCATCTTGGTTGTCCTCTCTACCCGGGGAGCAGCCAGTACGACCAGATACGTTACATCTGCGAGACCCAAGGTTTGCCCAGCAGCTATCTCCTGAACGCAGCTAGTAAGGCCCCATTATTTTTTAAAATGGTAACAGAATTGCCGGGAGGGACAAGATGGAAGCTTAAGACGGTGGACGAGTACCAAATGCAGGCCACAGTCAAACCCCTAGAGAGGAGGGAGTACATGCTGAACTCCTTGGACCAGATTGAATCAGTGCACTCTCCGAAGTCGGACTGTGCATATACAGAAGTCAACGGACACCATGATCGGAAGAACATGGTGCAACTCATTAAGTGTATATTGACTTGGGATTCCCATGAGCGAATAACTTCTAAAGCAGCTTTGAAACACCCATTTTTTACGCTGCCTCAGGAATACAACTGCACCAGAGAACATACCTATGGCCACACAGAGACTGTGCAGGACAAAAGCTGTGTGAGCCCTGTACAAAGGACCACGGAGAAGATGGATGTCCTCTGCCTGAGTGACTGTGAGGACAACCCGCAGTTCGGAGAAGTGCAGGAGTGCAACGAAGATGAGGAAACGGATGAGATTTCCCCATCAGTACAGGTGAGAAGGGAGGGATCAATGCAGACAACTGTCCTTTGCCTCCAAACCTAATCCTGTCCACTGTATCATAGATGGTTAAACATTTAGGATGTTTTTAAGGGACTCTGCCAACTAATCATTGATTTTTACTGTGCATATAGAGAATTAAAAAGAAAATGGACTGAGTATAATCTATATATTGTTTTAGCAAAACTACAAGTAAATGCGGAAATTAGGAGAAAAAATGTGTCTTAAAAGTGTCTCTGGTTTATGACATGTGGTTTGATATGCAAATTAAACCTTTCCCAGGTCATTTGCATATTAAGAGATTTTTTTTCCCCTGATTTAAGCATTTGCTGCAATTCTGAAAATGTATAGATTGTTTTCAACCATTTTTTACCTGCTACAGTATAAGCAGTGTTTAAGTGACACAGTCTATTGTCAAGGTTTATCAACGCAAGGTATTACCCAACAGTGTATACACCACCACCCAAAGGTCTATAAAGCCCAAATGTGTGGGCGGAGCCACAGAAGGGTGGGGCCATGAGGGATGGAGCCACAAAAGGGTGGGAAAATGCCAGATTGGATAAGACTAAATTAATTGCACGTGTAATGTTGGCACAATTTTTGTTAGCAGATTAAACCCCTCCACTACAGAGGAGAGTAGGCAAGTAGTGTAGGAGATCAAATTTACACTTCTAATTACACCAGTGCAATTTGTGTGCATGTACAGGTTTTTAAAATGCTAACAGAATCGCCGGAAGGGACAACGGTGGACGAGTGCCAAATGCAGGCCTCGGTCAAACCCCTAGAGAGGAGGGAGGAAATACTGAAATCCTTGGACCAGATTGAATCAGTGGACTCTCCCGAGTCAAATGCAGATGAAGAATTTGAAGATGTACACTCTCATCAGGAGCATGCTAGGGGGTGCTGGAGTGGGTGCTGGAGGGCACTATTTCGTCAAATCAGAGGATTTATCAGAAGGAGAAGACCCCGGGTAGAGCCCCTAAGATAGGTGGAAAAGTGGATAACTGGAGCACTTAAATTATAAATAAACAATATAATATGAAAAATATAATAAAATAATACTTTATCAAAAATCTTTTGAATAGTCTTCTTCTTTTTTGTTTCCGGTCTCAAGCCAAGATGTGTGCATATGCAGGAAAAAGAGATCACAAGAGAAAGTGTTTTGTATTAATGATAATATGGAACACCAAAACTGGACACAGAAAAAATAATAAATAAATGTATGTATACGTGGCAATAAGTAATTCATTGGTTAAATGTATATTTTAAAAGAGAGCCCAGCAAACTACAATGTATCACAAATTAATATGGATATTTAATTCACAAACAAATTAAAAATTAAAAAAACTTCATCAATACAGCAGAGTAATACATATAACCAAAGCAGCTAAATATATCTGCATACACAGTGTAAAAAATACATAGGAAATAGCTGAGAGGCAAATTGAAGACATATAAGTCTAACAAACGAAGAGACATGAAATATAGTCAAGAAAAGCAAACTTTGTGAGAAGGGCTTACGGGGAATTTTGGTGGGACCTAATGAAAGGACCCCACATAAAAAGCTGTGGGCGTCAAAGCGCCTAGGAGGATTAGCAGCAATCACCCGGTTCCTGGACTTTAAACTCTATTGCAAGGGGGAATTTTGTCCAGCTGAAGTCTTGAAGTCTTATCGTCTGACACAGCCCCACTTGGTGACTGGTTGAAGCGGTCTTTTCAAACAAATCCTCAGCATACAGCAGGGTGAGGTCGGAGAATATCCGTAAGTATAGCTTCTCCCGATTTGAGAAGCACTTTTATTGGAAGCCTGGTGATGTGAAAATAGTTTTCTTAGCAAAATCTCAAAACAGTAAAAAAAAAAGTACTTTGTTGATACCAAATATACATTCTTTTGGGTGACTGTCACATACAAGTCTCAATATGTACAGACTCTAGCTGTCAAGAAAAAAACAAAGGAAAGTATCATCTAGATCACATGGAAAAGGAAATCCAATAACATTAAAGGGTGAGAAAATAGTGCCCCCCCCCCCCCCCCCAATGTTGAGTTCCACCCTCTTGTGCCCAGCCCAACTAAAATCACAATTCCCAACAGTGCTTCGATAGGGAAGTGGCAGAGAAGGCCTTGTGCCTCCTACATAATCTGACTTGAAATGGGAAAGACAGAGATTAGGGCAGGCAAGCAATGTGTGTGCACTGCCCAGTGCAATCCTGGATGCCCAGGTATGGGGACTAAGAGAGAATACATATAACCTAACAACTATTGACCCTGAACAATAACCTGTTGTGTAATGCCAACCTATTGCAGGCATAAGAGGCAAGTTAGGCGATCGTCTAAGGCCTCACGCTAATGGGGGCCTCGCAGCTGCCTAACTCATCTAATTGTCTTTGATCTGACATGGGAGCTTAACGCAGCCGTTACTCTCCCTGTCATACCAACGTCGCAGGTTAAGAGCAATTCCTTTTTTCATTCTCGGTGTGCGCAATTGGAAGGCTTCACCCCCACTGTCAGCATCCGGTGCACATAGAAACGGGCAGCGGAAAAGCCAACACAACATTGTCTGTAAGAGCACTTTTAACTTTTAGACCCTCTCCTTCTGGCTGAGTGAGTAGTGAGTTTGTGCTGGTTGAGTGGTGATTGTGTGCTGGCTGAGTGTTTCTGTGCTGGCTGATTGTGTCTGTGAGTGTAAGTGTGCTGGCTGATTGTGTCTGTGGTCTGTTCTGGCTGAGTGTGTCTGAGTCTGTGCTGGCTGAGTGTTAGTATGTGTTGGCTGTGTGTGTGTCTGTTAGTCTGTGCTGGCTGATTGTGTCTGTGAGTGTTCGGGTTGGGTGTAAGTGTGCTTGCTGATTGTGTCTGTGATCTGTGCTGGCTGAGTGTTAGTGTGTGCTGGCTGAGTGTTAGTGTGTGCTGGCTGAGTATAGCTAAGTCTATGCTGGCTGATTGTGTCTGTGAGTGAATGTGTGCTGACAGGGTATATCTGTGAGTGAGTGTGTCCTGACTGAGTGAGTCTGTTATTGAGTGTGTGAGGGCAGATTGAGTCTGTGGCTGAGTGTGTCTGTGAGTGAGTGTGTGCTGGCTGAGTGAGTCTGTGAGTGAGTGTGTGCTGGCTGAGTGTTTGTGATAAGCTATTTGGGGACAAAGAGGGTAGTGTCATGTTTAAGGACAGTTGTGGCCCCCCTGGTATAGGCTCTACGTGTCTGCTAGACACTAACACAATGCTTCAATGTATCCTGTGCATAGACAATATTACGGGGCTGTCCTGGCAAACTCGAGACTGTTGTCCACTATGTTATAGCTGGATCTATCAGAGGATTATAGAGAACCCTGGTTTCGGTTCCTGTTTGTTACATCCCATAAATCAGTTTCTGGGAGGTGAAGCACTTTGATATCAGTCAATCTTATATTGCTCTCTTTGACTACTTCTTTAGTGCTTGATACTACTAATATATTACTCTGTATCTGTCTTAGCCTGCTGGGTAAATAAATGGTAAAAAAGGACTCAGCATTCTTACACTGCACTCTATCCTCTTGATTTTCACATGGTTCCTATTTACTAGCCAGTATGGTTATGTATCAGGTAAATATAGCTTAAATGTGTTAGAATTGAGCCCCAGGAAGGAGGTCTCAGCCAATCAGGTGAGACCTTTCAACTCTCCTGATTGGCTGAGAGTTCAAAAGCCTCCCGTGATTGGCTCAGTCCCTCCTTCACACGTGGAGCTCAAAACAAAGAGATGCCTGGACCAGGTAAATTAAACAGTTAGACACAGTGTCTGTGTATGTATGTGAGTGTGTGGATAAAGGGGTTAACTCCTCTGATACTGCCTGTAACTGTCTAGCTTCTTAAGCGGTTAACTCCTCTGACACTGCCTCTATCTGTCTAGCCACCCAAGGGGTTAACTCCTCTGATAAAACCAGGGGGGGGGGGGGGGGTCAGGAAGGCGCAATATCAAGTTGAATAAGCTGTTGGTTTCAAATGCACATGTAGATATAGTCCAATGTTTAAAACAGAGTCCAATTCAGTGGATGAAGGAAATGGCTACTGCTGGAGGATACACTGGAAACAAATATTGGAAACAAATAACTGCAGGAACTCAACGCGTTTCGCTGGAACAGCTGTCACAGCTTCATCTAGGTTTGCCACCTTTTACTCAAAAAAAGAGGGAAGGGCCATGAGGGGTGGAGCCACAAAGGGGGCGGATTATCACTGAAATTATATATATTATTTGTATATCATGCCAGTGAGGAACGTGTGTATATATATAAATATAAAATATATATATTTGTATATGCCAGTATTTCGCCCATCAATATGCCATTCTTTTGCCATTTAATATTACAGTATTTTGCCCCTAAACATGCAATTCTTTTCCCATTTTAATATGCCAGGATTTTGCCCCTCAATATGCAAGGATTTTGACTGTGGCATATTACTGGGTAATCAGGCTGGGCATATTACTGGTCATTTACACTGGCATATTACTGGGCAATTAAACGGTGGCATATTACTGGACGATTAAACGGTGGCATATTACTGGGGGATCAGGCTGGGCATATTAATGGGCAATTATGCTGGGCATATTACTGGGCAATTATGCTGGGCATATTACTGGGCAATTAAACTGTGACATATTCCTGGGCAATTAAATGGTGGCATATTACTGGGCATTGATGCTGGGCATATTACTGGGCAATTACACTGTGGCATATTTCTGGGCAATTATGCTGGGCATATTACTGGGCAATTACACTGGCATATTACTGGGCAATTACACTGGTAAATTACTTGGCTATTACGCTGGGCATTTTATTGGGAAATTACACTGTGGCATATTACTGGGCAATTATGCTGGGCATATTACTGGGCAATTACACTGTGGAATATTACTGGGCAATTATGTTGGGCATATTACTGGGCAATTACACTGTGGCATATCACTGGACAATTATGCTGGGCATATTACTGGGCAATTACTTTGTGGCATATTACTGGGCAATTATGCTGGGCATATTACTGGGCAATTATGCTGGGCATATTACTGGGCAATTAAACTGTGGCATATTACTGGATGATTAAACGGTGGCATATTACTGGGGGATCAGGCTGGGCATATTAATGGGCAATTATGCTGGGCATATTACTGGGCAATTATGCTGGGCATATTACTGGGCAATTAAACTGTGACATTTTCCTGGGCAATTAAATGGTGGCATATTACTGGGCATTGATGCTGGGCATATTACTGGGCAATTACACTGTGGCATATTTCTGGGCAATTATGCTGGGCATATTACTGGGCAATTACACTGGCATATTACTGGGCAATTACACTGGTAAATTACTTGGCTATTACGCTGGGCATATTACTGGGCAATTATGCTGGGCATATTACTGGGCAATTACACTGTGGAATATTACTGGGCAATTGTGTTGGGCATATTACTGGGCAATTACACTGTGGCATATCACTGGACAATTATGCTGGGCATATTACTGGGCAATTACTTTGTGGCATATTACTGGGCAATTATGCTGGGCATATTACTGGGCAATTAAACTGTGGCATATTACTGGGGGATCAGGCTGGGCATATTACTGGGCAATTACACTGGCATATTACTGGGAAATTAAACTGTGGCATATTACTGGGCAATGAAACAGTGGAATACTGGGCAATTAAAGAGTGGGATGTTACTGGGGGATCAGGCTGCACATAGTAATGGGCAATTATGCTGGGCATATTACTGGGCAATTAAATGGTGGCATATTACTGGGCAATGATGCTGGACATATTACTGGGTAATTACACTGTGGCATATTACTGGGCAATTATGCTGGGCAATTATGCTGGGCATATTGCTGGGCAATTACAGTGGCATATTACTGGGCAATTAGGCTGTGTCTCCAGAAGGATATTGATACTTTGGAGAGAGTTCAGAGAAGGGCTACTAAACTGGTTCATGGGTTGAAGGATAAAACTTACCAGGAAAGGTTAAAGCATCTTAACATGTATAGCTTGGAGGAAAGACGTAACAGGGGGGATATGATAGAAACATTTAAATACATAAAGGGAATCAACACAGTAAAGGAAGAGAGTATATTTAAAAGAAGAAAAACTACCACAACTAGAGGACATAGTCTTAAATTAGAGGGGCAACGATTTAAAAGTAATATCAGGAAGTATTACTTTACTGAGAGGGTAGTGGATGTATGGAATAGCCTGCCAGCAGAAGTGGTAGAGGTAAACACAGTCAAGGATTTTAAGCATGCGTGGGATAGACACAAGGCTATCCTAGCTATAAGACCGGGAACGGGGGACTAATAAAAGTACTCAAAAAAAAAAAAATTGGGCAGACTAGATGGACCGTATGGTTTTTATCTGCCGACACATTCTATGTTTCTATGTTTCTATGTTTCTATGTCTTCCAGTATAAATGGTAGAGGTTAATACAGTGAAGGAGTTTAAGCATGCAAGGGCTAGGTATAAGGCTATCCTAGATATAAGACAAGGCCAGGCAGTATTACTTTACTGATAGGGGAGTGGATACATAGAATGGCCTCCTAGCAGAAGTGGTAGGTTCATACTAATGTATGTTTTATGGTGTAGACACAGCTCTCTGACTGAAGCACATCTGCACCAGGTTTTACTATATTTCATGTGAAAGTGATAAAATGCACCTGCCTGATGTAGATGTTGTGCTGTGAATGTATCTGTTGCATAGTTACCAACATGTGAAAAAATTTTCTTATATGAACTTTTCAATATTATATTCAACTATTTTATATGTAATAAAAATGTTATTGAAAAATTGTTCATTTCTTATTTGTATCCCTTCCTCTGCACCCACATTGCACCTAAAGAACTTAACACAGCACCATATAGCCACCACCGCACTTTGCACCCACATGTTTTGGCATGCCACATTGTCAATTTGCCCCCCAGAACATACCACAGTGTAACTTTTCCCCTGCAGAACATGCCACAGTGACACTTTGCCTCATAGTACATGTTATTTTGCCCCACAGAACATGCCACAGCCTGGAATATATCTATATATATGTATATATATGTATATATATATATATACATACACACACTCCAAAGGGATTATACTATATACCAGATCTGAGAATAACGAACTGGATACAGAATGGGATTAAAACTATTGGAGAATTGTACTCTAATGGGGATATGATACCTTTCTCCACACTTAGAACAAGATTTTACTTAGAACACTCAGAATTCTTTAAGTATTTACAAATAAGGCATGTGCTGAGCGGTAATAATGGAATACAGATAACAGGATTAGATAAGAGCTCAAAGATGATGGAGTTAGCCGGAAAAGCCCCATATGTTAAAAAAGCAATCTCTGTGGGATATAACTTGTTGAATAGTTCAGATAGCTCACAAAAATTATCATTTTTGATGAAATGGGAACAACAACTTAATATAAATATAGAAACAAAAATATGGTTTAATTCCATAACAAAGTTACAAGGAGTTTCTAAGAATATATCACATTTCGAAACTGTTAGGAAGGTCTTATACCATTGGTACTATGTGCCCACTAAGCTATCAAAAATGTACACAACAACATCCCCACTATGTTGGAGGCAATGTGGCCAAAATGGTAATATGGCACATATATGGTGGCACTGTCCAAAATTGCAGAAGTTTTGGCAGGGGATTCATACACTCTTAGAAGAAATATTCTCAACACGTTTGCCATTTACACCTGAATTCATATTATTAAATATAATACCTGAAAAACTTACAAAGAATAAAAGTAAACTTGTATTGCAAATTTTGACCACTGCAAAGGTATCTATAGCAAGAGCCTGGAAAAACCAGGAACCACCAATATGTAAGGATGTAGAGAGTTTGTTGAATACTAACAGGGTTTATGAGAAAATGGCGCACAGAATGGTAAATACATTGAATAATTTTAATGAAATATGGGGTCCGTGGGATAGATATCAATGTGACAAGATGAATATTAATGGGTCAGAGGGAAATACAAGTCCAAGAGATATAGTTTGGAGGAGACAGGCTCTAAGGGTAATACAATAAATTTGATAGAAAGAAAGTAGAAATCTAGGTAGGAGCTAGAAAAGGTATTAGGAATAATAAAATGGGGAAAACGGGGGGATAGGTGGCCCTAGATGAGATACATGTAGTTAAATATGAGAGGATAGGTTTGGTGGATGTTTTTTTCTTGAGTGTAGGATGTCTATTGTATTGTTTTCTTTTTACTGTAGTAAAGTGTTAATACCTTATCCCTGATTATGAGGGAGGGTTAATGAAATTATAATATTTTTTACAGTATTTATGTAATATCAGGGCATACAAAATGAAAGGATGAAGCATCAAGACTGAGGGAGAAGAGGAAAGGGGAGAGGAGATACTAACAGGGTAAACAAGATAAAAAGACAAGTGTAAAGAGTAATAGGTAAAGCTCTTTTAGGAAATTTATGACCCCCTGAAGTAAATACGGAGAATATGTAATATCTCTGATCTTGATGCTTTGTTTTTATAGGAACTTATCTTCCTTTTTTTCTCTGTACTTCTTGTATGGATATGTATCTGAATGATGTATTGTTTTGTATGTTCTAAATGCTAATTTTTATATGAAAATATAATAAAGATTAAATTATAAAAAAAGAAAGTAATAATTTACTGATAGGGTAGTGGATGCATGAAATAGTCTTCCAGTAGAAGTGGTAAAGGTTAATACAGTGAAGGAGTTTAAGCATGCATGGGATAGGTATAAGGCTATCCTAGATATAAGATAAGGTCAAGGACTAATGAAAGTATTACATTACTGAGAGGGTAGTGTGTGCATGGAATAGTCTTCCAGTAGAAGTGGTAGAGGTTAATACAGTGAAGGAGTTTAACCCCTTCATGACGTTAGGACGTGCTATTCCGTCCTGGAAAATATTGCCTTGAAGACGTTAGGACGGCATAGCACGTCCTGCATTAAAATGAATAGTGCACACATATGCACTATTCAAAACCGGCTTTTCCGCAACCTGACACTGCCTGGCCACTTAGGCAGTCTCCCAGCCGTGAATCGCCGTCTTCACAGCCATGTGATCGCGGTGATTTGCCAAATCCCGCGATCACATGGCTCCTCAAGTACCCGCCCCGTATTGGCTGCTAAAATGAACAGCGTGCTTTCTGCAAGCTGTTCAAGCAGTTTGAAGATAATCAGAGACTACTGCCAGTCTCCGATTATCTTCAAGCTGCTTGAACAGTGTGCAGAAAGCACGCTGTTCATTTTAGCAGGTAATACAGGGCGGGTACTTGAAATCCCGCAATCACATGGCTCCTTTCATTACCAGCCCCGTATAAGGCTGCAGGGCGACACAGATAGAAGGAGCTAGGAGTCTGTCCCTCCCCCTGCAGGGCGACACAGACAGAAGGAGCTAGGAGTCTGTCCCTCCCCCTGCAGGGCGACACAGACAGAAGGAGCTAGGAGTCTGTCCCTCCCCCAGCTGGGTGACACAGGCAGAAGGAGCTAGGAGTCTGTCTCTCCCCCTACAGGGCGACACAGACAGGCACTATGAGTCTGTCCCTCCCCCTGCAGGCCGAAATAGACAGAAGGAGGAAGGAGTCTGTCCCTCCCCCTGCAGGGCAACATAGACAGAAAGAGGAAGGAGTCTGTCCCTTCCCCTGCAGTCAACACAGACTACACTATGAGTCCGTCCCTCCCCCTGCACGGCGACATAGACAGAAGGAGGAAGGAGTCTGTCCCTCCTCCTGCAGGGAGACATAGACAGAAGGAGGAAGGAGTCTGTCCCTCCCCCTGCAGGATGAAACAGACTACACTATGAGTCCGTCCCTCCCCCTGCAGGGTGACATAGACAGAAGGAGGAAGGAGTCTGACCCTCCCCCTGCAGGGCGACACAGACAGGCACTATGAGACTCTCCCTCCCCCTGCAGGCTGACATAGACAGAAGGAGGAAGGAGTCTGTCCCTCCCCCTGCAGGGTGACATAGACAGAAGGAGGAAGGAGTCTGTTCCTCCCCCTGCTGGGTGACATAGACAAAAGGAGGAAGGAGTCTGTCCCTCCCCCTGCAGGGTGACACAGACAGGCACTATGAGTCTGTCCCTCCCCCTGCAGGGAGACATAGACAGAAGTAGGAAGGAGTCTGTCCATCCCCCTGCTGGGTGACACAGGCAGAAGGAGCTAGGAGTCTGTCTCTCCCCCTACAGGGCGACACAGACAGGCACTATGAGTCTGTCCCTCCCCCTGCAGGCCAACATAGACAGAAGGAGGAAGGAGTCTGTCCCTCCCCCTGCAGGGCGACATAGACAGAAGGAGCTAGGAGTCTGTCCCTCCCCCTGCAGGGTGACACAGACAGAAGGAGCTAGGAGTCTGCCCCTCCCCCTGCAGGATGACACAGACTACACTATGAGTCCGTCCCTCCCCCTGCAGGGTGACATAGACAGAAGGAGGAAGGAGTCTGTCCCTCCCCCTGCAGGGCGACATAGACAGAAGGAGGAAGGAGTCTGTTCCTCCCCCTGCTGGGTGACATAGGCAGAAGGAGGAAGGAGTCTGTCCCTCCCCCTGCAGGGTGACACAGACAGGCACTATGAGTCTGTTCCTCCTCCTGCAGGCCGACATAGACAGAATGAGGAAGGAGTCTGTCCATCACCCTGCTGGGTGACACAGGCAGAAGGAGCTAGGAGTCTGTCTCTCCCCCTACAGGGCGACACAGACAGGCACTATGAGTCTGTCCCTCCCCCTGCAGGCCAACATAGACAGAAGGAGGAACGAGTCTGTCCCTCCCCCTGCATAGCGACATAGACAGAAGGAGCTAGGAGTCTGTCCCTCCCCCTGCAGGGTGACACAGACAGAAGGAGCTAGGAGTCTCTCCCTCCCCCTGCAGGGTGACACAGACAGAAGGAGGAAGGAGTCTGTCCCTCCCCCTGCAGGATGACACAGACTACACTATGAGTCCGTCCCTCCCCCTGCAGGGTGACATAGACAGAAGGAGGAAGGAGTCTGACCCTCCCCCTGCAGGGCGACATAGACAGAAGGAGGAAGGAGTCTGTCCCTCCCCCTGCAGGGCGACATAGACAGAAGGAGGAAGGAGTCTGTCCCACCCCCTGCAGGGCGACATAGACAGATGGAGGAAGGAGTCTGTCCCTTCCCCTGCAGGGTGACATAGACAGAAGGAGCTAGGAGTCTGTCCCTTCCCCTGCAGGCCAACATAGACTACACTATGAGTCCGTCCCTCCCCCTGCAGGGCGACATAGACAGAAGGAGGAAGGAGTCTGTCCCTGCCCCTGCAGGCCGACATAGACAGAAGGAGGAAGGAGTCTGTCCCTCCCCCTGCTATGTGACACAGACAGAAGGAGCTAGGAGTCTGTCTCTCCCCCTACAGGGCGACACAGACAGGCACTATGAGTCCGTCCCACCCCCTGCTGGGTGACATAGACAGAAGGAGGAAGGAGTTTGTCCCTCCCCCTGCAGGGCAACATAGACAGAAGGAGGAAGGAGTCTGTCCCTCCCCCTGCTGGGTGACACAGACAGAAGGAGCTAGGAGTCTGCCCCCCCCCCTTACAGGGTGACACAGACAGGCACAATGAGTCTGTCCCTCCCCCTGCAGGGTGACACAGACAGAAGGAGCTAGGAGTCTGTCCCCCCCCCCCCCTGCAGGGTGACACAGACAGAAGGAGCTGGGAGTCTGCCCCTCCCCCTCCCTGGTGACACAGACAAATGAGGTTATAAATTGCCTCACATATAAAAAAAAAAAAAACTACAGGAAAAGGGCGACTCACTTTGTTCATGGAGAAGCAGGTTCTATCCCAGTCCAGAGAGGCACCAAGGGATTTCAGCTGATGATAAAGTCTCCTTTCCTGATAAGACAAACAGTGTAATATTGAGAAACAGACATACCCGCAATACACAATGACATCCACAAGATGTCGCTCCAACGTACTCTTCCTTCTACTTCCACATGGTACCTAGAAATTCTTCTCGACCAAAGTCATGTCTAGAGTTGAGCGGACACCTGGATGTTTCGGGTTCAGCGGGTTCGGCTGAACTTTTAAAAAAAGTCCGGGTTCGGGCTCTAACTTGAGACCTAACACGAGCCCAGAACCCCATAATAATAATGAGGGGGGGACCTAATGTTCCCTCCAGGTCCCCACCCATTGCCCGCGGGTGGGGACCTTAAAATAATAATGAGGGGGGGGCCTAGTGTCTCCCCCCCCCCCCGGTCATTACCCATTGCCCTCAGTTGGGGATCTTAAAATAATAATGAGGGGGGGACCTAGTGTCACATGTCCTCCAACTGTATGCATGTGTTGCAAGTTTGTTAACACATAGATCATGTTTTACACACAAGCAGCCACCACGTAGCTGGGGCTATAGGAAGTATGCAGAGGTACAGCTGTGTCTGGAAAACACACACGATTAGGAAAATGACCGTGTGCTCTGCGTCAGTCACAGTGAGCGCAGGAGAGTCCTGTATGTTTTACCTTTCTTTTCACCTGGAGCTGTGTTGCTCTCATACTTTATCACCTCTTTGTCCTTCCATTTCTGGTCTTTTGTAGGTGAAACCTGCGAGGAAATGGGACTTACAGAAACGGATGCATTTTTTAAACAGCAAGTGCGCCTCTGTGTACATGTACCAGATACAGAATGCCAAGTGTATTGGGAGTATGGAAACCTCAAGTTAAATTTGTCACCTAAACTAAAATCCTGACTGCCCACACTAGCTGAGTAAAAGTAATTTTATTTTTTTTTGCTGCAGGAACCAATGAGAATAATGCCATTCAATGGAATTTCCTGTGTCTCTAGTGGTCATCAGAGAATGTGTTGCATCACAGGAAGTGACTAAATGAAACAAAACTTTATATGCTCAGTGTCTATATAATCAGTGCTGCCGCACCTGCAGTAAACATGCAGAGTAATCACTGGGGTGGGCTTGAGTCAAATATGAAAAATGGGATTTATGTAGAATGCCTGCATCAAATCACACAGGGATAAAAGCCTGTGTATTATGCAAGAAGTGATCTACATCTTGCACCAAAGTGAGTTTAGTGAAGAGACTGCCCCTATAACTTTGTAACCAGGGATCTCCTACAATTCTGCACTAATTTCCCAATGACCGGGGGTAATTACTTGACCACTATTGACCTGTGCAAGGGGTATTGGCAAATCCCCTTGGAGCCTGATGCTATTCCTAAGTCTGCATTCGTCACCCCATTTGGCTTGTACCAATTTAAGGTCATGCCATTTGGGATGAAGAATGCCCCAGCTACTTTTCAAAAATAATAAGAGAAATAAACACAGGTCTAGAAAGAGTTACCTGAGATAAAGAATTAAAATAAGGGATAAAGAGAGAGGAGAAAGGGGGAGAAGAAAGGGAAAAAAAATATATAGGAGAAGCTGGAAGGAAATAAGCGGTGGTGGGGGGTGGGGGGAATACTCTGCATCTGGGGAGCACATTGTCAAGTAAGGATGTATGAGATGCGAGAGTACATGGTTCCAAAACGGACCAGGAGAAGAGAGTGAGGAGAGAGGGAGAAAGGAGGAGAAAAAAATGGGTGGGAAGAAAGGAGGAAAGAGAAGGTAAAGAGAAAATAGGAAGAAGAAGAAAAGGGAAGGAAGAAGGAAGGAAAGGATATAAGAAACGATAAGGGAAGATAGAACTCCCGAGTTAAACATAGATGATACTAAAACCTCGCCTATAGATAGTGGACAAGAGGAAGGATAGTGGGGAGAGAGATTGAGAAAGGGCGAGCCATGTATGACCGCATATGAGTAGAAAGTATGTCTTAGTTATGTATTACTTATGTTTTTTGCACTTTTTGATGTAATGCCTTTGTAATTGTATGTAAATGGAAACTATTTATACACTTTTGATATTTTCATATTAAAATTAAAAAAAATTGTGTAGTTGAATCAGTCTAATACTTGTTCTCTTTTGTTTCCCACCCTCCCATCCCAAGGCAAGCACATCGGTGGGCGACCGTAAGCGCCAAGATGTCATCACTTTGAAAATTAAAGCGAAAGCTTGCTTGTCGCACAGCGGGATCCAGGGACGTGTCTGACTGCCAGTTCATGGAGTCAAGAAGGAATTTTTCTCCCACTGTGGAGCCAATTGGCAAAACTTTTATAGGGTTTTTTTCGCCTTCTTCTGGATATTTTCTGGCATTTCATTAGGTGCAGATTGGGGGGGTTCCTTCTTGCAGTAATGCGCCACTCACTACTTCTGGGGATAGCAAAAATACCCTGCAGGTTGAGATGGGCGCGATTTGGGTACTGACGGTGTGGTCGGGCCCATGCGGTGGAAGCGGAGCCAGCAGGTTGGTTGTGGATACAAAGGCGGGAACAGATTGTGTGGTCGGGACCGCCGCTGGGGCACGGTTATGGCTACTGCAGAACGCAAAAACATGTTGGGCAGTGATGGCTCCATGGCTGTGTCCTGTGGAGTGACGTACCCAGGCAGCCGCGTGGGGGCACGTGAGTTGGGGGGGTCACGGGAATCAAGGAAAGGGGGGGTTCAAGGCCAGCAGATGTTCCTGGCCGTCCCGGGATACCCCATGGGGCTTGACAAGTGGTTGAGCCAGGGAAGGCAGCCTGGTGAAGGCTGGACCAGTTGTCATGTGCACTGCAGGCAAGTGGAGCTCAGCGTAGCTGCCTCCAGGTAGTATTGGGTTTGGGGGACTCCACCCTTTATGTTATAAATAAATGACTTGCAACCATATCAAGTGTCCTGGTTTTATTCAAGTATTGTATGGGGTAGTTAAAGGTTGATTTTCTCCATCGGGAAACCGATAAGGCATGGGAGCTTACTGACTCTGCACCTCTGTCCCAGGCTATGTGTAAAGACTGTCTAGCACAGCTAGGCATGAGAGGTATCTGACTCTGCACCTCTGTCCCGGGCTATGTATAAAAACTATCTAGTACAACTGGGCATGAGAGGTTATTTGACTGTGCATCTCAGTCCCGGGCTATGTGTAAAGACTGTCTAGTACAGCCGTGCATGAGAGGTTATCTGGCTCTGCACATCTCTCCAAGGCTATGTGTAAAGACTGTCTAGTACAGCTGTGCATGAGAGGTTATCTGGCTCTGCACCTCTGTCCCGGACAAGATTGGCCTAATGGCTCTTTTCTGCCACTAACACAGTCTAAATATTTCTGTAAACATGTGTTTTTATTCTTGATATGAGCACTCGGTGCCTGGTAGTCACTGGAAGTGAAGTGATGCCTGGTTGGTGCATTTTAAATGTCCATTGCATCACTTCGGGGGAGGGGTTACATGGTGCGTGTGATCCCTGAAGTGATTCCCATATTTTGCAATTTATTTCCCAGTCTCTGTAGCTGAGTCACTGCATCCTGCCAACTAGTTGCCCGCTGCGTCACTTCTGGGTGGCGGTCACATGGTGCGTGTAGCTGGGTCACTGCATCCTGCCAACACAATGGCAGCCGTGTCATGCATTGCGGGGTCACAGGCTCCTGGCAGTGGCGTAGCGTGGGGGGTGCAGGGGGGGCCGGCCGCACCGGGCGCAATATCTGGGGGGGCGCACTAGCCCTATGCGGCCGCGCGGCCGCAGCCACAACCGCGCGATACTTCCTGTCAGCCGCCGGATGTGAGCGGCAAATGACGGCGTGACGTCACATCTGGCGGCTGCGCGGCGGAGGCTCTTCTGAAACTGCATCGCGGCCTTTCTTCCCTGAGCTGTTGGAAGTGGAATTTGTAAAGGTAAGAATAAAGGGGCTTGGGGGACCTATTGTATTATGTATTGAGGAGGGGGTCATTAATGTATTGGAGAGGGGGAGGGGGGGGTCATTAATGTATGGGGGAGGGGAGGGGGGTCATTAATGTAGGGGGGAGGGAGGTCATTAATGTATGGGGGAGGGGAGGGGGGTTCATTAATGTATGGGGAGGGGGGTCATTAATGTATGGGGGAGGGGAGGGGGGTTCATTAATGTATGGGGAGGGGGTCATTAATGTATGGGGAGGGGAGGGGGGTCATTAATGTATGGGGAGGGAAGGGGTGTTCATTAATGTATGGGGGAGGGGAGGGGGGTTTATTAAATGTATGGGGGAGGGGGTTTATTAAATGTATGGGGGAGGGGGGTTCATTTAATGTATGGGGAGGGGGGTCATTTAATGTATGGGGGAGGGGGTCATTTAATGTATGGGGGAGGGGAGGGGGTCATTTAATGTATGGGGAGGGGAGGGGGTAATTTAATGTATGGGGAGGGAAGGGTCAGTAATGTATGGGGAGGGGGGGAAGTAATGTATGGGGGAGGGAGGGAAGTAATGTATGGGGAGGGGGGGAAGTAATGTATGGGGGAGGGAGGGAAGTAATGTATGGGGGAGGGGGGCAGTAATGTATTGGGGACGGGGGGCAGTAATGTATTGGGGACGGGGGGGCAGTAATGTATTGGGGACGGGGGGCAGTAATGTATTGGGGACGGGGGGCAGTAATGTATTGGGGAAGGGAAGAAGGGGGGCAGTAATGTATTGGGGAAGGGAAGAAGGGAGGCAGTAATGTATTGGGGAAGGGAAGAAGGGAGGCAGTAATGTATTGGGGAAGGGAAGAAGGGAGGCAGTAATGTATTGGGGAAGGGAAGAAGGGGGGCAGTAATGTATTGGGGAAGGGAAGAAGGGGGGCAGTAATGTATTGGGGAAGGGAAGAAGGGGGGCAGTAATGTATTGGGGGATGGGGGTCAACTGTGTATTAGGGGAGGGAGGGGTCAGCAGTGTATTAGGGGGAGGGGGGTCAGCAGTGTATTAGGGGAAGAGGGGGGGGGATGGGAAAGATCTGACTTGGGAATTTGAGATGAGGCAATGATTATATTTTTTACATTTGTGGCCTAATGAATAATCTATATATATGTGTGTATGTAGAAGGAAATGTAAATAGGTGGGGCTACAGGGGTGAGGGAATTATATTTGTAATATATTTAATAGGAACTGTGGAGGGAAGGGGGTTGGATGAGAGCATTAAATATCATAGCATTAAATATTATATTTATGGGGTAGGAACTGTATTATATATTTTTGGTTTAGTGCAGGGGTAGGTAACCTTTGACACTCCCTTTGTTTTTTGACTACATCTCCATTAAGGCTTGCAAAGCATCATGGGAGGTGTAGTCCACAACATCTGGAGTGGCAAAGGATGTCTACTCCTGGTTTAAAGCATAGGTGTATAACCATTTGGCTTCCCCAGGCCAAAATAACCCCTTAAACTCTTAAAGGATCACTATAGTGTCAGGAAAACAAAGCGGTTTTCCTGACACTTTAGTACCCTGAGGGTGCCCACACCCTCAGGGTCCCACTCCCGTGGCGCTGAAGGGGTTAAATTCCCTTCAGTTACTTACCTTAATCCAGCGCCAGGCTCCCTCGGTGCTGGTGACCTCTCCTCCCTGTCTGACGTCAGCTCCCCGTCCGACGTCACTGGAGCTGAATGCGCATGGCTGCGCGCGCATTCAAAGTGTCCATAGGAAGCATTTCTCAATGCTTTCCTATGGACACTCTGCGCGATGGAGGCGAAATGTGCCTCCAGGCTCTAGCGTCGCAGATGCGCCTCTAGTGTCTGTCCGGAAGACAGCCACTAGAGGCTGCCTTAACCGCAAATGTAAACGTAGCAGTTTCTCTGAAACTGGGGGGTAAGGGTTTCTTTAACTAATCTAGTAGAAGAGACTCGAGTGCTAAAATCCACGGGTTAGGGGGCGCAAATTACTTGCCTTGCCCCGGGTGCTGACAACCCACGCTACGCCACTGGCTCCTGGTGACCCTTTAATGAGTGTGATGGAGACTTGCTATGCACTGGGTTCCCAGCATATAGAGAGAGGGCTGGATCCTTACGATTTTATTGTAGCTACCACTGTTTCACCTGTGTTGTTGGGGGCTGGTCAGGGCTCTGATCTTCCCATTTGCCTGTGCATACTTTTGATTCCTTTTAAAATGGTTTTAGATCATTGCTTGATCACTGTCAGCCGGGTAGGGCTCCAGTGCTCCCTTTTTACGGTGGGGGCCCCGGGTTTGCACCCCCACACTGTTTTGTTTGCACCCTCTGCTGTTGGTTTGTCTGCTCTGTCCCCTGTCACTGCGGTTGCTTCTGCTGCACCTCCCACGGTCTCGCCCGTCTCTGCACCTGATTTGCTTGCGTCTGTGGTGTTAGCTATCCCGGAAGTTTTGGGCAACGTACCCCCTGCCGATAAGGACGCTGACAAAGATATAATTTGGCTGGCTGACTTGGCTAGGGGTGAAATGTATTTTTGCTATGAGACTCCGTTAGGGGCTCATATAAAATCTACTGTAAAGGAGGCTATTTGGAAGAGGGGAAAAGAGAAGAGACCGGGAAAAAACAAAAGCCGGCTCCACCTTAAAGATAAATCATTCCTTTTGTAACAGTAATCGGAGATGAGGTGCTGTGTCCGGCTGTGCAGATAGCCAAATGTACAAACCAGAAACAAAGAAAAATAGGACGTTGGCACTCTCCAATCCGAAGTATAAACAAAGTATTTATTAATCCAAGAAAACCGACCAAACAAAAAATATTCATGTATTCAGTGGAACATGTGCAGGAGTGCAGACAGGAGATAGATTGCCTTACGCGTTGCGTGCCTATGATTAAGTGCCAGTAGGCACGAAACGCGTAAGGCAATCTATCTCCTGTCTGCCTATATCCAGACCATGAATGGCAGGATTGGATCGGATTGCAGAGATAAGTGGTTCTAGTACCAAAACAAAGAGTAATGGTGATAAAGGGCATCCCTGACGTTTACCATTCGACAGGGTGAGTGGGTCTGAGAGGGCTCCGTTCACCCTGATCCGCGCAGACAGGGCGTGATACAGGGCGTTCGTCCAATTATACATAGCGAGACCTATATGTCGTAGAACTGCCCCCAAGAATGGCCAACTCACCCTGTTGAATGCTTTCTGTGCGTCTGTGGATAGAAGCATCAGGGGTATCGAATTAGATTTAGCGTGGTGAATAAGATTGACCACTTTAACTGTATTATCACGTGCTTCCCTACCCGGTACAAACACAACCTGGTCCCTGTGGATCAAGGAGGGTAGAGCAACACTGAGTCTGGAGCTGAGGACTTTAGCCAAGAGTTTGACATCTACGTTGAGGAGAGAAATAGGACGGTAACTACTGCATTCATCTGGATCTTTACCTCGTTTGGGAATAATAGAAATTTGGGCCTCTTGGGTATTAAATACTTTGAGGAGATGTGACAATAGGGAATCTTTAAAGACCTTATAATAGGTGACCGTGAGGCCGTCTGGCCCTGGACTCTTGCCTGTTGGGGTATTTTTAAGTGCTTCCTGTATTTCTTCTATCGTTATCGGGGAGTCTAGGGAAGCTGCTGTCTCTTACCTGAGTTTGGAGTGCATATGGCGAGTCAGGTATTCAGAAATTTTGTGATGTTGTGTCTTGTCTGTTTATGGTGGGGGATCCGTATCTAATTTGTAAAGGTCTTGGTAATATTGTTTAAACACGTTCGCTATGTCTGGAGTTGTGTGGACTAGTTCGTTAGGTTCGTATTTTGGCAATAAATTACATCCCCTGTGTGTGTTTCAGGGCCTTGGCCAAGTATTTACCTGGCTTGTCTTGTGTAAGGTGCGTCATGGTGCGTAGCCTCTGGAGGGCACTTTGAGCTTTGTTGTTGCACAGTATAGCTAGGTCGGATCGTAGTGTTAGAAGCTGTAAAAATATTTGGGGCGTGGGTATCTGTTTGTGTTGAGATTCTAGGTTATGTATCTTCTTCAGGATTTCTACCATGGCCTGTGTTCTCTGTTTTTTTGCCTAGCTGAATGAATGTACCACGGATAACAGCTTTGTGTGCTTCCCATATAGTTTGTGGGGATACATCCTGTGTTGCATTTTCATGAAAGTAGTTGGTTAGTGTCTGTTTAATGGTGTTTACATGGGCCTTGTCCTTTAAAAGAGATTCGTTAATTCTCCAGTTGAAGGATTGTCTAGTCATGGAGGGGAGAGATACTTGCAATGATATAGGGGCATGATCGCTCTATGCGATGTTGTGAATCCGTGTATTCTGGATTGAGGGGAGATGTCTGTGTGATAGAAAAAAGTAGTCAATTCGTGAATATGTGTTGTGTGGATGTGAGTAAAAGGTGTAATCTTTCGCTGTGGGGTTAGTGATCCTCCACACATCAGCCAGTTGGGATGAGTGCAGTCCTTGCTTTCCCTTATGTATTTTGTGTTTGTTGAGGGAAGTTGCTCCAGTGGAGACATCCAGCTTCTGGTCCATTACCATGTTGAAGTCGCTTCCTATTACCACCAACCCCTCTGCAAACAGATCTAGTTTAGAAAGAAGAGAACATATGTACTTATGCTGATTGGCGTTAGGCGCATAGATATTTGCAACATTTACTACATCAGTCCCTATAGTTCTTTTAAGAAACAAGGCTCGGCCTTCACTATCCAACCATGTGTCAGTGATCGTGAATGGAAGAGCCTTGTTGATAAAAATAGCCTTTGGTTTTTTTAAATGGGAAATGAGAGTAAAACACAGTGGTGTAGGTGCGGTCTCTAAATTTCGGGACCTTGTATCTACAGAAATGCGTTTCCTGTATGAGCGCTATGTCAGATGTAGTGGTGCGTAGTATCCCGAACAGCCTTGACCTTTTAGAAGGGAAGTTAAGCCCTTTAGCATTAATTGAATATAACTCCAAAAAATTGGTCTTCTTATCCATGAAGACTTAGAAGATTTTCAGCGGTAATGAAATGAGCACCAGATTGCACTGCTAAACTCTTAAAACTATAGGGGTAATGCATCCACTACTCTCTCCTGATATTATTGTTAAACCTTTTCCCGTGTATTCCTGGATAGCCGTTAAATTACTGTATACTTCAATACAATACACGCGATCAAATTATTTTTAGGATTTCCCCCCTTTAATTGCACTTGCTAAATCTCGATGCCGCTGTCAGGGCACCCTTAATCTCGCTCAGGTCTTGGCTCTCATTGCTTGCCCGGTTTCCTGTCCTTGTTTGTTAAACACAGCCTTGGCTGCCGAGTAACCTCGGAATCCTGGCCATTGTGACTCAGTGGGATTCTGAAGATTCCGCAGATGGCTGGCACAGTCAGAGTGGTCAGTTGCTTGTAGGAGACACTCTGTGTGTGTGTGGCTGTGCATTCCTATCCGTTAGGATTCAGCCTGGATTCCCACATGGCCCAACTGCAATCTCCAACAGACTGCTACAAGGTCATCAAGGTGCTGGGCAGAGGGACTTTCGGAGAAGTTGTGAAAGGTAGGAAGAGAGGATCCGGTGAGCTGGTGGCTATTAAAATACTCCACCATGACGTGACCAGAAGATACATCACCGAAGACGAGATCAAGCTACTGAACGTCCTCCGGCAGGTGAATGCGGACAAGTTCCACTTCATAAAGTTCTACGAACATTTTTACGATGAGTCCAAGTGCTACCTGGTCTTTGAGCTCCTGCAGAAAAACCTCTTTGAGTACCAAAAGGAAATTAGGTTTGAGCCTCTACCGGCGAGACACATCCGGACCATCACCGCTCAGGTCTTGGAGGCCTTGTCCAAGCTCAAAGAGCTCTCCATCATCCATGCTGACTTGAAGCCCGAAAACATCATGCTAGTGGACCAGAAAAGGTACCCGTTCAGGGTTAAAGTGATTGATTTCGGCTCTTCTTATTTTTTTAGTGAGGTGCAGTACATGAAAGAGCCGTACATTCAGTCTCTGTTCTACAGGGCACCCGAGATCCTTCTGGGATTGCCCTTTTGCGAGAAAGTAGACATGTGGTCTCTTGGCTGCATCATTGCCGAGCTCCATCTTGGTTGTCCTCTCTACCCGGGGAGCAGCCAGTACGACCAGATACGTTACATCTGCGAGACCCAAGGTTTGCCCAGCAGCTATCTCCTGAACGCAGCTAGTAAGGCCCCATTATTTTTTAAAATGGTAACAGAATTGCCGGGAGGGACAAGATGGAAGCTCAAGACGGTGGACGAGTACCAAATGCAGGCCACAGTCAAACCCCTAGAGAGGAGGGAGTACATGCTGAACTCCTTGGACCAGATTGAATCAGTGCACTCTCCGAAGTCGGACTGTGCATATACAGAAGTCAACGGACACCATGATCGGAAGAACATGGTGCAACTCATTAAGTGTATATTGACTTGGGATTCCCATGAGCGAATAACTTCTAAAGCAGCTTTGAAACACCCATTTTTTAAGCTGCCTCAGGAATACTACTGCACCAGAGAACATACCTATGGCCACACAGAGACTGTGCAGGACAAAAGCTGTGTGAGCCCTGTACAAAGGAACATGGATGTTCTCTGCCTGAGTGACTGTGAGGACAACCCGCAGTTCGGAGAAGTGCAGGAGTGCAACGAAGATGAGGAAACGGAGGAGATTTCCCCATCAGTACAGGTGAGAAGGGAGGGATCAATGCAGACAACTGTCCTTTGCCTCCAAACCTAATCCTGTCCACTGTATCATAGATGGTTAAACATTTAGGATGTTTTTAAGGGACTCTGCCAACTAATCATTGATTTTTACTGTGCATATAGAGAATTAAAAAGAAAATTGACTGAGAATGATCTATATATTGTTTTAGCAAAACTACAAGTAAATGCGGAAATTAGGAGAAAAAAATGTGTCTTAAAAGTGTCTCTGGTTTATGACATGTGGTTTGATATGCAAATTAAACCTTTCCCAGGTCATTTGCATATTAAGAGATTTTTTTCCCCCTGATTTAAGCATTTGCTGCAATTCTGAAAATGTATAGATTGTTTTCAACCATTTTTTACCTGCTACAGTATAAGCAGTGTTTAAGTGACACAGTCTATTGTCAAGGTTTATCAACGCAAGGTATTACCCAACAGTGTATACACCACCACCCAAAGGTCTATAAAGCCCAAATGTGTGGGCGGAGCCACAGAAGGGTGGGGCCATGAGGGATGGAGCCACAAAAGGGTGGGAAAATGCCAGATTGGATAAGACTAAATTAATTGCACGTGTAATGTTGGCACAAATTTTGTTAGCAGATTAAACCCCTCCACTACAGAGGAGAGTAGGCAAGTAGTGTAGGAGATCAAATTTACACTTCTAATTATACCAGTGCAATCTGTGTGCATGTACAGGTTTTTAAAATGCTAACAGAATCGCCGGAAGGGACAACGGTGGACGAGTGCCAAATGCAGGCCACAGTCAAACCCCTAGAGAGGAGGGAGGAAATACTGAAATCCTTGGACCAGATTGAATCGGTGGACTCTCCCGAGTCAAATGCAGATGAAGAATTTGAAGATGTACACTCTCATCAGGAGCATGCTAGGGGGTGCTGGAGTGGGTGCTGGAGGGCACTATTTCGTCAAATCAGAGGATTTATAAGAAGGAGAAGACCCCGGGTAGAGCCCCTAAGATAGGTGGAAAAGTGGATAACTGGAGCACTTAAATTATATATAAACAATATAATATGAAAAATATAATAAAATAATACTTTATCAAAAATCTTTTGAATAGTCTTCTTCTTTTTTGTTTCCGGTCTCAAGCCAAGATGTGTGCATATGCAGGAAAAAGAGATCACAAGAGAAAGTGTTTTGTATTAATGATAATATGGAACACCAAAACGGGACACAGAAAAAATAATAAATAAATGTATGTATACGTGGCAATAAATAATTAATTGGTTAAATGTATATTTTAAAAGAGAGCCCAGCAAACTACAATGTATCACAAATTAATATGGATATTTAATTCACAAAACAAATAAAAAATTAAAAAAACTTCATCAATACAGAAGAGTAATACATATAACCAAAGCAGCTAAATATCTGCATACACAGTGTAAAAAATACATAGGAAATAGCTGAGAGGCAAATTGAAGACATATAAGTCTAACAAACGAAGAGACATGAAATATAGTCAAGAAAAGCAAACTTTGTGAGAAGGGCTTACGGGGAATTTTGGTGGGACCTAATGAAAGGACCCCACATAAAAAAGCTGTGGGCGTCAAAGCGCCTAGGAGGATTAGCAGCAATCACCGGTTCCTGGACTTTAAACTCTATTGCAAGGGGGAATTTTGTCCAGCTGAAGTCTTGAAGTCTTATCGTCTGACACAGCCCCACTTGGTGACTGGTTGAAGCGGTCTTTTCAAACAAATCCTCAGCATACAGCAGGGTGAGGTCGGAGAATATCCGTAAGTATAGCTTCTCCCGATTTGAGAAGCACTTTTATTGGAAGCCTGGTGATGGGAAAATAGTTTTCTTAGCAAAATCTCAACACAGTAAAAAAAAAAGTACTTTGTTGATACCAAATATACATTCTTTTGGGTGACTGTCACATACAAGTCTCAATATGTACAGACTCTAGCTGTCAAGAAAAAAAACAAAGGAAAGTATCATCTAGATCACATGGAAAAGGAAATCCAATAACATTAAAGGGTGAGAAAATAGTGCCCCCCCCCCCCCCCCCCCCCAATGTTGAGTTCCACCCTCTTGTGCCCAGCCCAACTAAAATCACAATTCCCAACAGTGCTTCGATAGGGAAGTGGCTGAGAAGGCCATGTGTCTCCTACATAATCTGACTTGAAATGGGAAAGACAGAGAGTAGGGCAGGCAAGCAATGTGTGTGCACTGCCCAGTGCAATCCTGGATGCCCAGGTAGGGGGACTAAGAGAGAATACATATAACCTAACAACTATTGACCCTGAACAATAACCTGTTGTGTAATGCCAACCTATTGCTGGCATAAGAGGCAAGTTAGGCGATCGTCTAAGGCCTCACGCTAATGGGGGCCTCGCAGCTGCCTAACTCATCTAATTGTCTGTGATCTGACATTGGAACTTAACGCAGCCGTTACTCTCCCTGTCATACCAACGTCGCAGGTTAAGAGCGATTCCTTTTTTCATTCTCGGTGTGCGCAATTGGAAGGCTTCACCCCCACTGTCAGCATCCGGTGCACATAGAAAAAGCCAACGGATAGCGGAAAAGCCAACACAACATTGTCTGTAAGAGCACTTTTAACTTTTAGACCCTCTCCTTTTGGCTGAGTGAGTAGTGAGTTTGTGCTGGTTGAGTGGTGATTGTGTGCTGGCTGAGTGTTTCTGTGCTGGCTGATTGTGTCTGTGAGTGTAAGTGTGCTGGCTGATTGTGTCTGTGGTCTGTTCTGGCTGAGTGTGTCTGCGTCTGTGCTGGCTGATTGTGTCTGTGAGTGTTCGGGTTGGGTGTAAGTGTGCTTGCTGATTGTGTCTGTGATCTGTTCTGGCTGAGTGTGTCTGCGTCTGTGCTGGCTGATTGTGTCTGTGAGTGTTCGGGTTGGGTGTAAGTGTGCTTGCTGATTGTGTCTGTGATCTGTGCTGGCTGAGTGTTAGTGTGTGCTGGCTGAGTATAGCTAAGTCTATGCTGGCTGATTGTGTCTGTGAGTGAATGTGTGCTGACAGGGTATATCTGTGAGTGAGTGTGTCCTGACTGAGTGAGTCTGTTATTGAGTGTGTGAGGGCAGATTGAGTCTGTGGCTGAGTGTGTCTGTGAGTGAGTGTGTGCTGGCTGAGTGAGTCTGTGAGTGAGTGTGTGCTGGCTGAGTGTGTGTGATAAGCTATTTGGGGACAAAGAGTTTAGTGTCATGTTTAAGGACAGTTGTGGCCCCCCTGGTATAGGCTCTACGTGTCTGCTAGACATAGAGAGTTTAAACTAACACAATGCTGCAATGTATCCTGTGCATAGACAATATTACGGGGCTGTCCTGGCAAACTCGAGACTATTGTCCACTATGTTATAGCTGGATCTATCAGAGGATTATAGAGAACCCTGGTTTCGGTTCCTGTTTGTTACATCCCATAAATCAGTTTCTGGGAGGTGAAGCACTTTGATATCAGCCAATCTTATATTTCTCTCTTTGACTACTTCTTTAGTGCTTGATACTACTAATATATTACTCTTTATCTGTCTTAGCCTGCTGGGTAAATAAATGGTAAAAAAGGACTCAGCATTCTTACACTGCACTCTATCCTCTTGATTTTCACATGGTTCCTATTTACTAGCCAGTATGGTTATGTATCAGGTAAATATAGCTTAAATGTGTTAGAATTGAGCCCCAGGAAGGAGGTCTCAGCCAATCAGATGAGACCTTTCAACTCTCCTGACTGGCTGAGAGTTCAAAAGCCTCCCGTGATTGGCTCAAAGCAAAGAGATGCCTGGACCAGGTAAGTGTATGTATGTGAGTGTGTGGATAAAAGGATTAACTCCTCTGATACTGCCTGTAACTGTCTAGCTTCTTAAGCGGTTAACTCCTCTGACACTGCCTCTATCTGTCTAGCCACCCAAGGGGTCAACTCCTCTGATAAAACCAGGGGGGGGGGGGGGGATCAGGAAGGCGCAATATCAAGTTGAATAAGCTGTTGGTTTCAAATGCACATGTAGATATAGTCCAATGTTTAAAACAGAGTCCAATTCAGTGGATGAAGGAAATGGCTACTGCTGGAGGATACACTGGAAACAAATATTGGAAACAAATAACTGCAGGAACTCAACGCGTTTCGCTGGAACAGCTGTCACAGCTTCATCTAGGTTTGCAACCTTTTACTCAAAAAAAGAGGGAAGGGCCATGAGGGGTGGAGCCACAAAGGGGGCGGATTATCACTGAAATAATATATATTATTTGTATATCATGCCAGTGAGGAACGTGTTAATAATATATATTATCCTTTACCACCTCTACTGGAAGACTGTTCCATACATCCCCTACCCTCTCTGTAAAGTAATACTTTCATTAGTCCCTGGCCTTATCTTATATCTAGGATAACCTTATACCTCTCCCATTAATGCTTATACTCTTCCTCTACCACTTATGCTGGAAGACTATTCCATACACCCACCACCCTCTCAACAAAGTAATATTACGTTTCTGACCACAAAAAAACATTAAAATATTAAATATTTCCAGCCTTTTGAAAAGCTTGAGATGGACCCCAAACATATGTATATAACTAGGTGCATTTATACTTATATGAACTTTTCAATATTATATTCAACTATTTTATATGTAATAAAAATGTTATTGAAAAATTGTTCATTTCTTATTTGTATCCCTTCCTCTGCACCCACATTGCACCTAAAGAACTTAACACAGCACCATATAGCACCCACCGCACTTTGCACCCACATGTTTTGGCATGCCACAATGTCAATTTGCCCCCCAGAACATACCACAGTGTAACTTTTCCCCTGCAGAACACGCCACAGTGACACTTTGCCTCATAGTACATGTTATTTTGCCCCACAGAACATGCCACATGCCTGTTATATATCTATATATATGTGTATATATATATATATATATACATATACACACACTCCAAAGGATTATACTAGGCCCATATAAATAAATAAATATAGATGAAAAACTACAGACATGCATGGCGGCTAAAAGAGGACTTACAATTGATAAATTGAATATTACTATCCCAGTAATACAAATCTCACATAGAAAATGATAATATACGCACATAAAAATTATATAAAGATGATAACATGTAAAAACATCGGAATCAATAAATAAAAAAAATCCCAGCCATCAGAAAAATACAAATACAAAAAGGAGATAAGTATATGTCAAAAAGGCAGAATATTATGGCTTATTTATTATAAAAGGACATAATGTCCAGGGCTGAATTTAATCCACCTCCACCCAATGTTTTTAACTCATAAATCCATTTGGTTTCTCTTTGGGAGAGGGTTTTGGTAGTATTTCCTCCTCTCCAATGGGGGACTATTTTATCTATTCCAATACAGAGAAAGTTACTTGGAGCAAATTGGGGACATGCCTTGCAATGTTTAGGGACATTGCATTTAGCAGTCTTAGAGTTATCCCTTGGATACCTCCCAGGTGCTCAAGTACATTCATACATATAGATATATATATACAGAGGCGTCGCTAGTGGGGGGCTACTGGGGCTGAAGCCCCGGATCTAAACTTTATAGCCCCGGATGGCGACTCTGACCACGCTTCCTCGCGCTAGGCCCCGGCCTCTCACGCTCGGTCCTCCCCCTGCATGCTGCAATCTGGATGCTGGACAGCACCAGACTCCGGCCTCACCTCTCATGCGCATCTCCGCACCCTCACGCTTTGAATGCGAGTCTGGCAGAGTGTAAGAGAGAGTGGCAGGTATGAGTCTGCACGTGTATGTGAGTGACAGAGTTATGAACGTGTATGTATGTAAGTGGCAGAATGTAAATGGGTGTGAGTGGCAGAGGTTTGAGTGTGCATGTGTATGTATGTAAGTGGCAGAGTGTAAGTGGGGATGAGCGGCAGAGTTATGAGTGTGCATGTGTATGTATGTAAGTGGCAGAGTGTAAGTGGGGATGAGTGGCAGAGTTATGAGTGTGCATGTGTATGTATGTAAGTGGCAGTGTAAGTGGGTGTGAGTGGCAGAGTTATGAGTGTGCATGTGTATGTATGTAGGTGGCAGAGTGTTTGTGGCAGAGTTATGAGTGTGCACGTGTGTGATTGGCTGGGTGTGAGTGTTTGGAAGAGAGTAAGTGTGAGTGGCAGAGTTATGAGTGTGCATGTGTATGTATGTGAGTGGCAGAGTGTAAGTGGGTGTGAGTGGAAGAGAGTAAGCGTGAGTGGCAGAGTTATGTGTGTGAGTGGGAGAATGTAAGCGTGTGTGTGAGTGGCAGAGTGTGAGTGTTTGGAAGAGTGTGTGTGAATGAGTGTTATCGTGAGTGGCAGAGTTATGAGTGTGCGTGTATCTGTGTGTGAGTGGCAGAGTGTGTGAGAGTGAAAGTGTGAGTTATGAGTGTGTGTGAGTGTGACTCCCAGTGAGATTACTAGGAGAAATGTGATTAATTACTATGATTCATATTGAATGTGATAATCAAATGTGAAACAATGCTATCCTCTCATATTATTTTTATTTTCACACTTGATTATCACATTCAATATAAATAATAGTGATTCATCTTTATATTTAGTCTTTATATTGATGGCAATAAAAGTCCATACACATGGCATTACACATCCCATGTACCTGGTTATAGTATTAAACCCATACATTATGAATTTATGTGCTGCTTTACATTACATTATGGGCTTTACTCATGAAAGAGAGAATTGCAGGGAAGTGAGATGGGAATTTCAAAATTAAGGCTAAAGTAGCCAAGTTGGAAAAATTCTCCCATTCAGCTGCATTTCCATCTCAATTCCCTGCACTTCTCTCTTTTATGAGGTTGGTAGAAGGAGCATACCTTCATACCATAGCCTATTCTCCCCAGGGTAGAAGGCGCATACCTTCATACCTCAGCCTATTCTCCCCAGGGTAGAAGGAGCATACCTTCATACCTCAGCCTATTCTCCCCAGGGTAGAAGGAGAATACCTTCATACCTCAGCCTATTCTCCCCAGGGTAGAAGGAGCAGACCTTCATACCTCAGCCTATTCTCCCCAGGGTAGAAGGAGCACACCTTCATACCTCAGCCTATTCTCCCCAGGGTAGAAGGCGCATACCTTCATACCTCAGCCTATTCGCCCCAGGGTAGAAGGAGCATACCTTCATACCTCAGCCTATTCTCCCCAGGGTAGAAGGAGCATACCTTCATACCTCAGCCTATTCTCCCCAGGTTTTTGACCCCTTTTTATTAAAAAAAGAAATACTTATGATGTGTATGTGAGAGTTGCAGGTTTACACACGTGTCTGCGTGGCAGAATATCTGTGTGATATGCAAGTTTCTTGCGTGCCTTATTGTCTTATTGTATATTATGGTACAGTAATGTGCAGCATGAGTGTGTGATAAACTCACACACTGCACATTACTGTGAGTTTTATTGCTGTTGAGACTGTGATACACTCACACACTGCACATTACTGTGAGTTTTATTGCTGTGGAGTCTGTGTTATACCTACACATTTGCACAATACTGTGGAGTCAGTCACAGACAGACAGGCACACACACACACACACACATACAGACACACGCATACAGTCGGTCACAGGCAGACATACAGTCAGTCACAGACAAACACACACACACACACAGTCAGTAACAGACAGACAAACACATACAATCAGTCACAGACACATACAGTCGATCACAGGCCGACATACACACAGTCAGTCACATAAACACACACTGTCAGTCACATACACTTACACACAAGTCAGCAATTTTGTTGTTGTTTACGATATAAAAAGTGCATCTATCAATATGTCCCCCTCCTGCCTGCTATACCTCATTCTAGCCTGGTCTGTGCCCTGCTGTTGTTTCTAGCCCTGCTGAGCACACTCAGTGCTCGGACAATATAAGACTGTGCAGCCCGTGCACAGACTGGTATAATTGGCCAGGTATAATTTCCTGGTGCCCGGGATTTGTTGAGCCCTGATATATACCCATGTATACCTATTGTTCATTGGCATCATATATATCGGTATGTATGCTGCCTAACCATGTGAGCTTATTTACTCCATGTATGTTAGAGTGTGGATAGTGCTACTGTGTCAAACAAATTACCTTGTAACCCATACCCAAATAAAACACACGAGACAGTTGTTGGTGAATAAAAAAGGCCACAGCGATTTATTAACATAATAATAACTTGTAAGGACTGTATCAGCCAATCACCTTAACTATTTTAGTTCTCAAATAGATACATCCTAACAAATCATCTAAAATCCTTGCCAGTCACCTAAACTAACATTTTTAAATATATCTATAACCATATATATTAATGTGCAAGTAGCACCAAAGCAGTGGTACTCCCCTCCCCCCTCGTCCTAGGGTCTCTTTACCCTTTTACCTTACATTTTCCATGCTAACCACTAGCCGAACTCTCCTCGCTCAGTGGGCACGTAGTGATTTCTCACTTTTAAAAGGTTAGGGGAGGGCCGAGCCCAAAACGTAAACATCACATCGTCACTCCTCCCTTTTCTTTCATAAACCACGACCGGCAAGGACCTGCACCCCCGCCACAGGCACCGCTGTTTTACTGCCTTAAATCAGCGGGAGCCCCCCACCCCATCGCCATGGCCTGCTCAACTCCATCCTGTAATGCTAAATTAAATAAATCTAACCCCACGTCCGTGAGGTGAACCCCATCGCTCCTGAAATAAACCGCTGCATCCCGCTCGAAGACCCGATGGCGGATCGTGACGCCCCCAACCCCCAGTACAAACTTGGAAACATGTTTGTTGATCTTAATCCTGCATCTCTCCATTGCCTTCTGACCCTGTGCCACTCGCCAATAATTCCGTGGAACCAACTCCGACCAAACCAAGTGCACGTTAGGAAATAAGATCAACAATCTCGCCAAATCTTGCTTAATAAGGTCACAGAGACCCCACACCGGGATAGACCCCAGGTCATTACCCCCCAAGTGGATTAGTAACACATCAGGTGGCCCTAGTAATCTGGAAAGGCTAACCAGCTCAGGGAGTAAACTTACCCACCGCATGCCCCTTATACCTATCCAGCGAACTTCCGCCACCGCTGCTGGGAATCCTAAACGCTCCCCCCCGGACCGGATTGCTGCGCGCTGTCGGGCCCAAAATATATAGGAGTGGCCTATGAGCCAAAGCTTCCTGACTGCAAGACCTGGGAAGACAGAGCAGAAGATACCTCCATGAGACCCACTGGGCGAATATAAGACATAAAACGCCGAGATTCCCACCTGCCAATGCGCCTAATCGCCTTTTCTGCAAAGCCCAACCTCGAAGCCTCCGATGCTGCCCCAATGCGAAATGAATGTCCCCCAAAAGTGGAGCCATCCAAACCTAAAGCCGCAAGCGCCAACTTAAATACTTTTACAAACTGGTAGCGTGATAATGAAGACCCATCCCCATGAAGCAGCAACGGCCCCGAAGCTGTAGGACGCACAGCGCTATACGCATCAAAACCTGCTACCGGGCAGACTAAGGAACCCGGGACTTCCCGCAGAAAAACCCACGCCCCTTTTGCAAGAACATCAGTTTTTGACCGCCGTAGTCTAAAACGCAGCCCACCCGATTCCCGTATTACATCCTCAAAGAGGACACCCCCAGCCCTTTGTTTCGACGGGCTGACCAACTCCCCCACCCTCAGGGCCCCAAAGAATGCCAGGGAAAAAGCTAGCCGGAACAACGCCGCTTCAAAGGTAGACACACAAACAGAAGGGAGGACATGGACAATACCTAACAGTAACGCCCCGGAAACTGGGCGCCGTTGGTCGCCAACCCTGTCCCCCTCCCCCGTCTCCAGCCCTTCAATGATTGCCGCACTAAAAATTCCTTTGTGATATCCCTGAACCCGGCTACCTTGAACCAAAAACTGAGGCCCGCCAGTCGCGTAGCCACCACATTTGCCGAGAAACCCGAAGCCTCCCAAGACCACATAAGCCATAACAAACCCTGGAGTCTGTCTGTGTCATCAATGAACCCCCCACAGGCCTGAGCAAACCCCAGCCAGTCATTCCAGACCTTACCATACTTCGCCCATGTGGCCTGCGAAACCGAGTTACCAATCCACTGGGCTACTCGACCAGCCCAAGGCTCCACAGAGCCGGAGGGCAAGGGAACCCCGCCGAATCCGCCCCCGGGGCCGCCGCCCTGAAAGTCTCTCACTGCAAACGAGAGAGAGCGTCCGCCATTACATTTGACACCCCCGGTATATGTACTGCCCTGCACGAAACATTCCATCTCAAGCAATACAATACAAGTTTGCGCAGGAGGCGAACCACCGGAGGGGAAGAGGCGGTGAGATTGTTTATCGCCATCACCACCCCCATATTATCACAGTGGAACACAACTTTCCTATCCTTTAGCAAATCACCCCACAACACCACCGCTACCACAATGGGAAAGAGCTCCAAAAAAGGCAAGATTCCTAGTGAGCCCAGAGGCATACCATGCCACCGGCCACGACTCGGCGCACCAATGAGCCCCTAAAATTGCCCCGAACCCAACTGACCCAGCCGCATCCTTATACAAGTGGAGATCGTCATTGGAGACCTCAGGAGCCTGCCACAATGATCTCCCGTTGTATGATTCCAAAAACACTTCCCAAACCGACAAATCAGCCAATAGTGGGCGAGTCAGTCGAATGAAATAACGCGGGTGAACGACCCCCGCCGTAGCTGCCGCCAAGCGCCTATTAAAAACCTTGAGTTTTCCCAACAGCGACTGCAGCTGTTGCAGACGGATTTTCTTTAAACCCTTCGCCGCTGTTATATCAGCCCGCAGCCCCACCACTTTATCCCATGGGAGCCTACACTCCATCTCACCCGAATCTATCTCTATCCCCAGGAAACTGAGACAAGTCGACGGACCCTCTGTTTTTTCCGGAGCCAATGGCACCCCGAAACCTTGCGATACCGACTGAACCGAGGAAAGCAAATGTGCACACACATGCAAGTTAGGGGGACCCACCACCAAAAAGTCATCCAAATAATGCATGACGGAGTCAAAACCCGACTCCATCCGCACGACCCATTCTATGAACGTGCTGAAGCACTCAAAATAAAAGCACGAGATAGAGCAACCCATTGGCAAGCTCAAATCTACATAAAACTGGCCTTCGAAATAACAACCCAAAAGATGGTGGCAATCCGGATGAACCGGCAGGAGGCGGAACGCAGATTCCACATCAGTCTTAGCCATCAATGCCCCACGGCCGGCCGCCTGCACCATCCGGACCGCGGAGTCGAATGATGCATATGCTACCCTGCAGAGTTCTGCGCTGATGTCATCATTCACCGATTCCCCGTAAGGAAACGACAAGTGATGAATAAGCCTGAATTTCCCCGGTTCTTTTTTGGGGACCACTCCCAACGGAGACACCCTCAGATTACTTAAAGGCGGAGAAGGAAAAGGGCCGGCCATCCGACCCAGCGCCACCTCCTTCCCTAACTTATCCCTAACTACCCCCGGGTGATCCAGAACGGATTTTAAATTCCGCAAGGACAGTGGGACCTCCCTGTCCCGGAAAGGGATCCAGAAACCGTCCTCGAAACCCCTTAAGAGAATCCCCGCCGCCTTCCTGTTCCGATACCTACTTAGCCAGGGACGCATCGCGGCGACGTCCACTGGCGTCCTCCCCCTTTTCTCCCAAATCCGGTTTTCCCCCGGACTTGTTTCGTTTAAAACACTTTGAAGCCGGGTGGGATCCCCCACAACCGGAACATTCGTGTTTAAAGCGACATCCCGCCCCAAACTTACATTGCCCATCATTGTACTTCCAGCAACGACCCCCCCGACGTTGAGTGGCCGGAGGAGTGGGCGTACCCATCCCCCCGGCCCCCCCAAGAAAGGACGCCATGCCCCCTTGGTGTGCCGCGGGGCGAGTCATGATAGACAGCCACAAACCGATGTCCATTTGATCCCATGACAAAGATGGCCGGACCGCCAGGCGCTGGCGGAACTGCTCATCATAGGTCCACCACCCTAAACCCCCATATACACGACATGCATGCCAGATCATGTCCTGATAACAAAATAACGCTGAGCATTTGTCAGGGGATTTCTCCCCTATAATGCTCGCCAGAATAGAAAATGCCCGGATCCAATTCCCCAAATTTTTGGGGATCTTCCTATAGCGGTATTTTTCTTTCTCGCGTTCGGACTCTTTCAACTCCTTCTCTGGAGGAGGAACCTCCTCCAAGGGAATGAGCGAGTATATCTCAATGTACTCCCCTTTCCAAATCCGATCCCTAATCTCCTGCTTGACATGGAGCCCCAGAGGGCCAGACCAACACATATAAGTTGCCCCATGGGCCATCGGAGCTACCGGAGCCACTGACGTAGCTGACAGTGGGTCAGGTTGACGTGTGCGCCGCCGAGGCCTCAGCCTGCGGAGGCGCTGAAACGGCAACCTGTGCCAGTACCGTAGCTGGTGCCAGCACTGCGGAGGCAGCAGTACCTTGCACCACCGCCCCACCTCCAGCATTCCCCCAAGCCTGACTAAGACCCCCCCGGGCACCGCCGGAGCCCCCCATACCCCCCCGACCTGTGCATCCAGTGACGTAGCAACTACCCCCTGTGCACCCAACTGCGCCTGATTCCAAAGCCCCCGCATCCCCTGAACAAACCCTAACCAAGCCTGCTCCTGCATACCCTGTGTCCCCTGTGTCCCCAGCCCGCCATCCCCCGTTGTAAGTGCACCATACTCACCAGCTGAGCCGGCCAGAGGACCCACCGATGCCGCCATAGACACAGGAACAGCTAAACCGCCCGCACTCGGCATTACCGGAGCCGGGGTGCTGTGAACCATAGCCGGTAGTGGGGATACCTGAAAAGGAAAAACTTGTGAGGGACTACTGATACCAGCTATCGCTGCTGGAGGCCCAGCCACAGACCCCCTGGAAGGCGGCACAGGAACAGCAATAAGGGAGGTAGGGGAACTGGAAAGGAACATCCTCCCCAGAAGACCCCCCACTGGATGGTGACAGGGGCCCCCCCCACCTCAACCCACCAGGAGGTGAACCCGTGGTCCTCCGTTTTTGGGCCCGGGGCCTACTTACTGGTCTGGGCGCCCGACGGGAACTCCTCCTCCTGGAGGAGCTTGCAGCAGCCGGGATGGGAAGCGGGGCTGCACCGGAGACAGTGTCAGCCCCGTTGAAGGCATCTGCACCCGCCGCCACCGATCTCCTCGCGGAGGAGCGGGTCCCCCTGGTGGCACTCGGCGGTGCAGACACTGTGTGCGTGGGCGCGCGAGAGACCACGCGGGAAGATGCGGGTCTCGCGGGAGTAACACTCACCGTCTGCTCAGCTCCACTGGCAGCCCTGCTCCTCGATCGGGGAAGGATGTCCACGTCAGGACTCAGTCTAGCGGGCGGGCGGATCCGACGCCTCACACTCCCGCGGTCCACCGGATCAGGGATCACAGCCGGGTGCAGACTGCAGAGCTGTGACAGGAGCTGCCTGCCACCATCAACCGCCGCTTCAGCCCTCAAAGCATCAAGGATCTTCTCGACATCTATGCTGAGGCCGGTAAGAAAACTCCAAAGAGGTAAGTAGCAGCACCACCAACTTCTTTGAGTGTATGCAGGGGTTATAAAATGGCTGCTGCAAGGGGAGGGGTGGCACAGACTTTATACTGCTACCCCCAAGTCCTCTCCTTGCCCAGTCCATGACCCCTACACACTCCCACTGCCACATACATGCCCTGTCCATCACAGCAAGCTTTGACTACCAGGGTTCTTATCTATCTCGGGCTCCAGCCCCGGATCTTTTGGAGACCTAGCAACGCCTGTGTGTGTGTGTGTGTGTGTGTGTGTGTGTGTGTGTTTGTTTATATATATATATATACCCATTAAGCTTATTTTCAATTATTTTTTTATTTCGAAATTTTCAAAATTAGATCATTACAAGTTCAAAGAGCTTTTAAGTCAAGAGCGAAAAGTGAACTGTACAATACGAAATTAAATTACACTTGAATATTACATCTTAGTATGCGTAGTACAGTGAAATCATAACATCTAGCCCATGAACCTGAGTCAATCAGCTGCACTCTAAGTGTGTTAAACCATTCTACAGTACATGGGTATCTCGAATACAATGGAGAGTAGTCATAAGCAGGTTCGACAATATACTTGACTAACAAGATTTAACTGCGACTTACATCGACCCTCATATACCCTCACCACAAAAAGCTTTCATCCATTGTCCGTGGGGTGTAGACTGAAGCTGCATCTAGCACAGTCAGTCCAATTCACTCATCCAGCACATCATTCATACAGTTCATTCTGGTCCCGGTGTGTGGGAGAGGTCGGGTAAAAACGGAGGCCCGAGGTGGAGCTAGGTTCAAAGAGATTATTGTCACTAATGGTTTTTCCAGTGTTTTTTCCAAGGGGCCCAAATATGTTGATAGTTTTCAAACTGATCCAGGCTCCAGTAGAAGCCTGCCTCCATGTTAAATTGGAAGTCTATTTGATTCATGATGTCCTGCCATTGAATAGCCCCTTTATTTTTATAGTTCCTTGCGATACATATCTTCACCGCTGTTAGAACTTGGACTACAAGGCTCTTCAGCGTGTTATTCACAGGGATCTAAATATTAAAAAGAAACTTTTCTGGAGTCAAATTGAGAGAAAACCCTAACATGCCGCTCAGTAACATAGTAACATAGTAACATAGTAACTTAGGTTGAAAAAAGACCAAAGTCCATCAAGTTCAACCCTTCTACCTATCATTTCTGCGTTTTGATTCAAAAGAAGGCAAAAAAAAACCCCTAAGGAAGCTTTTTCGAATGTTGCCTCCTAGGGGGAAAAAAAATTCCTTCTTGACTCCAAAAGGGCAATCAGATTTCTCCTTGGATCAAAAAACTCTATTATTAATGCTCATTCTATTATTAATACCCCTGTATGTTCTGCTTTTCTAAAAAATCATCCAGACCATTTTTAAATGCATCTATTGTGGTTGATAGCACTACCTCTCTTGGCAGTGAGTTCCATAATTTCCAACACTATGAGTCCGTCCCTCCCCCTGCAGGGTGACATAGACAGAAGGAGGAAGGAGTCTGTCCCTCCCCCTGCAGGGCGACATAGAAAGAAGGAGGAAGGAGTCTGTCCCTCCCCCTGCAGGGCGACATAGACAGAAGGAGCTAGGAGTCTGTCTCTCCCCCTGCTGGGTGACATAGACAGAAGGAGGAAGGAGTCTGTCCCTCCCCCTGCAGGTTGACATAGACAGAAGGAGCTAGAAGTCTGTCCCTCCCCCTGCTGGGTGACACAGGCAGAAGGAGCTAGGAGTCTGTCTCTCCCCCTACAGGGCGACACAGACAGGCACTATGAGTCTGTCCCTCCCCCTGCAGGATGACACAGACTACACTATGAGTCCGTCCCTCCCCCTGCAGGGTGACATACAGGGAGTGCAGAATTATTAGGCAAATGTGTATTTTGACCACATCATCCTCTTTATGCATGTTTTCTTACTCCAAGCTGTATAGGCTCGAAAGCCTACTACCAATTAAGCATATTAGGTGATGTGCATCTCTGTAATGAGAAGGGGTGTGGTCTAATGACATCAACACCCTATATCAGGTGTGCATAATTATTAATACAAAACACAAAGTGTAGACTGCTGCGCCTGTATGTAAACGGTTATGCAGCACTCGGGCACCGCTAGTGTCTCACTTCTAGCAAAATAAATACAATACAAAGAAAAACGTGACCAGTGCGCTTCAACCAACACTACACACACTTATAGTGTGCCACTTGGCCACAGTTGAGTGGCCACTTGGCACAATTCATTCACTTTATTTCACTTTTTCTTTGATATATTACACTATTGTGTGTTTTATTCTTTTATTTTTCATATTCCCTTTGTACAACACTGCAAGATACATACTTGTTCTAAGGGTAAATATAAGTGTGTGTAGTGTTGGTTGAAGCGCACTGGTCACGTTTTTCTTTGTAGTGCATAATTATTAGGCAACTTCCTTTCCTTTGGCAAAATGGGTCAAAAGAAGGGCTTGACAGGCTCAGAAAAGTCAAAAATAGTGAGATATCTTGCAGAGGGATGCAGCACTCTTAAAATTGCAAAGCTTCTGAAGCGTGATCATGGAACAATCAAGCGTTTTATTCAAAATAGTCAACAGGGTCGCAAGAAGCGTGTGGAAAAACCAAGGCGCAAAATAACTGCCCATGAACTGAGAAAAGTCAAGCGTGCAGCTGACACGATGCCACTTGCCACCAGTTTGGCCATATTTCAGAGCTGCAACATCACTGGAGTGCCCAAAAGCACAAGGTGTGCAATACTCAGAGACATGGCCAAGGTAAGAAAGGCTGAAAGATGACCACCACTGAACAAGACACACAAGCTGAAACGTCAAGACTGGGCCAAGAAATATCTCAAGACTGATTTTTCTAAGGTTTTATGGACTGATGAAATGAGAGTGAGTCTTGATGGGCCAGATGGATGGGCCCGTGGCTGGATTGGTAAAGGGCAGAGAGCTCCAGTCCGACTCAGACGCCAGCAAGGTGGAGGTGGAGTACTGGTTTGGGCTGGTATCATCAAAGATGAGCTTGTGGGGCCTTTTCGGGTTGAGGATGGAGTCAAGCTCAACTCCCAGTCCTACTGCCAGTTCCTGGAAGACACCTTCTTCAAGCAGTGGTACAGGAAGAAGTCTGCATCCTTCAAGAAAAACCATGATTTTCATGCAGGACAATGCTCCATCACACGCGTCCAAATACTCCACAGCGTGGCTGGCAAGAAAGGGTATAAAAGAAGAAAATCTAATGACATGGCCTCCTTGTTCACCTGATCTGAACCCCATTGAGAACCTGTGGTCCATCATCAAATGTGAGATTTACAAGGAGGGAAAACAGTACACCTCTCTGAACAGTGTCTGGGAGGCTGTGGTTGCTGCTGCACGCAATGTTGATGGTGAACAGATCAAAACACTGACAGAATCCATGGATGGCAGGCTTTTGAGTGTCCTTGCAAAGAAAGGTGGCTAGATTGGTCACTGATTTGTTTTTGTTTTGTTTTTGAATGAAAGAAATTTATATTTGTGAATGTTGAGATGTTATATTGGTTTCACTGGTAAAAATAAATAATTGAAATGGGTATATATTTGTTTTTTGTTAAGTTGCCTAATAATTCTGCACAGTAATAGTCACCTGCAAACACAGATATCCCCCTAAAATAGCTAAAACTAAAAACTACTTCCAAAAATATTCAGCTTTGAAATTAATTCGTTTTTTGGGTTCATTGAGAACATAGTTGTTGTTCAATAATAAAATTAATCCTCAAAAATACAACTTGCCTAATAATTCTGCACTCCCTGTAGACAGAAGGAGGAAGGAGTCTGTCCCTCACCCTGCAGAGCGACATAGACAGAAGGAGGAAGGAGTCTGTCCCTCCCCCTGCTGGGTGACATAGACAGAAGGAGGAAGGAGTCTGTCCCTCCCCCTGCTGGGTGACATAGACAGAAGGAGCTAGGAGTCTCTCCCTCCCCCTGCAGGGTGACACAGACAGAAGGAGCTAGGAGTCTGTCCCTCCCCCTGCAGGGCGACACAGACAGAAGGAGCTAGGAGTCTGTCCCTCCCCCTGCTGGGTGACACAGGCAGAAGGAGCTAGGAGTCTGTCTCTCCCCCTACAGGGCGACACAGACAGGCACTATGAGTCTGTCCCTCGCCCTGCTGGCCGACATAGACAGAAGGAGGAAGGAGTCTGTCCCTCCCCCTGCAGGGCGACATAAACAGAAGGAGGAAGGAGTCTGTCCCTTCCCCTGCAGGCAACACAGACTACATGATGAGTCCGTCCCTCCCCCTGCAGGGCAACATAGACAGAAGGAGGAAGGAGTCTGTCAATCCCCCTGCAGGGTGACATAGACAGAAGGAGCTAGGAGTCTGTCCCTCCCACTGCAGGGTGACATAGACAGAAGGAGCTAGGAGTCTCTCCCTCCCCCTGCAGGGTGACACAAACAGAAGGAGCTAGGAGTCTGTCCCTCCCCCTGCTGGGTGACATACACAGAAGGAGGAAGGAGTTCTGTCCCTCCCCCTGCAGGATGACACAGACTACACTATGAGTCCGTCCCTCCCCCTGCAGGGCGACAAAGACAGAAGGAGCTAGGAGTCTGTCTCTCCCCCTGCTGGGTGACACAGACAGAAGGAGGAAGGAGTCTGTCCCTCCCCCTGCTGGGTGACACAGACAGAAGGAGGAAGGAGTCTGTCCCTCCCCCTGCTGGGTGACACAGACAGAAGGAGGAAGGAGTCTGTCCCTACCCCTGCAGGGTGACATACACAGAAGGAGCTAGGAGTCCGTCCCTCCCCCTGCAGGGCGACAAAGACAGAAGGAGCTAGGAGTCTGTCTCTCCCCCTGCTGGGTGACATAGACAGACTACACTATGAGTCCGTCCCTCCCCCTGCTGGGTGACATAGAAAGAAGGAGCTAGGAGTCTCTCCCTCCCCCTGCAGGGTGACACAGACAGAAGGAGCTAGGAGTCTGTCCCTCCCCCTGCAGGATGACACAAACTACACTATGAGTCCGTCCCTCCCCCTGCAGGGTGACATAGACAGAAGGAGGAAGGAGTCTGTCCCTCCCCCTGCAGGGCGACATAGACAGAAGGAGGAAGGAGTCTGTCCCTCCCCCTGCAGGGGAACATAGACAGAAGGAGGAAGGAGTCTGTCTCTCCCCCTGCTGGGTGACACAGACAGAAGGAGGAAGGAGTCTGTCCCTCCCCCTGCTGGTTGACACAGACAGAAGGAGGAAGGAGTCTGTCCCTACCCCTGCAGGATGACACAGACTACACTATGAGTCCGTCCCTCCCCCTGCAGGGTGACATAGACAGAAGGAGGAAGGAGTCTGTCCCTCCCCCTGCAGGGCGACATAGACAGAAGGAGGAAGGAGTCTGTCCCTCCGCCTGCAGGGCGACATAGACAGAAGGAGGAAGGAGTCTGTTCATCCCCCTGTTGGGTGACATAGACAGAAGGAGGAAGGAGTCTGTCCCTCCCCCTGCTGGGTGACACAGGCAGAAGGAGCTAGGAGTCTGTCCCTCCCCCTACAGGGCGACATAGACAGAAGGAGGAAGGAGTCTGTTCCTCCCCCTGCTATGTGACATAGACAGAAGGAGGAAGGAGTCTGTCCCTCCCCCTGCAGGGTGACACAGACAGGCACTATGAGTCTGTCCCTCCCCCTGCAGGGCAACATAGACAGAAGGAGGAAGGAGTCCGTCCCTCCCCCTGCAGGGCGACATAGACAGAAGGAGGAAGGAGTCTGTCCCTCCCCCTGCAGGGTGACACAGACAGGCACTATGAGTCTGTCCCTCTACCTGCAGGCCGACATAGACTGAAGGAGGAAGGAGTCTGTCCCTCCCCCTGCTGGGTGACACATACAGAAGGAGCTAGGAGTCTGTCTCTCCCCCTGCAGGGCGACACAGACAGGCACTATGAGTCCGTCCCTCCCCCTGCTGGGTGACATAGACAGAAGGAGGAAGGAGTTTGTCCCTCCCCCTGCAGGGCAACATAGACAGAAGGAGGAAGGAGTCTGTCCTTCCCCCTACAGGGCGACATAGACAGAAGGAGGAAGGAGTCTGTCCCTCCCCCTGCAGGGCGACATAGACAGAAGGAGTGTAACGGATCGCCTGGCACCCCGACTGGGTACCTCCGTTAAAGGATGCTCCTAGCGCTTCCTGAGGACTCCAGGCACTGCAGCAGACACCACAACCACCAAACCGGAGAAGCATATGAATCCTCCCAAGCATATGAATGCTGTAGGCAGTTGAATAGGAACCATACGCATAGGTTTACTCTCCTAGCAGTCAAACTGGAACAGCATACAATAAATCCTTCCCCCAATAATGAGACGACACTTCACTTTGAGAGTTAAGCAGGAACTTTTACAGCAAGATTGAACTACTTTATTTGACAAACAACACAGACTTATATACACCAAACTGCAATCAGATAACACTTGATTAAACAATAGAAAACTTAAACACATCACCAGTAAAGCAGTATCTAGCCACTTTAATCTGGAGCCAGAAGCAAGGTAGTCAGACTGGGTGGCTGACATAATTAAACAATGGAAGGCTTAAACACATTACAGACAGGGTCCATAATCTATAGGGAGGTGTTTGGCCCTCAGGCCCCTCCAAGAACCCCAGTCAGTCAGACTGTCAGAATTCACTTCGTGACAGCGGCCACCCCCGAGAACAAAGGACGGCTACTTACTGTTCAATTACCCGTTCGCAACAATGTTGCAACGGGTAATTGAGGACACACTTTAAAATACATAAAGTCACATTTTACACATAACACACAGACATTTCACATATCCCCAGATAGCTCAGGTCTGAGCGCACATTATTAAGTGAATGGCGCTCGGACCACACAAATACAGTTTAATCGCCATGGAGCCAAAGTCTTTACAGTCAGTTTCATACGAATGGGCTCCATGGGATTCCTATCTGGGGTATAACACATTCACATAAAGTCTGGTCCAAAGGCAAGAGGCGGGCAAGCAGCCCCCTCCAAGGACACGTGGCGAGGCCGGTTTCGCCACATTTCTCCCCTTTACCATCCAAACTAACAGGGTATCTGACCTCCTGCCGGTCAGTGCCCTGGTTAGTCCAGCAACCCACCCACGAAGCACAAACAGCAATACAACCCACCCACAATAACTGGTTACTACACCTGGATGAAATAGCAACTTGTCCATGTCCAGGTGCCTCACCACAGCTGTGCGGGGGGCTGGTAGACTGCCTTGGTGGGTTGCTGAGTGGGCAGAGACCAGCGGTACTCTGCCCGGGTGCCAGCGCTACCACTGAAGTAGCCTGGTTGGAGCCTGGTTGGGGGAGGGGGAGACCGACTGTCTCCCCTCTGGATACACTGCTCTGTGGCTGGGGGACAGGACCGACCGTCACTGCCCCTGGGGCTGCAAGTGCAGAGACTACGGTCCCATCTGCATAGTTGTGGGGCTTAACATCTCCCCTTGGTGGGTTAGGCTGCCGCTGGAGAGAGGGTGTAACAAGCTCCTCTCTCTGAACTATAGACTGCCGCTGGGGAGAGGGGGTAACCTGCTCCTCTCCCTGACACTCTCTTTGCTGGTGGAGAGGGGGACCAACTGTCTCCCCTTTCAATATTTTGTCCTGCGGCTGGGGTGCGAGACAGATGGTCTCTGCTTCCTGGGGTACACACTGCCGCTGGGGAGGAAGGACGGCCCCTTCATCTCCCTGGGGTACACGCTGCCGCTGGGGAGGAAGGACTGCACCTTCTGCTCCCTGGGGTACACACTGCCGCTGGAGATCTGGGCCGACCGCCCAGCATCCCTGTAGGGCCGGTAGAGAGACCGCCATCCCATCTCCACCTGCCATCTGTGGGTCTTCCCAGGACCAGTCTATGAGGTCCCCTACTTCTGCCGCTGGTAGTGAAGCAGGGGGTACCTCGGCTGCGTTTTCCCAGCTGTAGGTTGGCAGGTCTGGGTCTCCCAGCCAGTTTTCCTGTTCTGTGTCTATGCCCTGTGGCTGACATGAGTTTAGTAGTTCCACATAGTCCATCTCTAGCTGTCGTTCCATGGCAGCCAAACGGTGGAGGTCTTGTCCCAGTCCCCTAGATCTCGGGCCCTGTACCATCTCACCCCGGTAATAAAAAATAGCCCAGTACCGTGACTCTGCTGGACTGCCAAAGTCGACGTCTTCTGCTAAGGCCTTCCACAACAGGCCAGGGCTAGTGTAGTTCTCCCCCTCCGGCTGGATGCCCTCTGCCCTCCATGTCTCTGGCTGGACAGTGCACCACCACAGTGCCCGGTATGAGGCGTCAAGGCTCAGTTCCCTTTCCACGAGGTACTCAAGTTGTCTGACCTGCTGCCCTCCGGGTTGGTCTCCCAGAAGCGGCATCCGCCAGGCCATTTGTTCCTCCAACTGGTATGCGACACCAGGAAGGCGCTGCTGCCGTTGATACTGGACTTCCTCCAGGGCATTGTACCATAGTTCTTGCCGGGCAATATCTCTCCAGTCCAATTCACCCTCTTCCTCAGGTGTGCGAGGTGCCCAAGGATCCACGAACCCCATTTTCCCAAATCTTTATGTAGACAGGGACGCTGTATAAACACTAGCGTCGCCTTCAATTTGTAAATCCAAACGACTGTGTCTCTGAGCTGCTTTACCTCGCACTAGGACGCCATCCCACCGCTTGCCACCAATGTAACGGATCGCCTGGCACCCCGACTGGGTACCTCCGTTAAAGGATGCTCCTAGCGCTTCCTGAGGACTCCAAGCACTGCAGCAGACACCACAACCACCAAACCGGAGAAGCATATGAATCCTCCCAAGCATATGAATGCTGTAGGCAGTTGAATAGGAACCATACGAATAGGTTTACTCTCCTAGCAGTCAAACTGGAACAGCATACAATAAATCCTTCCCCCAATAATGAGACGACACTTCACTTTGAGAGTTAAGCAGGAACTTTTACAGCAAGATTGAACTACTTTATTTGACAAACAACACAGACTTATATACACCAAACTGCAATCAGATAACACTTAATTAAACAATAGAAAACTTAAACACATCACCAGTAAAGCAGTATCTAGCCACTTTAATCTGGAGCCAGAAGCAAGGTAGTCAGACTGCGTGGCTGACATAATTAAACAATGGAAGGCTTAAACACATTACAGACAGGGTCCATAATCTATAGGGAGGTGTTTGGCCCTCAGGCCCCTCCAAGAACCCCAGTCAGTCAGACTGTCAGAATTCACTTCGTGACAGCGGCCACCCCCGAGAACAAAGGACGGCTACTTACTGTTCAATTACCCGTTCGCAACAATGTTGCAACGGGTAATTGAGGATACACTTTAAAATACATAAAGTCACATTTTACACATAACACACAGACATTTCACATATCCCCAGATAGCTCAGGTCTGAGCGCACATTATTAAGTGAATGGCGCTCGGACCACACAAATACAGTTTAATCGCCATGGAGCCAAAGTCTTTACAGTCAGTTTCATACGAATGGGCTCCATGGGATTCCTATCTGGGGTATAACACATTCACATAAAGTCTGGTCCATAGTCCAAAGGCAAGAGGCGGGCAAGCGGCCCCCTCCAAGGACACGTGGCGAGGCCGGTTTCGCCACAAGGAGCTAGGAGTCTGTCTCTCCCCCTGCTGGGTGACATAGACAGAAGGAGGAAGGAGTCTGTCCCTTCCCCTGCAGACAACACAGACTACACTATGAGTCCGTCCCTCCCCCTGCAGGGCGACATAGACAGAAGGAGGAAGGAGTCTGTCCCTCCCCCTGCTGGGTGACATAGACAGAAGGAGGAAGGAGTCTGTCTCTCCCCCTGCTGGGTGACATAGACAGAAGGAGGAAGGAGTCTGTCCCTCCCCCTGCAGGGTGACACAGACAGGCACTATGAGTCTGTCCATCCCCCTGCAGGGCAACATAGACAGAAGGAGGAAGGAGTCTGTCCCTCCCCCTGCAGGGCGACATAGACAGAAGGAGGAAGGAGTCTGTCCCTCCCCCTGCAGGGCGACATAGACAGAAGGAGGAAGGAGTCAGTCTCTTCCCATGCAGGGTGACATAGACAGAAGGAGCTAGGAGTCTGTACTTCCCCTGCAGGCCAACATAGACTACACTATGAGTCCGTCCCTCCCCCTGCAGGGCGACATAGACAGAAGGAGGAAGGAGTCTGTTCCTCCCCCTGCTGGGTGACACAGACAGAAGGAGGAAGGAGTCTGTCCCTCCCCCTGCAGGGTGACACAGACAGAAGGAGCTAGGAGTCTCTCCCTCCCCCTGCAGGGTGACACAGACAGAAGGAGCTAGGAGTCTGTCCCTCCCCTTGCAGGGCGACATAGACAGAAGGAGGAAGGAGTCTGTTCCTCCCCCTGCTGGGTGACATAGACAGAAGGAGGAAGGAGTCTGTCCCTCCCCCTGCTGGGTGACACAGGCAGAAGGAGCTAGGAGTCTGTCCCTCCCCCTGCAGGGTGACATAGACAGAAGGAGGAAGGAGTGTGTTCCTCCCCCTGCTGGGTGACATAGACAGAAGGAGGAAGGAGTCTGTCCCTCCCCCTGCAGGGTGACACAGACAGGCACTATGAGTCTGTCCATCCCCCTGCCGGGCAACATAGACCGAAGGAGGAAGGAGTCTGTCCCTCCCCCTGCAGGGCGACATAGACAGAAGGAGGAAGGAGTCTGTCCCTCCCCCTGCAGGGCGACATAGACAGGCACTATGAGTCTGTCCCTCCCCCTGCAGGGCAACATAGACAGAAGGAGGAAGGAGTCTGTCCCTCCCCCTGCAGGGCGACATCGACAGAAGGAGGAAGGAGTCTGTTCCTCCCCCTGCTGGGTGACATAGACAGAAGGAGACAGGAGTCTGTCCCTCCCCCTGCTGGGTGACACAGGCAGAAGGAGCTAGGAGTCTGTCCCTCCCCCTGCAGGGCGACATAGACAGAAGGAGGAAGGAGTCTATTCCTCCCCCTGCTGGGTGACATAGACAGAAGGAGGAAGGAGTCTGTCCCTCCCCCTGCAGGGTGACACAGACAGGCACTATGAGTCTGTCCCTCCCTCTGCAGGGCAACATAGACAGAAGGAGGAAGGATTCTGTCCCTCCCCCTGCAGGGCGACATAGACAGAAGGAGGAAGGAGTCTGTCCCTCCCCCTGCAGGGCGACATAGACAGAAGGAGGAAGGAGTATGTCTCTTCCCATGCAGGGTGACATAGACAAAAGGAGCTAGGAGTCTGTACTTCCCCTGCAGGCCAACATAGACTACACTATGAGTCCGTATCTCCCCCTGCAGGGCGACATAGACAGAAGGAGGAAGGAGTCTGTCCCTCCCCCTGCTGGGTGACATAGACAGAAGGAGGAAGGAGTATGTCTCTTCCCATGCAGGGTGACATAGACAGAAGGAGCTAGGAGTCTGTACTTCCCCTGCAGGCCAACATAGACTACACTATGAGTCCGTCCCTCCCCCTGCAGGGCGACATAGACAGAAGGAGGAAGGAGTCTGTCTCTTCCCATGCAGGGTGACATAGACAGAAGGAGCTAGGAGTCTGTACTTCCCCTGCAGGCCAACATAGACTACACTATGAGTCCGTCCCTCCCCCTGCAGGGCGACATAGACAGAAGGAGGAAGGAGTCTGTCCCTCCCCCTGCTGGGTGACACAGACAGAAGGAGGAAGGAGTCTGTCCCTCCCCCTGCTGGGTGACATAGACAGAAGGAGGAAGGAGTCTGTCCCTCCCCCTGCAGGGCGACATAGACAGAAGGAGGAAGGAGTCTGTCCCTCCCCCTGCAGGGCGACATAGACAGAAGGAGGAAGGAGTCTGTCCCTCCCCCTGCTGGGTGACACAGACAGAAGGAGGAAGGAGTCTGTCCCTCCCCCTGCAGGGTGACACAGACAGAAGGAGCTAGGAGTCTCTCCCTCCCCCTGCAGGGTGACACAGACAGAAGGAGCTAGGAGTCTGTCCCTCCCCCTGCACGGCGACATAGACAGAAGGAGGAAGGAGTCTGTTCCTCCCCCTGCTGGGTGACATAGACAGAAGGAGGAAGGAGTCTGTCCCTCCCCCTGCTGGGAGACACAGGCAGAAGGAGCTAGGAGTCTGTCCCTCCCCCTGCAGGCGACATAGACAGAAGGAGGAAGGAGTGTGTTCCTCCCCCTGCTGGGTGACATAGACAGAAGGAGGAACGAGTCTGTCCCTCCCCCTGCAGGGTGACACAGACAGGCACTATGAGTCTGTCCATCCCCCTGCAGGGCAACATAGACAGAAGGAGGAAGGAGTCTGTCCCTCCCCCTGCAGGGCGACATAGACAGAAGGAGGAAGGAGTCTGTCCCTCCCCCTGCACGGCAACATAGACAAAAGGAGGAAGGAGTCGGTCCCTCCCCCTGCAGGGCGACATAGACAGAAGGAGCTAGGAGTCTGTACTTCCCCTGCAGGCAAACATAGACTACACTATGAGTCCGTCCCTCCCCCTGCAGGGCGACATAGACAGAAGGAGGAAGGAGTCTGTCCCTCCCCCTGCTGGGTGACACAGACAGAAGGAGGAAGGAGTCTGTCCCTCTCCCTGCAGGATGACACAGACTACACTATGAGTCCGTCCCTCCCCCTGCAGGGTGACATAGACAGAAGGAGGAAGGAGTCTGTCCGTCCCCATGCAGGGTGACACAGACAGGCACTATGAGTCTGTCCCTCCCCCTGCAGGGCAACATAGACAGAAGGAGGAAGGAGTATGTCTCTTCCCATGCAGGGTGACATAGACAAAAGGAGCTAGGAGTCTGTACTTCCCCTGCAGGCCAACATAGACTACATTATGAGTCCGTATCTCCCCCTGCAGGGCGACATAGACAGAAGGAGGAAGGAGTCTGTCCCTCCCCCTGCTGGGTGACATAGACAGAAGGAGGAAGGAGTCTGTCCCTCCCAATGCAGGGCGACATAGACAGAAGGAGGAAGGAGTCTGTCCTTCCCCCTGCAGGGCGACATAGACAGAAGGAGGAAGGAGTCTGTCCCTCCCCCTGCAGGGCGACATAGACAGAAGGAGGAAGGAGTCTGTCTCTTCCCATGCAGGGTGACATAGACAGAAGGAGGAAGGAGTCTGTCTCTTCCCATGCAGGGTGACATAGACAGAAGGAGCTAGGAGTCAGTACTTCCCCTGCAGGCCAACATAGACTACACTATGAGTCCGTCCCTCCCCCTGCAGGGTGACATAGACAGAAGGAGGAAGGAGTCTGTCCGTCCCCCTGCAGGGTGACACAGATAGGCACTATGAGTCTGTCCCTCCCCCTGCAGGGCAACATAGACAGAAGGAGGAAGGAGTCTGTCCCTCCCCCTGCAGGGCGACATAGACAGAAGGAGGAAGGAGTCTGTCCCTCCCTCTGCAGGGCGACATAGACAGAAGGAGGAAGGAGTATGTCTCTTCCCATGCAGGGTGACATAGACAAAAGGAGCTAGGAGTCTGTCCCTCCCCCTGCAGGCCAACATAGACTACACTATGAGTCCGTATCTCCCCCTGCAGGGCGACATAGACAGAAGGAGGAAGGAGTCTGTCCCTCCCCCTGCTGGGTGACATAGACAGAAGGAGGAAGGAGTCTGTCCCTCCCCCTGCAGGGCGACATAAACAGAAGGAGGAAGGAGTCTGTCCCTCCCCCTGCAGGGCGACATAGACAGAAGGAGGAAGGAGTCTGTCCCTCCCCCTGCAGGGCGACATAGACAGAAGGAGGAAGGAGTCTGTCTCTTCCCATGCAGGGTGACATAGACAGAAGGAGCTAGGAGTCTGTACTTCCCCTGCAGGCCAACATAGACTACACTATGAGTCCGTCCCTCCCGTTGCAGGGCGACATAGACAGAAGGAGGAAGGAGTCTGTCCCTCCCCCTGCTGGGTGACACAGACAGAAGGAGGAAGGAGTCTGTCTCTCCCCCTGCTGGGTGACATAGACAGAAGGAGGAAGGAGTCTGTCCCTCCCCCTGCAGGGCGACATAGACAGAAGGAGGAAGGAGTCTGTCCCTCCCCCTGCAGGGCAACATAGACAGAAGGAGGAAGGAGTCGGTCCCTCCCCCTGCAGGGCAACATAGACAGAAGGAGGAAGGAGTCGGTCCCTCCCCCTACAGGGCGACATAGACAGAAGGAGCTAGGAGTCTGTACTTCCCCTGCAGGCCAACATAGACTACACTATGAGTCCGTCCCTCCCCCTGCAGGGCGACATAGACAGAAGGAGGAAGGAGTCTGTCCCTCCCCCTGCTGGGTGACACAGACAGAAGGAGGAAGGAGTCTGTCCCTCTCCCTGCAGGATGACACAGACTACACTATGAGTCCGTCCCTCCCCCTGCAGGGCGACATAGACAGAAGGAGGAAGGATCTGACCCTCCCACTGCAGGGCGACATAGACAGAAGGAGGAAGGAGTCTGTCCCTCCCCCTGCAGGGCGACATAGACAGAAGGAGGAAGGAGTCTGTCCCTCCCCCTGCAGGGCGACATAGACAGAAGGAGGAAGGAGTCTGTCCCTCCCCCTGCAGGGCGACATAGACAGAAGGAGGAAGGAGTCTGTCTCTTCCCATGCAGGGTGACATAGACAGAAGGAGCTAGGAGTCAGTACTTCCCCTGCAGGCCAACATAGACTACACTATGAGTCCGTCCCTCCGCCTGCAGGGTGACATAGACAGAAGGAGGAAGGAGTCTGTCCGTCCCCATGCAGGGTGACACAGACAGGCACTATGAGTCTGTCCCTCCCTCTGCAGGGCGACATAGACAGAAGGAGGAAGGAGTATGTCTCTTCCCATGCAGGGTGACATAGACAAAAGGAGCTAGGAGTCTGTACTTCCCCTGCAGGCCAACATAGACTACACTATGAGTCCGTATCTCCCCCTGCAGGGCGACATAGACAGAAGGAGGAAGGAGTCTGTCCCTCCCCCTGCTGGGTGACATAGACAGAAGGAGGAAGGAGTATGTCTCTTCCCATGCAGGGTGACATAGACAGAAGGAGCTAGGAGTCTGTACTTCCCCTGCAGGCCAACATAGACTACACTATGAGTCCGTCCCTCCCCCTGCAGGGCGACATAGACAGAAGGAGGAAGGAGTCTGTCTCTTCCCATGCAGGGTGACATAGACAGAAGGAGCTAGGTGTCTGTACTTCCCCTGCAGGCCAACATAGACTACACTATGAGTTCGTCCAACCCCCTGCAGGGCGACATAGACAGAAGGAGGAAGGAGTCTGTCCCTCCCCCTGCTGGGTGACACAGACAGAAGGAGGAAGGAGTCTGTCCCTCTCCCTGCAGGGTGACACAGACAGGCACTATGAGTCTGTCCCTCCCCCTGCAGGGCAACATAGACAGAAGGAGGAAGGAGTCTGTCCCTCCCCCTGCAGGGCGACATAGACAGAAGGAGGAAGGAGTCTGTCCCTCCCCCTGCAGGGCGACATAGACAGAAGGAGGAAGGAGTCTTTCCCTCCCCCTGCAGGGCGACATAGACAGAAGGAGGAAGGAGTATGTCTCTTCCCATGCAGGGTGACATAGACAAAAGGAGCTAGGAGTCTGTCCCTCCCCCTGCAGGCCAACATAGACTACACTATGAGTCCGTATCTCCCCCTGCAGGGCGACATAGACAGAAGGAGGAAGGAGTCTGTCCCTCCCCCTGCTGGGTGACATAGACAGAAGGAGGAAGGAGTCTGTCCCTCCCCCTGCAGGGCGACATAAACAGAAGGAGGAAGGAGTCTGTCCCTCCCCCTGCAGGGCGACATAGACAGAAGGAGGAAGGAGTCTGTCCCTCCCCCTGCAGGGCGACATAGACAGAAGGAGGAAGGAGTCTGTCTCTTCCCATGCAGGGTGACATAGACAGAAGGAGCTAGGAGTCTGTACTTCCCCTGCAGGCCAACATAGACTACACTATGAGTCCGTCCCTCCCCCTGCAGGGCGACATAGACAGAAGGAGGAAGGAGTCTGTCCCTCCCCCTGCTGGGTGACACAGACAGAAGGAGGAAGGAGTGTGTTCCTCCCCCTGCTGGGTGACATAGACAGAAGGAGGAAGGAGTCTGTCCCTCCCCCTGCAGGGTGACACAGACAGGCACTATGAGTCTGTCCATCCCCCTGCAGGGCAACATAGACAGAAGGAGGAAGGAGTCTGTCCCTCCCCCTACAGGGCGACATAGACAGAAGGAGAAAGGAGTCATTCTCTTCCCATGCAGGGTGACATAGACAGAAGGAGCTAGGTGTCTGTACTTCCCCTGCAGGCCAACATAGACTACACTATGAGTCCGTCCCTCCCCCTGCAGGGCGACATAGACAGAAGGAGGAAGGAGTCTGTCCCTCCCCCTGCTGGGTGACACAGACAGAAGGAGGAAGGAGTCTGTCTCTCCCCCTGCTGGGTGACATAGACAGAAGGAGGAAGGAGTCTGTCCCTCCCCTTGCAGGGCGACATAGACAGAAGAAGGAAGGAGTCAGTCTCTTCCCATGCAGGGTGACATAGACAGAAGGAGCTAGGAGTCTGTACTTCCCCTGCAGGCCAACATAGACTACACTATGAGTCCGTCCCTCCCCCTGCAGGGCGACATAGACAGAAGGAGGAAGGAGTCTGTCTCTTCCCATGCAGGGTGACATAGACAGAAGGAGCTAGGAGTCTGTACTTCCCCTGCAGGCCAACATAGACTACACTATGAGTCCGTCCCTCCCCCTGCAGGGCGACATAGACAGAAGGAGGAAGGAGTCTGTCCCTCCCCCTGCTGGGTGACACAGACAGAAGGAGGAAGGAGTCTGTCTCTCCCCCTGCTGGGTGACATAGACAGAAGGAGGAAGGAGTCTGTCTCTCCACCTGCAGGATGACACAGACTACACTATGAGTCCGTCCCTCCCCCTGCTGGGTGACATAGACAGAAGTAGCTAGGAGTCTCTCCCTCCCCCTGCAGGGTGACACAGACAGAAGGAGCTAGGAGTCTGTCCCTCCACCTGCAGGATGACACAGACTACACTATGAGTCCGTCCCTTCCCTTGCAGGGTGACATAGACAGAAGGAGGAAGGAGTCTGTCACTCCCCTTGCAGGGTGACACAGACAGGCACTATGAGACTTTCCCTCCCCCTGCAGGCCGACATAGACAGAAGGAGCTAGGAGTCCGTCCCTCCCCCTGCAGGGTGACATAGACAGACTACACTATGAGTCCGCCCTCCCCCTGCTGGGTGAGATAGACAGAAGGAGCTAGGAGTCTCTCCCTCAACCTGCAGAGTGACACAGACAGAAGGAGCTAGGAGTCTGTCCCTCCCCCTGCAGGGTGACACAGACAGAAGGAGCTAGGAGTCTCTCCCTCCCCCTGCAATGTGACACAGACAGAATTAGCTAGGAGTCTGTCCCTCCCCCTGTAGGGCGACACAGACAGAAGGAGCTAGGAGACTGTCCCTCCCCCTGCTGGCCGACATAGACAGAAGGAGGAAGCAGTCTGTCCCTCCCCCTGCAGGGCGACATAGACAGAAGGAGGAAGGAGTCTGTCCCTTCCCCTGCAGGCAACACAGACTACACTATGAGTCCGTCCCTCCCCCTGCAGGGCGACATAGACAGAAGGAGGAAGGAGTCTGTCCCTCCTCCTGCAAGGCGACATAGACAGAAGGAGGAAGGAGTCTCTCCCTCCCCCTGCAGGGTGAAACAGACAGAAGGAGCTAGGAGTCTGTCCCTCCCCCTGCAGGATGACACAGACTACACTATGAGTCCGTCCCTCCCCCTGCAGGGTGACATTGACAGAAGGCGGAAGGAGTCTGACCCTCCCCCTGCAGGGCGACATAGACAGAAGGAGGAAGGAGTCTGTCCCTCCCCCTGCAGGGCGACATAGACAGAAAAAGGAAGGAGTCTGTCCCTCCCCCTGCAGGGTGACACAGACAGGCACTATGATACTGTCCCTCCCCCTGCAGGCCGACATAGACAGAAGGAGGAAGGAGTCTCTCCCTCCTCCTGCAGGGCAACATAGACAGAAGGAGGAAGGAGTCTGTCCCTCCCCCTGCAGGGCGACATAGACAGAAGGAGGATGGAGTCTGTCCCTCCCACTGCAGGCCGGCATAGACAGAAGGAGGAAGGAGTCTGTCCCTCCCCCTGCAGGGCGACATAGACAGATTGAGGAAGGAGTCTGTCCCTTCCCATGCAGGGCGACATAGACAGAAGGAGGAAGGAGTCTTTTCCTCCCCCTGCTGGGTGACATAGACAGAAGGAGCTAGGAGTCTGTCCCTCCCCCTGCAGGGCGAAATAGACAGAAGGAGGAAGGAGTCTGTTCCTCTCCCTGCTGGGTGACATAGACAGAAGGAGGAAGGAGTCTGTCCCTCCCCCTGCTGGGTGACACAGACAGAAGGAGGAAGGAGTCTGTCCCTCCCCCTGCAGGGTGACACAGACAGAAGGAGCTAGGAGTCTCTCCCTCCCCCTGCAGGGCGACATAGACAGAAGGAGGAAGGAGTCTGTTCCTCCCCCTGCTGGGTGACATAGACAGAAGGAGGAAGGAGTCTGTCCCTCTCCCTGCTGGGTGACATAGACAGAAGGAGGAAGGAGTGTGTTCCTCCCCCTGCTGGGTGACATAGACAGAAGGAGGAAGGAGTCTGTCCCTCCCCCTGCAGGGTGACACAGACAGGCACTATGAGTCTGTCCATCCCCCTGCAGGGCAACATAGACAGAAGGAGGAAGGAGTATGTCCCTCCCCCTGCAGGGCGACATAGACAGAAGGAGGAAGGAGTCTGTCCCTCCCCCTGCAGGGCGACATAGACAGAAGGAGGAAGGAGTCAGTCTCTTCCCATGCAGGGTGACATAGACAGAAGGAGCTAGGAGTCTGTACTTCCCCTGCAGGCCAACATAGACTACACTATGAGTCCGTCCCTCCCCCTGCAGGGCGACATAGACAGAAGGAGGAAGGAGTCTGTCTCTTCCCATGCAGGGTGACATAGACAGAAGGAGCTAGGAGTCTGTACTTCCCCTGCAGGCCAACATAGACTACACTATGAGTCCGTCCCTCCCCCTGCAGGGCGACATAGACAGAAGGAGGATGGAGTCTGTCCCTCCCCCTGCTGGGTGACACAGACAGAAGGAGGAAGGAATCTGTCTCTCCCCCTGCTGGGTGACATAGACAGAAGGAGGAAGGAGTCTGTCCCTCCACCTGCAGGATGACACAGACTACACTATGAGTCCGTCCCTCCCCCTGCTGGGTGACATAGACAGAAGGAGCTAGGAGTCTCTCCCTCCCCCTGCAGGGTGACACAGACAGAAGGAGCTAGGAGTCTGTCCCTCCACCTGCAGGATGACACAGACTACACTATGAGTCCGTCCCTTCCCTTGCAGGGTGACATAGACAGAAGGAGGAAGGAGTCTGTCCCTCCCCCTGCAGGGCGACATAGACAGAAGGAGGAAGGAGTCTGTCCCTCCCCTTGCAGGGTGACACAGACAGGCACTATGAGACTTTCCCTCCCCCTGCAGGCCGACATAGACAGAAGGAGCTAGGAGTCCGTCCCTCCCCCTGCAGGGTGACATAGACAGACTACACTATGAGTCCGCCCTCCCCCTGCTGGGTGAGATAGACAGAAGGAGCTAGGAGTCTCTCCCTCAACCTGCAGAGTGACACAGACAGAAGGAGCTAGGAGTCTGTCCCTCCCCCTGCAGCGTGACACAGACAGAAGGAGCTAGGAGTCTGTCCCTCCCCCTGCTGGGTGACACAGGCAGAAGGAGCTAGGAGTCTGTCTCTCCCCCTACAGGGCGACACAGACAGGCACTATGAGTCTGTCCCTCGCCCTGCTGGCCGACATAGACAGAAGGAGGAAGGAGTCTGTCCCTCCCCCTGCAGGGCGACATAAACAGAAGGAGGAAGGAGTCTGTCCCTCCCCCTGCTGGGTGACATAGACAGAAGGAGGAAGGAGTCTGTCCCTCCCCCTGCTGGGTGACATAGACAGAAGGAGCTAGGAGTCTCTCCCTCCCCCTGCAGGGTGACACAGACAGAAGGAGCTAGGAGTCTGTCCCTCCCCCTGCAGGGCGACACAGACAGAAGGAGCTAGGAGTCTGTCCCTCCCCCTGCTGGGTGACACAGGCAGAAGGAGCTAGGAGTCTGTCTCTCCCCCTACAGGGCGACACAGACAGGCACTATGAGTCTGTCCCTCGCCCTGCTGGCCGACATAGACAGAAGGAGGAAGGAGTCTGTCCCTCCCCCTGCAGGGCGACATAAACAGAAGGAGGAAGGAGTCTGTCCCTTCCCCTGCAGGCAACACAGACTACATGATGAGTCCGTCCCTCCCCCTGCAGGGCAACATAGACAGAAGGAGGAAGGAGTCTGTCAATCCCCCTGCAGGGTGACATAGACAGAAGGAGCTAGGAGTCTGTCCCTCCCACTGCAGGGTGACATAGACAGAAGGAGCTAGGAGTCTCTCCCTCCCCCTGCAGGGTGACACAAACAGAAGGAGCTAGGAGTCTGTCCCTCCCCCTGCTGGGTGACATACACAGAAGGAGGAAGGAGTTCTGTCCCTCCCCCTGCAGGATGACACAGACTACACTATGAGTCCGTCCCTCCCCCTGCAGGGCGACAAAGACAGAAGGAGCTAGGAGTCTGTCTCTCCCCCTGCTGGGTGACACAGACAGAAGGAGGAAGGAGTCTGTCCCTCCCCCTGCTGGGTGACACAGACAGAAGGAGGAAGGAGTCTGTCCCTCCCCCTGCTGGGTGACACAGACAGAAGGAGGAAGGAGTCTGTCCCTACCCCTGCAGGGTGACATACACAGAAGGAGCTAGGAGTCCGTCCCTCCCCCTGCAGGGCGACAAAGACAGAAGGAGCTAGGAGTCTGTCTCTCCCCCTGCTGGGTGACATAGACAGACTACACTATGAGTCCGTCCCTCCCCCTGCTGGGTGACATAGAAAGAAGGAGCTAGGAGTCTCTCCCTCCCCCTGCAGGGTGACACAGACAGAAGGAGCTAGGAGTCTGTCCCTCCCCCTGCAGGATGACACAAACTACACTATGAGTCCGTCCCTCCCCCTGCAGGGTGACATAGACAGAAGGAGGAAGGAGTCTGTCCCTCCCCCTGCAGGGCGACATAGACAGAAGGAGGAAGGAGTCTGTCCCTCCCCCTGCAGGGGAACATAGACAGAAGGAGGAAGGAGTCTGTCTCTCCCCCTGCTGGGTGACACAGACAGAAGGAGGAAGGAGTCTGTCCCTCCCCCTGCTGGTTGACACAGACAGAAGGAGGAAGGAGTCTGTCCCTACCCCTGCAGGATGACACAGACTACACTATGAGTCCGTCCCTCCCCCTGCAGGGTGACATAGACAGAAGGAGGAAGGAGTCTGTCCCTCCCCCTGCAGGGCGACATAGACAGAAGGAGGAAGGAGTCTGTCCCTCCGCCTGCAGGGCGACATAGACAGAAGGAGGAAGGAGTCTGTTCATCCCCCTGTTGGGTGACATAGACAGAAGGAGGAAGGAGTCTGTCCCTCCCCCTGCTGGGTGACACAGGCAGAAGGAGCTAGGAGTCTGTCCCTCCCCCTACAGGGCGACATAGACAGAAGGAGGAAGGAGTCTGTTCCTCCCCCTGCTATGTGACATAGACAGAAGGAGGAAGGAGTCTGTCCCTCCCCCTGCAGGGTGACACAGACAGGCACTATGAGTCTGTCCCTCCCCCTGCAGGGCAACATAGACAGAAGGAGGAAGGAGTCTGTCCCTCCCCCTGCAGGGCGACATAGACAGAAGGAGGAAGGAGTCTGTCCCTCCCCCTGCAGGGTGACACAGACAGGCACTATGAGTCTGTCCCTCTACCTGCAGGCCGACATAGACTGAAGGAGGAAGGAGTCTGTCCCTCCCCCTGCTGGGTGACACATACAGAAGGAGCTAGGAGTCTGTCTCTCCCCCTGCAGGGCGACACAGACAGGCACTATGAGTCCGTCCCTCCCCCTGCTGGGTGACATAGACAGAAGGAGGAAGGAGTTTGTCCCTCCCCCTGCAGGGCAACATAGACAGAAGGAGGAAGGAGTCTGTCCTTCCCCCTACAGGGCGACATAGACAGAAGGAGGAAGGAGTCTGTCCCTCCCCCTGCAGGGCGACATAGACAGAAGGAGTGTAACGGATCGCCTGGCACCCCGACTGGGTACCTCCGTTAAAGGATGCTCCTAGCGCTTCCTGAGGACTCCAGGCACTGCAGCAGACACCACAACCACCAAACCGGAGAAGCATATGAATCCTCCCAAGCATATGAATGCTGTAGGCAGTTGAATAGGAACCATACGCATAGGTTTACTCTCCTAGCAGTCAAACTGGAACAGCATACAATAAATCCTTCCCCCAATAATGAGACGACACTTCACTTTGAGAGTTAAGCAGGAACTTTTACAGCAAGATTGAACTACTTTATTTGACAAACAACACAGACTTATATACACCAAACTGCAATCAGATAACACTTGATTAAACAATAGAAAACTTAAACACATCACCAGTAAAGCAGTATCTAGCCACTTTAATCTGGAGCCAGAAGCAAGGTAGTCAGACTGGGTGGCTGACATAATTAAACAATGGAAGGCTTAAACACATTACAGACAGGGTCCATAATCTATAGGGAGGTGTTTGGCCCTCAGGCCCCTCCAAGAACCCCAGTCAGTCAGACTGTCAGAATTCACTTCGTGACAGCGGCCACCCCCGAGAACAAAGGACGGCTACTTACTGTTCAATTACCCGTTCGCAACAATGTTGCAACGGGTAATTGAGGACACACTTTAAAATACATAAAGTCACATTTTACACATAACACACAGACATTTCACATATCCCCAGATAGCTCAGGTCTGAGCGCACATTATTAAGTGAATGGCGCTCGGACCACACAAATACAGTTTAATCGCCATGGAGCCAAAGTCTTTACAGTCAGTTTCATACGAATGGGCTCCATGGGATTCCTATCTGGGGTATAACACATTCACATAAAGTCTGGTCCAAAGGCAAGAGGCGGGCAAGCAGCCCCCTCCAAGGACACGTGGCGAGGCCGGTTTCGCCACATTTCTCCCCTTTACCATCCAAACTAACAGGGTATCTGACCTCCTGCCGGTCAGTGCCCTGGTTAGTCCAGCAACCCACCCACGAAGCACAAACAGCAATACAACCCACCCACAATAACTGGTTACTACACCTGGATGAAATAGCAACTTGTCCATGTCCAGGTGCCTCACCACAGCTGTGCGGGGGGCTGGTAGACTGCCTTGGTGGGTTGCTGAGTGGGCAGAGACCAGCGGTACTCTGCCCGGGTGCCAGCGCTACCACTGAAGTAGCCTGGTTGGAGCCTGGTTGGGGGAGGGGGAGACCGACTGTCTCCCCTCTGGATACACTGCTCTGTGGCTGGGGGACAGGACCGACCGTCACTGCCCCTGGGGCTGCAAGTGCAGAGACTACGGTCCCATCTGCATAGTTGTGGGGCTTAACATCTCCCCTTGGTGGGTTAGGCTGCCGCTGGAGAGAGGGTGTAACAAGCTCCTCTCTCTGAACTATAGACTGCCGCTGGGGAGAGGGGGTAACCTGCTCCTCTCCCTGACACTCTCTTTGCTGGTGGAGAGGGGGACCAACTGTCTCCCCTTTCAATATTTTGTCCTGCGGCTGGGGTGCGAGACAGATGGTCTCTGCTTCCTGGGGTACACACTGCCGCTGGGGAGGAAGGACGGCCCCTTCATCTCCCTGGGGTACACGCTGCCGCTGGGGAGGAAGGACTGCACCTTCTGCTCCCTGGGGTACACACTGCCGCTGGAGATCTGGGCCGACCGCCCAGCATCCCTGTAGGGCCGGTAGAGAGACCGCCATCCCATCTCCACCTGCCATCTGTGGGTCTTCCCAGGACCAGTCTATGAGGTCCCCTACTTCTGCCGCTGGTAGTGAAGCAGGGGGTACCTCGGCTGCGTTTTCCCAGCTGTAGGTTGGCAGGTCTGGGTCTCCCAGCCAGTTTTCCTGTTCTGTGTCTATGCCCTGTGGCTGACATGAGTTTAGTAGTTCCACATAGTCCATCTCTAGCTGTCGTTCCATGGCAGCCAAACGGTGGAGGTCTTGTCCCAGTCCCCTAGATCTCGGGCCCTGTACCATCTCACCCCGGTAATAAAAAATAGCCCAGTACCGTGACTCTGCTGGACTGCCAAAGTCGACGTCTTCTGCTAAGGCCTTCCACAACAGGCCAGGGCTAGTGTAGTTCTCCCCCTCCGGCTGGATGCCCTCTGCCCTCCATGTCTCTGGCTGGACAGTGCACCACCACAGTGCCCGGTATGAGGCGTCAAGGCTCAGTTCCCTTTCCACGAGGTACTCAAGTTGTCTGACCTGCTGCCCTCCGGGTTGGTCTCCCAGAAGCGGCATCCGCCAGGCCATTTGTTCCTCCAACTGGTATGCGACACCAGGAAGGCGCTGCTGCCGTTGATACTGGACTTCCTCCAGGGCATTGTACCATAGTTCTTGCCGGGCAATAACCCCATTTTCCCAAATCTTTATGTAGACAGGGACGCTGTATAAACACTAGCGTCGCCTTCAATTTGTAAATCCAAACGACTGTGTCTCTGAGCTGCTTTACCTCGCACTAGGACGCCATCCCACCGCTTGCCACCAATGTAACGGATCGCCTGGCACCCCGACTGGGTACCTCCGTTAAAGGATGCTCCTAGCGCTTCCTGAGGACTCCAAGCACTGCAGCAGACACCACAACCACCAAACCGGAGAAGCATATGAATCCTCCCAAGCATATGAATGCTGTAGGCAGTTGAATAGGAACCATACGAATAGGTTTACTCTCCTAGCAGTCAAACTGGAACAGCATACAATAAATCCTTCCCCCAATAATGAGACGACACTTCACTTTGAGAGTTAAGCAGGAACTTTTACAGCAAGATTGAACTACTTTATTTGACAAACAACACAGACTTATATACACCAAACTGCAATCAGATAACACTTAATTAAACAATAGAAAACTTAAACACATCACCAGTAAAGCAGTATCTAGCCACTTTAATCTGGAGCCAGAAGCAAGGTAGTCAGACTGCGTGGCTGACATAATTAAACAATGGAAGGCTTAAACACATTACAGACAGGGTCCATAATCTATAGGGAGGTGTTTGGCCCTCAGGCCATTCCAAGAACCCCAGTCAGTCAGACTGTCAGAATTCACTTCGTGACAGCGGCCACCCCCGAGAACAAAGGACGGCTACTTACTGTTCAATTACCCGTTCGCAACAATGTTGCAACGGGTAATTGAGGATACACTTTAAAATACATAAAGTCACATTTTACACATAACACACAGACATTTCACATATCCCCAGATAGCTCAGGTCTGAGCGCACATTATTAAGTGAATGGCGCTCGGACCACACAAATACAGTTTAATCGCCATGGAGCCAAAGTCTTTACAGTCAGTTTCATACGAATGGGCTCCATGGGATTCCTATCTGGGGTATAACACATTCACATAAAGTCTGGTCCATAGTCCAAAGGCAAGAGGCGGGCAAGCGGCCCCCTCCAAGGACACGTGGCGAGGCCGGTTTCGCCACAAGGAGCTAGGAGTCTGTCTCTCCCCCTGCTGGGTGACATAGACAGAAGGAGGAAGGAGTCTGTCCCTTCCCCTGCAGACAACACAGACTACACTATGAGTCCGTCCCTCCCCCTGCAGGGCGACATAGACAGAAGGAGGAAGGAGTCTGTCCCTCCCCCTGCTGGGTGACATAGACAGAAGGAGGAAGGAGTCTGTCTCTCCCCCTGCTGGGTGACATAGACAGAAGGAGGAAGGAGTCTGTCCCTCCCCCTGCAGGGTGACACAGACAGGCACTATGAGTCTGTCCATCCCCCTGCAGGGCAACATAGACAGAAGGAGGAAGGAGTCTGTCCCTCCCCCTGCAGGGCGACATAGACAGAAGGAGGAAGGAGTCTGTCCCTCCCCCTGCAGGGCGACATAGACAGAAGGAGGAAGGAGTCAGTCTCTTCCCATGCAGGGTGACATAGACAGAAGGAGCTAGGAGTCTGTACTTCCCCTGCAGGCCAACATAGACTACACTATGAGTCCGTCCCTCCCCCTGCAGGGCGACATAGACAGAAGGAGGAAGGAGTCTGTTCCTCCCCCTGCTGGGTGACACAGACAGAAGGAGGAAGGAGTCTGTCCCTCCCCCTGCAGGGTGACACAGACAGAAGGAGCTAGGAGTCTCTCCCTCCCCCTGCAGGGTGACACAGACAGAAGGAGCTAGGAGTCTGTCCCTCCCCTTGCAGGGCGACATAGACAGAAGGAGGAAGGAGTCTGTTCCTCCCCCTGCTGGGTGACATAGACAGAAGGAGGAAGGAGTCTGTCCCTCCCCCTGCTGGGTGACACAGGCAGAAGGAGCTAGGAGTCTGTCCCTCCCCCTGCAGGGTGACATAGACAGAAGGAGGAAGGAGTGTGTTCCTCCCCCTGCTGGGTGACATAGACAGAAGGAGGAAGGAGTCTGTCCCTCCCCCTGCAGGGTGACACAGACAGGCACTATGAGTCTGTCCATCCCCCTGCCGGGCAACATAGACCGAAGGAGGAAGGAGTCTGTCCCTCCCCCTGCAGGGCGACATAGACAGAAGGAGGAAGGAGTCTGTCCCTCCCCCTGCAGGGCGACATAGACAGGCACTATGAGTCTGTCCCTCCCCCTGCAGGGCAACATAGACAGAAGGAGGAAGGAGTCTGTCCCTCCCCCTGCAGGGCGACATCGACAGAAGGAGGAAGGAGTCTGTTCCTCCCCCTGCTGGGTGACATAGACAGAAGGAGACAGGAGTCTGTCCCTCCCCCTGCTGGGTGACACAGGCAGAAGGAGCTAGGAGTCTGTCCCTCCCCCTGCAGGGCGACATAGACAGAAGGAGGAAGGAGTCTGTCCCACCCCCTGCAGGGCGACATAGACAGAAGGAGGAAGGAGTCTGTCCCTTCCCCTGCAGGGTGACATAGACAGAAGGAGCTAGGAGTCTGTCCCTTCCCCTGCAGGATGACACAGACTACACTATGAGTCCGTCCCTCCCCCTGCAGGGTGACATAGACAGAAGGAGGAAGGAGTCTGTCCCTCCCCCTGCAGGGCAACATAGACAGAAGGAGGAAGGAGTCTGTCCCTCCCCCTGCAGGGTGACACAGACAGAAGGAGGAAGGAGTCTGTCCCTCCCCCTGCAGGGCGACATAGACAGAAGGAGGAAGGAGTCTGTCCCTCCCCCTGCAGGGTGACATAGACAGAAGGAGGAAGGAGTCTGTCCCTCCCCCTGCAGGGCGACATAGACAGAAGGAGGAAGGAGTATGTCTCTTCCCATGCAGGGTGACATAGACAAAAGGAGCTAGGAGTCTGTACTTCCCCTGCAGGCCAACATAGACTACACTATGAGTCCGTATCTCCCCCTGCAGGGCGACATAGACAGAAGGAGGAAGGAGTCTGTCCCTCCCCCTGCTGGGTGACATAGACAGAAGGAGGAAGGAGTATGTCTCTTCCCATGCAGGGTGACATAGACAGAAGGAGCTAGGAGTCTGTACTTCCCCTGCAGGCCAACATAGACTACACTATGAGTCCGTCCCTCCCCCTGCAGGGCGACATAGACAGAAGGAGGAAGGAGTCTGTCTCTTCCCATGCAGGGTGACATAGACAGAAGGAGCTAGGAGTCTGTACTTCCCCTGCAGGCCAACATAGACTACACTATGAGTCCGTCCCTCCCCCTGCAGGGCGACATAGACAGAAGGAGGAAGGAGTCTGTCCCTCCCCCTGCTGGGTGACACAGACAGAAGGAGGAAGGAGTCTGTCCCTCCCCCTGCTGGGTGACATAGACAGAAGGAGGAAGGAGTCTGTCCCTCCCCCTGCAGGGCGACATAGACAGAAGGAGGAAGGAGTCTGTCCCTCCCCCTGCAGGGCGACATAGACAGAAGGAGGAAGGAGTCTGTCCCTCCCCCTGCTGGGTGACACAGACAGAAGGAGGAAGGAGTCTGTCCCTCCCCCTGCAGGGTGACACAGACAGAAGGAGCTAGGAGTCTCTCCCTCCCCCTGCAGGGTGACACAGACAGAAGGAGCTAGGAGTCTGTCCCTCCCCCTGCACGGCGACATAGACAGAAGGAGGAAGGAGTCTGTTCCTCCCCCTGCTGGGTGACATAGACAGAAGGAGGAAGGAGTCTGTCCCTCCCCCTGCTGGGAGACACAGGCAGAAGGAGCTAGGAGTCTGTCCCTCCCCCTGCAGGCGACATAGACAGAAGGAGGAAGGAGTGTGTTCCTCCCCCTGCTGGGTGACATAGACAGAAGGAGGAATGAGTCTGTCCCTCCCCCTGCAGGGTGACACAGACAGGCACTATGAGTCTGTCCATCCCCCTGCAGGGCAACATAGACAGAAGGAGGAAGGAGTCTGTCCCTCCCCCTGCAGGGCGACATAGACAGAAGGAGGAAGGAGTCTGTCCCTCCCCCTGCACGGCAACATAGACAAAAGGAGGAAGGAGTCGGTCCCTCCCCCTGCAGGGCGACATAGACAGAAGGAGCTAGGAGTCTGTACTTCCCCTGCAGGCCAACATAGACTACACTATGAGTCCGTCCCTCCCCCTGCAGGGCGACATAGACAGAAGGAGGAAGGAGTCTGTCCCTCCCCCTGCTGGGTGACACAGACAGAAGGAGGAAGGAGTCTGTCCCTCTCCCTGCAGGATGACACAGACTACACTATGAGTCCGTCCCTCCCCCTGCAGGGTGACATAGACAGAAGGAGGAAGGAGTCTGTCCGTCCCCATGCAGGGTGACACAGACAGGCACTATGAGTCTGTCCCTCCCCCTGCAGGGCAACATAGACAGAAGGAGGAAGGAGTCTGTCCCTCCCCCTGCAGGGCGACATAGACAGAAGGAGGAAGGAGTCTGTCCCTCCCCCTGCAGGGCGACATAGACAGAAGGAGGAAGGAGTATGTCTCTTCCCATGCAGGGTGACATAGACAAAAGGAGCTAGGAGTCTGTACTTCCCCTGCAGGCCAACATAGACTACATTATGAGTCCGTATCTCCCCCTGCAGGGCGACATAGACAGAAGGAGGAAGGAGTCTGTCCCTCCCCCTGCTGGGTGACATAGACAGAAGGAGGAAGGAGTCTGTCCCTCCCAATGCAGGGCGACATAGACAGAAGGAGGAAGGAGTCTGTCCTTCCCCCTGCAGGGCGACATAGACAGAAGGAGGAAGGAGTCTGTCCCTCCCCCTGCAGGGCGACATAGACAGAAGGAGGAAGGAGTCTGTCTCTTCCCATGCAGGGTGACATAGACAGAAGGAGGAAGGAGTCTGTCTCTTCCCATGCAGGGTGACATAGACAGAAGGAGCTAGGAGTCAGTACTTCCCCTGCAGGCCAACATAGACTACACTATGAGTCCGTCCCTCCCCCTGCAGGGTGACATAGACAGAAGGAGGAAGGAGTCTGTCCGTCCCCCTGCAGGGTGACACAGATAGGCACTATGAGTCTGTCCCTCCCCCTGCAGGGCAACATAGACAGAAGGAGGAAGGAGTCTGTCCCTCCCCCTGCAGGGCGACATAGACAGAAGGAGGAAGGAGTCTGTCCCTCCCTCTGCAGGGCGACATAGACAGAAGGAGGAAGGAGTATGTCTCTTCCCATGCAGGGTGACATAGACAAAAGGAGCTAGGAGTCTGTCCCTCCCCCTGCAGGCCAACATAGACTACACTATGAGTCCGTATCTCCCCCTGCAGGGCGACATAGACAGAAGGAGGAAGGAGTCTGTCCCTCCCCCTGCTGGGTGACATAGACAGAAGGAGGAAGGAGTCTGTCCCTCCCCCTGCAGGGCGACATAAACAGAAGGAGGAAGGAGTCTGTCCCTCCCCCTGCAGGGCGACATAGACAGAAGGAGGAAGGAGTCTGTCCCTCCCCCTGCAGGGCGACATAGACAGAAGGAGGAAGGAGTCTGTCTCTTCCCATGCAGGGTGACATAGACAGAAGGAGCTAGGAGTCTGTACTTCCCCTGCAGGCCAACATAGACTACACTATGAGTCCGTCCCTCCCGTTGCAGGGCGACATAGACAGAAGGAGGAAGGAGTCTGTCCCTCCCCCTGCTGGGTGACACAGACAGAAGGAGGAAGGAGTCTGTCTCTCCCCCTGCTGGGTGACATAGACAGAAGGAGGAAGGAGTCTGTCCCTCCCCCTGCAGGGCGACATAGACAGAAGGAGGAAGGAGTCTGTCCCTCCCCCTGCAGGGCAACATAGACAGAAGGAGGAAGGAGTCGGTCCCTCCCCCTGCAGGGCAACATAGACAGAAGGAGGAAGGAGTCGGTCCCTCCCCCTACAGGGCGACATAGACAGAAGGAGCTAGGAGTCTGTACTTCCCCTGCAGGCCAACATAGACTACACTATGAGTCCGTCCCTCCCCCTGCAGGGCGACATAGACAGAAGGAGGAAGGAGTCTGTCCCTCCCCCTGCTGGGTGACACAGACAGAAGGAGGAAGGAGTCTGTCCCTCTCCCTGCAGGATGACACAGACTACACTATGAGTCCGTCCCTCCCCCTGCAGGGCGACATAGACAGAAGGAGGAAGGATCTGACCCTCCCACTGCAGGGCGACATAGACAGAAGGAGGAAGGAGTCTGTCCCTCCCCCTGCAGGGCGACATAGACAGAAGGAGGAAGGAGTCTGTCCCTCCCCCTGCAGGGCGACATAGACAGAAGGAGGAAGGAGTCTGTCCCTCCCCCTGCAGGGCGACATAGACAGAAGGAGGAAGGAGTCTGTCTCTTCCCATGCAGGGTGACATAGACAGAAGGAGCTAGGAGTCAGTACTTCCCCTGCAGGCCAACATAGACTACACTATGAGTCCGTCCCTCCGCCTGCAGGGTGACATAGACAGAAGGAGGAAGGAGTCTGTCCGTCCCCATGCAGGGTGACACAGACAGGCACTATGAGTCTGTCCCTCCCCCTGCAGGGCAACATAGACAGAAGGAGGAAGGAGTCTGTCCCTCCCCCTGCAGGGCGACATAGACAGAAGGAGGAAGGAGTCCGTCCCTCCCCCTGCAGGGCGACATAGACAGAAGGAGGAAGGAGTATGTCTCTTCCCATGCAGGGTGACATAGACAAAAGGAGCTAGGTGTCTGTACTTCCCCTGCAGGCCAACATAGACTACACTATGAGTCCGTATCTCCCCCTGCAGGGCGACATAGACAGAAGGAGGAAGGAGTCTGTCCCTCCCCCTGCTGGGTGACATAGACAGAAGGAGGAAGGAGTCTGTCCCTCCCCCTGCAGGGCGACATAGACAGAAGGAGGAAGGAGTCTGTCCTTCCCCCTGCTGGGCGACATAGACAGAAGGAGGAAGGAGTCTGTCCCTCCCCCTGCAGGGCGACATAGACAGAAGGAGGAAGGAGTCTGTCTCTTCCCATGCAGGGTGACATAGACAGAAGGAGCTAGGTGTCTGTACTTCCCCTGCAGGCCAACATAGACTACACTATGAGTTCGTCCAACCCCCTGCAGGGCGACATAGACAGAAGGAGGAAGGAGTCTGTCCCTCCCCCTGCTGGGTGACACAGACAGAAGGAGGAAGGAGTCTGTCCCTCTCCCTGCAGGGTGACACAGACAGGCACTATGAGTCTGTCCCTCCCCCTGCAGGGCAACATAGACAGAAGGAGGAAGGAGTCTGTCCCTCCCCCTGCAGGGCGACATAGACAGAAGGAGGAAGGAGTCTGTCCCTCCCCCTGCAGGGCGACATAGACAGAAGGAGGAAGGAGTCTTTCCCTCCCCCTGCAGGGCGACATAGACAGAAGGAGGAAGGAGTATGTCTCTTCCCATGCAGGGTGACATAGACAAAAGGAGCTAGGAGTCTGTCCCTCCCCCTGCAGGCCAACATAGACTACACTATGAGTCCGTATCTCCCCCTGCAGGGCGACATAGACAGAAGGAGGAAGGAGTCTGTCCCTCCCCCTGCTGGGTGACATAGACAGAAGGAGGAAGGAGTCTGTCCCTCCCCCTGCAGGGCGACATAAACAGAAGGAGGAAGGAGTCTGTCCCTCCCCCTGCAGGGCGACATAGACAGAAGGAGGAAGGAGTCTGTCCCTCCCCCTGCAGGGCGACATAGACAGAAGGAGGAAGGAGTCTGTCTCTTCCCATGCAGGGTGACATAGACAGAAGGAGCTAGGAGTCTGTACTTCACCTGCAGGCCAACATAGACTACACTATGAGTCCGTCCCTCCCCCTGCAGGGCGACATAGACAGAAGGAGGAAGGAGTCTGTCCCTCCCCCTGCTGGGTGACACAGACAGAAGGAGGAAGGAGTGTGTTCCTCCCCCTGCTGGGTGACATAGACAGAAGGAGGAAGGAGTCTGTCCCTCCCCCTGCAGGGTGACACAGACAGGCACTATGAGTCTGTCCATCCCCCTGCAGGGCAACATAGACAGAAGGAGGAAGGAGTCTGTCCCTCCCCCTACAGGGCGACATAGACAGAAGGAGGAAGGAGTCATTCTCTTCCCATGCAGGGTGACATAGACAGAAGGAGCTAGGTGTCTGTACTTCCCCTGCAGGCCAACATAGACTACACTATGAGTCCGTCCCTCCCCCTGCAGGGCGACATAGACAGAAGGAGGAAGGAGTCTGTCCCTCCCCCTGCTGGGTGACACAGACAGAAGGAGGAAGGAGTCTGTCTCTCCCCCTGCTGGGTGACATAGACAGAAGGAGGAAGGAGTCTGTCCCTCCCCTTGCAGGGCGACATAGACAGAAGAAGGAAGGAGTCAGTCTCTTCCCATGCAGGGTGACATAGACAGAAGGAGCTAGGAGTCTGTACTTCCCCTGCAGGCCAACATAGACTACACTATGAGTCCGTCCCTCCCCCTGCAGGGCGACATAGACAGAAGGAGGAAGGAGTCTGTCTCTTCCCATGCAGGGTGACATAGACAGAAGGAGCTAGGAGTCTGTACTTCCCCTGCAGGCCAACATAGACTACACTATGAGTCCGTCCCTCCCCCTGCAGGGCGACATAGACAGAAGGAGGAAGGAGTCTGTCCCTCCCCCTGCTGGGTGACACAGACAGAAGGAGGAAGGAGTCTGTCTCTCCCCCTGCTGGGTGACATAGACAGAAGGAGGAAGGAGTCTGTCTCTCCACCTGCAGGATGACACAGACTACACTATGAGTCCGTCCCTCCCCCTGCTGGGTGACATAGACAGAAGTAGCTAGGAGTCTCTCCCTCCCCCTGCAGGGTGACACAGACAGAAGGAGCTAGGAGTCTGTCCCTCCACCTGCAGGATGACACAGACTACACTATGAGTCCGTCCCTTCCCTTGCAGGGTGACATAGACAGAAGGAGGAAGGAGTCTGTCACTCCCCTTGCAGGGTGACACAGACAGGCACTATGAGACTTTCCCTCCCCCTGCAGGCCGACATAGACAGAAGGAGCTAGGAGTCCGTCCCTCCCCCTGCAGGGTGACATAGACAGACTACACTATGAGTCCGCCCTCCCCCTGCTGGGTGAGATAGACAGAAGGAGCTAGGAGTCTCTCCCTCAACCTGCAGAGTGACACAGACAGAAGGAGCTAGGAGTCTGTCCCTCCCCCTGCAGGGTGACACAGACAGAAGGAGCTAGGAGTCTCTCCCTCCCCCTGCAATGTGACACAGACAGAATTAGCTAGGAGTCTGTCCCTCCCCCTGTAGGGCGACACAGACAGAAGGAGCTAGGAGACTGTCCCTCCCCCTGCTGGCCGACATAGACAGAAGGAGGAAGCAGTCTGTCCCTCCCCCTGCAGGGCGACATAGACAGAAGGAGGAAGGAGTCTGTCCCTTCCCCTGCAGGCAACACAGACTACACTATGAGTCCGTCCCTCCCCCTGCAGGGCGACATAGACAGAAGGAGGAAGGAGTCTGTCCCTCCTCCTGCAAGGCGACATAGACAGAAGGAGGAAGGAGTCTCTCCCTCCCCCTGCAGGGTGAAACAGACAGAAGGAGCTAGGAGTCTGTCCCTCCCCCTGCAGGATGACACAGACTACACTATGAGTCCGTCCCTCCCCCTGCAGGGTGACATTGACAGAAGGCGGAAGGAGTCTGACCCTCCCCCTGCAGGGCGACATAGACAGAAGGAGGAAGGAGTCTGTCCCTCCCCCTGCAGGGCGACATAGACAGAAAAAGGAAGGAGTCTGTCCCTCCCCCTGCAGGGTGACACAGACAGGCACTATGATACTGTCCCTCCCCCTGCAGGCCGACATAGACAGAAGGAGGAAGGAGTCTCTCCCTCCTCCTGCAGGGCAACATAGACAGAAGGAGGAAGGAGTCTGTCCCTCCCCCTGCAGGGCGACATAGACAGAAGGAGGATGGAGTCTGTCCCTCCCACTGCAGGCCGGCATAGACAGAAGGAGGAAGGAGTCTGTCCCTCCCCCTGCAGGGCGACATAGACAGATTGAGGAAGGAGTCTGTCCCTTCCCATGCAGGGCGACATAGACAGAAGGAGGAAGGAGTCTTTTCCTCCCCCTGCTGGGTGACATAGACAGAAGGAGCTAGGAGTCTGTCCCTCCCCCTGCAGGGCGAAATAGACAGAAGGAGGAAGGAGTCTGTTCCTCTCCCTGCTGGGTGACATAGACAGAAGGAGGAAGGAGTCTGTCCCTCCCCCTGCTGGGTGACACAGACAGAAGGAGGAAGGAGTCTGTCCCTCCCCCTGCAGGGTGACACAGACAGAAGGAGCTAGGAGTCTCTCCCTCCCCCTGCAGGGCGACATAGACAGAAGGAGGAAGGAGTCTGTTCCTCCCCCTGCTGGGTGACATAGACAGAAGGAGGAAGGAGTCTGTCCCTCCCCCTGCTGGGTGACATAGACAGAAGGAGGAAGGAGTGTGTTCCTCCCCCTGCTGGGTGACATAGACAGAAGGAGGAAGGAGTCTGTCCCTCCCCCTGCAGGGTGACACAGACAGGCACTATGAGTCTGTCCATCCCCCTGCAGGGCAACATAGACAGAAGGAGGAAGGAGTATGTCCCTCCCCCTGCAGGGCGACATAGACAGAAGGAGGAAGGAGTCTGTCCCTCCCCCTGCAGGGCGACATAGACAGAAGGAGGAAGGAGTCAGTCTCTTCCCATGCAGGGTGACATAGACAGAAGGAGCTAGGAGTCTGTACTTCCCCTGCAGGCCAACATAGACTACACTATGAGTCCGTCCCTCCCCCTGCAGGGCGACATAGACAGAAGGAGGAAGGAGTCTGTCTCTTCCCATGCAGGGTGACATAGACAGAAGGAGCTAGGAGTCTGTACTTCCCCTGCAGGCCAACATAGACTACACTATGAGTCCGTCCCTCCCCCTGCAGGGCGACATAGACAGAAGGAGGATGGAGTCTGTCCCTCCCCCTGCTGGGTGACACAGACAGAAGGAGGAAGGAATCTGTCTCTCCCCCTGCTGGGTGACATAGACAGAAGGAGGAAGGAGTCTGTCCCTCCACCTGCAGGATGACACAGACTACACTATGAGTCCGTCCCTCCCCCTGCTGGGTGACATAGACAGAAGGAGCTAGGAGTCTCTCCCTCCCCCTGCAGGGTGACACAGACAGAAGGAGCTAGGAGTCTGTCCCTCCACCTGCAGGATGACACAGACTACACTATGAGTCCGTCCCTTCCCTTGCAGGGTGACATAGACAGAAGGAGGAAGGAGTCTGTCCCTCCCCCTGCAGGGCGACATAGACAGAAGGAGGAAGGAGTCTGTCCCTCCCCTTGCAGGGTGACACAGACAGGCACTATGAGACTTTCCCTCCCTCTGCAGGCCGACATAGACAGAAGGAGCTAGGAGTCCGTCCCTCCCCCTGCAGGGTGACATAGACAGACTACACTATGAGTCCGCCCTCCCCCTGCTGGGTGAGATAGACAGAAGGAGCTAGGAGTCTCTCCCTCAACCTGCAGAGTGACACAGACAGAAGGAGCTAGGAGTCTGTCCCTCCCCCTGCAGCGTGACACAGACAGAAGGAGCTAGGAGTCTCTCCCTCCCCCTGCAATGTGACACAGACAGAATTAGCTAGGAGTCTGTCCCTCCCCCTGTAGGGCGACACAGACAGAAGGAGCTAGGAGACTGTCCCTCCCCCTGCTGGGTGACGCAGGCATAAGGAGCTAGGAGTCTGTCTCTCCCCCTACAGGGCGACACAGACAGGCACTATGAGTCTGTCCCTCCCCCTGCTGGCCGACATAGACAGAAGGAGGAAGCAGTCAGGGGCGGGCTGGGCCGGGGGGCAGGGAGGCAATTGCCCCCCAGGCCGCCCTAATGTATGTAAAAAACGGCCGCTGGGCCAGTGTTAAAAAAAAACCCGCGCTTGCAGGCAGAGACGGAGGTGAGAAGGGATCGGAAGATCCCCCCTCACCATCGCTCTGCCTGCAAAACTGCACGGGGAGCCGAACAGGCAGCACAGAGAAACCTCCGTGCTGCCTGTCCGTGCTCCCAGTGTGACATGGAAGTGCCGACAGTCAAGTGATCAGCGCTCTGACGTCAGACGCGCGCCGATCACGTGACCTGTCGGCACAACCGCCAGGAGGCCGAACAGGCAGCATGGAGCACCATGCTGCCTGCCACTAGCCACCAGGGAAGTCCTCCTGCCACTAGCCACCAGGGAAAAAGGTAAGAGATGGGGAGGGGGGGGGGGGGCAAAAAACACTGGTATATTATTGGGCAAATTGGCTGGGGAATATTACATGGCAAATAACACTGGCATATTATTGGGCAAATTGGCTGGGGAATATTACATGGCTAATAACACTGGAATATTATTGGGCAAATTTACTGGGGCATATTAAATGGCAGAATAACACTGGCATATTATTGGACAAATCGTCTGAGGAATATTAAATGGCAATTAACACTGGCATATTGGGCAAATTAGCAGGGGCATATTAAATGGCAGATAACCTTGGAATATTATTGGGCAAATTTACTGAGTCATATTAAATTGCAGAATAACACTGGCATATTATGGGACAAATTGGCTGGGGAATATTAATGGCAAATAATATTGGAAATGTGTATGTAATGGGGTGATGGAGGCATGTAAATGTGGTGATGGGGCATGTCCTGGTGTGCAATGTGGGTTATGGGTCATGTCGTAGGTGTGCAACGTGGGTAGGGGGGGGTGCCCAAATTTTGTCTGCCTAGGGCAGCACAAAACCAAGATACACCACTGGGTGACGGCCTCCCCACTTTCCCAGTACTTACCTCCTTGCTGCTGTCCACCGGTGCTGCAGGTCCGTGGCTGTGAGGGAAGCGTTCTGCGCTCCCCTAGAGCCAATGCACATTCAATAAAGTTTGTTGAAAAAAAAAGTTTAAACAAACTTTATTGAAGACGCTTGGCTGGAAGGGAGCGCACAACGCTTCCCTTACAGCCACAGATGGGCAGATGAGAGCACCAGGAGACGGAGACAGAGGAGCAACAAGGAGGTAAGTAGTCAATATTCTGGCAAAATCCTCACATATTGTGGGGGAAAATCCTGGCATATTGAGGGGCAAAATCCTGGTATATTGAGGGGCATAATCCTGGAATCGTGAGGGGGGAAATCCGGGCATATTGGGGGGCAAAATCCTGGCATATTGAGGGGGCATAATCCTGGCATATTGTGGGGGAAAATCCTGGCATATTGAGGGGGAATCATCTTGGCATATTGAGGGGAAAATCCTGGCATATAGGGTGTCTAAATCCTGGCATATTGAGGGGCATAATCCTGGCATATTTAGGGGAAAATCCTGGCATATTGAGGGGGCATCATCTTGGCATATTGAGGGGAAAATCCTGGCATATTGGGTGTCTAATTCCTGGCATATTGAGGGGCATAATCCTGGCATATTGAGGGGCATAATCCTGGCATATTGAGGGGCATAATCCTGGCATTTTGTAAGGGAAAATTCTAGCATATTAAATGGCAAATCCTGGCATATTGTGGGGGAAAATCCTGGCAATATTCGTTATAAAACAAGGAAAAGATGGCCGTGGATGGGGAGGCGATTCGATGGTGCAATGGGCCACTTGACTGGATTTGCCCCCCAGGCCTAAGGCTGCCAGCCCTCCCCTGGAAACAGTCTGTCCCTCCCCCTGCAGGGCGACATAGACAGAAGGAGGAAGGAGTCTGTCCCTTCCCCTGCAGGCAACACAGACTACACTATGAGTCCGTCCCTCCCCCTGCAGGGCGACATAGACAGAAGGAGGAAGGAGTCTGTCAATCCTCCTGCAGGGCGACATAGACAGAAGGAGGAAGGAGTCTCTCCCTCCCCCTGCAGGGTGACACAGACAGAAGGAGCTAGGAGTCTGTCCCTCCCCCTGCAGGATGACACAGACTACACTATGAGTCCGTCCCTCCCCCTGCTGGGTGACATAGACAGGCACTATTAGTCTGTCCCTCCCCCTGCAGGGCAACATAGACAGTAGGAGGAAGGAGTCTGTCCCTCCCCCTGCAGGGCGACATAGACAGAAGGAGGAAGGAGTCTGTCCCTCCTCCTGCAGGGCGACATAGACAGAAGGAGGAAGGAGTCTCTCCCTCCCCCTGCAGGGTGACACAGACAGAAGGAGCTAGGAGTCTGTCCCTCCCCCTGCAGGATGACACAGACTACACTATGAGTCCGTCCCTCCCCCTGCAGGGTGACATAGACAGAAGGCGGAAGGAGTCTGACCCTCCCCCTGCAGGGCGACATAGACAGAAGGAGGAAGGAGTCTGTCCCTCCCCCTGCAGGGCGACATAGACAGAAAAAGGAAGGAGTCTGTCCCTCCCCCTGCAGGGTGACACAGACAGGCACTATGAGACTGTCCCTATCCCCTGCAGGCCGACATAGACAGAAAGAGCTAGGAGTCTGTCCCTCCCCCTGCTGGGTGACACAGGCAGAAGGAGCTAGGAGTCTGTCTCTCCCCCTACAGGGCGACACAGACAGGCTCTATGAGTCTGTCCCACCCCCTGCAGGCCGACATAGACAGAAGGAGGAAGGAGTCTCTCCCTCCTCCTGCAGGGCAACATAGACAGAAGGAGGAAGGAGTCTGTCCCTCCCCCTGCAGGGCGACATAGACAGAAGGAGGATGGAGTCTGTCCCTCCCACTGCAGGCCGGCATAGACAGAAGGAGGAAGGAGTCTGTCCCTCCCCCTGCAGGGCGACATAGACAGAAGGAGGAAGGAGTCTGTACCTCCCCATGCAGGGCGACATAGACAGAAAGAGGAAGGAGTCTTTTCCTCCCCCTGCTGGGTGACATAGACAGAAGGAGGAAGGAGTCTGTCCCTCCCCCTGCTGGGTGACACAGGCAGAAGGAGCTAGGAGTCTGTCCCTCCCCCTGCAGGGCGACATAGACAGAAGGAGGAAGGAGTCTGTTCCTCCCCCTGCTGGGTGACATAGACAGAAGGAGGAAGGAGTCTGTCCCTCCCCCTGCAGGGTGACACAGACAGAAGGAGCTATCAGTCTCTCCCTCCCCCTGCAGGGTGACACAGACAGAAGGAGCTAGGAGTCTGCCCCTCCCCCTACAGGATGACACAGACTACACTATGAGTCCGTCCCTCCCCCTGCAGGGCGACTTAGACAGAAGGAGGAAGGAGTCTGTCCCTCCCCCTGCAGGGCGACATAGACAGAAGGAGGAAGTAGTCTGTCCCTCCCCCTGCAGGGCGACATAGACAGAAGGAGGAAGGAGTCTGTCTCTTCCCATGCAGGGTGACATAGACAGAAGGAGCTAGGAGTCTGTCCCTCCCCCTGCAGGATGACACAGACTACACTATGAGTCCGTACCTCCCCCTGCAGGGCGACATAGACAGAAGGAGGAAGGAGTCTGTCCCTCCACCTGCAGGATGACACAGACTACACTATGAGTCCGTCCCTCCCCCTGCTGGGTGACATAGACAGAAGGAGCTAGGAGTCTCTCCCTCCCCCTGCAGGGTGACACAGACAGAAGGAGCTAGGAGTCTGTCCCTCCACCTGCAGGATGACACAGACTACACTATGAGTCCGTCCCTCCTTGCAGGGTGACATAGACAGAAGGAGGAAGGAGTCTGTCCCTCCCCCTGCAGGGCGACATAGACAGAAGGAGGAAGGAGTCTGTCCCTCCCCTTGCAGGGTGGCACAGACAGGCACTATGAGACTTTCCCTCCCCCTGCAGGCCGACATAGACAGAAGGAGCTAGGAGTCCGTCCCTCCCCCTGCAGGGTGACATAGACAGACTACACTATGAGTCCGCCCTCCCCCTGCTGGGTGAGATAGACAGAAGGAGCTAGGAGTCTCTCCCTCAACCTGCAGAGTGACACAGACAGAAGGAGCTAGGAGTCTGTCCCTCCCCCTGCAGGGTGACACAGACAGAAGGAGCTAGGAGTCTCTCCCTCCCCCTGCAGGGTGACACAGACAGAATTAGCTAGGAGTCTGTCCCTCCCCCTGTAGGGCGACACAGACAGAAGGAGCTAGGAGACTGTCCCTCCCCCTGCTGGGTGACGCAGGCATAAGGAGCTAGGAGTCTGTCTCTCCCCCTACAGGGCGACACAGACAGGCACTATGAGTCTGTCCCTCGCCCTGCTGGACGACATAGACAGAAGGAGGAAGCAGTCTGTCCCTCCCCCTGCAGGGCGACATAGACAGAAGGAGGAAGGAGTCTGTCCCTTAACCTGCAGGCAACACAGACTACACTATGAGTCCGTCCCTCCCCCTGCAGGGCGACATAGACAGAAGGAGGAAGGAGTCTGTCCCTCCTCCTGCAGGGCGACATAGACAGAAGGAGGAAGGAGTCTCTCCCTCCCCCTGCAGGGTGACACAGACAGAAGGAGCTAGGAGTCTGTCCCTCCCCCTGCAGGATGACACAGACTACACTATGAGTCCGTCCCTCCCCCTGCAGGGTGACATAGACAGAAGGCGGAAGGAGTCTGACCCTCCCCCTGCAGGGCGACATAGACAGAAGGAGGAAGGAGTCTGTCCCTCTCCCTGCTGGGTGACACAGACAGAAGGAGGAAGGAGTCTGTCCCTCCCCCTGCAGGGTGACACAGACAGAAGGAGCTAGGATTCTCTCCCTCCCCCTGCAGGGTGACACAGACAGAAGGAGCTAGGAGTCTGCCCCTCCCCCTACAGGATGACACAGACTACACTATGAGTCCGTCCCTCCCTCTGCAGGGCGACATAAACAGAAGGAGTAAGGAGTCTGTCCCTTCCCCTGCAGACAACACAGACTACACTATGAGTCCGTCCCTCCCCCTGCAGGGCGACATAGACAGAAGGAGGAAGGAGTCTGTCCCTCCCCCTGCAGGGCGACATAGACAGAAGGAGGAAGGAGTCTGTCCCTCCCCCTGCAGGGCGACATAGACAGAAGGAGAAAGGAGTCTGTCCCTTCCCATGCAGGGTGACATAGACAGAAGGAGCTAGGAGTCTGTACTTCCCCTGCAGGGCGACATAGACAGAAGGAGAAAGGAGTCTGTCCCTCCCCCTGCAGGGTGACATAGACAGAAGGAGGAAGGAGTCTGTCCCTCCCCCTGCAGGGTGACACAGACAGAAGGAGCTAGGAGTCTCTCCCTCCCCCTGTAGGGTGACACAGACAGAAGGAGGAAGGAGTCTGTCCCTCCCCCTGCAGGGCGACATAGACAGAAGGAGGAAGGAGTCTGTCCCTCCCCCTGCAGGGTGACATAGACAGAAGGAGAAAGGAGTCTGTCCCTTTCCATGCAGGGTGACATAGACAGAAGGAGCTAGGAGTCTGTACTTCCCCTGCAGGCCAACATAGACTACACTATGAGTCCGTCCCTCCCCCTGCAGGGTGACATAGACAGAAGGAGGAAGGAGTCTGTCCGTCCCCCTGCTGGGTGACACAGACAGAAGGAGGAAGGAGTCTGTCCCTCCCCCTGCAGGGTGACACAGACAGAAGGAGCTAGGAGTCTCTCCCTCCCCCTGCAGGGTGACACAGACAGAAGGAGCTAGGAGTCTGCCCCTCCCCCTACAGGATGACACAGACTACACTATGAGTCCGTCCCTCCCCCTGCAGGGCGACTTAGACAGAAGAAGGAAGGAGTCTTTCCCTTCCCCTGCAGGCAACACAGACTACACTATGAGTCCGTCCCTCCCCCTGCAGGCCGACATAGACAGAAGGAGGAAGGAGTCTGTCCCTCCCCATGCAGGGCGACATAGACAGAAGGAGGAAGGAGTCTTTTCCTCCCCCTGGTGGGTGACATAGACAGAAGGAGGAAGGAGTCTGTCCCTCCCCCTGCTGGGTGACAAAGGCAGAAGGAGCTAGGAGTCTGTCCCTCCCCCTGCAGGGCGACATAGACAGAAGGAGGAAGGAGTCTGTTCCTCCCCCTGCTGGGTGACATAGACAGAAGGAGCTAGGAGTCTGTCCCTCCCCCTGCAGGGTGACACAGACAGGCACTATGAGTCTGTGCCTCCCCCTGCAGGGCAACATAGACAGAAGGAGGAAGGAGTCTGTCCCTCCCCCTGCAGGGCGACATAGACAGAAGGAGGAAGATGTCTGTCCCGCCCCCTGCAGGGTGACATAGACAGAAGGAGGAAGGAGTCTGTCCCTCCCCCTGCAGGGCGACATAGACAGAAGGAGCTAGGAGTCTGTCTCTCCCCCTGCTGGGTGACATAGACAGATGGAGGAAGGAGTCTGTCCCTTCCCCTGCAGGGCGACATAGACAGAAGGAGGAAGGAGTCTTTTCCTCCCCCTGCTGGGTGACATAGACAGAAGGAGGAAGGAGTCTGTCCCTCCCCCTGCTGGGTGACAAAGGCAGAAGGAGCTAGGAGTCTGTCCCTCCCCCTGCAGGGCGACATAGACAGAGGGAGGAAGGAGTCTGTTCCTCCCCCTGCTGGGTGACATAGACAGAAGGAGCTAGGAGTCTGTCCCTCCCCCTGCAGGGTGACACAGACAGGCACTATGAGTCTGTGCCTCCCCCTGCAGGGCAACATAGACAGAAGGAGGAAGGAGTCTGTCCCTCCCCCTGCAGGGCGACATAGACAGAAGGAGGATGGAGTCTGTCCCGCCAACTGCAGGGTGACATAGACAGAAGGAGGAAGGAGTCTGTCCCTCCCCCTGCAGGGCGACATAGACAGAAGGAGCTAGGATTCTGTCTCTCCCCCTGCTGGGTGACATAGACAGAAGGAGGAAGGAGTCTGTCCCTTCCCCTGCAGACAACACAGACTACACTATGAGTCCGTCCCTCCCCCTGCAGGGCGACATAGACAGAAGGAGGAAGGAGTCTGTCCCTCCCCCTGCTGGGTGACATAGACAGAAGGAGGAAGGAGTCTGTCCCTCCCCCTGCAGGGCGACATAGACAGAAGGAGGAAGGAGTCTGACCCTACCCCTGCAGGGCGACATAGACAGAAGGAGGAAGGAGTCTGTCCCTCCCCCTGCAGGGCGACATAGACAGAAGGAGAAAGGAGTCTGTCCCTTCCCATGCAGGGTGACATAGACAGAAGGAGCTAGGAGTCTGTACTTCCCCTGCAGGCCAACATAGACTACACTATGAGTCCGTCCCTCCCCCTGCAGGGTGACATAGACAGAAGGAGGAAGGAGTCTGTCCCTCCCCCTGCAGGGTGACATAGACAGAAGGAGAAAGGAGTCTAGCCCTTCCCATGCAGGGTGACATAGACAGAAGGAGCTAGGAGTCTGTACTTCCCCTGCAGGCCAACATAGACTACACTATGAGTCCGTCCCTCCCCCTGCAGGGTGACATAGACAGAAGGAGGAAGGAGTCTGTCCGTCCCCCTGCTGGGTGACACAGACAGAAGGAGGAAGGAGTCTGTCCCTCCCCCTGCAGGGTGACACAGACAGAAGGAGCTAGGAGTCTCTCCCTCCCCCTGCAGGGTGACACAGACAGAAGGAGCTAGGAGTCTGCCCCTCCCCCTACAGGATGACACAGACTACACTATGAGTCCGTCCCTCCCCCTGCAGGGCGACTTAGACAGAAGGAGGAAGGAGTCTGTCCCTCCCCCTGCTGGGTGACATAGACAGAAGGAGGAAGGAGTCTGTCCCATCCCCTGCAGGGCGACATAGACAGAAGGAGGAAGGAGTCTGACCCTACCCCTGTAGGGCGACATAGACAGAAGGAGGAAGGAGTCTGTCCCTCCCCCTGCAGGGCGACATAGACAGAAGGAGAAAGGAGTCTGTCCCTTCCCATGCAGGGTGACATAGACAGAAGGAGCTAGGAGTCTGTACTTCCCCTGCAGGCCAACATAGACTACACTATGAGTCCGTCCCTCCCCCTGCAGGGTGACATAGACAGAAGGAGGAAGGAGTCTGTCCCTCCCCCTGCAGGGTGACACAGACAGAAGGAGGAAGGAGTCTGTCCCTCCCCCTGCAGGGTGACACAGACAGAAGGAGCTAGGAGTCTCTCCCTCCCCCTGCAGGGTGACACAGACAGAAGGAGCTAGGAGTCTGCCCCTCCCCCTACAGGATGACACAGACTACACTATGAGTCCGTCCCTCCCCCTGCAGGGCGACTTAGACAGAAGAAGGAAGGAGTCTTTCCCTTCCCCTGCAGGCAACACAGACTACACTATGAGTCGTCCCTCCCCCTGCAGGCCGACATAGACAGAAGGAGGAAGGAGTCTGTCCCTCCCCATGCAGGGCGAAATAGACAGAAGGAGGAAGGAGTCTTTTCCTCCACCTGCTGGGTGACATAGACAGAAGGAGGAAGGAGTCTGTCCCTCCCCCTGCTGGGTGACAAAGGCAGAAGAAGCTAGGAGTCTGTCCCTCCCCCTGCAGGGCGACATAGACAGAAGGAGGAAGGAGTCTGTTCCTCCCCCTGCTGGGTGACATAGACAGAAGGAGCTAGGAGTCTGTCCCTCCCCCTGCAGGGTGACACAGACAGGCACTATGAGTCTGTGCCTCCCCCTGCAGGGCAACATAGACAGAAGGAGGAAGGAGTCTGTCCCACCCCCTGCAGGGCGACATAGACAGAAGGAGGAAGGAGTCTGTCCCGCCCCCTGCAGGGTGACATAGACAGAAGGAGGAAGGAGTCTGTCCCTCCCCCTGCAGGGCGACATAGACAGAAGGAGCTAGGAGTCTGTCTCTCCCCCTGCTGGGTGACATAGACAGAAGGAGGAAGGAGTCTGTCCCTTCCCCTGCAGGGCGACATAGACAGAAGGAGGAAGGAGTCTTTTCCTCCCCCTGCTGGGTGACATAGACAGAAGGAGGAAGGAGTCTGTCCCTCCCCCTGCTGGGTGACAAAGGCAGAAGGAGCTAGGAGTCTGTCCCTCCCCCTGCAGGGCGACATAGACAGAAGGAGGAAGGAGTCTGTTCCTCCCCCTGCTGGGTGACATAGACAGAAGGAGCTAGGAGTCTGTCACTCCCCCTGCAGGGTGACACAGACAGGCACTATGAGTCTGTGCCTCCCCCTGCAGGGCAACATAGACAGAAGGAGGAAGGAGTCTGTCCCTCCCCCTGCAGGGCGACATAGACAGAAGGAGGATGGAGTCTGTCCCACCCCCTGCAGGGTGACATAGACAGAAGGAGGAAGGAGTCTGTCCCTCCCCCTGCAGGGCGACATAGACAGAAGGAGCTAGGATTCTGTCTCTCCCCCTGCTGGGTGACATAGACAGAAGGAGGAAGGAGTCTGTCCCTTCCCCTGCAGACAACACAGACTACACTATGAGTCCGTCCCTCCCCCTGCAGGGCGACATAGACAGAAGGAGGAAGGAGTCTGTCCCTCCCCCTGCTGGGTGACATAGACAGAAGGAGGAAGGAGTCTGTCCCTCCCCCTGCAGGGCGATATAGACAGAAGGAGGAAGGAGTCTGACCCTACCCCTGCAGGGCGACATAGACAGAAGGAGGAAGGAGTCTGTCCCTCCCCCTGCAGGGCGACATAGACAGAAGGAGAAAGGAGTCTGTCCCTTCCCATGCAGAGTGACATAGACAGAAGGAGCTAGGAGTCTGTACTTCCCCTGCAGGCCAACATAGACTACACTATGAGTCCGTCCCTCCCCCTGCAGGGTGACATAGACAGAAGGAGGAAGGAGTCTGTCCCTCCCCCTGCAGGGTGACATAGACAGAAGGAGAAAGGAGTCTGTCCCTTCCCATGCAGGGTGACATAGACAGAAGGAGCTAGGAGTCTGTACTTCCCCTGCAGGCCAACATAGACTACACTATGAGTCCGTCCCTCCCCTGCAGGGTGACATAGACAGAAGGAGGAAGGAGTCTGTCCGTCCCCCTGCTGGGTGACACAGACAGAAGGAGGAAGGAGTCTGTCCCTCCCCCTGCAGGGTGACACAGACAGAAGGAGCTAGGAGTCTCTCCCTCCCCCTGCAGGGTGACACAGACAGAAGGAGCTAGGAGTCTGCCCCTCCCCCTACAGGATGACACAGACTACACTATGAGTCCGTCCCTCCCCCTGCAGGGCGACTTAGACAGAAGGAGGAAGGAGTCTTTCCCTTCCCCTGCAGGCAACACAGACTACACTATGAGTCCGTCCCTCCCCCTGCAGGCCGACATAGACAGAAAGAGGAAGGAGTCTGTCCCTCCCCCTGCAGGGCGACATAGACAGAAGGAGGAAGGAGTCTGTCCCTCCCCATGCAGGGCGACATAGACAGAAGGAGGAAGGAGTCTTTTCCTCCCCCTGCTGGGTGACATAGACAGAAGGAGGAAGGAGTCTGTCCCTCCCCCTGCAGGGTGACACAGACAGGCACTATGAGTCTGTGCCTCCCCCTGTAGGGCAACATAGACAGAAGGAGGAAGGAGTCTGTCCCTCTCCCTGCAGGGCGACATAGACAGAAGGAGGAAGGAGTCTGTCCCGCCCCCTGCAGGGTGACATAGACAGAAGGAGGAAGGAGTCTGTCCCTCCCCCTGCAGGGCGACATAGACAGAAGGAGCTAGGAGTCTGTCTCTCCCCCTGCTGGGTGACATAGACAGAAGGAGGAAGGAGTCTGTCCCTTCCCCTGCAGGGCGACATAGACAGAATGAGGAAGGAGTCTTTTCCTCCCCCTGCTGGGTGACATAGACAGAAGGAGGAAGGAGTCTGTCCCTCCCCCTGCTGGGTGACAAAGGCAGAAGGAGCTAGAAGTCTGTACCTCCCCCTGCAGGGCGACATAGACAGAAGGAGGAAGGAGTCTGTTCCTCCCCCTGCTGGGTGACATAGACAGAAGGAGCTAGGAGTCTGTCCCTCCCCCTGCAGGGTGACACAGACAGGCACTATGAGTCTGTGCCTCCCCCTGCAGGGCAACATAGACACAAGGAGGAAGGAGTCTGTCCCTCCCCCTGCAGGGCGACATAGACAGAAGGAGGATGGAGTCTGTCCCGCCCCCTGCAGGGTGACATAGACAGAAGGAGGAAGGAGTCTGTCCCTCCCCCTGCAGGGCGACATAGACAGAAGGAGCTAGGATTCTGTCTCTCCCCCTGCTGGGAGACATAGACAGAAGGAGGAAGGAGTCTGTCCCTTCCCCTGCAGACAACACAGACTACACTATGAGTCCGTCCCTCCCCCTGCAGGGCGACATAGAAGGAGGAAGGAGTCTGTCCCTCCCCCTGCTGGGTGACATAGACAGAAGGAGGAAGGAGTCTGTCCCTCCCCCTGCAGGGCGACATAGACAGAAGGAGGAAGGAGTCTGACCCTACCCCTGCAGGGCGACAGAGACAGAAGGAGTCTGTCCCTCCCCCTGCAGGGCGACATAGACAGAAGGAGAAAGGAGTCTGTCCCTTCCCATGCAGGGTGACATAGACAGAAGGAGCTAGGAGTCTGTACTTCCCCTGCAGGCCAACATAGACTACACTATGAGTCCGTCCCTCCCCCTGCAGGGAGACATAGACAGAAGGAAGAAGGAGTCTGTCCCTCCCCCTGCAGGGCGACATAGACAGAAGGAGGAAGGAGTCTGTCCCTCCCCATGCAGGGCGACATAGACAGAAGGAGGAAGGAGTCTTTTCCTCCCCCTGCTGGGTGACATAGACGGAAGGAGGAAGGAGTCTGTCCCTCCCCCTGCAGACAACACAGACTACACTATGAGTCCGTCCCTCCCCCTGCAGGGCGACATAGACAGAAGGAGGAAGGAGTCTGTCCCTCCCCCTGCTGGGTGACATAGACAGAAGGAGGAAGGAGTCTGTCCCTCTCCTTGCAGGGCGACATAGACAGAAGGAGGAAGGAGTCTGTCCCGCCCCCTGCAGGGTGACATAGACAGAAGGAGGAAGGAGTCTGTCCCTTCCCCTGCAGACAACACAGACTACACTATGAGTCCGTCCCTCCCCCTGCAGGGCGACATAGACAGAAGGAGGAAGGAGTCTGTCCCTCCCCCTGCTGGGTGACATAGACAGAAGGAGGAAGGAGTCTGTCTCTCCCCCTGCTGGGTGACATAGACAGAAGGAGGAAGGAGTCTGTCCCTTCCCCTGCAGACAACACAGACTACACTATGAGTCCGTCCCTCCCCCTGCAGGGCGACATAGACAGAAGGAGGAAGGAGTCTGTCCCTCTCCTTGCAGGGCGACATAGACAAAAGGAGGAAGGAGTCTGTCCCGCCCCCTGCAGGGTGACATAGACAGAAGGAGGAAGGAGTCAGTCCCTTCCCCTGCAGACAACACAGACTACACTATGAGTCCGTCCCTCCCCCTGCAGGGCGACATAGACAGAAGGAGGAAGGAGTCTGTCCCTCCCCCTGCTGGGTGACATAGACAGAAGGAGGAAGGAGTCTGTCTCTCCCCCTGCTGGGTGACATAGACAGAAGGAGGAAGGAGTCTGTCCCTTCCCCTGCAGACAACACAGACTACACTATGAGTCCGTCCCTCCCCCTGCAGGGCGACATAGACAGAAGGAGGAAGGAGTCTGTCCCTCCCCCTGCAGGGCGACATAGACAGAAGGAGGAAGGAGTCTGACCCTACCCCTGCAGGGCGACATAGACAGAAGGAGGAAGGAGTCTGTCCCTCCCCCTGCAGGGCGACATAGACAGAAGGAGAAAGGAGTCTGTCCCTTCCCATGCAGAGTGACATAGACAGAAGAAGCTAGGAGTCTGTACTTCCCCTGCAGGCCAACATAGACTACACTATGAGTCCGTCCCTCCCCCTGCAGGGTGACATAGACAGAAGGAGGAAGGAGTCTGTCCGTCCCCCAGCTGGGTGACACAGACAGAAGGAGGAAGGAGTCTGTCCGTCCCCCTGCTGGGTGACACAGACAGAAGGAGGAAGGAGTCTGTCCCTCCCCCTGCAGGGTGACACAGACAGAAGGAGCTAGGAGTCTCTCCCTCCCCCTGCAGGGTGACACAGACAGAAGGAGCTAGGAGTCTGCCCCTCCCCCTACAGGATGACACAGACTACACTATGAGTCCGTCCCTCCCCCTGCAGGGCGACTTAGACAGAAGGAGGAAGGAGTCTTTCCCTTCCCCTGCAGGCAACACAGACTACACTATGAGTCCGTCCCTCCCCCTGCAGGGCCACATAGACAGAAGGAGGAAGGAGTCTGTCCCTCCCCCTGCTGGGTGACATAGACAGAAGGAGGAAGGAGTCTGTCCATTCCCCTGCAGGGCGACATAGACAGAAGGAGGAAGGAGTCTGACCCTACCCCTGCAGGGCGACATAGACAGAAGGAGGAAGGAGTCTGTCCCTCCCCCTGCAGGGCGACATAGACAGAAGGAGAAAGGAGTCTGTCCCTTCCCATGCAGGGTGACATAGACAGAAGGAGCTTGGAGTCTGTCCCTTCCCATGCAGGGTGACATAGACAGAAGGAGCTAGGAGTCTGTACTTCCCCTGCAGGCCAACATAGACTACACTATGAGTCCGTCCCTCCCCCTGCAGGGTGACATAGACAGAAGGAGGAAGGAGTCTGTCCCTCCCCATGCAGGGAGACATAGACAGAAGGAGGAAGGAGTCTTTTCCTCCCCCTGCTGGGTGACATAGACAGAAGGAGGAAGGAGTCTGTCCCTCCCCCTGCTGGGTGACAAAGGCAGAAGGAGCTAGGAGTCTGTCCCTCCCCCTGCAGGGCGACATAGACAGAAGGAGGAAGGAGTCTGTTCCTCCCCCTGCTGGGTGACATAGACAGAAGGAGCTAGGAGTCTGTCCCTCCCCCTGCAGGGTGACACAGACAGGCACTATGAGTCTGTGCCTCCCCCTGCAGGGCAACATAGAAAGAAGGAGGAAGGAGTCTGTCCCTCCCCCTGCAGGGCGACATAGACAGAAGGAGGAAGGAGTCTGTCCCGCCCCCTGCAGGGTGACATAGACAGAAGGAGGAAGGAGTCTGTCTCTCCCCTTGCAGGGCGACATAGACAGAAGGAGGAAGGAGTCTGTCTCTCCCCCTGCTGGGTGACATAGACAGAAGGAGGAAGGAGTCTGTCCCTCCCCCTGCAGGGCGACATAGACAGAAGGAGGAAGGAGTCTGTCCCTACCCCTGCAGGGCGACATAGACAGAAGGAGGAAGGAGTCTGTCCCTCCCCCTGCAGGGCGACATAGACAGAAGGAGGAAGGAGTCTGTCCCTCCCCCTGCAGGGCGACATAGACAGAAGGAGAAAGGAGTCTGTCCCTTCCCATGCAGGGTGACATAGACAGAAGGAGCTAGGAGTCTGTACTTCCCCTGCAGGCCAACATAGACTACACTATGAGTCCGTCCCTCCCCCTGCAGGGTGACATAGACAGAAGGAGGAAGGAGTCTGTCCGTCCCCCTGCTGGGTGACACAGACAGAAGGAGGAAGGAGACTGTCCCTCCCCCTGCAGGGTGACATAGACAGAAGGAGGAAGGAGTCTGTTCCTCCCCCTGCAGGGCGACATAGACAGAAGGAGGAAGGAGTCTGTCCCTCCCCCTGCAGGGCGACATAGACAGAAGGAGGAAGGAGTCTGTCCCTCCCCCTGCAGGGCGACATAGACAGAAGAAGGAAGGAGTCTGTTCCTCCCCCTGCTGGGTGACATAGACAGAAAGAGGAAGGAGTCTGTCCCTCCCCCTGCAGGGTGACACAGACAGGCACTATGAGTCTGTCCCTCCCCCTGCAGGGCAACATAGACAGAAGGAGGAAGGAGTCTGTCCCTCCCCCTGCAGGGCGACATAGACAGAAGGAGGAAGGAGTCTGTCTCTTCCCATGCAGGGTGACATAGACAGAAGGAGCTAGGAGTCTGTACTTCCCCTGCAGGCCAACATAGACTACACTATGAGTCCGTCCCTCCCCCTGCAGGGCGACATAGACAGAAGGAGGAAGGAGTCTGTCCCTCCCCCTGCTGGGTGACACAGACAGAAGGAGGAAGGAGTCTGTCCCTCCCCCTGCAGGCAACACAGACTACACTATGAGTCCATCCCTCCCCCTGCAGGGCGACATAGACAGAAGGAGGAAGGAGTCTGTCCCTCCCCCTGCAGGGCGACGTAGACAGAAGGAGGAAGGAGTCTGTCCCTTCCCCTGCAGGCAACACAGACTACACTATGAGTCCGTCCCTCCCCCTGCAGGGCGACATAGACAGAAGGAAGAAGGAGTCTGTCCCTCCCCCTGTTGGGTGACATAGACAGAAGGAGGAAGGAGTCTGTCCCTTCCCCTGCAGGCAACACAGACTACACTATGAGTCCGTCCCTCCCCCTGCAGGGCGACATAGATAGAAGGAGGAAGGAGTCTGTCCCTCCCCCTGCAGGGCGACATAGATAGAAGGAGGAAGGAGTCTGTCCCTCCCCCTGCAGGGCGACATAGACAGAAGGATTAAGGAGTCTGTCCCTCGCCCTGCAGGGTGACACAGACAGGCACTATGAGTCTGTCCCTCCCCCTGCAGGGTGACATAGACAGAAGGAGGAAGGAGTCTGTCCCTCCCCCTGCAGGGCGACGTAGACAGAAGGAGGAAGGAGTCTGTCCCTTCCCCTGCAGGCAAAACAGACTACACTATGAGTCCGTCCCTCCCCCTGCAGGGCGACATAGACAGAAGGAAGAAGGAGTCTGTCCCTCCCCCTGCTGCGTGACATAGACAGATGGAGGAAGGAGTCTGTCCCTCCCCCTGCAGGGCAACATAGACAGAAAGAGGAAGGAGTCTGTCCCTCCCCCTGCAGGGCAACATAGACAGAAGGAGGAAGGAGTCTGTCCCTCCCCCTGCAGGGCGACATAGACAGAAGGAGGAAGGAGTCTGTCCCTCCCCCTGCAGGCCGACATAGACAGAAGGAGGAAGGAGTCTGTCCCTCCCCCTGCTGGGTGACACAGACAGAAGGAGCTAGGAGTCTGTCTCTCCCCCTACAGCGAGACACAGACAGGCACTATGAGTCTGTCCCTCTCCCTGCAGGCCAACATAGACAGAAGGAGGAAGGAGTCTGTCCCTCCCCCTGCAGGGCATCATAGACAGAAGCAGCTAGGAGTCTGTCCCTCCCCCTGCAGGGTGACACAGACAGAAGGAGCTAGGAGTCTCTCCCTCCCCCTGCAGGGTGACACAGACAGAAGGAGCTAGGAGTCTGTCCCTCCCCCTGCAGGATGACACAGACTACACTATGAGTCCGTCCCTCCCCCTGCAGGGTGACATAGACAGAAGGAGGAAGGAGTCTGTCCCTCCCCAGGGCCGGACTGGGAACAAAAAACCAGCCCTGGAAAAAAATTGTATACCAGCCCCATAGCATAACACAGGGCTCGACAAACCCCGGGCGCCAGGTCGACTAGGAAATTGTACCTGGCGACCGGGTAGGATCAGCAGCACATGGCGCTCCACCGTCCTGAGGTTAGATTAAAAAAAAAAAATAGTATTATTCTTTCGGATCGGCGGGTGTCACGTGACATCCCACTGATCAGCAGTAGCATGCAGACGGTCTGTGCCTGTGTGACAGGAATGGCCCAAGCTGCAGTAGAAATCCCCCTCCCGTGCAATAAGGTAAAATAGCAGGGAGGGGGAGTCACTTTTTTTTTTTCTCTTTTATTTAAAAAAAAAATCACAACCTGATGGCTTATGTGTGTGTGTCTGGCTAAGTGTGGATGTGAGTGACTGACTGACTGTCTCTGGATGTGTGTGGATCTGACTGACTGACTGTCTCTGGATGTGTGTGGATCTGACTGACTGTCTCTGGATGTGTGTGGATCTGACTGACTGACTCTGTATGAATGTGAATGACTGTGTGTGTGTGTATGTATGGTTTCGTGAATGTGCCGTTGTCTGGCTCCTAGATTTTTTTTCTGGCTCCTAAAAGTAAATTAAATTTGTCAAGCCCTGGCATAACATTTTTAAACCAGCCCCATAGCATAATATAATTTTTTTGTTCATAAAAGGGGAAACCATGCATGTTTTAAAAACACATCTGAACAGAGTATTATTTATAGATAAGACTGATATATAAGCCTGTCTAGGGCAATATATATCTCCAGTATGTACACGGAGTTATATGAATTGCCCTGTGCAGAGGTATATATCGGAGCAGTGTGTGAGACATATCCTTGTGTACATATTTCTGTAGCGTCTCTCGCTCTCTCTCGTAGCCTCTCTCTCTCTTGTAGCCTCTCTCTCTCTCGTGGCGTCTCTCTCTCTCGTGGCGTCTCTCTCTCTCGTGGCGTCTCTCTCTCTCTCGTAGCCTCTCTCTCGTGGCGTCTCTCTCTCGTAGCGTCTCTCTCTCGTAGCGTCTCTCTCTCTCTCGTAGCGTCTCTCTCTCTCTCTCTCGTAGCGTCTCTCTCACCTCTCCCCTTCCCCTGTAGTGTCTCTCGCTCTCCCCTTCCCCCTGTAGTGTCTCTCGCTCTCCCCTTCCCCCTGTAGTGTCACTCTTACCCCCTTTCCCCCTGTGGTGTCACTCTTACCCCCCCTTCCCACAGTGGTGTCACTCTTACCCCCCCCCCCTTCCCACAGTGGTGTCACACTCCCCCCCTTTCCCCTGTAGAGTCACACTCCCCCCCCCTTCCCCTTGTAGTGTCACTCTTTCCCCCTCCCCCCTTGTAGTGTCACTCTTTCCCCCTCCCCCCCTGTAGTGTCACTCTTTCCCCCTCCCCCCTTGTAGTGTCACTCTTTCCCCCTCCCCCCCGTAGTGTCACTCTTTCCCCCTCCCCCCTTGTAGTGTCACTCTTTCCCCCTCCCCCCTTGTAGTGTCACTCTTTCCCCCTCCCCCCTTGTAGTGTCACTCTTTCCCCCTCCCCCCCGTAGTGTCACTCTTCCCCGTAGTGTCTCTTCCTCCTTCCCCGTGCTCTCACTCACCCTGCTGTCTCTTCCTTTTCACCGCACCGCGCAGGAACTGCTGCTGCAACATCCGGCGGCAGCAGGCGAATTTCTTAAAGAGGCGGCAGCCTCCGAACTTCTTAAAGTGTCCTGCCGCCACTTTAAGCAGTTCGGCGGCCGTCGCCACTTTAAGAAATTCGCCTGCTGCCGCCGGATGTTGCAGCAGCCGAACTTCTCATAGTGGTGGCTGCCGCCGCTTGGCTCTAAGTGGCCAAGGCGGCCCCGGAGCAGGCGGCCCACCGGGATTTTTCCCGGTATCCCGGTGGGCCAGTCCGGCCCTGTCCCTCCCCCTGCAGGGCGACATAGACAGAAGGAGGAAGGAGTCTGTCCCACCCCCTGCAGGGCGACATAGACAGAAGGAGGAAGGAGTCTGTCCCTTCCCCTGCAGGGTGACATAGACAGAAGGAGCTAGGAGTCTGTCCCTTCCCCTGCAGGATGACACAGACTACACTATGAGTCCGTCCCTCCCCCTGCAGGGTGACATAGACAGAAGGAGGAAGGAGTCTGTCCCTCCCCCTGCAGGGCAACATAGACAGAAGGAGGAAGGAGTCTGTCCCTCCCCCTGCAGGGTGACACAGACAGAAGGAGGAAGGAGTCTGTCCCTCCCCCTGCAGGGCGACATAGACAGAAGGAGGAAGGAGTCTGTCCCTCCCCCTGCAGGGTGACATAGACAGAAGGAGGAAGGAGTCTGTCCCTCCCCCTGCAGGGCGACATAGACAGAAGGAGGAAGGAGTCTGACCCTCCCCCTGCAGGGCGACATAGACAGAAGGAGGAAGGAGTCTGTCCCTCCCCCTGCAGGCCGACATAGACAGAAGGAGGAAAGAGTCTGTCCCTCCCCCTGCTGGGTGACACAGACAGAAGGAGCTAGGAGTCTGTCTCTCCCCCTACAGGGCGACACAGACAGGCACTATGAGTCCCTCCCTCCCCCTGCTGGGTGACACAGACAGAAGGAGCTAGGAGTCTGCCCTCCCCCCCCCCCTTACAGGGTGACACAGACAGGCACAATGAGTCTGTCCCTCCCCCTGCAGAGTGACACAGACAGAAGGAGCTGGGAGTCTGTCCCCCCCCCCCTGCAGGGTGACACAGACAGAAGGAGCTGGCAGTCTGCCCCTCCCCCTCCCTGGTAACACAGACAAATGTGGTTATAAATTGCCTCACATATAAAAAAAAAAAAACTACAGGAAAAGGGCGACTCACTTTGTTCATGGAGAAGCAGGTTCTATCCCAGTCCAGAGAGGCACCAAGGGATTTCAGCTGATGATAAAGTCTCCTTTCCTGATAAGACAAACAGTGTAATATTGAGAAACAGACATACCCGCAATACACAATGACATCCACAAGATGTCGCTCCAACGTACTCTTCCTTCTACTTCCACATGGTACCTAGAAATTCTTCTCGACCAAAGTCATGTCTAGAGTTGAGCGGACACCTGGATGTTTCGGGTTCAGCGGGTTCGGCTGAACTTTTAAAAAAAGTCCGGCTTCGGGCTCGAACTTGAGCCCGAACACGAGCCCAGAACCCCATAATAATAATGAGGGGGGGACCTAATGTCCCCTCCAGGTCCCCACCCATTGCCCGCGGGTGGGGACCTTAAAATAATAATGAGGGGGGGGCCTAGTGTCCCCCCCCCCCCGGTCATTACCCATTGCCCTCAGTTGGGGATCTTAAAATAATAATGAGGGGGGGACCTAGTGTCACATGTCCTCCAACTGTATGCATGTGTTGCAAGTTTGTTAACACATAGATCATGTTTTACACACAAGCAGCCACCACGTAGCTGGGGCTATAGGAAGTATACAGAGGTACAGCTGTGTCTGGAAAACACACACGATTAGGAAAATGACCGTGTGCTCTGCGTCAGTCACAGTGAGCGCAGGAGAGTCCTGTATGTTTTACCTTTCTTTTCACCTGGAGCTGTGTCGCTCTCCTACTTTATCACCTCTTTGTCCTTCCATTTCTGGTCATTTGTAGGTGAAACCTGCGAGGAAAAGGGACTTACAGAAACGGATGCATTTTTTAAACAGCAAGTGCGCCTCTGTGTACATGTACCAGATACAGAATGCCAAGTGTATTGGGAGTATGGAAACCTCAAGTTAAATTTGTCACCTAAACTAAAATCCTGACTGCCCACACTAGCTGAGTAAAAGTAATTTTTTTTTTTTTTGCTGCAGGAACCAATGAGAATAATGCCATTCAATGGAATTTCCTGTGTCTCTAGTGGTCATCAGAGAATGTGTTGCATCACAGGAAGTGACTAAATGAAACAAAACTTTATATGCTCAGTGTCTATATAATCAGTGCTGCCGCACCTGCAGTAAACATGCAGAGTAATCACTGGGGTGGGCTTGAGTCAAATATGAAAAATGGGATTTATGTAGAATGCCTGCATCAAATCACACAGGGATAAAAGCCTGTGTATTATACAAGAAGTGATCTACATCTTGCACCAAAGTGAGTTTAGTGATGAGACTGTCCCTATAACTTTGTAACCAGGGATCTCCTACAATTCTGCACTAATTTCCCAATGACCGAGGGTAATTACTTGACCACTATTGACCTGTGCAAGGGGTATTGGCAAATCCCCTTGGAGCCTGATGCTATTCCTAAGTCTGCATTCGTCACCCCATTTGGCTTGTACCAATTTAAGGTCATGCCATTTGGGATGAAGAATGCCCCAGGAGAAGGTTTTGGCATACAGTTCCTTTCGGTTTTGTTAAATAAAGAAAGCTGTGGCCTATTTAACTCCATACATGTCTCGTGTCATTATTGGGAGAAGGGTATGGGGTTTATAAGTAAGTAAGGAACATTCCCCTTTACATCATACAAGTCATGGAGGGGAGAGATACTTGCAATGATATAGGGGCATGATCGCTCTATGTGATGTTGTGAATCCGTGTATTCTGGATTGAGGGGAGATGTCTGTGTGATAGAAAAAAGTAGTCAATTCGTGAATATGTGTTGTGTGGATGTGAGTAAAAGGTGTAATCTTTGGCTGTGGGGTTAGTGATCCTCCACACATCAGCCAGTTGGGATGAGTGCAGTCCTTGCTTTGTGTTTTTTGAGGGAAGTTGCTCCAGTGGAGACATCCAGCTTCTGGTCCATTACCATGTTGAAGTCGCTTCCCATCACCACCAACCCCTCTGCAAACAGATCTAGTTTAGAAAGACTTTACACTAAGCCGGGGGGTAATGTGTTAGAGGCTTAGGAGAATAAACTCTTTCACAGGTGGGAGCTGAAATAGGGAGAGCAATTTGTGGTGTGCTAACGCCACCTTCTGACTGTGTACACGTTAAACATAATGTATATTCTGAACCTTTGTAACAAGACACGTTACCTGACCGTCAGACTTTTTTAGGTCACCTCAATCCTGTGGATGCGGCGGGGGCCTATGGGACCAGGGCCTCACACAACGTATGCTGTGAGGTCTGGAGAGATCCCAGGTGTTTTTAGCACTGTTGCCGATTAGTGTTGAGCGAACCCGAACCGCACTGTTCGGGTTTGTACCGAACATTACGTTTTTTGGACCCCGAACACGGACATTCTACTGTATGTTCGTGTTGGAGTTTGGGGTTCGGTGATTACATTGTATGTAATGCTATTGGCTTTCTATAAACCGAAACAGAGTCCCCATTCATAAGAATTTCTTATGAATGGGGACTCTATTTCGCTTTATAGAAAACCAATAGCATTACATGTATTCCATAAACAAAAGTCTAGAAATCGAAAGTCTAGAAACCGAAAGACTATTCCATGCATCCACTACCCTCTCAGTAAAGTAATACTTTCATTAGTCCCTGGCCTTATCTTATATCTAGCATAGCCTTATACCTATCCCACGCATGCTTAAACTCCTTCACTGTATTAACCTCTACCACTTCTGCTGGAAGACTATTCCATGCATCCACTACTCTCTCCTGATATTATTGTTAAACCTTTTCCCGTGTATTCCTGGATAGCCGTTAAATTACTGTATACTTCAATACAATACACGCGATCAAATTATTTTTAGGATTTTCCCCCTTTAATTGCACTTGCTAAATCTCGATGCCGCTGTCAGGGCACCCTTAATCTCGCTCAGGTCTTGGCTCTCATTGCTTGCCCGGTTTCCTGTCCTTGTTTGTTAAACACAGCCTTGGCTGCCGAGTAACCTCGGAATCCTGGCCATTGTGACTCAGTGGGATTCTGAAGATTCCGCAGATGGCTGGCACAGTCAGAGTGGTCAGTTGCTTGTAGGAGACACTCTGTGTGTGTGTGGCTGTGCATTCCTATCCGTTAGGATTCAGCCTGGATTTCCACATGGCCCAACTGCAATCTCCAACAGACTGCTACAAGGTCATCAAGGTGCTGGGCAGAGGGACTTTCGGAGAAGTTGTGAAAGGTAGGAAGAGAGGATCCGGTGAGCTGGTGGCTATTAAAATACTCCACCATGACGTGACCAGAAGATACATCACCGAAGACGAGATCAAGCTACTGAACGTCCTCCGGCAGGTGAATGCGGACAAGTTCCACTTCATAAAGTTCTACGAACATTTTTACGATGAGTCCAAGTGCTACCTGGTCTTTGAGCTCCTGCAGAAAAACCTCTTTGAGTACCAAAAGGAAATTAGGTTTGAGCCTCTACCGGCGAGACACATCCGGACCATCACCGCTCAGGTCTTGGAGGCCTTGTCCAAGCTCAAAGAGCTCTCCATCATCCATGCTGACTTGAAGCCCGAAAACATCATGCTAGTGGACCAGAAAAGGTACCCGTTCAGGGTTAAAGTGATTGATTTCGGCTCTTCTTATTTTTTTAGTGAGGTGCAGTACATGAAAGAGCCGTACATTCAGTCTCTGTTCTACAGGGCACCCGAGATCCTTCTGGGATTGCCCTTTTGCGAGAAAGTAGACATGTGGTCTCTTGGCTGCATCATTGCCGAGCTCCATCTTGGTTGTCCTCTCTACCCGGGGAGCAGCCAGTACGACCAGATACGTTACATCTGCGAGACCCAAGGTTTGCCCAGCAGCTATCTCCTGAACGCAGCTAGTAAGGCCCCATTATTTTTTAAAATGGTAACAGAATTGCCGGGAGGGACAAGATGGAAGCTCAAGACGGTGGACGAGTACCAAATGCAGGCCACAGTCAAACCCCTAGAGAGGAGGGAGTACATGCTGAACTCCTTGGACCAGATTGAATCAGTGCACTCTCCGAAGTCGGACTGTGCATATACAGAAGTCAACGGACACCATGATCGGAAGAACATGGTGCAACTCATTAAGTGTATATTGACTTGGGATTCCCATGAGCGAATAACTTCTAAAGCAGCTTTGAAACACCCATTTTTTACGCTGCCTCAGGAATACAACTGCACCAGAGAACATACCTATGGCCACACAGAGACTGTGCAGGACAAAAGCTGTGTGAGCCCTGTACAAAGGAACATGGAGAAGATGGATGTCCTCTGCCTGAGTGACTGTGAGGACAACCCGCAGTTCGGAGAAGTGCAGGAGTGCAACGAAGATGAGGAAACGGATGAGATTTCCCCATCAGTACAGGTGAGAAGGGAGGGATCAATGCAGACAACTGTCCTTTGCCGCCAAACCTAATCCTGTCCACTGTATCATAGATGGTTAAACATTTACGATGTTTTTAAGGGACTAATCATTGATTTTTATAGAGAATTAAAAAGAAAATGGACTGAGAATAATCTATATATTGTTTTAGCAAAACTACAAGTAAATGCGGAAATTAGGAGAAAAAATGTGTCTTAAAAGTGTCTCTGGTTTATGACATGTGTTTTGATATGCAAATTAAACCTTTCCCAGGTCATTTGCATATTAAGAGATTTTTTTCCCCCTGATTTAAGCATTTGCTGCAATTCTGAAAATGTATAGATTGTTTTCAACCATTTTTTACCTGCTACAGTATAAGCAGTGTTTAAGTGACACAGTCTATTGTCAAGGTTTATCAACGCAAGGTATTACCCAACAGTGTATACACCACCACCCAAAGGTCTATAAAGCCCAAATGTGTGGGCGGAGCCACAGAAGGGTGGGGCCATGAGGGATGGAGCCACAAAAGGGTGGGAAAATGCCAGATTGGATAAGACTAAATTAATTGCACGTGTAATGTTGGCACAATTTTTGTTAGCAGATTAAACCCCTCCACTACAGAGGAGAGTAGGCAAGTAGTGTAGGAGATCAAATTTACACTTCTAATTACACCAGTGCAATCTGTGTGCATGTACAGGTTTTTAAAATGCTAACAGAATCGCCGGAAGGGACAACGGTGGACGAGTGCCAAATGCAGGCCTCGGTCAAACCCCTAGAGAGGAGGGAGGAAATACTGAAATCCTTGGACCAGATTGAATCGGTGGACTCTCCCGAGTCAAATGCAGATGAAGAATTTGAAGATGTACACTCTCATCAGGAGCATGCTAGGGGGTGCTGGAGTGGGTGCTGGAGGGCACTATTTCGTCAAATCAGAGGATTTATCAGAAGGAGAAGACCCCGGGTAGAGCCCCTAAGATAGGTGGAAAAGTGGATAACTGGAGCACTTAAATTATAAATAAACAATATAATATGAAAAATATAATAAAATAATACTTTATCAAAAATCTTTTGAATAGTCTTCTTCTTTTTTGTTTCCGGTCTCAAGCCAAGATGTGTGCATATGCAGGAAAAAGAGATCACAAGAGAAAGTGTTTTGTATTAATGATAATATGGAACACCAAAACTGGACACAGAAAAAATAATAAATAAATGTATGTATACGTGGCAATAAGTAATTAATTGGTTAAATGTATATTTTAAAAGAGAGCCCAGCAAACTACAATGTATCACAAATTAATATGGATATTTATTTCACAAACAAATTAAAAATTAAAAAAACTTCATCAATACAGCAGAGTAATACATATAACCAAAGCAGCTAAATATATCTGCATACACAGTGTAAAAAATACATAGGAAATAGCTGAGAGGCAAATTGAAGACATATAAGTCTAACAAACGAAGAGACATGAAATATAGTCAAGAAAAGCAAACTTTGTTAGAAGGGCTTACGGGGAATTTTGGTGGGACCTAATGAAAGGACCCCACATAAAAAGCTGTGGGCGTCAAAGCGCCTAGTAGGATTAGCAGCAATCACCCGGTTCCTGGACTTTAAACTCTATTGCAGGGGGGAATTTTGTCCAGCTGAAGTCTTGAAGTCTTATCGTCTGACACAGCCCCACTTGGTGACTGGTTGAACCGGTCTTTTCAAACAAATCCTCAGCATACAGCAGGGTGAGGTCGGAGAATATCCGTAAGTATAGCTTCTCCCGATTTGAGAAGCACTTTTATTGGAAGCCTGGTGATGTGAAAATAGTTTTCTTAGCAAAATCTCAACACAGTAAAAAAAAAAGTACTTTGTTGATACCAAATATACATTCTTTTGGGTGACTGTCACATACAAGTCTCAATATGTACAGACTCTAGCTGTCAAGAAAAAAACAAAGGAAAGTATCATCTAGATCACATGGAAAAGGAAATCCAATAACATTAAAGGGTGAGAAAATAGTGCCCCCCCCCCCCCCCCCCCAATGTTGAGTTCCACCCTCTTGTGCCCAGCCCAACTAAAATCACAATTCCCAACAGTGCTTCGATAGGGAAGTGGCAGAGAAGGCCATGTGCCTCCTACATAATCTGACTTGAAATGGGAAAGACAGAGAGTAGGGCAGGCAAGCAATGTGTGTGCACTGCCCAGTGCAATCCTGGATGCCCAGGTATGGGGACTAAGAGAGAATACATATAACCTAACAACTATTGACCCTGAACAATAACCTGTTGTGTAATGCCAACCTATTGCAGGCATAAGAGGCAAGTTAGTCGATCGTCTAAGGCCTCACGCTAATGGGACCTCGCAGCTGCCAAACTCATCTAATTGTCTTTGATCTGACATGGGAGCTTAACGCAGCCGTTACTCTCCCTGTCATACCAACGTCGCAGGTTAAGAGCGATTCCTTTTTTCATTCTCGGTGTGCGCAATTGGAAGGCTTCACCCCCACTGTCAGCATCCGGTGCACATAGAAACGGGCAGCGGAAAAGCCAACACATCATTGTCTGTAAGAGCACTTTTAACTTTTAGACCCTCTCCTTCTGGCTGAGTGAGTAGTGAGTTTGTGCTGGTTGAGTGGTGATTGTGTGCTGGCTGAGTGTTTCTGTGCTGGCTGATTGTGTCTGTGAGTGTAAGTGTGCTGGCTGATTGTGTCTGTGGTCTGTTCTGGCTGAGTGTGTCTGAGTCTGTGCTGGCTGAGTGTTAGTATGTGTTGGCTGTGTGTGTCTGTTAGTCTGTGCTGGCTGATTGTGTCTGTGAGTGTTCGGGTTGGGTGTAAGTGTGCTTGCTGATTGTGTCTGTGATCTGTGCTGGCTGAGTGTTAGTGTGTGCTGGCTAAGTGTTAGTGTGTGCTGGCTGAGTATAGCTAAGTCTATGCTGGCTGATTGTGTCTGTGAGTGAATGTGTGCTGACAGGGTATATCTGTGAGTGAGTGTGTCCTGACTGAGTGAGTCTGTTATTGAGTGTGTGAGGGCAGATTGAGTCTGTGGCTGAGTGTGTCTGTGAGTGAGTGTGTGCTGGCTGAGTGAGTCTGTGAGTGAGTGTGTGCTGGCTGAGTATTTGTGATAAGCTATTTGGGGACAAAGAGGGTAGTGTCATGTTTAAGGACAGTTGTGGCCCCCCTGGTATAGGCTCTACGTGTCTGCTAGACATAGAGAGTTTAAACTAACACAATGCTTCAATGTATCCTGTGCATAGACAATATTACGGGTCTGTCCTTGCAAACTCGAGACTGTTGTCCACTATGTTATAGCTGGATCTATCGGAGGATTATAGAGAACCCTGGTTTCGGTTCCTGTTTGTTACATCCCATAAATCAGTTTCTGGGAGGTGAAGCACTTTGATATCAGTCAATCTTATATTGCTCTCTTTGACTACTTCTTTAGTGCTTGATACTACTAATATATTACTCTGTATCTGTCTTAGCCTGCTGGGTAAATAAATGGTAAAAAAGGACTCAGCATTCTTACACTGCACTCTATCCTCTTGATTTTCACATGGTTCCTATTTACTAGCCAGTATGGTTATGTATCAGGTAAATATAGCTTAAATGTGTTAGAATTGAGCCCCAGGAAGGAGGTCTCAGCCAATCAGGTGAGACCTTTCAACTCTCCTGATTGGCTGAGAGTTCAAAAGCCTCCCGTGATTGGCTCAGTCCCTCCTTCACACGTGGAGCTCAAAACAAAGAGATGCCTGGACCAGGTAAGTTAACCCCTTAACGACAGGTGACGTGCCAGGCACGTCACGGCAAATCGAGGACTTGCCGACAGGTGACGTGCCTGGCACGTCATGCACTAAATGGAGTAAAGAAAGCGACCAGCGGTCGCTTTCTTTACTCTAACGGTGTTGCTACAATGCCTCTAGGTAGAGGCATTGTGCAACACCCCCCAAATGTGCAGGGGCGCGCTACGATCACTCCACGGAGTGATCGTAGCAGCCATTTAAAAATGGCTGCGCCCGCTGCACACATGTGCTTAGAAAGCGAACGATCGTTCGCTTTCTAAGCATCTGCGGTGTTGTTAAAGTGCCTCGCTAGCGAAGCACTTAACAACACCTTCAGCTGCCCCAGAGCCGATGGTGGTCGCTCTCCTGAGCGACCCCATCGGCTCAGTAGAAGGGAACGCTGCCTATACAGGCAGCGCTTCCCTTCTAATGGCAAGAGCATCGGAAGTGAAAGTATTTCACTTCCGATCCTCTAGGGGGAGCCAATCGATGCCGGCACAACAGATCTATGTGATCTGTGTGCAGGCATGTATGGTAAGTGCTCTGATGAGCACTTACCATACTGTCAAAGGCAATATTAGTAAATATTGCCTTTGACAAGTATTGATCTGCCTCCCTCACCTTACTAGTTATAGTAAGGGAGAGAGACAGATCAGATAAAGTAAAAAAATAAAATAAAATAATAAAAAAAATATTTAATAAAATTTTAAACACCAAGGGCTTTTATAAAAGCCATTTAACCCCTTCCCTGCCATTGATCGCTGTGTACGCAGTGATCATACACAGCAGCACATTTTTTGCTGTCTGCATTTTTTAGGGGTTCATTTTTTTTTTACTGTAATAAATTACAGTATAAAAAAAAGCTCTTTTAAGAGAGATTAACCCCTTTCTTGCTGTAGATCACTGCCTAAGCAGCGATCTGACGCAAATGCAGCAATCTTGCTGCAGAAGCATTTTTACATTTTTTTTTACTTTTTTATTACACCCGTCACGTGTTAATTATACCCGCTAGGGGACTACGTTTAACGTAAAAAAATTTTTTTTAGCTGTCTGACCACATGTATAGCGATCAGTAACAGCTGATAAGTGACAAAGGCGGGTTGGCGTTTGCTTAGATGAGCATCACCATTCGTCTGGTTAGATCAATATTTGTAAATATTTGATCTGACCCGTGTAGATCTGCCTCCCTCTCACTTGAGTTTTAGTGAGGGAGGGAGACAGAGCTGTATAATTTAAGTTTTTAATTATAATATATTTAATAGAATTGAGACCCAAAGGCTTTTATAAAAGCCGTTTCCAGTATTTAACCCCTTCCCTGCAATTGATCGCTGTGTACGCAGTGATCTTACACAGCAGCACATTTTTTGCTGTCTGTGCATTTTTTTAGGGGTTATTTTTTTTTACTTTGATTTATTACAGTATATCAAAGGCTCTTTTAAGAGCTATTAACCCCTTCCTTGCCGTATATCACTTCCTAAGCAGCACATATGGTCACTGCCTAAGCAGTGCATATGGTCACTGCCTAAGCAGCGCATATGGAGCAATCTAGTCGCAGAAGGATTTTTTTTTGCTATCAGCATTTTTTTTGTCAGACTCGCTAGGGGTTAGTTATACCCACTAGGGGATTACGTGTATTCCTTTTGAAGCTGTCTGAACGCGTGTATAGCGATCAGTAACAGCCGATCAGTGGCAAAGGTGGTTTGGTGATTTCTCAGATGAGCATCACCATTCGTCTGGTTCGTAAATATTGTTCTGACCCATATGGATCTGCCTCCCTCTCCTCACTTGAGTTTTAGTGAGGGAAAGAGACAGATCTGTATAACATAATTTTTTAGTCCCAAGGGCTTTTATAAAAGCCATACCCTTTGTATAGTGTAGTGTATTAACCCCTTCCCTGCCACTGATCACTGCACAGCAGAACCTTTTTTCTTGTCTGTGCATTTTTAGGGGTTAATTTTTTTGTACAGTACTACAAAGGCTCTTATAAGAGCTATTAACCCCTTCCTTGCTCTACATGTTCAAATTCCAAGTTTGAAAATCAAAAAGCGCACCTCTCAAATGTAGCCTTTCAACACCCAACAAAGCTGACAAAGCTATGCATGGGTGGTATCCCTGTGCTCGGGAGATGTTGCTGAACATATATTGTGGTATTGTTTGTCAGTGACACATACCGAAATATGTGAATTTGTGTCTAAAGTGCAATGTATGTGGGAAAAAATACACAATAAAATGACTACCACAAACTTTGACAAAGGCTGGTGGTAGAATTGGTGCATGGAAAGTGTTAAAATAACACCATTTAAAATAGCCTAGGGTGTCTACTTTTACAAAATATATACTTTTTGGGGTAAAATACACTGTCCTACTTTAAAAAAAAGTCCCAAATGAAAGATGGGCTCAGGCTGGCTACACGTCAATATTCCAAGTTGAAAATGCGCACCTTCACAATGTGGCCCTTTTAGCCCCCAAACAACCCAACAAACCTATGCATGGGTGGTATCCCTGTACTCAGGAGATGTTGTTGAACACATATTGGGTTATTGTTTGGCAGTGACACATACCAAAATCTGTGAATTTATGTCTAAAATACAATATTTGTGAAAAAAAAACACACAAAAATTACTACCACAAACTTTGACAAAGGCTGGTGGTAGAATTAGTGCATGGAAAGTGTTAAAATACCACCATTTGAAATAGCGTAGGGTGTCTACTTTTAAAAAATATATGGGTTGATGGGGTAAAATACACTGGCTGGTTTCAAATATGTCCCAAATGGGACATGGGTGCAGGCGGTCTGCATGTCAAAATTTCAATTTGGAAAACCAAAAACTGCACCTACCAAATTTGGCCTTTTACCCCCCAAACAACCCAACAAACCTATGCATGGGTGGTATCCCTGTACTCAAGAGATGTTGTTGAACACTTATTGGGGTGTTATTTGGCAGTGACACATACCAAAATCTGTAAATTCATGTCTGAAGTACAAGGTTTGTGAAAAAAAAACACAAAAAAATTACTACCACAAACTTTGACAAAGGCTGGTGGAAGAATTAGTGCATGGAAAGTGTAAAAATACCACCATTTGAGATAGCCTAGGGTGTCTACTTTTAAAAAATATATGGGTTGATGTGGTAAAATACACTGGCTGGTTTCAAATATGTCCCAAATGGGACATGGGTGCAGGCTGTCTGCATGTCAAAATTTCAAATTGGAAAACCAAAAACTTCACCTCCCAAATTTGGCCTTTTACCCCCCAAACAATCCAACAAACCTATGCATGGGGGGTATCCCTGTACTCAAGAGATGTTGCTGAACACTTATTGGGGTGTTATTTGGCAGTGACACATACCAAAATCTGTAAATTCATGTCTGAAGTACAAGGTTTGTGAAAAAAAAAAAAAATAATTACTACCACAAACTTTGACAAAGGCTGGTGGTAGAATTAGTGCATGGAAAGTGTTAAAATACCACCATTTGAGATAGCCTAGGGTGTCTACTTTTAAAAAATATATGGGTTGATGGGGTAAAATACACTGGCTGGTTTCAAATATGTCCCAAATGGGACATGGGTGCAGGCTGTCTGCATGTAAAAATTTCAAGTTGGAAAACAAAAAACTGCACCTCACAAATTTGGCATTTTAGCCCCCAAACAACCCAACAAACCTATGCATGGGTGGTATCCCTGTACTCAGGAGAAATAGTAGAATCTATTTAGCATGTTTTTTCGTTCGCTATTGTCGATGAGGAGAAGTTGTTTCAAATAAAAACAAAGAAATTTGTGTATTTTTTTTTTTTTTACCATATTTTATTATTTTTTTTTTAATAATATGATAAGATATGATCAAAAATATGGCATCCATAGAAAGCCCTTTTTGTCCCGATAAAAACAATATATAATATGTGTGGGTACAGCAAATGACGAAGAAGAAAATTACTGCTAAACACAAACAGCACAGAAATGTTAAAATAGCCATTGTCCAGAAAGGACAAAAATGTTTCAAAGGCTCTGTCCTTAAGGGGTTAAACAGTTAGACACAGTGTCTGTGTATGTATGTGAGTGTGTGGATAAAGGGGTTAACTCCTCTGATACTGCCTGTAACTGTCTAGCTTCTTAAGCGGTTAACTCCTCTGACACTGCCTCTATCTGTCTAGCCACCCAAGGGGTTAACTCCTCTGATAAAACCAGGGGGGGGGGGGGGGGGTCAGGAAGGCGCAATATCAAGTTGAATAAGCTGTTGGTTTCAAATGCACATGTAGATATAGTCCAATGTTTAAAACAGAGTCCAATTCAGTGGATGAAGGAAATGGCTACTGCTGGAGGATACACTGGAAACAAATATTGGAAACAAATAACTGCATTAACTCAACGCGTTTCGCTGGAACAGCTGTCACAGCTTCATCTAGGTTTGCCACCTTTTACTCAAAAAAAGAGAGAAGGGCCATGAGAGGTGGAGCCACAAAGGGGGCGGATTATCACTGAAATTATATATATTATTTGTATATCATGCCAGTGAGGAACGTGTGTATATATATAAATATAAAATATATATATTTGTATATGCCAGTATTTCGCCCATCAATATGCCATTCTTTTGCCATTTAATATTACAGTATTTTGCCCCTAAACATGCAATTCTTTTCCCATTTTAATATGCCAGGATTTTGCCCCTCAATATGCAAGGATTTTGACTGTGGCATATTACTGGGGGATCAGGCTGGGCATATTACTGGTCATTTACACTGGCATATTACTGGTCAATTAAACGGTGGCATATTACTGGACGATTAAACGGTGGCATATTACTGGGGGATCAGGCTGGGCATATTAATGGGCAATTATGTTGGGCATATTACTGGGCAATTATGCTGGGCATATTACTGGGCAATTAAACTGTGACATATTCCTGGGCAATTAAATGGTGGCATATTACTGGGCATTGATGCTGGGCATATTACTGGGCATTTACACTGTGGCATATTTCTGGGCAATTATGCTGGGCATATTACTGGGCAATTACACTGGCATATTACTGGGCAATTACACTGGTAAATGACTTGGCTATTACGCTGGGCATATTATTGGGAAATTACACTGTGGCATATTACTGGGCAATTATGCTGGGCATATTACTGGGCAATTACACTGTGGAATATTACTGGGCAATTATGTTGGGCATATTACTGGGCAATTACACTGTGGCATATCACTGGACAATTATGCTGGGCATATTACTGGGCAATTACTTTGTGGCATATTACTGGGCAATTACACTGTGGCATATCACTGGACAATTATGCTGGGCATATTACTGGGCTATTACTTTGTGGCATATTACTGGGCAATTAAACTGTGGCATATTACTGGGGGATCAGGCTGGGCATATTACTGGGCAATTACACTGGCATATTACTGGGAAATTAAACTGTGGCATATTACTGGGCAATTAAACAGTGGAATACTGGGCAATTAAAGAGTGGGATGTTACTGGGGGATCAGGCTGCACATAGTAATGGGCAATTATGCTGGCCATATTACTGGGCAATTAAATGGTGGCATATTACTGGGCAATGATGCTGGACATATTACTGGGTAATTACACTGTGGCATATTACTGGGCAATTATGCTGGGCATATTGCTGGGCAATTACAGTGGCATATTACTGGGCAATTAGGCTGTGGAATATTAATGGCCAGGCTAATAGTGGCATATTAATGGCCAGGCTAATAGCGGCATATTAAAGGTCAGGCTAATAGTGGCATATTAATGGGAAAATTGACTCTAGCCATTGTGATGCTGTGGCATGTTCTGTGGGGCAAAATAACATGTACTATGAGGCAAAGTGTCACTGTGGTGTGTTCTGCAGGGGCAAAATTACATTGTGGTATGTTCTGGGGGGCAAATTGACATTGTGGCATGCCAAAACGTGTGGGTGCAAAGTGCTGTGGGTGCTGTGTTAAGTTCTTTAGGTGCATCGTGGGTGCAGAGGAAGGGATAAAATAAGAAATTAACAATTTTTCAATAACATTTTTATTACATATAAAACCGTTGAATACAATATTAAAAAGTTCATATAAGTATAAATGCAACTAGTTATATACATATATTTGGGGTCCACCTCAAGCTTTTGAAAAGGATGGTAATATTTAATAATTGAATGTGTTTTTGTGGTCAGAAATGTAATATTACTTTGCTGAGAGGGTGGTGGGTGCATGGAATAGTCTTCCAGCATAAGTGGTAGAGGAGGAGTTTGAGCATTAATCGGATAGGTATAAGGTTATCCTAGATATAAGATAAGGCCAGGGACTAATGAAAGTATTACTTTACTGAGAGGGTAGTGGATGTATGGAATAGTCTTCCTGTAGAGGTGGTAAAGGTTAATACAGTGAAGGTTTAATCATGCATGGGATAGGTATAGGGCTATATATAAGATAAGGCCAGGCAGTATTACTTTACTGATAGGGGGGTGGATACATGAAATGGCCTTCCAGCAGAAGTGGTAGGTTCATATTAATGTATGTTTATGGTGTACACACAGCTCTCTGACTGAAGGCCATCTGCACCATGTCTTACTATATTTCATGTAATGCACCTGCCTGATGTAGATGTTGTGCTGTGAGTGTAAAGTTGGTGGGAACTTGGTGATATAATCTACACTGTGACAAATAGGTGGAGTTACATTATGCTAATTATATTGTATGGGCGGGTTTTTTGAAAGGAGGTGTGGTCAATTGGAAGATAAGCTGCAAAATGTCCCTGGAAAAAATTTTCACATGTTGGTAACTATGCAACAGATACATTCACAGCACAACATCTACATCAGGCAGGTGCATTTTATCACTTTCACATGAAATATAGTAAAACCTGGTGCAGATGTGCTTCAGTCAGAGAGCTGTGTCTACACCATAAAACATACATTAGTATGAACCTACCACTTCTGCTAGGAGGCCATTCTATGTATCCACTCCCCTATCAGTAAAGTAATACTGCCTGGCCTTGTCTTATATCTAGGATAGCCTTATACCTAGCCCTTGCATGCTTAAACTCCTTCACTGTATTAACCTCTACCATTCATACTGGAAGACTATTCCATGCATCCACTACCCTCTCAGTAAAGTAATATTTTCATTAGTTACTGGCCTTATCTTATATCTAGGATAACCTTTTACCTATTGCATGCATGCTTAAACTCGTCACTGTATTAACCTCTACCACTTCTATTCCATGCATCCACTACCCTCTCTGTAAAGTAATACTTTAATTAATCCCTGGAATTATCTTATATCTAGGATAGCCTTATTCATATACCATGCATGATTAAACTCCTTCATGTATTAACCTTTAACACCTCTACTGGAAGACTGTTCCATACATCCCCTACCCTCTCTGTAAAGTAATACTTTCATTAGTCCCTGGCCTTATCTTATATCTAGGATAACCTTATACCTCTCCCATTAATGCTTAAACTCTTCCTCTACCACTTATGCTGGAAGACTATTCCATGCACCCACCACCCTCTCAGTAAAGTAATATTACAACAATAACATTAAAATATTAAATATTTCCAGCCTTTTGAAAAGCTTGAGGTGGACCCCAAACAAATGTATATAACTAGGTGCATTTATACTTATATGAACTTTTCAATATTATATTCAACTATTTTATATGTAATAAAAATGTTATTGAAAAATTGTTCATTTCTTATTTGTATCCCTTCCTCTGCACCCACATTGCACCTAAAGAACTTAACACAGCACCATATAGCCACCACCGCACTTTGCACCCACATGTTTTGGCATGCCACAATGTCAATTTGCCCCCCAGAACATACCACAGTGTAACTTTTCCCCTGCAGAACATGCCACAGTGACACTTTGCCTCATAGTACATGTTATTTTGCCCCACAGAACATGCCACAGCCTGGAATATATCTATATATATATGTATATATATATATATATATACATACACACACTCCAAAGGGATTATACTATATACCAGATCTGAGAATAACGAACTGGATACAGAATGGGATTAAAACTATTGGAGAATTGTACTCTAATGGGGATATGATACCTTTCTCCACACTTAGAACAAGATTTTACTTAGAACACTCAGAATTCTTTAAGTATTTACAAATAAGGCATGTGCTGAGCGGTAATAATGGAATACAGATAACAGGATTAGATAAGAGCTCAAAGATGATGGAGTTAGCCGGAAAAGCCCCATATGTTAAAAAAGCAATCTCTGTGGGATATAACTTGTTGAATAGTTCAGATAGCTCACAAAAATTATCATTTTTGATGAAATGGGAACAACAACTTAATATAAATATAGAAACAAAAATATGGTTTAATTCCATAACAAAGTTACAAGGAGTTTCTAAGAATATATCACATTTCGAAACTGTTAGGAAGGTCTTATACCATTGGTACTATGTGCCCACTAAGCTATCAAAAATGTACACAACAACATCCCCACTATGTTGGAGGCAATGTGGCCAAAATGGTAATATGGCACATATATGGTGGCACTGTCCAAAATTGCAGAAGTTTTAGCAGGGGATTCATACACTCTTAGAAGAAATATTCTCAACACGTTTGCCATTTACACCTGAATTCATATTATTAAATATAATACCTGAAAAACTTACAAAGAATAAAAGTAAACTTGTATTGCAAATTTTGACCACTGCAAAGGTATCTATAGCAAGAGCCTGGAAAAACCAGGAACCACCAATATGTAAGGATGTAGAGAGTTTGTTGAATACTAACAGGGTTTATGAGAAAATGGCGCACAGAATGGTAAATACATTGAATAATTTTAATGAAATATGGGGTCCGTGGGATAGATATCAATGTGACAAGATGAATATTAATGGGTCAGAGGGAAATACAAGTCCAAGAGATATAGTTTGGAGGAGACAGGCTCTAAGGGTAATACAAATAATTTGATAGAAAGAAAGTAGAAATCTAGGTAGGAGCTAGAAAAGGTATTAGGAATAATAAAATGGGGAAAACGGGGGGATAGGTGGCCCTAGATGAGATACATGTAGTTAAATATGAGAGGATAGGTTTGATGGATGTTTTTTTCTTGAGTGTAGGATGTCTATTGTATTGTTTTCTTTTTACTGTAGTAAAGTGTTAATACCTTATCCCTGATTATGAGGGAGGGTTAATGAAATTATAATATTTTTTACAGTATTTATGTAATATCAGGGCATACAAAATGAAAGGATGAAGCATCAAGACTGAGGGAGAAGAGGAAAGGGGAGAGGAGATACTAACAGGGTAAACAAGATAAAAATAAAAGTGTAAAGAGTAATAGGTAAAGCTCTTTTAGGAAATTTATGACCCCCTGAAGTAAATACGGAGAATATGTAATATCTCTGATCTTGATGCTTTGTTTTTATAGGAACTTATCTTCCCTTTTTTCTCTGTTCTTCTTGTATGGATATGTATCTGAATGATGTATTGTTTTGTATGTTCTAAATGCTAATTTTTATATGAAAATATAATAAAGATTAAATTATAAAAAAAGAAAGTAATAATTTACTGATAGGGTAGTGGATGCATGAAAAAGTCTTCCAGTAGAAGTGGTAAAGGTTAATACAGTGAAGGAGTTTAAGCATGCATGGGATAGGTATAAGGCTATCCTAGATATAAGATAAGGTCAAGGACTAATGAAAGTATTACATTACTGAGAGGGTAGTGTGTGCATGGAATAGTCTTATAGTAGAAGTGGTAGAGGTTAATACAGTGAAGGAGTTTAACCCCTTCATGACGTTAGGACGTGCTATGCCGTCCTGAAAAATATTGCCTTGAAGACGTTAGGACGGCATAGCACGTCCTGCATTAAAATGAATAGTGCACACATATGCACTATTCAAAACCGGCTTTTCCGCAACCTGACACTGCCTGGCCACTTAGGCAGTCTCCCAGCCGTGAATCGCCGTCTTCACAGCCATGTGATCGCGGTGATTTGCCAAATCCCGCGATCACATGGCTCCTCAAGTACCCGCCCCGTATTGGCTGCTAAAATGAACAGCGTGCTTTCTGCAAGCTGTTCAAGCAGTTTGAAGATAATCAGAGACTACTGCCAGTCTCCGATTATCTTCAAGCTGCTTGAACAGTGTGCAGAAAGCACGCTGTTCATTTTAGCAGGTAATACAGGGCGGGTACTTGAAATCCCGCAATCACATGGCTCCTTTCAGTACCAGCCCCGTATAAGGCTGCAGGGCGACACAGATAGAAGGAGCTAGGAGTCTGTCCCTCCCCCTGCAGGGCGACACAGACAGAAGGAGCTAGGAGTCTGTCCCTCCCCCTGCAGGGCGACACAGACAGAAGGAGCTAGGAGTCTGTCCCTCCCCCTGCTGGGTGACACAGGCAGAAGGAGCTAGGAGTCTGTCTCTCCCCCTACAGGGCGACACAGACAGGCACTATGAGTCTGTCCCTCCCCCTGCAGGCCGAAATAGACAGAAGGAGGAAGGAGTCTGTCCCTCCCCCTGCAGGGCAACATAGACAGAAAGAGGAAGGAGTCTGTCCCTTCCCCTGCAGTCAACACAGACTACACTATGAGTCCGTCCCTCCCCCTGCACGGCGACATAGACAGAAGGAGGAAGGAGTCTGTCCCTCCTCCTGCAGGGAGACATAGACAGAAGGAGGAAGGAGTCTGTCCCTCCCCCTGCAGGATGAAACAGACTACACTATGAGTCCGTCCCTCCCCCTGCAGGGTGACATAGACAGAAGGAGGAAGGAGTCTGACCCTCCCCCTGCAGGGCGACACAGACAGGCACTATGAGACTCTCCCTCCCCCTGCAGGCTGACATAGACAGAAGGAGGAAGGAGTCTGTCCCTCCCCCTGCAGGGTGACATAGACAGAAGGAGGAAGGAGTCTGTTCCTCCCCCTGCTGGGTGACATAGACAAAAGGAGGAAGGAGTCTGTCCCTCCCCCTGCAGGGTGACACAGACAGGCACTATGAGTCTGTCCCTCCCCCTGCAGGGAGACATAGACAGAAGTAGGAAGGAGTCTGTCCATCCCCCTGCTGGGTGACACAGGCAGAAGGAGCTAGGAGTCTGTCTCTCCCCCTACAGGGCGACACAGACAGGCACTATGAGTCTGTCCCTCCCCCTGCAGGCCAACATAGACAGAAGGAGGAAGGAGTCTGTCCCTCCCCCTGCAGGGCGACATAGACAGAAGGAGCTAGGAGTCTGTCCCTCCCCCTGCAGGGTGACACAGACAGAAGGAGCTAGGAGTCTGCCCCTCCCCCTGCAGGATGACACAGACTACACTATGAGTCCGTCCCTCCCCCTGCAGGGTGACATAGACAGAAGGAGGAAGGAGTCTGTCCCTCCCCCTGCAGGGCGACATAGACAGAAGGAGGAAGGAGTCTGTCCCTCCCCCTGCAGGGCGACATAGACAGAAGGAGGAAGGAGTCTGTTCCTCCCCCTGCTGGGTGACATAGGCAGAAGGAGGAAGGAGTCTGTCCCTCCCCCTGCAGGGTGACACAGACAGGCACTATGAGTCTGTTCCTCCTCCTGCAGGCCGACATAGACAGAATGAGGAAGGAGTCTGTCCATCACCCTGCTGGGTGACACAGGCAGAAGGAGCTAGGAGTCTGTCTCTCCCCCTACAGGGCGACACAGACAGGCACTATGAGTCTGTCCCTCCCCCTGCAGGCCAACATAGACAGAAGGAGGAACGAGTCTGTCCCTCCCCCTGCATAGCGACATAGACAGAAGGAGCTAGGAGTCTGTCCCTCCCCCTGCAGGGTGACACAGACAGAAGGAGCTAGGAGTCTCTCCCTCCCCCTGCAGGGTGACACAGACAGAAGGAGGAAGGAGTCTGTCCCTCCCCCTGCAGGATGACACAGACTACACTATGAGTCCGTCCCTCCCCCTGCAGGGTGACATAGACAGAAGGAGGAAGGAGTCTGACCCTCCCCCTGCAGGGCGACATAGACAGAAGGAGGAAGGAGTCTGTCCCTCCCCCTGCAGGGCGACATAGACAGAAGGAGGAAGGAGTCTGTCCCACCCCCTGCAGGGCGACATAGACAGATGGAGGAAGGAGTCTGTCCCTTCCCCTGCAGGGTGACATAGACAGAAGGAGCTAGGAGTCTGTCCCTTCCCCTGCAGGCCAACATAGACTACACTATGAGTCCGTCCCTCCCCCTGCAGGGCGACATAGACAGAAGGAGGAAGGAGTCTGTCCCTGCCCCTGCAGGCCGACATAGACAGAAGGAGGAAGGAGTCTGTCCCTCCCCCTGCTATGTGACACAGACAGAAGGAGCTAGGAGTCTGTCTCTCCCCCTACAGGGCGACACAGACAGGCACTATGAGTCCGTCCCACCCCCTGCTGGGTGACATAGACAGAAGGAGGAAGGAGTTTGTCCCTCCCCCTGCAGGGCAACATAGACAGAAGGAGGAAGGAGTCTGTCCCTCCCCCTGCTGGGTGACACAGACAGAAGGAGCTAGGAGTCTGCCCTCCCCCCCCCCCTTACAGGGTGACACAGACAGGCACAATGAGTCTGTCCCTCCCCCTGCAGGGTGACACAGACAGAAGGAGCTAGGAGTCTGTCCCCCCCCCCCCCCCTGCAGGGTGACACAGACAGAAGGAGCTGGGAGTCTGCCCCTCCCCCTCCCTGGTGACACAGACAAATGAGGTTATAAATTGCCTCACATATAAAAAAAAAAAAAAACTACAGGAAAAGGGCGACTCACTTTGTTCATGGAGAAGCAGGTTCTATCCCAGTCCAGAGAGGCACCAAGGGATTTCAGCTGATGATAAAGTCTCCTTTCCTGATAAGACAAACAGTGTAATATTGAGAAACAGACATACCCGCAATACACAATGACATCCACAAGATGTCGCTCCAACGTACTCTTCCTTCTACTTCCACATGGTACCTAGAAATTCTTCTCGACCAAAGTCATGTCTAGAGTTGAGCGGACACCTGGATGTTTCGGGTTCAGCGGGTTCGGCTGAACTTTTAAAAAAAGTCCGGGTTCGGGCTCTAACTTGAGACCTAACACGAGCCCAGAACCCCATAATAATAATGAGGGGGGGACCTAATGTTCCCTCCAGGTCCCCACCCATTGCCCGCGGGTGGGGACCTTAAAATAATAATGAGGGGGGGGCCTAGTGTCTCCCCCCCCCCCCCGGTCATTACCCATTGCCCTCAGTTGGGGATCTTAAAATAATAATGAGGGGGGGACCTAGTGTCACATGTCCTCCAACTGTATGCATGTGTTGCAAGTTTGTTAACACATAGATCATGTTTTACACACAAGCAGCCACCACGTATCTGGGGCTATAGGAAGTATGCAGAGGTACAGCTGTGTCTGGAAAACACACACGATTAGGAAAATGACCGTGTGCTCTGCGTCAGTCACAGTGAGCGCAGGAGAGTCCTGTATGTTTTACCTTTCTTTTCACCTGGAGCTGTGTTGCTCTCATACTTTATCACCTCTTTGTCCTTCCATTTCTGGTCTTTTGTAGGTGAAACCTGCGAGGAAATGGGACTTACAGAAACGGATGCATTTTTTAAACAGCAAGTGCGCCTCTGTGTACATGTACCAGATACAGAATGCCAAGTGTATTGGGAGTATGGAAACCTCAAGTTAAATTTGTCACCTAAACTAAAATCCTGACTGCCCACACTAGCTGAGTAAAAGTAATTTTATTTTTTTTTGCTGCAGGAACCAATGAGAATAATGCCATTCAATGGAATTTCCTGTGTCTCTAGTGGTCATCAGAGAATGTGTTGCATCACAGGAAGTGACTAAATGAAACAAAACTTTATATGCTCAGTGTCTATATAATCAGTGCTGCCGCACCTGCAGTAAACATGCAGAGTAATCACTGGGGTGGGCTTGAGTCAAATATGAAAAATGGGATTTATGTAGAATGCCTGCATCAAATCACACAGGGATAAAAGCCTGTGTATTATGCAAGAAGTGATCTACATCTTGCACCAAAGTGAGTTTAGTGAAGAGACTGCCCCTATAACTTTGTAACCAGGGATCTCCTACAATTCTGCACTAATTTCCCAATGACCGGGGGTAATTACTTGACCACTATTGACCTGTGCAAGGGGTATTGGCAAATCCCCTTGGAGCCTGATGCTATTCCTAAGTCTGCATTCGTCACCCCATTTGGCTTGTACCAATTTAAGGTCATGCCATTTGGGATGAAGAATGCCCCAGCTACTTTTCAAAAATAATAAGAGAAATAAACACAGGTCTAGAAAGAGTTACCTGAGATAAAGAATTAAAATAAGGGATAAAGAGAGAGGAGAAAGGGGGAGAAGAAAGGGAAAAAAAATATATAGGAGAAGCTGGAAGGAAATAAGCGGTGGTGGGGGGTGGGGGGAATACTCTGCATCTGGGGAGCACATTGTCAAGTAAGGATGTATGAGATGCGAGAGTACATGGTTCCAAAACGGACCAGGAGAAGAGAGTGAGGAGAGAGGGAGAAAGGAGGAGAAAAAAATGGGTGGGAAGAAAGGAGGAAAGAGAAGGTAAAGAGAAAATAGGAAGAAGAAGAAAAGGGAAGAAAGAAGGAAGGAAAGGATATAAGAAACGATAAGGGAAGATAGAACTCCCGAGTTAAACATAGATGATACTAAAACCTCTCCTATAGATAGTGGACAAGAGGAAGGATAGTGGGGAGAGAGATTGAGAAAGGGCGAGCCATGTATGACCGCATATGAGTAGAAAGTATGTCTTAGTTATGTATTACTTATGTTTTTTGCACTTTTTGATGTAATGCCTTTGTAATTGTATGTAAATGGAAACTATTTATACACTTTTGATATTTTCATATTAAAATTAAAAAAAATTGTGTAGTTGAATCAGTCTAATACTTGTTCTCTTTTGTTTCCCACCCTCCCATCCCAAGGCAAGCACATCGGTGGGCGACCGTAAGCGCCAAGATGTCATCACTTTGAAAATTAAAGCGAAAGCTTGCTTGTCGCACAGCGGGATCCAGGGACGTGTCTGACTGCCAGTTCATGGAGTCAAGAAGGAATTTTTCTCCCACTGTGGAGCCAATTGGCAAAACTTTTATAGGGTTTTTTTCGCCTTCTTCTGGATATTTTCTGGCATTTCATTAGGTGCAGATTGGGGGGGTTCCTTCTTGCAGTAATGCGCCACTCACTACTTCTGGGGATAGCAAAAATACCCTGCAGGTTGAGATGGGCGCGATTTGGGTACTGACGGTGTGGTCGGGCCCATGCGGTGGAAGCGGAGCCAGCAGGTTGGTTGTGGATACAAAGGCGGGAACAGATTGTGTGGTCGGGACCGCCGCTGGGGCACGGTTATGGCTACTGCAGAACGCAAAAACATGTTGGGCAGTGATGGCTCCATGGCTGTGTCCTGTGGAGTGACGTACCCAGGCAGCCGCGTGGGGGCACGTGAGTTGGGGGGGTCACGGGAATCAAGGAAAGGGGGGGTTCAAGGCCAGCAGATGTTCCTGGCCGTCCCGGGATACCCCATGGGGCTTGACAAGTGGTTGAGCCAGGGAAGGCAGCCTGGTGAAGGCTGGACCAGTTGTCATGTGCACTGCAGGCAAGTGGAGCTCAGCGTAGCTGCCTCCAGGTAGTATTGGGTTTGGGGGACTCCACCCTTTATGTTATAAATAAATGACTTGCAACCATATCAAGTGTCCTGGTTTTATTCAAGTATTGTATGGGGTAGTTAAAGGTTGATTTTCTCCATCGGGAAACCGATAAGGCATGGGAGCTTACTGACTCTGCACCTCTGTCCCAGGCTATGTGTAAAGACTGTCTAGCACAGCTAGGCATGAGAGGTATCTGACTCTGCACCTCTGTCCCGGGCTATGTATAAAAACTATCTAGTACAACTGGGCATGAGAGGTTATTTGACTGTGCATCTCAGTCCCGGGCTATGTGTAAAGACTGTCTAGTACAGCCGTGCATGAGAGGTTATCTGACTCTGCACATCTCTCCAAGGCTATGTGTAAAGACTGTCTAGTACAGCTGTGCATGAGAGGTTATCTGGCTCTGCACCTCTGTCCCGGACAAGATTGGCCTAATGGCTCTTTTCTGCCACTAACACAGTCTAAATATTTCTGTAAACATGTGTTTTTATTCTTGATATGAGCACTCGGTGCCTGGTAGTCACTGGAAGTGAAGTGATGCCTGGTTGGTGCATTTTAAATGTCCATTGCATCACTTCGGGGGAGGGGTTACATGGTGCGTGTGATCCCTGAAGTGATTCCCATATTTTGCAATTTATTTCCCAGTCTCTGTAGCTGAGTCACTGCATCCTGCCAACTAGTTGCCCGCTGCGTCACTTCTGGGTGGCGGTCACATGGTGCGTGTAGCTGGGTCACTGCATCCTGCCAACACAATGGCAGCCGTGTCATGCATTGCGGGGTCACAGGCTCCTGGTGACCCTTTAATGAGTGTGATGGAGACTTGCTATGCACTGGGTTCCCAGCATATAGAGAGAGGGCTGGATCCTTACGATTTTATTGTAGCTACCACTGTTTCACCTGTGTTGTTGGGGGCTGGTCAGGGCTCTGATCTTCCCATTTGCCTGTGCATACTTTTGATTCCTTTTAAAATGGTTTTAGATCATTGCTTGATCACTGTCAGCCGGGTAGGGCTCCAGTGCTCCCTTTTTACGGTGGGGGCCCCGGGTTTGCACCCCCACACTGTTTTGTTTGCACCCTCTGCTGTTGGTTTGTCTGCTCTGTCCCCTGTCACTGCGGTTGCTTCTGCTGCACCTCCCACGGTCTCGCCCGTCTCTGCACCTGATTTGCTTGCGTCTGTGGTGTTAGCTATCCCGGAAGTTTTGGGCAACGTACCCCCTGCCGATAAGGACGCTGACAAAGATATAATTTGGCTGGCTGACTTGGCTAGGGGTGAAATGTATTTTTGCTATGAGACTCCGTTAGGGGCTCATATAAAATCTACTGTAAAGGAGGCTATTTGGAAGAGGGGAAAAGAGAAGAGACCGGGAAAAAACAAAAGCCGGCTCCACCTTAAAGATAAATCATTCCTTTTGTAACAGTAATCGGAGATGAGGTGCTGTGTCCGGCTGTGCAGATAGCCAAATGTACAAACCAGAAACAAAGAAAAATAGGACGTTGGCACTCTCCAATCCGAAGTATAAACAAAGTATTTATTAATCCAAGAAAACCGACCAAACAAAAAATATTCATGTATTCAGTGGAACATGTGCAGGAGTGCAGACAGGAGATAGATTGCCTTACGCGTTGCGTGCCTATGATTAAGTGCCAGTAGGCACGAAACGCGTAAGGCAATCTATCTCCTGTCTGCCTATATCCAGACCATGAATGGCAGGATTGTATCGGATTGCAGAGATAAGTGGTTCTAGTACCAAAACAAAGAGTAATGGTGATAAAGGGCATCCCTGACGTTTACCATTCGACAGGGTGAGTGGGTCTGAGAGGGCTCCGTTCACCCTGATCCGCGCAGACAGGGCGTGATACAGGGCGTTCGTCCAATTATACATAGCGAGACCTATATGTCGTAGAACTGCCCCCAAGAATGGCCAACTCACCCTGTTGAATGCTTTCTGTGCGTCTGTGGATAGAAGCATCAGGGGTATCGAATTAGATTTAGCGTGGTGAATAAGATTGACCACTTTAACTGTATTATCACGTGCTTCCCTACCCGGTACAAACACAACCTGGTCCCTGTGGATCAAGGAGGGTAGAGCAACACTGAGTCTGGAGCTGAGGACTTTAGCCAAGAGTTTGACATCTACGTTGAGGAGAGAAATAGGACGGTAACTACTGCATTCATCTGGATCTTTACCTCGTTTGGGAATAATAGAAATTTGGGCCTCTTGGGTATTAAATACTTTGAGGAGATGTGACAATAGGGAATCTTTAAAGACCTTATAATAGGTGACCGTGAGGCCGTCTGGCCCTGGACTCTTGCCTGTTGGGGTATTTTTAAGTGCTTCCTGTATTTCTTCTATCGTTATCGGGGAGTCTAGGGAAGCTGCTGTCTCTTACCTGAGTTTGGAGTGCATATGGCGAGTCAGGTATTCAGAAATTTTGTGATGTTGTGTCTTGTCTGTTTATGGTGGGGGATCCGTATCTAATTTGTAAAGGTCTTGGTAATATTGTTTAAACACGTTCGCTATGTCTGGAGTTGTGTGGACTAGTTCGTTAGGTTCGTATTTTGGCAATAAATTACATCCCCTGTGTGTGTTTCAGGGCCTTGGCCAAGTATTTACCTGGCTTGTCTTGTGTAAGGTGCGTCATGGTGCGTAGCCTCTGGAGGGCACTTTGAGCTTTGTTGTTGCACAGTATAGCTAGGTCGGATCGTAGTGTTAGAAGCTGTAAAAATATTTGGGGCGTGGGTATCTGTTTGTGTTGAGATTCTAGGTTATGTATCTTCTTCAGGATTTCTACCATGGCCTGTGTTCTCTGTTTTTTTGCCTAGCTGAATGAATGTACCACGGATAACAGCTTTGTGTGCTTCCCATATAGTTTGTGGGGATACATCCTGTGTTGCATTTTCATGAAAGTAGTTGGTTAGTGTCTGTTTAATGGTGTTTACATGGGCCTTGTCCTTTAAAAGAGATTCGTTAATTCTCCAGTTGAAGGATTGTCTAGTCATGGAGGGGAGAGATACTTGCAATGATATAGGGGCATGATCGCTCTATGCGATGTTGTGAATCCGTGTATTCTGGATTGAGGGGAGATGTCTGTGTGATAGAAAAAAGTAGTCAATTCGTGAATATGTGTTGTGTGGATGTGAGTAAAAGGTGTAATCTTTCGCTGTGGGGTTAGTGATCCTCCACACATCAGCCAGTTGGGATGAGTGCAGTCCTTGCTTTCCCTTATGTATTTTGTGTTTGTTGAGGGAAGTTGCTCCAGTGGAGACATCCAGCTTCTGGTCCATTACCATGTTGAAGTCACTTCCTATTACCACCAACCCCTCTGCAAACAGATCTAGTTTAGAAAGAAGAGAACATATGTACTTATGCTGATTGGCGTTAGGCGCATAGATATTTGCAACATTTACTACATCAGTCCCTATAGTTCTTTTAAGAAACAAGGCTCGGCCTTCACTATCCAACCATGTGTCAGTGATCGTGAATGGAAGAGCCTTGTTGATAAAAATAGCCTTTGGTTTTTTTAAATGGGAAATGAGAGTAAAACACAGTGGTGTAGGTGCGGTCTCTAAATTTCGGGACCTTGTATCTACAGAAATGCGTTTCCTGTATGAGCGCTATGTCAGATGTAGTGGTGCGTAGTATCCCGAACAGCCTTGACCTTTTAGAAGGGAAGTTAAGCCCTTTAGCATTAATTGAATATAACTCCAAAAAATTGGTCTTCTTATCCATGAAGACTTAGAAGATTTTCAGCGGTAATGAAATGAGCACCAGATTGCACTGCTAAACTCTTAAAACTATAGGGGTAATGCATCCACTACTCTCTCCTGATATTATTGTTAAACCTTTTCCCGTGTATTCCTGGATAGCCGTTAAATTACTGTATACTTCAATACAATACACGCGATCAAATTATTTTTAGGATTTCCCCCCTTTAATTGCACTTGCTAAATCTCGATGCCGCTGTCAGGGCACCCTTAATCTCGCTCAGGTCTTGGCTCTCATTGCTTGCCCGGTTTCCTGTCCTTGTTTGTTAAACACAGCCTTGGCTGCCGAGTAACCTCGGAATCCTGGCCATTGTGACTCAGTGGGATTCTGAAGATTCCGCAGATGGCTGGCACAGTCAGAGTGGTCAGTTGCTTGTAGGAGACACTCTGTGTGTGTGTGGCTGTGCATTCCTATCCGTTAGGATTCAGCCTGGATTCCCACATGGCCCAACTGCAATCTCCAACAGACTGCTACAAGGTCATCAAGGTGCTGGGCAGAGGGACTTTCGGAGAAGTTGTGAAAGGTAGGAAGAGAGGATCCGGTGAGCTGGTGGCTATTAAAATACTCCACCATGACGTGACCAGAAGATACATCACCGAAGACGAGATCAAGCTACTGAACGTCCTCCGGCAGGTGAATGCGGACAAGTTCCACTTCATAAAGTTCTACGAACATTTTTACGATGAGTCCAAGTGCTACCTGGTCTTTGAGCTCCTGCAGAAAAACCTCTTTGAGTACCAAAAGGAAATTAGGTTTGAGCCTCTACCGGCGAGACACATCCGGACCATCACCGCTCAGGTCTTGGAGGCCTTGTCCAAGCTCAAAGAGCTCTCCATCATCCATGCTGACTTGAAGCCCGAAAACATCATGCTAGTGGACCAGAAAAGGTACCCGTTCAGGGTTAAAGTGATTGATTTCGGCTCTTCTTATTTTTTTAGTGAGGTGCAGTACATGAAAGAGCCGTACATTCAGTCTCTGTTCTACAGGGCACCCGAGATCCTTCTGGGATTGCCCTTTTGCGAGAAAGTAGACATGTGGTCTCTTGGCTGCATCATTGCCGAGCTCCATCTTGGTTGTCCTCTCTACCCGGGGAGCAGCCAGTACGACCAGATACGTTACATCTGCGAGACCCAAGGTTTGCCCAGCAGCTATCTCCTGAACGCAGCTAGTAAGGCCCCATTATTTTTTAAAATGGTAACAGAATTGCCGGGAGGGACAAGATGGAAGCTCAAGACGGTGGACGAGTACCAAATGCAGGCCACAGTCAAACCCCTAGAGAGGAGGGAGTACATGCTGAACTCCTTGGACCAGATTGAATCAGTGCACTCTCCGAAGTCGGACTGTGCATATACAGAAGTCAACGGACACCATGATCGGAAGAACATGGTGCAACTCATTAAGTGTATATTGACTTGGGATTCCCATGAGCGAATAACTTCTAAAGCAGCTTTGAAACACCCATTTTTTAAGCTGCCTCAGGAATACTACTGCACCAGAGAACATACCTATGGCCACACAGAGACTGTGCAGGACAAAAGCTGTGTGAGCCCTGTACAAAGGAACATGGATGTTCTCTGCCTGAGTGACTGTGAGGACAACCCGCAGTTCGGAGAAGTGCAGGAGTGCAACGAAGATGAGGAAACGGAGGAGATTTCCCCATCAGTACAGGTGAGAAGGGAGGGATCAATGCAGACAACTGTCCTTTGCCTCCAAACCTAATCCTGTCCACTGTATCATAGATGGTTAAACATTTAGGATGTTTTTAAGGGACTCTGCCAACTAATCTTTGATTTTTACTGTGCATATAGAGAATTAAAAAGAAAATTGGCTGAGAATGATCTATATATTGTTTTAGCAAAACTACAAGTAAATGCGGAAATTAGGAGAAAAAAATGTGTCTTAAAAGTGTCTCTGGTTTATGACATGTGGTTTGATATGCAAATTAAACCTTTCCCAGGTCATTTGCATATTAAGAGATTTTTTTCCCCCTGATTTAAGCATTTGCTGCAATTCTGAAAATGTATAGATTGTTTTCAACCATTTTTTACCTGCTACAGTATAAGCAGTGTTTAAGTGACACAGTCTATTGTCAAGGTTTATCAACGCAAGGTATTACCCAACAGTGTATACACCACCACCCAAAGGTCTATAAAGCCCAAATGTGTGGGCGGAGCCACAGAAGGGTGGGGCCATGAGGGATGGAGCCACAAAAGGGTGGGAAAATGCCAGATTGGATAAGACTAAATTAATTGCACGTGTAATGTTGGCACAAATTTTGTTAGCAGATTAAACCCCTCCACTACAGAGGAGAGTAGGCAAGTAGTGTAGGAGATCAAATTTACACTTCTAATTATACCAGTGCAATCTGTGTGCATGTACAGGTTTTTAAAATGCTAACAGAATCGCCGGAAGGGACAACGGTGGACGAGTGCCAAATGCAGGCCACAGTCAAACCCCTAGAGAGGAGGGAGGAAATACTGAAATCCTTGGACCAGATTGAATCGGTGGACTCTCCCGAGTCAAATGCAGATGAAGAATTTGAAGATGTACACTCTCATCAGGAGCATGCTAGGGGGTGCTGGAGTGGGTGCTGGAGGGCACTATTTCGTCAAATCAGAGGATTTATAAGAAGGAGAAGACCCCGGGTAGAGCCCCTAAGATAGGTGGAAAAGTGGATAACTGGAGCACTTAAATTATATATAAACAATATAATATGAAAAATATAATAAAATAATACTTTATCAAAAATCTTTTGAATAGTCTTCTTCTTTTTTGTTTCCGGTCTCAAGCCAAGATGTGTGCATATGCAGGAAAAAGAGATCACAAGAGAAAGTGTTTTGTATTAATGATAATATGGAACACCAAAACGGGACACAGAAAAAATAATAAATAAATGTATGTATACGTGGCAATAAATAATTAATTGGTTAAATGTATATTTTAAAAGAGAGCCCAGCAAACTACAATGTATCACAAATTAATATGGATATTTAATTCACAAAACAAATAAAAAATTAAAAAAACTTCATCAATACAGAAGAGTAATACATATAACCAAAGCAGCTAAATATCTGCATACACAGTGTAAAAAATACATAGGAAATAGCTGAGAGGCAAATTGAAGACATATAAGTCTAACAAACGAAGAGACATGAAATATAGTCAAGAAAAGCAAACTTTGTGAGAAGGGCTTACGGGGAATTTTGGTGGGACCTAATGAAAGGACCCCACATAAAAAAGCTGTGGGCGTCAAAGCGCCTAGGAGGATTAGCAGCAATCACCGGTTCCTGGACTTTAAACTCTATTGCAGGTTGGAATTTTGTCCAGCTGTAGTCTTGAAGTCTTATCGTCTGACACAGCGTCACTTGGTGACTGGTTGAAGCGGTCTTTTCAAACAAATCCTCAGCATACAGCAGGGTGAGGTCGGAGAATATCCGTAAGTATAGCTTCTCCCGATTTGAGAAGCACTTTTATTGGAAGCCTGGTGATGGGAAAATAGTTTTCTTAGCAAAATCTCAACACAGTAAAAAAAAAAGTACTTTGTTGATACCAAATATACATTCTTTTGGGTGACTGTCACATACAAGTCTCAATATGTACAGACTCTAGCTGTCAAGAAAAAAAACAAAGGAAAGTATCATCTAGATCACATGGAAAAGGAAATCCAATAACATTAAAGGGTGAGAAAATAGTGCCCCCCCCCCCCCCCCCCCAATGTTGAGTTCCACCCTCTTGTGCCCAGCCCAACTAAAATCACAATTCCCAACAGTGCTTCGATAGGGAAGTGGCTGAGAAGGCCATGTGTCTCCTACATAATCTGACTTGAAATGGGAAAGACAGAGAGTAGGGCAGGCAAGCAATGTGTGTGCACTGCCCAGTGCAATCCTGGATGCCCAGGTAGGGGGACTAAGAGAGAATACATATAACCTAACAACTATTGACCCTGAACAATAACCTGTTGTGTAATGCCAACCTATTGCTGGCATAAGAGGCAAGTTAGGCGATCGTCTAAGGCCTCACGCTAATGGGGGCCTCGCAGCTGCCTAACTCATCTAATTGTCTGTGATCTGACATTGGAACTTAACGCAGCCGTTACTCTCCCTGTCATACCAACGTCGCAGGTTAAGAGCGATTCCTTTTTTCATTCTCGGTGTGCGCAATTGGAAGGCTTCACCCCCACTGTCAGCATCCGGTGCACATAGAAAAAGCCAACGGATAGCGGAAAAGCCAACACAACATTGTCTGTAAGAGCACTTTTAACTTTTAGACCCTCTCCTTTTGGCTGAGTGAGTAGTGAGTTTGTGCTGGTTGAGTGGTGATTGTGTGCTGGCTGAGTGTTTCTGTGCTGGCTGATTGTGTCTGTGAGTGTAAGTGTGCTGGCTGATTGTGTCTGTGGTCTGTTCTGGCTGAGTGTGTCTGCGTCTGTGCTGGCTGATTGTGTCTGTGAGTGTTCGGGTTGGGTGTAAGTGTGCTTGCTGATTGTGTCTGTGATCTGTTCTGGCTGAGTGTGTCTGCGTCTGTGCTGGCTGATTGTGTCTGTGAGTGTTCGGGTTGGGTGTAAGTGTGCTTGCTGATTGTGTCTGTGATCTGTGCTGGCTGAGTGTTAGTGTGTGCTGGCTGAGTATAGCTAAGTCTATGCTGGCTGATTGTGTCTGTGAGTGAATGTGTGCTGACAGGGTATATCTGTGAGTGAGTGTGTCCTGACTGAGTGAGTCTGTTATTGAGTGTGTGAGGGCAGATTGAGTCTGTGGCTGAGTGTGTCTGTGAGTGAGTGTGTGCTGGCTGAGTGAGTCTGTGAGTGAGTGTGTGCTGGCTGAGTGTGTGTGATAAGCTATTTGGGGACAAAGAGTTTAGTGTCATGTTTAAGGACAGTTGTGGCCCCCCTGGTATAGGCTCTACGTGTCTGCTAGACATAGAGAGTTTAAACTAACACAATGCTGCAATGTATCCTGTGCATAGACAATATTACGGGGCTGTCCTGGCAAACTCGAGACTATTGTCCACTATGTTATAGCTGGATCTATCAGAGGATTATAGAGAACCCTGGTTTCGGTTCCTGTTTGTTACATCCCATAAATCAGTTTCTGGGAGGTGAAGCACTTTGATATCAGCCAATCTTATATTTCTCTCTTTGACTACTTCTTTAGTGCTTGATACTACTAATATATTACTCTTTATCTGTCTTAGCCTGCTGGGTAAATAAATGGTAAAAAAGGACTCAGCATTCTTACACTGCACTCTATCCTCTTGATTTTCACATGGTTCCTATTTACTAGCCAGTATGGTTATGTATCAGGTAAATATAGCTTAAATGTGTTAGAATTGAGCCCCAGGAAGGAGGTCTCAGCCAATCAGATGAGACCTTTCAACTCTCCTGACTGGCTGAGAGTTCAAAAGCCTCCCGTGATTGGCTCAAAGCAAAGAGATGCCTGGACCAGGTAAGTGTATGTATGTGAGTGTGTGGATAAAAGGATTAACTCCTCTGATACTGCCTGTAACTGTCTAGCTTCTTAAGCGGTTAACTCCTCTGACACTGCCTCTATCTGTCTAGCCACCCAAGGGGTCAACTCCTCTGATAAAACCAGGGGGGGGGGGGGGATCAGGAAGGCGCAATATCAAGTTGAATAAGCTGTTGGTTTCAAATGCACATGTAGATATAGTCCAATGTTTAAAACAGAGTCCAATTCAGTGGATGAAGGAAATGGCTACTGCTGGAGGATACACTGGAAACAAATATTGGAAACAAATAACTGCAGGAACTCAACGCGTTTCGCTGGAACAGCTGTCACAGCTTCATCTAGGTTTGCAACCTTTTACTCAAAAAAAGAGGGAAGGGCCATGAGGGGTGGAGCCACAAAGGGGGCGGATTATCACTGAAATAATATATATTATTTGTATATCATGCCAGTGAGGAACGTGTTAATAATATATATTATCCTTTACCACCTCTACTGGAAGACTGTTCCATACATCCCCTACCCTCTCTGTAAAGTAATACTTTCATTAGTCCCTGGCCTTATCTTATATCTAGGATAACCTTATACCTCTCCCATTAATGCTTATACTCTTCCTCTACCACTTATGCTGGAAGACTATTCCATACACCCACCACCCTCTCAACAAAGTAATATTACGTTTCTGACCACAAAAAAACATTAAAATATTAAATATTTCCAGCCTTTTGAAAAGCTTGAGATGGACCCCAAACATATGTATATAACTAGGTGCATTTATACTTATATGAACTTTTCAATATTATATTCAACTATTTTATATGTAATAAAAATGTTATTGAAAAATTGTTCATTTCTTATTTGTATCCCTTCCTCTGCACCCACATTGCACCTAAAGAACTTAACACAGCACCATATAGCACCCACCGCACTTTGCACCCACATGTTTTGGCATGCCACAATGTCAATTTGCCCCCCAGAACATACCACAGTGTAACTTTTCCCCTGCAGAACACGCCACAGTGACACTTTGCCTCATAGTACATGTTATTTTGCCCCACAGAACATGCCACATGCCTGTTATATATCTATATATATGTGTATATATATATATATATATACATATACACACACTCCAAAGGATTATACTAGGCCCATATAAATAAATAAATATAGATGAAAAACTACAGACATGCATGGCGGCTAAAAGAGGACTTACAATTGATAAATTGAATATTACTATCCCAGTAATACAAATCTCACATAGAAAATGATAATATACGCACATAAAAATTATATAAAGATGATAACATGTAAAAACATCGGAATCAATAAATAAAAAAAATCCCAGCCATCAGAAAAATACAAATACAAAAAGGAGATAAGTATATGTCAAAAAGGCAGAATATTATGGCTTATTTATTATAAAAGGACATAATGTCCAGGGCTGAATTTAATCCACCTCCACCCAATGTTTTTAACTCATAAATCCATTTGGTTTCTCTTTGGGAGAGGGTTTTGGTAGTATTTCCTCCTCTCCAATGGGGGACTATTTTATCTATTCCAATACAGAGAAAGTTACTTGGAGCAAATTGGGGACATGCCTTGCAATGTTTAGGGACATTGCATTTAGCAGTCTTAGAGTTATCCCTTGGATACCTCCCAGGTGCTCAAGTACATTCATACATATAGATATATATATACAGAGGCGTCGCTAGTGGGGGGCTACTGGGGCTGAAGCCCCGGATCTAAACTTTATAGCCCCGGATGGCGACTCTGACCACGCTTCCTCGCGCTAGGCCCCGGCCTCTCACGCTCGGTCCTCCCCCTGCATGCTGCAATCTGGATGCTGGACAGCACCAGACTCCGGCCTCACCTCTCATGCGCATCTCCGCACCCTCACGCTTTGAATGCGAGTCTGGCAGAGTGTAAGAGAGAGTGGCAGGTATGAGTCTGCACGTGTATGTGAGTGACAGAGTTATGAACGTGTATGTATGTAAGTGGCAGAATGTAAATGGGTGTGAGTGGCAGAGGTTTGAGTGTGCATGTGTATGTATGTAAGTGGCAGAGTGTAAGTGGGGATGAGCGGCAGAGTTATGAGTGTGCATGTGTATGTATGTAAGTGGCAGAGTGTAAGTGGGGATGAGTGGCAGAGTTATGAGTGTGCATGTGTATGTATGTAAGTGGCAGTGTAAGTGGGTGTGAGTGGCAGAGTTATGAGTGTGCATGTGTATGTATGTAGGTGGCAGAGTGTTTGTGGCAGAGTTATGAGTGTGCACGTGTGTGATTGGCTGGGTGTGAGTGTTTGGAAGAGAGTAAGTGTGAGTGGCAGAGTTATGAGTGTGCATGTGTATGTATGTGAGTGGCAGAGTGTAAGTGGGTGTGAGTGGAAGAGAGTAAGCGTGAGTGGCAGAGTTATGTGTGTGAGTGGGAGAATGTAAGCGTGTGTGTGAGTGGCAGAGTGTGAGTGTTTGGAAGAGTGTGTGTGAATGAGTGTTATCGTGAGTGGCAGAGTTATGAGTGTGCGTGTATCTGTGTGTGAGTGGCAGAGTGTGTGAGAGTGAAAGTGTGAGTTATGAGTGTGTGTGAGTGTGACTCCCAGTGAGATTACTAGGAGAAATGTGATTAATTACTATGATTCATATTGAATGTGATAATCAAATGTGAAACAATGCTATCCTCTCATATTATTTTTATTTTCACACTTGATTATCACATTCAATATAAATAATAGTGATTCATCTTTATATTTAGTCTTTATATTGATGGCAATAAAAGTCCATACACATGGCATTACACATCCCATGTACCTGGTTATAGTATTAAACCCATACATTATGAATTTATGTGCTGCTTTACATTACATTATGGGCTTTACTCATGAAAGAGAGAATTGCAGGGAAGTGAGATGGGAATTTCAAAATTAAGGCTAAAGTAGCCAAGTTGGAAAAATTCTCCCATTCAGCTGCATTTCCATCTCAATTCCCTGCACTTCTCTCTTTTATGAGGTTGGTAGAAGGAGCATACCTTCATACCATAGCCTATTCTCCCCAGGGTAGAAGGCGCATACCTTCATACCTCAGCCTATTCTCCCCAGGGTAGAAGGAGCATACCTTCATACCTCAGCCTATTCTCCCCAGGGTAGAAGGAGAATACCTTCATACCTCAGCCTATTCTCCCCAGGGTAGAAGGAGCAGACCTTCATACCTCAGCCTATTCTCCCCAGGGTAGAAGGAGCACACCTTCATACCTCAGCCTATTCTCCCCAGGGTAGAAGGCGCATACCTTCATACCTCAGCCTATTCGCCCCAGGGTAGAAGGAGCATACCTTCATACCTCAGCCTATTCTCCCCAGGGTAGAAGGAGCATACCTTCATACCTCAGCCTATTCTCCCCAGGTTTTTGACCCCTTTTTATTAAAAAAAGAAATACTTATGATGTGTATGTGAGAGTTGCAGGTTTACACACGTGTCTGCGTGGCAGAATATCTGTGTGATATGCAAGTTTCTTGCGTGCCTTATTGTCTTATTGTATATTATGGTACAGTAATGTGCAGCATGAGTGTGTGATAAACTCACACACTGCACATTACTGTGAGTTTTATTGCTGTTGAGACTGTGATACACTCACACACTGCACATTACTGTGAGTTTTATTGCTGTGGAGTCTGTGTTATACCTACACATTTGCACAATACTGTGGAGTCAGTCACAGACAGACAGGCACACACACACACACACACACATACAGACACACGCATACAGTCGGTCACAGGCAGACATACAGTCAGTCACAGACAAACACACACACACACACAGTCAGTAACAGACAGACAAACACATACAATCAGTCACAGACACATACAGTCGATCACAGGCCGACATACACACAGTCAGTCACATAAACACACACTGTCAGTCACATACACTTACACACAAGTCAGCAATTTTGTTGTTGTTTACGATATAAAAAGTGCATCTATCAATATGTCCCCCTCCTGCCTGCTATACCTCATTCTAGCCTGGTCTGTGCCCTGCTGTTGTTTCTAGCCCTGCTGAGCACACTCAGTGCTCGGACAATATAAGACTGTGCAGCCCGTGCACAGACTGGTATAATTGGCCAGGTATAATTTCCTGGTGCCCGGGATTTGTTGAGCCCTGATATATACCCATGTATACCTATTGTTCATTGGCATCATATATATCGGTATGTATGCTGCCTAACCATGTGAGCTTATTTACTCCATGTATGTTAGAGTGTGGATAGTGCTACTGTGTCAAACAAATTACCTTGTAACCCATACCCAAATAAAACACACGAGACAGTTGTTGGTGAATAAAAAAGGCCACAGCGATTTATTAACATAATAATAACTTGTAAGGACTGTATCAGCCAATCACCTTAACTATTTTAGTTCTCAAATAGATACATCCTAACAAATCATCTAAAATCCTTGCCAGTCACCTAAACTAACATTTTTAAATATATCTATAACCATATATATTAATGTGCAAGTAGCACCAAAGCAGTGGTACTCCCCTCCCCCCTCGTCCTAGGGTCTCTTTACCCTTTTACCTTACATTTTCCATGCTAACCACTAGCCGAACTCTCCTCGCTCAGTGGGCACGTAGTGATTAAGCTCCCACGCCCTATCGGTTTCCCGATGGCAAATGTAACCCTTATAACCCCCTACAACACATGAATGAAACCAGGACACTTGCATATGGTGGCAAATAGAAGTCATTTATTTATAACAACGTTAAACAGGGGAGGAGTCCCCAAACCAAATGCGGCACCCCTACCCCCTGGAGAAGCGCTGAGCCCCGCCTGCCTGCAGCGCACGTGACAGCCGGTCCATCATCACCGGGCCGCCTTCTACTGATACTGGGGTATTCCGGGGCGGCCAGGATAGCCAGCTGACCTTGAGCCCCACCCCCTTTCACAACATGTTTTTGCGTTCTGCAGTAGCCATAACCGTGCCCCAGCGGCGGGCCCGACCACACAATCGGTTCCCGCCTTTGTATCCACAACCAACCGGCTGGCTACGCTTCCTCCGCATGGGCCCGACCATACGTCAATACCCAAATCTCAACCTGCAGGGTGTTTTTGTTATCCCCAGAAGTAGTGAGTGCCGCATTCCGCAAGATGGGACCCCCCCCGCTCCACCGCTCCGCACTCCCTAAAAATGCCAGCAAAGATCCAGAAGAAGGCGAAAAAACCCCCATAGAAGCTCAGCCAATCTGCTCCCAAGTGGGTGAAAAAATTCCTTCTTGACTCCATGAACTGGCAGTCAGACAAGTCCCTGGATCCCGCTGCGTGACAAGCAAGCTTTGCTTAATTTTCGAAGTGATGACTTCTTGGCGCTTACGGTCGCCCACCGATGTGCTTGCCGGGATGGGAGGGTGGGAAACAAAAAGGGACAAGCATTAGAATGAATCACTCTCACAAATTACAGCTGAAATAGCCCTGTCTGATTACCCTAACTCCCCCCACTAATCCCCTCCTACCGATAACCTTCCTGACCCTTAATTAAGGTCCCCTCCCTTAAACCCTTAATTGAATTAGTGCTAATCCCCAACTTCTCCAGGATGTCTCAGGCCATAGCCCATTGTCCTATTGTCTCTGGGCTATCTCCTGAGACACCCTGGAGCCATCTAGAAACCTTCAGGCAATGAGCTTAATGACGCTCGCTCCTAGTCAGTCTCTTGCTATGTTTTCTCACTTTTAAAAGGTTAGGGGAGGGCCGAGCCCAAAACGTAAACATCACATCGTCACTCCTCCCTTTTCTTTCATAAACCACGACCGGCAAGGACCTGCACCCCCGCCACAGGCACCGCTGTTTTACTGCCTTAAATCAGCGGGAGCCCCCCACCCCATCGCCATGGCCTGCTCAACTCCATCCTGTAATGCTAAATTAAATAAATCTAACCCCACGTCCGTGAGGTGAACCCCATCGCTCCTGAAATAAACCGCTGCATCCCGCTCGAAGACCCGATGGCGGATCGTGACGCCCCCAACCCCCAGTACAAACTTGGAAACATGTTTGTTGATCTTAATCCTGCATCTCTCCATTGCCTTCTGACCCTGTGCCACTCGCCAATAATTCCGTGGAACCAACTCCGACCAAACCAAGTGCACGTTAGGAAATAAGATCAACAATCTCGCCAAATCTTGCTTAATAAGGTCACAGAGACCCCACACCGGGATAGACCCCAGGTCATTACCCCCCAAGTGGATTAGTAACACATCAGGTGGCCCTAGTAATCTGGAAAGGCTAACCAGCTCAGGGAGTAAACTTACCCACCGCATGCCCCTTATACCTATCCAGCGAACTTCCGCCACCGCTGCTGGGAAGCCTAAACGCTCCCCCCCGGACCGGATTGCTGCGCGCTGTCGGGCCCAAAATATATAGGAGTGGCCTATGAGCCAAAGCTTCCTGACTGCAAGACCTGGGAAGACAGAGCAGAAGATACCTCCATGAGACCCACTGGGCGAATATAAGACATAAAACGCCGAGATTCCCACCTGCCAATGCGCCTAATCGCCTTTTCTGCAAAGCCCAACCTCGAAGCCTCCGATGCTGCCCCAATGCGAAATGAATGTCCCCCAAAAGTGGAGCCATCCAAACCTAAAGCCGCAAGCGCCAACTTAAATACTTTTACAAACTGGTAGCGTGATAATGAAGACCCATCCCCATGAAGCAGCAACGGCCCCGAAGCTGTAGGACGCACAGCGCTATACGCATCAAAACCTGCTACCGGGCAGACTAAGGAACCCGGGACTTCCCGCAGAAAAACCCACGCCCCTTTTGCAAGAACATCAGTTTTTGACCGCCGTAGTCTAAAACGCAGCCCACCCGATTCCCGTATTACATCCTCAAAGAGGACACCCCCAGCCCTTTGTTTCGACGGGCTGACCAACTCCCCCACCCTCAGGGCCCCAAAGAATGCCAGGGAAAAAGCTAGCCGGAACAACGCCGCTTCAAAGGTAGACACACAAACAGAAGGGAGGACATGGACAATACCTAACAGTAACGCCCCGGAAACTGGGCGCCGTTGGTCGCCAACCCTGTCCCCCTCCCCCGTCTCCAGCCCTTCAATGATTGCCGCACTAAAAATTCCTTTGTGATATCCCTGAACCCGGCTACCTTGAACCAAAAACTGAGGCCCGCCAGTCGCGTAGCCACCACATTTGCCGAGAAACCCGAAGCCTCCCAAGACCACATAAGCCATAACAAACCCTGGAGTCTGTCTGTGTCATCAATGAACCCCCCACAGGCCTGAGCAAACCCCAGCCAGTCATTCCAGACCTTACCATACTTCGCCCATGTGGCCTGCGAAACCGAGTTACCAATCCACTGGGCTACTCGACCAGCCCAAGGCTCCACAGAGCCGGAGGGCAAGGGAACCCCGCCGAATCCGCCCCCGGGGCCGCCGCCCTGAAAGTCTCCCACTGCAAACGAGAGAGAGCGTCCGCCATTACATTTGACACCCCCGGTATATGTACTGCCCTGCACGAAACATTCCATCTCAAGCAATACAATACAAGTTTGCGCAGGAGGCGAACCACCGGAGGGGAAGAGGCGGTGAGATTGTTTATCGCCATCACCACCCCCATATTATCACAGTGGAACACAACTTTCCTATCCTTTAGCAAATCACCCCACAACACCACCGCTACCACAATGGGAAAGAGCTCCAAAAAAGGCAAGATTCCTAGTGAGCCCAGAGGCATACCATGCCACCGGCCACGACTCGGCGCACCAATGAGCCCCTAAAATTGCCCCGAACCCAACTGACCCAGCCGCATCCTTATACAAGTGGAGATCGTCATTGGAGACCTCAGGAGCCTGCCACAATGATCTCCCGTTGTATGATTCCAAAAACACTTCCCAAACCGACAAATCAGCCAATAGTGGGCGAGTCAGTCGAATGAAATAACGCGGGTGAACGACCCCCGCCGTAGCTGCCGCCAAGCGCCTATTAAAAACCTTGAGTTTTCCCAACAGCGACTGCAGCTGTTGCAGACGGATTTTCTTTAAACCCTTCGCCGCTGTTATATCAGCCCGCAGCCCCACCACTTTATCCCATGGGAGCCTACACTCCATCTCACCCGAATCTATCTCTATCCCCAGGAAACTGAGACAAGTCGACGGACCCTCTGTTTTTTCCGGAGCCAATGGCACCCCGAAACCTTGCGATACCGACTGAACCGAGGAAAGCAAATGTGCACACACATGCAAGTTAGGGGGACCCACCACCAAAAAGTCATCCAAATAATGCATGACGGAGTCAAAACCCGACTCCATCCGCACGACCCATTCTATGAACGTGCTGAAGCACTCAAAATAAAAGCACGAGATAGAGCAACCCATTGGCAAGCTCAAATCTACATAAAACTGGCCTTCGAAATAACAACCCAAAAGATGGTGGCAATCCGGATGAACCGGCAGGAGGCGGAACGCAGATTCCACATCAGTCTTAGCCATCAATGCCCCACGGCCGGCCGCCTGCACCATCCGGACCGCGGAGTCGAATGATGCATATGCTACCCTGCAGAGTTCTGCGCTGATGTCATCATTCACCGATTCCCCGTAAGGAAACGACAAGTGATGAATAAGCCTGAATTTCCCCGGTTCTTTTTTGGGGACCACTCCCAACGGAGACACCCTCAGATTACTTAAAGGCGGAGAAGGAAAAGGGCCGGCCATCCGACCCAGCGCCACCTCCTTCCCTAACTTATCCCTAACTACCCCCGGGTGATCCAGAACGGATTTTAAATTCCGCAAGGACAGTGGGACCTCCCTGTCCCGGAAAGGGATCCAGAAACCGTCCTCGAAACCCCTTAAGAGAATCCCCGCCGCCTTCCTGTTCCGATACCTACTTAGCCAGGGACGCATCGCGGCGACGTCCACTGGCGTCCTCCCCCTTTTCTCCCAAATCCGGTTTTCCCCCGGACTTGTTTCGTTTAAAACACTTTGAAGCCGGGTGGGATCCCCCACAACCGGAACATTCGTGTTTAAAGCGACATCCCGCCCCAAACTTACATTGCCCATCATTGTACTTCCAGCAACGACCCCCCCGACGTTGAGTGGCCGGAGGAGTGGGCGTACCCATCCCCCCGGCCCCCCCAAGAAAGGACGCCATGCCCCCTTGGTGTGCCGCGGGGCGAGTCATGATAGACAGCCACAAACCGATGTCCATTTGATCCCATGACAAAGATGGCCGGACCGCCAGGCGCTGGCGGAACTGCTCATCATAGGTCCACCACCCTAAACCCCCATATACACGACATGCATGCCAGATCATGTCCTGATAACAAAATAACGCTGAGCATTTGTCAGGGGATTTCTCCCCTATAATGCTCGCCAGAATAGAAAATGCCCGGATCCAATTCCCCAAATTTTTGGGGATCTTCCTATAGCGGTATTTTTCTTTCTCGCGTTCGGACTCTTTCAACTCCTTCTCTGGAGGAGGAACCTCCTCCAAGGGAATGAGCGAGTATATCTCAATGTACTCCCCTTTCCAAATCCGATCCCTAATCTCCTGCTTGACATGGAGCCCCAGAGGGCCAGACCAACACATATAAGTTGCCCCATGGGCCATCGGAGCTACCGGAGCCACTGACGTAGCTGACAGTGGGTCAGGTTGACGTGTGCGCCGCCGAGGCCTCAGCCTGCGGAGGCGCTGAAACGGCAACCTGTGCCAGTACCGTAGCTGGTGCCAGCACTGCGGAGGCAGCAGTACCTTGCACCACCGCCCCACCTCCAGCATTCCCCCAAGCCTGACTAAGACCCCCCCGGGCACCGCCGGAGCCCCCCATACCCCCCCGACCTGTGCATCCAGTGACGTAGCAACTACCCCCTGTGCACCCAACTGCGCATGATTCCAAAGCCCCCGCATCCCCTGAACAAACCCTAACCAAGCCTGCTCCTGCATACCCTGTGTCCCCTGTGTCCCCAGCCCGCCATCCCCCGTTGTAAGTGCACCATACTCACCAGCTGAGCCGGCCAGAGGACCCACCGATGCCGCCATAGACACAGGAACAGCTAAACCGCCCGCACTCGGCATTACCGGAGCCGGGGTGCTGTGAACCATAGCCGGTAGTGGGGATACCTGAAAAGGAAAAACTTGTGAGGGACTACTGATACCAGCTATCGCTGCTGGAGGCCCAGCCACAGACCCCCTGGAAGGCGGCACAGGAACAGCAATAAGGGAGGTAGGGGAACTGGAAAGGAACATCCTCCCCAGAAGACCCCCCACTGGATGGTGACAGGGGCCCCCCCCACCTCAACCCACCAGGAGGTGAACCCGTGGTCCTCCGTTTTTGGGCCCGGGGCCTACTTACTGGTCTGGGCGCCCGACGGGAACTCCTCCTCCTGGAGGAGCTTGCAGCAGCCGGGATGGGAAGCGGGGCTGCACCGGAGACAGTGTCAGCCCCGTTGAAGGCATCTGCACCCGCCGCCACCGATCTCCTCGCGGAGGAGCGGGTCCCCCTGGTGGCACTCGGCGGTGCAGACACTGTGTGCGTGGGCGCGCGAGAGACCACGCGGGAAGATGCAGGTCTCGCGGGAGTAACACTCACCGTCTGCTCAGCTCCACTGGCAGCCCTGCTCCTCGATCGGGGAAGGATGTCCACGTCAGGACTCAGTCTAGCGGGCGGGCGGATCCGACGCCTCACACTCCCGCGGTCCACCGGATCAGGGATCACAGCCGGGTGCAGCCTGCAGAGCTGTGACAGGAGCTGCCTGCCACCATCAACCGCCGCTTCAGCCCTCAAAGCATCAAGGATCTTCTCGACATCTATGCTGAGGCCGGTAAGAAAACTCCAAAGAGGTAAGTAGCAGCACCACCAACTTCTTTGAGTGTATGCAGGGGTTATAAAATGGCTGCTGCAAGGGGAGGGGTGGCACAGACTTTATACTGCTACCCCCAAGTCCTCTCCTTGCCCAGTCCATGACCCCTACACACTCCCACTGCCACATACATGCCCTGTCCATCACAGCAAGCTTTGACTACCAGGGTTCTTATCTATCTCGGGCTCCAGCCCCGGATCTTTTGGAGACCTAGCAACGCCTGTGTGTGTGTGTGTGTGTGTGTGTGTGTGTGTGTTTGTTTATATATATATATATACCCATTAAGCTTATTTTCAATTATTTTTTTATTTCGAAATTTTCAAAATTAGATCATTACAAGTTCAAAGAGCTTTTAAGTCAAGAGCGAAAAGTGAACTGTACAATACGAAATTAAATTACACTTGAATATTACATCTTAGTATGCGTAGTACAGTGAAATCATAACATCTAGCCCATGAACCTGAGTCAATCAGCTGCACTCTAAGTGTGTTAAACCATTCTACAGTACATGGGTATCTCGAATACAATGGAGAGTAGTCATAAGCAGGTTCGACAATATACTTGACTAACAAGATTTAACTGCGACTTACATCGACCCTCATATACCCTCACCACAAAAAGCTTTCATCCATTGTCCGTGGGGTGTAGACTGAAGCTGCATCTAGCACAGTCAGTCCAATTCACTCATCCAGCACATCATTCATACAGTTCATTCTGGTCCCGGTGTGTGGGAGAGGTCGGGTAAAAACGGAGGCCCGAGGTGGAGCTAGGTTCAAAGAGATTATTGTCACTAATGGTTTTTCCAGTGTTTTTTCCAAGGGGCCCAAATATGTTGATAGTTTTCAAACTGATCCAGGCTCCAGTAGAAGCCTGCCTCCATGTTAAATTGGAAGTCTATTTGATTCATGATGTCCTGCCATTGAATAGCCCCTTTATTTTTATAGTTCCTTGCGATACATATCTTCACCGCTGTTAGAACTTGGACTACAAGGCTCTTCAGCGTGTTATTCACAGGGATCTAAATATTAAAAAGAAACTTTTCTGGAGTCAAATTGAGAGAAAACCCTAACATGCCGCTCAGTAACATAGTAACATAGTAACATAGTAACTTAGGTTGAAAAAAGACCAAAGTCCATCAAGTTCAACCCTTCTACCTATCATTTCTGCGTTTTGATTCAAAAGAAGGCAAAAAAAAACCCCTAAGGAAGCTTTTTCGAATGTTGCCTCCTAGGGGGAAAAAAAATTCCTTCTTGACTCCAAAAGGGCAATCAGATTTCTCCTTGGATCAAAAAACTCTATTATTAATGCTCATTCTATTATTAATACCCCTGTATGTTCTGCTTTTCTAAAAAATCATCCAGACCATTTTTAAATGCATCTATTGTGGTTGATAGCACTACCTCTCTTGGCAGTGAGTTCCATAATTTCCAACACTATGAGTCCGTCCCTCCCCCTGCAGGGTGACATAGACAGAAGGAGGAAGGAGTCTGTCCCTCCCCCTGCAGGGCGACATAGAAAGAAGGAGGAAGGAGTCTGTCCCTCCCCCTGCAGGGCGACATAGACAGAAGGAGCTAGGAGTCTGTCTCTCCCCCTGCTGGGTGACATAGACAGAAGGAGGAAGGAGTCTGTCCCTCCCCCTGCAGGTTGACATAGACAGAAGGAGCTAGAAGTCTGTCCCTCCCCCTGCTGGGTGACACAGGCAGAAGGAGCTAGGAGTCTGTCTCTCCCCCTACAGGGCGACACAGACAGGCACTATGAGTCTGTCCCTCCCCCTGCAGGATGACACAGACTACACTATGAGTCCGTCCCTCCCCCTGCAGGGTGACATACAGGGAGTGCAGAATTATTAGGCAAATGTGTATTTTGACCACATCATCCTCTTTATGCATGTTTTCTTACTCCAAGCTGTATAGGCTCGAAAGCCTACTACCAATTAAGCATATTAGGTGATGTGCATCTCTGTAATGAGAAGGGGTGTGGTCTAATGACATCAACACCCTATATCAGGTGTGCATAATTATTAATACAAAACACAAAGTGTAGACTGCTGCGCCTGTATGTAAACGGGTATGCAGCACTCGGGCACCGCTAGTGTCTCACTTCTAGCAAAATAAATACAATACAAAGAAAAACGTGACCAGTGCGCTTCAACCAACACTACACACACTTATAGTGTGCCACTTGGCCACAGTTGAGTGGCCACTTGGCACAATTCATTCACTTTATTTCACTTTTTCTTTGATATATTACACTATTGTGTGTTTTATTCTTTTATTTTTCATATTCCCTTTGTACAACACTGCAAGATACATACTTGTTCTAAGGGTAAATATAAGTGTGTGTAGTGTTGGTTGAAGCGCACTGGTCACGTTTTTCTTTGTAGTGCATAATTATTAGGCAACTTCCTTTCCTTTGGCAAAATGGGTCAAAAGAAGGGCTTGACAGGCTCAGAAAAGTCAAAAATAGTGAGATATCTTGCAGAGGGATGCAGCACTCTTAAAATTGCAAAGCTTCTGAAGCGTGATCATGGAACAATCAAGCGTTTTATTCAAAATAGTCAACAGGGTCTCAAGAAGCGTGTGGAAAAACCAAGGCGCAAAATAACTGCCCATGAACTGAGAAAAGTCAAGCGTGCAGCTGACACGATGCCACTTGCCACCAGTTTGGCCATATTTCAGAGCTGCAACATCACTGGAGTGCCCAAAAGCACAAGGTGTGCAATACTCAGAGACATGGCCAAGGTAAGAAAGGCTGAAAGATGACCACCACTGAACAAGACACACAAGCTGAAACGTCAAGACTGGGCCAAGAAATATCTCAAGACTGATTTTTCTAAGGTTTTATGGACTGATGAAATGAGAGTGAGTCTTGATGGGCCAGATGGATGGGCCCGTGGCTGGATTGGTAAAGGGCAGAGAGCTCCAGTCCGACTCAGACGCCAGCAAGGTGGAGGTGGAGTACTGGTTTGGGCTGGTATCATCAAAGATGAGCTTGTGGGGCCTTTTCGGGTTGAGGATGGAGTCAAGCTCAACTCCCAGTCCTACTGCCAGTTCCTGGAAGACACCTTCTTCAAGCAGTGGTACAGGAAGAAGTCTGCATCCTTCAAGAAAAACCATGATTTTCATGCAGGACAATGCTCCATCACACGCGTCCAAATACTCCACAGCGTGGCTGGCAAGAAAGGGTATAAAAGAAGAAAATCTAATGACATGGCCTCCTTGTTCACCTGATCTGAACCCCATTGAGAACCTGTGGTCCATCATCAAATGTGAGATTTACAAGGAGGGAAAACAGTACACCTCTCTGAACAGTGTCTGGGAGGCTGTGGTTGCTGCTGCACGCAATGTTGATGGTGAACAGATCAAAACACTGACAGAATCCATGGATGGCAGGCTTTTGAGTGTCCTTGCAAAGAAAGGTGGCTATATTGGTCACTGATTTGTTTTTGTTTTGTTTTTGAATGAAAGAAATTTATATTTGTGAATGTTGAGATGTTATATTGGTTTCACTGGTAAAAATAAATAATTGAAATGGGTATATATTTGTTTTTTGTTAAGTTGCCTAATAATTCTGCACAGTAATAGTCACCTGCAAACACAGATATCCCCCTAAAATAGCTAAAACTAAAAACTACTTCCAAAAATATTCAGCTTTGAAATTAATTCGTTTTTTGGGTTCATTGAGAACATAGTTGTTGTTCAATAATAAAATTAATCCTCAAAAATACAACTTGCCTAATAATTCTGTACTCCCTGTAGACAGAAGGAGGAAGGAGTCTGTCCCTCACCCTGCAGAGCGACATAGACAGAAGGAGGAAGGAGTCTGTCCCTCCCCCTGCTGGGTGACATAGACAGAAGGAGGAAGGAGTCTGTCCCTCCCCCTGCTGGGTGACATAGACAGAAGGAGCTAGGAGTCTCTCCCTCCCCCTGCAGGGTGACACAGACAGAAGGAGCTAGGAGTCTGTCCCTCCCCCTGCAGGGCGACACAGACAGAAGGAGCTAGGAGTCTGTCCCTCCCCCTGCTGGGTGACACAGGCAGAAGGAGCTAGGAGTCTGTCTCTCCCCCTACAGGGCGACACAGACAGGCACTATGAGTCTGTCCCTCGCCCTGCTGGCCGACATAGACAGAAGGAGGAAGGAGTCTGTCCCTCCCCCTGCAGGGCGACATAAACAGAAGGAGGAAGGAGTATGTCCCTTCCCCTGCAGGCAACACAGACTACATGATGAGTCCGTCCCTCCCCCTGCAGGGCAACATAGACAGAAGGAGGAAGGAGTCTGTCAATCCCCCTGCAGGGTGACATAGACAGAAGGAGCTAGGAGTCTGTCCCTCCCACTGCAGGGTGACATAGACAGAAGGAGCTAGGAGTCTCTCCCTCCCCCTGCAGGGTGACACAAACAGAAGGAGCTAGGAGTCTGTCCCTCCCCCTGCTGGGTGACATACACAGAAGGAGGAAGGAGTTCTGTCCCTCCCCCTGCAGGATGACACAGACTACACTATGAGTCCGTCCCTCCCCCTGCAGGGCGACAAAGACAGAAGGAGCTAGGAGTCTGTCTCTCCCCCTGCTGGGTGACACAGACAGAAGGAGGAAGGAGTCTGTCCCTCCCCCTGCTGGGTGACACAGACAGAAGGAGGAAGGAGTCTGTCCCTCCCCCTGCTGGGTGACACAGACAGAAGGAGGAAGGAGTCTGTCCCTACCCCTGCAGGGTGACATACACAGAAGGAGCTAGGAGTCCGTCCCTCCCCCTGCAGGGTGACATAGACAGACTACACTATGAGTCCGTCCCTCCCCCTGCTGGGTGACATAGAAAGAAGGAGCTAGGAGTCTCTCCCTCCCCCTGCAGGGTGACACAGACAGAAGGAGCTAGGAGTCTGTCCCTCCCCCTGCAGGATGACACAAACTACACTATGAGTCCGTCCCTCCCCCTGCAGGGTGACATAGACAGAAGGAGGAAGGAGTCTGTCCCTCCACCTGCAGGGCGACATAGACAGAAGGAGGAAGGAGTCTGTCCCTCCCCCTGCAGGGGAACATAGACAGAAGGAGGAAGGAGTCTGTCTCTCCCCCTGCTGGGTGACACAGACAGAAGGAGGAAGGAGTCTGTCCCTCCCCCTGCTGGTTGACACAGACAGAAGGAGGAAGGAGTCTGTCCCTACCCCTGCAGGATGACACAGACTACACTATGAGTCCGTCCCTCCCCCTGCAGGGTGACATAGACAGAAGGAAGAAGGAGTCTGTCCCTCCCCCTGCAGGGCGACATAGACAGAAGGAGGAAGGAGTCTGTCCCTCCGCCTGCAGGGCGACATAGACAGAAGGAGGAAGGAGTCTGTTCATCCCCCTGTTGGGTGACATAGACAGAAGGAGGAAGGAGTCTGTCCCTCCCCCTGCTGGGTGACACAGGCAGAAGGAGCTAGGAGTCTGTCCCTCCCCCTACAGGGCGACATAGACAGAAGGAGGAAGGAGTATGTCTCTTCCCATGCAGGGTGACATAGACAAAAGGAGCTAGGTGTCTGTACTTCCCCTGCAGGCCAACATAGACTACACTATGAGTCCGTATCTCCCCCTGCAGGGCGACATAGACAGAAGGAGGAAGGAGTCTGTCCCTCCCCCTGCTGGGTGACATAGACAGAAGGAGGAAGGAGTCTGTCCCTCCCCCTGCAGGGCGACATAGACAGAAGGAGGAAGGAGTCTGTCCTTCCCCCTGCTGGGCGACATAGACAGAAGGAGGAAGGAGTCTGTCCCTCCCCCTGCAGGGCGACATAGACAGAAGGAGGAAGGAGTCTGTCTCTTCCCATGCAGGGTGACATAGACAGAAGGAGCTAGGTGTCTGTACTTCCCCTGCAGGCCAACATAGACTACACTATGAGTTCGTCCAACCCCCTGCAGGGCGACATAGACAGAAGGAGGAAGGAGTCTGTCCCTCCCCCTGCTGGGTGACACAGACAGAAGGAGGAAGGAGTCTGTCCCTCTCCCTGCAGGGTGACACAGACAGGCACTATGAGTCTGTCCCTCCCCCTGCAGGGCAACATAGACAGAAGGAGGAAGGAGTCTGTCCCTCCCCCTGCAGGGCGACATAGACAGAAGGAGGAAGGAGTCTGTCCCTCCCCCTGCAGGGCGACATAGACAGAAGGAGGAAGGAGTCTTTCCCTCCCCCTGCAGGGCGACATAGACAGAAGGAGGAAGGAGTATGTCTCTTCCCATGCAGGGTGACATAGACAAAAGGAGCTAGGAGTCTGTCCCTCCCCCTGCAGGCCAACATAGACTACACTATGAGTCCGTATCTCCCCCTGCAGGGCGACATAGACAGAAGGAGGAAGGAGTCTGTCCCTCCCCCTGCTGGGTGACATAGACAGAAGGAGGAAGGAGTCTGTCCCTCCCCCTGCAGGGCGACATAAACAGAAGGAGGAAGGAGTCTGTCCCTCCCCCTGCAGGGCGACATAGACAGAAGGAGGAAGGAGTCTGTCCCTCCCCCTGCAGGGCGACATAGACAGAAGGAGGAAGGAGTCTGTCTCTTCCCATGCAGGGTGACATAGACAGAAGGAGCTAGGAGTCTGTACTTCCCCTGCAGGCCAACATAGACTACACTATGAGTCCGTCCCTCCCCCTGCAGGGCGACATAGACAGAAGGAGGAAGGAGTCTGTCCCTCCCCCTGCTGGGTGACACAGACAGAAGGAGGAAGGAGTGTGTTCCTCCCCCTGCTGGGTGACATAGACAGAAGGAGGAAGGAGTCTGTCCCTCCCCCTGCAGGGTGACACAGACAGGCACTATGAGTCTGTCCATCCCCCTGCAGGGCAACATAGACAGAAGGAGGAAGGAGTCTGTCCCTCCCCCTACAGGGCGACATAGACAGAAGGAGGAAGGAGTCATTCTCTTCCCATGCAGGGTGACATAGACAGAAGGAGCTAGGTGTCTGTACTTCCCCTGCAGGCCAACATAGACTACACTATGAGTCCGTCCCTCCCCCTGCAGGGCGACATAGACAGAAGGAGGAAGGAGTCTGTCCCTCCCCCTGCTGGGTGACACAGACAGAAGGAGGAAGGAGTCTGTCTCTCCCCCTGCTGGGTGACATAGACAGAAGGAGGAAGGAGTCTGTCCCTCCCCTTGCAGGGCGACATAGACAGAAGAAGGAAGGAGTCAGTCTCTTCCCATGCAGGGTGACATAGACAGAAGGAGCTAGGAGTCTGTACTTCCCCTGCAGGCCAACATAGACTACACTATGAGTCCGTCCCTCCCCCTGCAGGGCGACATAGACAGAAGGAGGAAGGAGTCTGTCTCTTCCCATGCAGGGTGACATAGACAGAAGGAGCTAGGAGTCTGTACTTCCCCTGCAGGCCAACATAAACTACACTATGAGTCCGTCCCTCCCCCTGCAGGGCGACATAGACAGAAGGAGGAAGGAGTCTGTCCCTCCCCCTGCTGGGTGACACAGACAGAAGGAGGAAGGAGTCTGTCTCTCCCCCTGCTGGGTGACACAGACTACACTATGAGTCCGTCCCTCCCCCTGCTGGGTGACATAGACAGAAGTAGCTAGGAGTCTCTCCCTCCCCCTGCAGGGTGACACAGACAGAAGGAGCTAGGAGTCTGTCCCTCCACCTGCAGGATGACACAGACTACACTATGAGTCCGTCCCTTCCCTTGCAGGGTGACATAGACAGAAGGAGGAAGGAGTCTGTCACTCCCCTTGCAGGGTGACACAGACAGGCACTATGAGACTTTCCCTCCCCCTGCAGGCCGACATAGACAGAAGGAGCTAGGAGTCCGTCCCTCCCCCTGCAGGGTGACATAGACAGACTACACTATGAGTCCGCCCTCCCCCTGCTGGGTGAGATAGACAGAAGGAGCTAGGAGTCTCTCCCTCAACCTGCAGAGTGACACAGACAGAAGGAGCTAGGAGTCTGTCCCTCCCCCTGCAGGGTGACACAGACAGAAGGAGCTAGGAGTCTCTCCCTCCCCCTGCAATGTGACACAGACAGAATTAGCTAGGAGTCTGTCCCTCCCCCTGTAGGGCGACACAGACAGAAGGAGCTAGGAGACTGTCCCTCCCCCTGCTGGCCGACATAGACAGAAGGAGGAAGCAGTCTGTCCCTCCCCCTGCAGGGCGACATAGACAGAAGGAGGAAGGAGTCTGTCCCTTCCCCTGCAGGCAACACAGACTACACTATGAGTCCGTCCCTCCCCCTGCAGGGCGACATAGACAGAAGGAGGAAGGAGTCTGTCCCTCCTCCTGCAAGGCGACATAGACAGAAGGAGGAAGGAGTCTCTCCCTCCCCCTGCAGGGTGAAACAGACAGAAGGAGCTAGGAGTCTGTCCCTCCCCCTGCAGGATGACACAGACTACACTATGAGTCCGTCCCTCCCCCTGCAGGGTGACATTGACAGAAGGCGGAAGGAGTCTGACCCTCCCCCTGCAGGGCGACATAGACAGAAGGAGGAAGGAGTCTGTCCCTCCCCCTGCAGGGCGACATAGACAGAAAAAGGAAGGAGTCTGTCCCTCCCCCTGCAGGGTGACACAGACAGGCACTATGAGACTGTCCCTCCCCCTGCAGGCCGACATAGACAGAAGGAGGAAGGAGTCTCTCCCTCCTCCTGCAGGGCAACATAGACAGAAGGAGGAAGGAGTCTGTCCCTCCCCCTGCAGGGCGACATAGACAGAAGGAGGATGGAGTCTGTCCCTCCCACTGCAGGCCGGCATAGACAGAAGGAGGAAGGAGTCTGTCCCTCCCCCTGCAGGGCGACATAGACAGATTGAGGAAGGAGTCTGTCCCTTCCCATGCAGGGCGACATAGACAGAAGGAGGAAGGAGTCTTTTCCTCCCCCTGCTGGGTGACATAGACAGAAGGAGGAAGGAGTCTGTCCCTCCCCCTGCAGGGCGAAATAGACAGAAGGAGGAAGGAGTCTGTTCCTCTCCCTGCTGGGTGACATAGACAGAAGGAGGAAGGAGTCTGTCCCTCCCCCTGCTGGGTGACACAGACAGAAGGAGGAAGGAGTCTGTCCCTCCCCCTGCAGGGTGACACAGACGGAAGGAGCTAGGAGTCTCTCCCTCCCCCTGCAGGGCGACATAGACAGAAGGAGGAAGGAGTCTGTTCCTCCCCCTGCTGGGTGACATAGACAGAAGGAGGAAGGAGTCTGTCCCTCCCCCTGCTGGGTGACATAGACCGAAGGAGGAAGGAGTGTGTTCCTCCCCCTGCTGGGTGACATAGACAGAAGGAGGAAGGAGTCTGTCCCTCCCCCTGCAGGGTGACACAGACAGGCACTATGAGTCTGTCCATCCCCCTGCAGGGCAACATAGACAGAAGGAGGAAGGAGTATGTCCCTCCCCCTGCAGGGCGACATAGACAGAAGGAGGAAGGAGTCTGTCCCTCCCCCTGCAGGGCGACATAGACAGAAGGAGGAAGGAGTCAGTCTCTTCCCATGCAGGGTGACATAGACAGAAGGAGCAAGGAGTCTGTACTTCCCCTGCAGGCCAACATAGACTACACTATGAGTCCGTCCCTCCCCCTGCAGGGCGACATAGACAGAAGGAGGAAGGAGTCTGTCTCTTCCCATGCAGGGTGACATAGACAGAAGGAGCTAGGAGTCTGTACTTCCCCTGCAGGCCAACATAGACTACACTATGAGTCCGTCCCTCCCCCTGCAGGGCGACATAGACAGAAGGAGGATGGAGTCTGTCCCTCCCCCTGCTGGGTGACACAGACAGAAGGAGGAAGGAATCTGTCTCTCCCCCTGCTGGGTGACATAGACAGAAGGAGGAAGGAGTCTGTCCCTCCACCTGCAGGATGACACAGACTACACTATGAGTCCGTCCCTCCCCCTGCTGGGTGACATAGACAGAAGGAGCTAGGAGTCTCTCCCTCCCCCTGCAGGGTGACACAGACAGAAGGAGCTAGGAGTCTGTCCCTCCACCTGCAGGATGACACAGACTACACTATGAGTCCGTCCCTTCCCTTGCAGGGTGACATAGACAGAAGGAGGAAGGAGTCTGTCCCTCCCCCTGCAGGGCGACATAGACAGAAGGAGGAAGGAGTCTGTCCCTCCCCTTGCAGGGTGACACAGACAGGCACTATGAGACTTTCCCTCCCCCTGCAGGCCGACATAGACAGAAGGAGCTAGGAGTCCGTCCCTCCCCCTGCAGGGTGACATAGACAGACTACACTATGAGTCCGCCCTCCCCCTGCTGGGTGAGATAGACAGAAGGAGCTAGGAGTCTCTCCCTCAACCTGCAGAGTGACACAGACAGAAGGAGCTAGGAGTCTGTCCCTCCCCCTGCAGGGTGACACAGACAGAAGGAGCTAGGAGTCTCTCCCTCCCCCTGCAATGTGACACAGACAGAATTAGCTAGGAGTCTGTCCCTCCCCCTGTAGGGCGACACAGACAGAAGGAGCTAGGAGACTGTCCCTCCCCCTGCTGGCCGACATAGACAGAAGGAGGAAGCAGTCTGTCCCTCCCCCTGCAGGGCGACATAGACAGAAGGAGGAAGGAGTCTGTCCCTTCCCCTGCAGGCAACACAGACTACACTATGAGTCCGTCCCTCCCCCTGCAGGGTGACACAGACAGAAGGAGCTAGGAGTCTCTCCCTCCCCCTGCAATGTGACACAGACAGAATTAGCTAGGAGTCTGTCCCTCCCCCTGTAGGGCGACACAGACAGAAGGAGCTAGGAGACTGTCCCTCCCCCTGCTGGGTGACGCAGGCATAAGGAGCTAGGAGTCTGTCTCTCCCCCTACAGGGCGACACAGACAGGCACTATGAGTCTGTCCCTCCCCCTGCTGGGTGACATAGACAGAAGGAGCTAGGAGTCTCTCCCTCCCCCTGCAGGGTGACACAGACAGAAGGAGCTAGGAGTCTGTCCCTCCACCTGCAGGATGACACAGACTACACTATGAGTCCGTCCCTTCCCTTGCAGGGTGACATAGACAGAAGGAGGAAGGAGTCTGTCCCTCCCCCTGCAGGGCGACATAGACAGAAGGAGGAAGGAGTCTGTCCCTCCCCTTGCAGGGTGACACAGACAGGCACTATGAGACTTTCCCTCCCCCTGCAGGCCGACATAGACAGAAGTAGCTAGGAGTCCGTCCCTCCCCCTGCAGGGTGACATAGACAGACTACACTATGAGTCCGCCCTCCCCCTGCTGGGTGAGATAGACAGAAGGAGCTAGGAGTCTCTCCCTCAACCTGCAGAGTGACACAGACAGAAGGAGCTAGGAGTCTGTCCCTCCCCCTGCAGCGTGACACAGACAGAAGGAGCTAGGAGTCTCTCCCTCCCCCTGCAATGTGACACAGACAGAATTAGCTAGGAGTCTGTCCCTCCCCCTATAGGGCGACACAGACAGAAGGAGCTAGGAGACTGTCCCTCCCCCTGCTGGGTGACGCAGGCATAAGGAGCTAGGAGTCTGTCTCTCCCCCTACAGGGCGACACAGACAGGCACTATGAGTCTGTCCCTCCCCCTGCTGGCCGACATAGACAGAAGGAGGAAGCAGTCAGGGGCGGGCTGGGCCGGGGGGCAGGGAGGCAATTGCCCCCCAGGCCGCCCTAATGTATGTAAAAAACGGCCGCTGGGCCAGTGTTAAAAAAAAACCCGCGCTTGCAGGCAGAGACGGAGGTGAGAAGGGATCGGAAGATCCCCCCTCACCATCGCTCTGCCTGCAAAACTGCACGGGGAGCCGAACAGGCAGCACAGAGAAACCTCCGTGCTGCCTGTCCGTGCTCCCAGTGTGACATGGAAGTGCCGACAGTCAAGTGATCAGCGCTCTGACGTCAGACGCGCGCCGATCACGTGACCTGTCGGCACAACCGCCAGGAGGCCGAACAGGCAGCATGGAGCACCATGCTGCCTGCCACTAGCCACCAGGGAAGTCCTCCTGCCACTAGCCACCAGGGAAAAAGGTAAGAGATGGGGAGGGGGGGGGGGGGGGGCAAAAAACACTGGTATATTATTGGGCAAATTGGCTGGGGAATATTACATGGCAAATAACACTGGCATATTATTGGGCAAATTGGCTGGGGAATATTACATGGCTAATAACACTGGAATATTATTGGGCAAATTTACTGGGGCATATTAAATGGCAGAATAACACTGGCATATTATTGGACAAATCGTCTGAGGAATATTAAATGGCAATTAACACTGGCATATTGGGCAAATTAGCAGGGGCATATTAAATGGCAGATAACCTTGGAATATTATTGGGCAAATTTACTGAGTCATATTAAATTGCAGAATAACACTGGCATATTATGGGACAAATTGGCTGGGGAATATTAATGGCAAATAATATTGGAAATGTGTATGTAATGGGGTGATGGAGGCATGTAAATGTGGTGATGGGGCATGTCCTGGTGTGCAATGTGGGTTATGGGTCATGTCGTAGGTGTGCAACGTGGGTAGGGGGGGGTGCCCAAATTTTGTCTGCCTAGGGCAGCACAAAACCAAGATACACCACTGGGTGACGGCCTCCCCACTTTCCCAGTACTTACCTCCTTGCTGCTGTCCACCGGTGCTGCAGGTCCGTGGCTGTGAGGGAAGCATTCTGCGCTCCCCTAGAGCCAATGCACATTCAATAAAGTTTGTTGAAAAAAAAAGTTTAAACAAACTTTATTGAAGACGCATGGCTGGAAGGGAGCGCACAACGCTTCCCTTACAGCCACAGATGGGCGGATGAGAGCACCAGGAGACGGAGACAGAGGAGCAACAAGGAGGTAAGTAGTCAATATTCTGGCAAAATCCTCACATATTGTGGGGGAAAATCCTGGCATATTGAGGGGCAAAATCCTGGTATATTGAGGGGCATAATCCTGGAATCGTGAGGGGGGAAATCCGGGCATATTGGGGGGCAAAATCCTGGCATATTGAGGGGGCATAATCCTGGCATATTGTGGGGGAAAATCCTGGCATATTGAGGGGGAATCATCTTGGCATATTGAGGGGAAAATCCTGGCATATAGGGTGTCTAAATCCTGGCATATTGAGGGGCATAATCCTGGCATATTTAGGGGAAAATCCTGGCATATTGAGGGGGCATCATCTTGGCATATTGAGGGGAAAATCCTGGCATATTGGGTGTCTAATTCCTGGCATATTGAGGGGCATAATCCTGGCATATTGAGGGGCATAATCCTGGCATATTGAGGGGCATAATCCTGGCATTTTGTAAGGGAAAATTCTAGCATATTAAATGGCAAATCCTGGCATATTGTGGGGGAAAATCCTGGCAATATTCGTTATAAAACAAGGAAAAGATGGCCGTGGATGGGGAGGCGATTCGATGGTGCAATGGGCCACTTGACTGGATTTGCCCCCCAGGCCTAAGGCTGCCAGCCCTCCCCTGGAAACAGTCTGTCCCTCCCCCTGCAGGGCGACATAGACAGAAGGAGGAAGGAGTCTGTCCCTTCCCCTGCAGGCAACACAGACTACACTATGAGTCCGTCCCTCCCCCTGCAGGGCGACATAGACAGAAGGAGGAAGGAGTCTGTCAATCCTCCTGCAGGGCGACATAGACAGAAGGAGGAAGGAGTCTCTCCCTCCCCCTGCAGGGTGACACAGACAGAAGGAGCTAGGAGTCTGTCCCTCCCCCTGCAGGATGACACAGACTACACTATGAGTCCGTCCCTCCCCCTGCTGGGTGACATAGACAGGCACTATTAGTCTGTCCCTCCCCCTGCAGGGCAACATAGACAGTAGGAGGAAGGAGTCTGTCCCTCCCCCTGCAGGGCGACATAGACAGAAGGAGGAAGGAGTCTGTCCCTCCTCCTGCAGGGCGACATAGACAGAAGGAGGAAGGAGTCTCTCCCTCCCCCTGCAGGGTGACACAGACAGAAGGAGCTAGGAGTCTGTCCCTCCCCCTGCAGGATGACACAGACTACACTATGAGTCCGTCCCTCCCCCTGCAGGGTGACATAGACAGAAGGCGGAAGGAGTCTGACCCTCCCCCTGCAGGGCGACATAGACAGAAGGAGGAAGGAGTCTGTCCCTCCCCCTGCAGGGCGACATAGACAGAAAAAGGAAGGAGTCTGTCCCTCCCCCTGCAGGGTGACACAGACAGGCACTATGAGACTGTCCCTCCCCCTGCAGGCCGACATAGACAGAAAGAGCTAGGAGTCTGTCCCTCCCCCTGCTGGGTGACACAGGCAGAAGGAGCTAGGAGTCTGTCTCTCCCCCTACAGGGCGACACAGACAGGCTCTATGAGTCTGTCCCACCCCCTGCAGGCCGACATAGACAGAAGGAGGAAGGAGTCTCTCCCTCCTCCTGCAGGGCAACATAGACAGAAGGAGGAAGGAGTCTGTCCCTCCCCCTGCAGGGCGACATAGACAGAAGGAGGATGGAGTCTGTCCCTCCCACTGCAGGCCGGCATAGACAGAAGGAGGAAGGAGTCTGTCCCTCCCCCTGCAGGGCGACATAGACAGAAGGAGGAAGGAGTCTGTACCTCCCCATGCAGGGCGACATAGACAGAAAGAGGAAGGAGTCTTTTCCTCCCCCTGCTGGGTGACATAGACAGAAGGAGGAAGGAGTCTGTCCCTCCCCCTGCTGGGTGACACAGGCAGAAGGAGCTAGGAGTCTGTCCCTCCCCCTGCAGGGCGACATAGACAGAAGGAGGAAGGAGTCTGTTCCTCCCCCTGCTGGGTGACATAGACAGAAGGAGGAAGGAGTCTGTCCCTCCCCCTGCAGGGTGACACAGACAGAAGGAGCTATCAGTCTCTCCCTCCCCCTGCAGGGTGACACAGACAGAAGGAGCTAGGAGTCTGCCCCTCCCCCTACAGGATGACACAGACTACACTATGAGTCCGTCCCTCCCCCTGCAGGGCGACTTAGACAGAAGGAGGAAGGAGTCTGTCCCTCCCCCTGCAGGGCGACATAGACAGAAGGAGGAAGTAGTCTGTCCCTCCCCCTGCAGGGCGACATAGACAGAAGGAGGAAGGAGTCTGTCTCTTCCCATGCAGGGTGACATAGACAGAAGGAGCTAGGAGTCTGTCCCTCCCCCTGCAGGATGACACAGACTACACTATGAGTCCGTCCCTCCCCCTGCAGGGCGACATAGACAGAAGGAGGAAGGAGTCTGTCCCTCCACCTGCAGGATGACACAGACTACACTATGAGTCCGTCCCTCCCCCTGCTGGGTGACATAGACAGAAGGAGCTAGGAGTCTCTCCCTCCCCCTGCAGGGTGACACAGACAGAAGGAGCTAGGAGTCTGTCCCTCCACCTGCAGGATGACACAGACTACACTATGAGTCCGTCCCTCCTTGCAGGGTGACATAGACAGAAGGAGGAAGGAGTCTGTCCCTCCCCCTGCAGGGCGACATAGACAGAAGGAGGAAGGAGTCTGTCCCTCCCCTTGCAGGGTGGCACAGACAGGCACTATGAGACTTTCCCTCCCCCTGCAGGCCGACATAGACAGAAGGAGCTAGGAGTCCGTCCCTCCCCCTGCAGGGTGACATAGACAGACTACACTATGAGTCCGCCCTCCCCCTGCTGGGTGAGATAGACAGAAGGAGCTAGGAGTCTCTCCCTCAACCTGCAGAGTGACACAGACAGAAGGAGCTAGGAGTCTGTCCCTCCCCCTGCAGGGTGACACAGACAGAAGGAGCTAGGAGTCTCTCCCTCCCCCTGCAGGGTGACACAGACAGAATTAGCTAGGAGTCTGTCCCTCCCCCTGTAGGGCGACACAGACAGAAGGAGCTAGGAGACTGTCCCTCCCCCTGCTGGGTGACGCAGGCATAAGGAGCTAGGAGTCTGTCTCTCCCCCTACAGGGCGACACAGACAGGCACTATGAGTCTGTCCCTCGCCCTGCTGGACGACATAGACAGAAGGAGGAAGCAGTCTGTCCCTCCCCCTGCAGGGCGACATAGACAGAAGGAGGAAGGAGTCTGTCCCTTCCCCTGCAGGCAACACAGACTACACTATGAGTCCGTCCCTCCCCCTGCAGGGCGACATAGACAGAAGGAGGAAGGAGTCTGTCCCTCCTCCTGCAGGGCGACATAGACAGAAGGAGGAAGGAGTCTCTCCCTCCCCCTGCAGGGTGACACAGACAGAAGGAGCTAGGAGTCTGTCCCTCCCCCTGCAGGATGACACAGACTACACTATGAGTCCGTCCCTCCCCCTGCAGGGTGACATAGACAGAAGGCGGAAGGAGTCTGACCCTCCCCCTGCAGGGCGACATAGACAGAAGGAGGAAGGAGTCTGTCCCTCTCCCTGCTGGGTGACACAGACAGAAGGAGGAAGGAGTCTGTCCCTCCCCCTGCAGGGTGACACAGACAGAAGGAGCTAGGATTCTCTCCCTCCCCCTGCAGGGTGACACAGACAGAAGGAGCTAGGAGTCTGCCCCTCCCCCTCCAGGATGACACAGACTACACTATGAGTCCGTCCCTCCCTCTGCAGGGCGACATAAACAGAAGGAGTAAGGAGTCTGTCCCTTCCCCTGCAGACAACACAGACTACACTATGAGTCCGTCCCTCCCCCTGCAGGGCGACATAGACAGAAGGAGGAAGGAGTCTGTCCCTCCCCCTGCAGGGCGACATAGACAGAAGGAGGAAGGAGTCTGTCCCTCCCCCTGCAGGGCGACATAGACAGAAGGAGAAAGGAGTCTGTCCCTTCCCATGCAGGGTGACATAGACAGAAGGAGCTAGGAGTCTGTACTTCCCCTGCAGGGCGACATAGACAGAAGGAGAAAGGAGTCTGTCCCTCCCCCTGCAGGGTGACATAGACAGAAGGAGGAAGGAGTCTGTCCCTCCCCCTGCAGGGTGACACAGACAGAAGGAGCTAGGAGTCTCTCCCTCCCCCTGTAGGGTGACACAGACAGAAGGAGGAAGGAGTCTGTCCCTCCCCCTGCAGGGCGACATAGACAGAAGGAGGAAGGAGTCTGTCCCTCCCCCTGCAGGGTGACATAGACAGAAGGAGAAAGGAGTCTGTCCCTTTCCATGCAGGGTGACATAGACAGAAGGAGCTAGGAGTCTGTACTTCCCCTGCAGGCCAACATAGACTACACTATGAGTCCGTCCCTCCCCCTGCAGGGTGACATAGACAGAAGGAGGAAGGAGTCTGTCCGTCCCCCTGCTGGGTGACACAGACAGAAGGAGGAAGGAGTCTCTCCCTCCCCCTGCAGGGTGACACAGACAGAAGGAGCTAGGAGTCTCTCCCTCCCCCTGCAGGGTGACACAGACAGAAGGAGCTAGGAGTCTGCCCCTCCCCCTACAGGATGACACAGACTACACTATGAGTCCGTCCCTCCCCCTGCAGGGCGACTTAGACAGAAGAAGGAAGGAGTCTTTCCCTTCCCCTGCAGGCAACACAGACTACACTATGAGTCCGTCCCTCCCCCTGCAGGCCGACATAGACAGAAGGAGGAAGGAGTCTGTCCCTCCCCATGCAGGGCGACATAGACAGAAGGAGGAAGGAGTCTTTTCCTCCCCCTGGTGGGTGACATAGACAGAAGGAGGAAGGAGTCTGTCCCTCCCCCTGCTGGGTGACAAAGGCAGAAGGAGCTAGGAGTCTGTCCCTCCCCCTGCAGGGCGACATAGACAGAAGGAGGAAGGAGTCTGTTCCTCCCCCTGCTGGGTGACATAGACAGAAGGAGCTAGGAGTCTGTCCCTCCCCCTGCAGGGTGACACAGACAGGCACTATGAGTCTGTGCCTCCCCCTGCAGGGCAACATAGACAGAAGGAGGAAGGAGTCTGTCCCTCCCCCTGCAGGGCGACATAGACAGAAGGAGGAAGGAGTCTGTCCCGCCCCCTGCAGGGTGACATAGACAGAAGGAGGAAGGAGTCTGTCCCTCCCCCTGCAGGGCGACATAGACAGAAGGAGCTAGGAGTCTGTCTCTCCCCCTGCTGGGTGACATAGACAGATGGAGGAAGGAGTCTGTCCCTTCCCCTGCAGGGCGACATAGACAGAAGGAGGAAGGAGTCTTTTCCTCCCCCTGCTGGGTGACATAGACAGAAGGAGGAAGGAGTCTGTCCCTCCCCCTGCTGGGTGACAAAGGCAGAAGGAGCTAGGAGTCTGTCCCTCCCCCTGCAGGGCGACATAGACAGAGGGAGGAAGGAGTCTGTTCCTCCCCCTGCTGGGTGACATAGACAGAAGGAGCTAGGAGTCTGTCCCTCCCCCTGCAGGGTGACACAGACAGGCACTATGAGTCTGTGCCTCCCCCTGCAGGGCAACATAGACAGAAGGAGGAAGGAGTCTGTCCCTCCCCCTGCAGGGCGACATAGACAGAAGGAGGATGGAGTCTGTCCCGCCAACTGCAGGGTGACATAGACAGAAGGAGGAAGGAGTCTGTCCCTCCCCCTGCAGGGCGACATAGACAGAAGGAGCTAGGATTCTGTCTCTCCCCCTGCTGGGTGACATAGACAGAAGGAGGAAGGAGTCTGTCCCTTCCCCTGCAGACAACACAGACTACACTATGAGTCCGTCCCTCCCCCTGCAGGGCGACATAGACAGAAGGAGGAAGGAGTCTGTCCCTCCCCCTGCTGGGTGACATAGACAGAAGGAGGAAGGAGTCTGTCCCTCCCCCTGCAGGGCGACATAGACAGAAGGAGGAAGGAGTCTGACCCTACCCCTGCAGGGCGACATAGACAGAAGGAGGAAGGAGTCTGTCCCTCCCCCTGCAGGGCGACATAGACAGAAGGAGAAAGGAGTCTGTCCCTTCCCATGCAGGGTGACATAGACAGAAGGAGCTAGGAGTCTGTACTTCCCCTGCAGGCCAACATAGACTACACTATGAGTCCGTCCCTCCCCCTGCAGGGTGACATAGACAGAAGGAGGAAGGAGTCTGTCCCTCCCCCTGCAGGGTGACATAGACAGAAGGAGAAAGAAGTCTAGCCCTTCCCATGCAGGGTGACATAGACAGAAGGAGCTAGGAGTCTGTACTTCCCCTGCAGGCCAACATAGACTACACTATGAGTCCGTCCCTCCCCCTGCAGGGTGACATAGACAGAAGGAGGAAGGAGTCTGTCCGTCCCCCTGCTGGGTGACACAGACAGAAGGAGGAAGGAGTCTGTCCCTCCCCCTGCAGGGTGACACAGACAGAAGGAGCTAGGAGTCTCTCCCTCCCCCTGCAGGGTGACACAGACAGAAGGAGCTAGGAGTCTGCCCCTCCCCCTACAGGATGACACAGACTACACTATGAGTCCGTCCCTCCCCCTGCAGGGCGACTTAGACAGAAGGAGGAAGGAGTCTGTCCCTCCCCCTGCTGGGTGACATAGACAGAAGGAGGAAGGAGTCTGTCCCATCCCCTGCAGGGCGACATAGACAGAAGCAGGAAGGAGTCTGACCCTACCCCTGCAGGGCGACATAGACAGAAGGAGGAAGGAGTCTGTCCCTCCCCCTGCGGGGCGACATAGACAGAAGGAGAAAGGAGTCTGTCCCTTCCCATGCAGGGTGACATAGACAGAAGGAGCTAGGAGTCTGTACTTCCCCTGCAGGCCAACATAGACTACACTATGAGTCCGTCCCTCCCCCTGCAGGGTGACATAGACAGAAGGAGGAAGGAGTCTGTCCCTCCCCCTGCAGGGTGACACAGACAGAAGGAGGAAGGAGTCTGTCCCTCCCCCTGCAGGGTGACACAGACAGAAGGAGCTAGGAGTCTCTCCCTCCCCCTGCAGGGTGACACAGACAGAAGGAGCTAGGAGTCTGCCCCTCCCCCTACAGGATGACACAGACTACACTATGAGTCCGTCCCTCCCCCTGCAGGGCGACTTAGACAGAAGAAGGAAGGAGTCTTTCCCTTCCCCTGCAGGCAACACAGACTACACTATGAGTCCGTCCCTCCCCCTGCAGGCCGACATAGACAGAAGGAGGAAGGAGTCTGTCCCTCCCCATGCAGGGCGACATAGACAGAAGGAGGAAGGAGTCTTTTCCTCCCCCTGCTGGGTGACATAGACAGAAGGAGGAAGGAGTCTGTCCCTCCCCCTGCTGGGTGACAAAGGCAGAAGAAGCTAGGAGTCTGTCCCTCCCCCTGCAGGGCGACATAGACAGAAGGAGGAAGGAGTCTGTTCCTCCCCCTGCTGGGTGACATAGACAGAAGGAGCTAGGAGTCTGTCCCTCCCCCTGCAGGGTGACACAGACAGGCACTATGAGTCTGTGCCTCCCCCTGCAGGGCAACATAGACAGAAGGAGGAAGGAGTCTGTCCCTCCCCCTGCAGGGCGACATAGACAGAAGGAGGAAGGAGTCTGTCCCGCCCCCTGCAGGGTGACATAGACAGAAGGAGGAAGGAGTCTGTCCCTCCCCCTGCAGGGCGACATAGACAGAAGGAGCTAGGAGTCTGTCTCTCCCCCTGCTGGGTGACATAGACAGAAGGAGGAAGGAGTCTGTCCCTTCCCCTGCAGGGCGACATAGACAGAAGGAGGAAGGAGTCTTTTCCTCCCCCTGCTGGGTGACATAGACAGAAGGAGGAAGGAGTCTGTCCCTCCCCCTGCTGGGTGACAAAGGCAGAAGGAGCTAGGAGTCTGTCCCTCCCCCTGCAGGGCGACATAGACAGAAGGAGGAAGGAGTCTGTTCCTCCCCTGCTGGGTGACATAGACAGAAGGAGCTAGGAGTCTGTCACTCCCCCTGCAGGGTGACACAGACAGGCACTATGAGTCTGTGCCTCCCCCTGCAGGGCAACATAGACAGAAGGAGGAAGGAGTCTGTCCCTCCCCCTGCAGGGCGACATAGACAGAAGGAGGATGGAGTCTGTCCCACCCCCTGCAGGGTGACATAGACAGAAGGAGGAAGGAGTCTGTCCCTCCCCCTGCAGGGCGACATAGACAGAAGGAGCTAGGATTCTGTCTCTCCCCCTGCTGGGTGACATAGACAGAAGGAGGAAGGAGTCTGTCCCTTCCCCTGCAGACAACACAGACTACACTATGAGTCCGTCCCTCCCCCTGCAGGGCGACATAGACAGAAGGAGGAAGGAGTCTGTCCCTCCCCCTGCTGGGTGACATAGACAGAAGGAGGAAGGAGTCTGTCCCTCCCCCTGCAGGGCGATATAGACAGAAGGAGGAAGGAGTCTGACCCTACCCCTGCAGGGCGACATAGACAGAAGGAGGAAGGAGTCTGTCCCTCCCCCTGCAGGGCGACATAGACAGAAGGAGAAAGGAGTCTGTCCCTTCCCATGCAGAGTGACATAGACAGAAGGAGCTAGGAGTCTGTACTTCCCCTGCAGGCCAACATAGACTACACTATGAGTCCGTCCCTCCCCCTGCAGGGTGACATAGACAGAAGGAGGAAGGAGTCTGTCCCTCCCCCTGCAGGGTGACATAGACAGAAGGAGAAAGGAGTCTGTCCCTTCCCATGCAGGGTGACATAGACAGAAGGAGCTAGGAGTCTGTACTTCCCCTGCAGGCCAACATAGACTACACTATGAGTCCGTCCCTCCCCTGCAGGGTGACATAGACAGAAGGAGGAAGGAGTCTGTCCGTCCCCCTGCTGGGTGACACAGACAGAAGGAGGAAGGAGTCTGTCCCTCCCCCTGCAGGGTGACACAGACAGAAGGAGCTAGGAGTCTCTCCCTCCCCCTGCAGGGTGACACAGACAGAAGGAGCTAGGAGTCTGCCCCTCCCCCTACAGGATGACACAGACTACACTATGAGTCCGTCCCTCCCCCTGCAGGGCGACTTAGACAGAAGGAGGAAGGAGTCTTTCCCTTCCCCTGCAGGCAACACAGACTACACTATGAGTCCGTCCCTCCCCCTGCAGGCCGACATAGACAGAAGGAGGAAGGAGTCTGTCCCTCCCCCTGCAGGGCGACATAGACAGAAGGAGGAAGGAGTCTGTCCCTCCCCATGCAGGGCGACATAGACAGAAGGAGGAAGGAGTCTTTTCCTCCCCCTGCTGGGTGACATAGACAGAAGGAGGAAGGAGTCTGTCCCTCCCCCTGCAGGGTGACACAGACAGGCACTATGAGTCTGTGCCTCCCCCTGTAGGGCAACATAGACAGAAGGAGGAAGGAGTCTGTCCCTCTCCCTGCAGGGCGACATAGACAGAAGGAGGAAGGAGTCTGTCCCGCCCCCTGCAGGGTGACATAGACAGAAGGAGGAAGGAGTCTGTCCCTCCCCCTGCAGGGCGACATAGACAGAAGGAGCTAGGAGTCTGTCTCTCCCCCTGCTGGGTGACATAGACAGAAGGAGGAAGGAGTCTGTCCCTTCCCCTGCAGGGCGACATAGACAGAATGAGGAAGGAGTCTTTTCCTCCCCCTGCTGGGTGACATAGACAGAAGGAGGAAGGAGTCTGTCCCTCCCCCTGCTGGGTGACAAAGGCAGAAGGAGCTAGAAGTCTGTACCTCCCCCTGCAGGGCGACATAGACAGAAGGAGGAAGGAGTCTGTTCCTCCCCCTGCTGGGTGACATAGACAGAAGGAGCTAGGAGTCTGTCCCTCCCCCTGCAGGGTGACACAGACAGGCACTATGAGTCTGTGCCTCCCCCTGCAGGGCAACATAGACACAAGGAGGAAGGAGTCTGTCCCTCCCCCTGCAGGGCGACATAGACAGAAGGAGGATGGAGTCTGTCCCGCCCCCTGCAGGGTGACATAGACAGAAGGAGGAAGGAGTCTGTCCCTCCCCCTGCAGGGCGACATAGACAGAAGGAGCTAGGATTCTGTCTCTCCCCCTGCTGGGTGACATAGACAGAAGGAGGAAGGAGTCTGTCCCTTCCCCTGCAGACAACACAGACTACACTATGAGTCCGTCCCTCCCCCTGCAGGGCGACATAGAAGGAGGAAGGAGTCTGTCCCTCCCCCTGCTGGGTGACATAGACAGAAGGAGGAAGGAGTCTGTCCCTCCCCCTGCAGGGCGACATAGACAGAAGGAGGAAGGAGTCTGACCCTACCCCTGCAGGGCGACAGAGACAGAAGGAGGAAGGAGTCTGTCCCTCCCCCTGCAGGGCGACATAGACAGAAGGAGAAAGGAGTCTGTCCCTTCCCATGCAGGGTGACATAGACAGAAGGAGCTAGGAGTCTGTACTTCCCCTGCAGGCCAACATAGACTACACTATGAGTCCGTCCCTCCCCCTGCAGGGAGACATAGACAGAAGGAGGAAGGAGTCTGTCCCTCCCCCTGCAGGGCGACATAGACAGAAGGAGGAAGGAGTCTGTCCCTCCCCATGCAGGGCGACATAGACAGAAGGAGGAAGGAGTCTTTTCCTCCCCCTGCTGGGTGACATAGACGGAAGGAGGAAGGAGTCTGTCCCTCCCCCTGCAGACAACACAGACTACACTATGAGTCCGTCCCTCCCCCTGCAGGGCGACATAGACAGAAGGAGGAAGGAGTCTGTCCCTCCCCCTGCTGGGTGACATAGACAGAAGGAGGAAGGAGTCTGTCCCTCTCCTTGCAGGGCGACATAGACAGAAGGAGGAAGGAGTCTGTCCCGCCCCCTGCAGGGTGACATAGACAGAAGGAGGAAGGAGTCTGTCCCTTCCCCTGCAGACAACACAGACTACACTATGAGTCCGTCCCTCCCCCTGCAGGGCGACATAGACAGAAGGAGGAAGGAGTCTGTCCCTCCCCCTGCTGGGTGACATAGACAGAAGGAGGAAGGAGTCTGTCTCTCCCCCTGCTGGGTGACATAGACAGAAGGAGGAAGGAGTCTGTCCCTTCCCCTGCAGACAACACAGACTACACTATGAGTCCGTCCCTCCCCCTGCAGGGCGACATAGACAGAAGGAGGAAGGAGTCTGTCCCTCTCCTTGCAGGGCGACATAGACAGAAGGAGGAAGGAGTCTGTCCCGCCCCCTGCAGGGTGACATAGACAGAAGGAGGAAGGAGTCAGTCCCTTCCCCTGCAGACAACACAGACTACACTATGAGTCCGTCCCTCCCCCTGCAGGGCGACATAGACAGAAGGAGGAAGGAGTCTGTCCCTCCCCCTGCTGGGTGACATAGACAGAAGGAGGAAGGAGTCTGTCTCTCCCCCTGCTGGGTGACATAGACAGAAGGAGGAAGGAGTCTGTCCCTTCCCCTGCAGACAACACAGACTACACTATGAGTCCGTCCCTCCCCCTGCAGGGCGACATAGACAGAAGGAGGAAGGAGTCTGTCCCTCCCCCTGCAGGGCGACATAGACAGAAGGAGGAAGGAGTCTGACCCTACCCCTGCAGGGCGACATAGACAGAAGGAGGAAGGAGTCTGTCCCTCCCCCTGCAGGGCGACATAGACAGAAGGAGAAAGGAGTCTGTCCCTTCCCATGCAGAGTGACATAGACAGAAGGAGCTAGGAGTCTGTACTTCCCCTGCAGGCCAACATAGACTACACTATGAGTCCGTCCCTCCCCCTGCAGGGTGACATAGACAGAAGGAGGAAGGAGTCTGTCCGTCCCCCAGCTGGGTGACACAGACAGAAGGAGGAAGGAGTCTGTCCGTCCCCCTGCTGGGTGACACAGACAGAAGGAGGAAGGAGTCTGTCCCTCCCCCTGCAGGGTGACACAGACAGAAGGAGCTAGGAGTCTCTCCCTCCCCCTGCAGGGTGACACAGACAGAAGGAGCTAGGAGTCTGCCCCTCCCCCTACAGGATGACACAGACTACACTATGAGTCCGTCCCTCCCCCTGCAGGGCGACTTAGACAGAAGGAGGAAGGAGTCTTTCCCTTCCCCTGCAGGCAACACAGACTACACTATGAGTCCGTCCCTCCCCCTGCAGGGCGACATAGACAGAAGGAGGAAGGAGTCTGTCCCTCCCCCTGCTGGGTGACATAGACAGAAGGAGGAAGGAGTCTGTCCATTCCCCTGCAGGGCGACATAGACAGAAGGAGGAAGGAGTCTGACCCTACCCCTGCAGGGCGACATAGACAGAAGGAGGAAGGAGTCTGTCCCTCCCCCTGCAGGGCGACATAGACAGAAGGAGAAAGGAGTCTGTCCCTTCCCATGCAGGGTGACATAGACAGAAGGAGCTAGGAGTCTGTCCCTTCCCATGCAGGGTGACATAGACAGAAGGAGCTAGGAGTCTGTACTTCCCCTGCAGGCCAACATAGACTACACTATGAGTCCGTCCCTCCCCCTGCAGGGTGACATAGACAGAAGGAGGAAGGAGTCTGTCCCTCCCCCTGCAGGGTGACATAGACAGAAGGAGAAAGGAGTCTGTCCCTTCCCATGCAGGGTGACATAGACAGAAGGAGCTAGGAGTCTGTACTTCCCCTGCAGGCCAACATAGACTACACTATGAGTCCGTCCCTCCCCCTGCAGGGTGACATAGACAGAAGGAGGAAGGAGTCTGTCCCTCCCCATGCAGGGAGACATAGACAGAAGGAGGAAGGAGTCTTTTCCTCCCCCTGCTGGGTGACATAGACAGAAGGAGGAAGGAGTCTGTCCCTCCCCCTGCTGGGTGACAAAGGCAGAAGGAGCTAGGAGTCTGTCCCTCCCCCTGCAGGGCGACATAGACAGAAGGAGGAAGGAGTCTGTTCCTCCCCCTGCTGGGTGACATAGACAGAAGGAGCTAGGAGTCTGTCCCTCCCCCTGCAGGGTGACACAGACAGGCACTATGAGTCTGTGCCTCCCCCTGCAGGGCAACATAGACAGAAGGAGGAAGGAGTCTGTCCCTCCCCCTGCAGGGCGACATAGACAGAAGGAGGAAGGAGTCTGTCCCGCCCCCTGCAGGGTGACATAGACAGAAGGAGGAAGGAGTCTGTCTCTCCCCCTGCAGGGCGACATAGACAGAAGGAGGAAGGAGTCTGTCTCTCCCCCTGCTGGGTGACATAGACAGAAGGAGGAAGGAGTCTGTCCCTCCCCCTGCAGGGCGACATAGACAGAAGGAGGAAGGAGTCTGTCCCTACCCCTGCAGGGCGACATAGACAGAAGGAGGAAGGAGTCTGTCCCTCCCCCTGCAGGGCGACATAGACAGAAGGAGGAAGGAGTCTGTCCCTCCCCCTGCAGGGCGACATAGACAGAAGGAGAAAGGAGTCTGTCCCTTCCCATGCAGGGTGACATAGACAGAAGGAGCTAGGAGTCTGTACTTCCCCTGCAGGCCAACATAGACTACACTATGAGTCCGTCCCTCCCCCTGCAGGGTGACATAGACAGAAGGAGGAAGGAGTCTGTCCGTCCCCCTGCTGGGTGACACAGACAGAAGGAGGAAGGAGACTGTCCCTCCCCCTGCAGGGTGACATAGACAGAAGGAGGAAGGAGTCTGTTCCTCCCCCTGCAGGGCGACATAGACAGAAGGAGGAAGGAGTCTGTCCCTCCCCCTGCAGGGCGACATAGACAGAAGGAGGAAGGAGTCTGTCCCTCCCCCTGCAGGGCGACATAGACAGAAGAAGGAAGGAGTCTGTTCCTCCCCCTGCTGGGTGACATAGACAGAAAGAGGAAGGAGTCTGTCCCTCCCCCTGCAGGGTGACACAGACAGGCACTATGAGTCTGTCCCTCCCCCTGCAGGGCAACATAGACAGAAGGAGGAAGGAGTCTGTCCCTCCCCCTGCAGGGCGACATAGACAGAAGGAGGAAGGAGTCTGTCTCTTCCCATGCAGGGTGACATAGACAGAAGGAGCTAGGAGTCTGTACTTCCCCTGCAGGCCAACATAGACTACACTATGAGTCCGTCCCTCCCCCTGCAGGGCGACATAGACAGAAGGAGGAAGGAGTCTGTCCCTCCCCCTGCTGGGTGACACAGACAGAAGGAGGAAGGAGTCTGTCCCTCCCCCTGCAGGCAACACAGACTACACTATGAGTCCATCCCTCCCCCTGCAGGGCGACATAGACAGAAGGAGGAAGGAGTCTGTCCCTCCCCCTGCAGGGCGACGTAGACAGAAGGAGGAAGGAGTCTGTCCCTTCCCCTGCAGGCAACACAGACTACACTATGATTCCGTCCCTCCCCCTGCAGGGCGACATAGACAGAAGGAAGAAGGAGTCTGTCCCTCCCCCTGTTGGGTGACATAGACAGAAGGAGGAAGGAGTCTGTCCCTTCCCCTGCAGGCAACACAGACTACACTATGAGTCCGTCCCTCCCCCTGCAGGGCGACATAGATAGAAGGAGGAAGGAGTCTGTCCCTCCCCCTGCAGGGCGACATAGATAGAAGGAGGAAGGAGTCTGTCCCTCCCCCTGCAGGGCGACATAGACAGAAGGATTAAGGAGTCTGTCCCTCGCCCTGCAGGGTGACACAGACAGGCACTATGAGTCTGTCCCTCCCCCTGCAGGGTGACATAGACAGAAGGAGGAAGGAGTCTGTCCCTCCCCCTGCAGGGCGACGTAGACAGAAGGAGGAAGGAGTCTGTCCCTTCCCCTGCAGGCAAAACAGACTACACTATGAGTCCGTCCCTCCCCCTGCAGGGCGACATAGACAGAAGGAAGAAGGAGTCTGTCCCTCCCCCTGCTGCGTGACATAGACAGATGGAGGAAGGAGTCTGTCCCTCCCCCTGCAGGGCAACATAGACAGAAAGAGGAAGGAGTCTGTCCCTCCCCCTGCAGGGCAACATAGACAGAAGGAGGAAGGAGTCTGTCCCTCCCCCTGCAGGGCGACATAGACAGAAGGAGGAAGGAGTCTGTCCCTCCCCCTGCAGGCCGACATAGACAGAAGGAGGAAGGAGTCTGTCCCTCCCCCTGCTGGGTGACACAGACAGAAGGAGCTAGGAGTCTGTCTCTCCCCCTACAGCGAGACACAGACAGGCACTATGAGTCTGTCCCTCTCCCTGCAGGCCAACATAGACAGAAGGAGGAAGGAGTCTGTCCCTCCCCCTGCAGGGCATCATAGACAGAAGCAGCTAGGAGTCTGTCCCTCCCCCTGCAGGGTGACACAGACAGAAGGAGCTAGGAGTCTCTCCCTCCCCCTGCAGGGTGACACAGACAGAAGGAGCTAGGAGTCTGTCCCTCCCCCTGCAGGATGACACAGACTACACTATGAGTCCGTCCCTCCCCCTGCAGGGTGACATAGACAGAAGGAGGAAGGAGTCTGTCCCTCCCCAGGGCCGGACTGGGAACAAAAAACCAGCCCTGGAAAAAAATTGTATACCAGCCCCATAGCATAACACAGGGCTCGACAAACCCCGGGCGCCAGGTCGACTAGGAAATTGTACCTGGCGACCGGGTAGGATCAGCAGCACATGGCGCTCCACCGTCCTGAGGTTAGATTAAAAAAAAAAAATAGTATTATTCTTTCGGATCGGCGGGTGTCACGTGACATCCCACTGATCAGCAGTAGCATGCAGACGGTCTGTGCCTGTGTGACAGGAATGGCCCAAGCTGCAGTAGAAATCCCCCTCCCGTGCAATAAGGTAAAATAGCAGGGAGGGGGAGTCACTTTTTTTTTTTCTCTTTTATTTAAAAAAAAAATCACAACCTGATGGCTTATGTGTGTGTGTCTGGCTAAGTGTGGATGTGAGTGACTGACTGACTGTCTCTGGATGTGTGTGGATCTGACTGACTGACTGTCTCTGGATGTGTGTGGATCTGACTGACTGTCTCTGGATGTGTGTGGATCTGACTGACTGACTCTGTATGAATGTGAATGACTGTGTGTGTGTGTATGTATGGTTTCGTGAATGTGCCGTTGTCTGGCTCCTAGATTTTTTTTCTGGCTCCTAAAAGTAAATTAAATTTGTCAAGCCCTGGCATAACATTTTTAAACCAGCCCCATAGCATAATATAATTTTTTTGTTCATAAAAGGGGAAACCATGCATGTTTTAAAAACACATCTGAACAGAGTATTATTTATAGATAAGACTGATATATAAGCCTGTCTAGGGCAATATATATCTCCAGTATGTACACGGAGTTATATGAATTGCCCTGTGCAGAGGTATATATCGGAGCAGTGTGTGAGACATATCCTTGTGTACATATTTCTGTAGCGTCTCTCGCTCTCTCTCGTAGCCTCTCTCTCTCTTGTGGCGTCTCTCTCTCTCGTGGCGTCTCTCTCTCTCGTGGCGTCTCTCTCTCTCGTGGCGTCTCTCTCTCTCTCTCGTAGCCTCTCTCTCGTGGCGTCTCTCTCTCGTAGCGTCTCTCTCTCGTAGCGTCTCTCTCTCTCTCGTAGCGTCTCTCTCTCTCTCTCTCGTAGCGTCTCTCTCACCTCTCCCCTTCCCCTGTAGTGTCTCTCGCTCTCCCCTTCCCCCTGTAGTGTCTCTCGCTCTCCCCTTCCCCCTGTAGTGTCACTCTTACCCCCTTTCCCCCTGTGGTGTCACTCTTACCCCCCCTTCCCACAGTGGTGTCACTCTTACCCCCCCCCCCTTCCCACAGTGGTGTCACACTCCCCCCCTTTCCCCTGTAGAGTCACACTCCCCCCCCCTTCCCCTTGTAGTGTCACTCTTTCCCCCTCCCCCCTTGTAGTGTCACTCTTTCCCCCTCCCCCCCTGTAGTGTCACTCTTTCCCCCTCCCCCCTTGTAGTGTCACTCTTTCCCCCTCCCCCCCGTAGTGTCACTCTTTCCCCCTCCCCCCTTGTAGTGTCACTCTTTCCCCCTCCCCCCTTGTAGTGTCACTCTTTCCCCCTCCCCCCCGTAGTGTCACTCTTCCCCGTAGTGTCTCTTCCTCCTTCCCCGTGCTCTCACTCACCCTGCTGTCTCTTCCTTTTCACCGCACCGCGCAGGAACTGCTGCTGCAACATCCGGCGGCAGCAGGCGAATTTCTTAAAGAGGCGGCAGCCTCCGAACTTCTTAAAGTGTCCTGCCGCCACTTTAAGCAGTTCGGCGGCCGTCGCCACTTTAAGAAATTCGCCTGCTGCCGCCGGATGTTGCAGCAGCCGAACTTCTCATAGTGGTGGCTGCCGCCGCTTGGCTCTAAGTGGCCAAGGCGGCCCCGGAGCAGGCGGCCCACCGGGATTTTTCCCGGTATCCCGGTGGGCCAGTCCGGCCCTGTCCCTCCCCCTGCAGGGCGACATAGACAGAAGGAGGAAGGAGTCTGTCCCACCCCCTGCAGGGCGACATAGACAGAAGGAGGAAGGAGTCTGTCCCTTCCCCTGCAGGGTGACATAGACAGAAGGAGCTAGGAGTCTGTCCCTTCCCCTGCAGGCCAACATAGACTACACTATGAGTCCGTCCCTCCCCCTGCAGGGTGACATAGACAGAAGGAGGAAGGAGTCTGTCCCTCCCCCTGCAGGGCAACATAGACAGAAGGAGGAAGGAGTCTGTCCCTCCCCCTGCAGGGTGACACAGACAGAAGGAGGAAGGAGTCTGTCCCTCCCCCTGCAGGGCGACATAGACAGAAGGAGGAAGGAGTCTGTCCCTCCCCCTGCAGGGTGACATAGACAGAAGGAGGAAGGAGTCTGTCCCTCCCCCTGCAGGGCGACATAGACAGAAGGAGGAAGGAGTCTGACCCTCCCCCTGCAGGGCGACATAGACAGAAGGAGGAAGGAGTCTGTCCCTCCCCCTGCAGGCCGACATAGACAGAAGGAGGAAAGAGTCTGTCCCTCCCCCTGCTGGGTGACACAGACAGAAGGAGCTAGGAGTCTGTCTCTCCCCCTACAGGGCGACACAGACAGGCACTATGAGTCCCTCCCTCCCCCTGCTGGGTGACACAGACAGAAGGAGCTAGGAGTCTGCCCTCCCCCCCCCCCCTTACAGGGTGACACAGACAGGCACAATGAGTCTGTCCCTCCCCCTGCAGAGTGACACAGACAGAAGGAGCTGGGAGTCTGTCCCCCCCCCCCTGCAGGGTGACACAGACAGAAGGAGCTGGCAGTCTGCCCCTCCCCCTCCCTGGTAACACAGACAAATGTGGTTATAAATTGCCTCACATATAAAAAAAAAAAAACTACAGGAAAAGGGCGACTCACTTTGTTCATGGAGAAGCAGGTTCTATCCCAGTCCAGAGAGGCACCAAGGGATTTCAGCTGATGATAAAGTCTCCTTTCCTGATAAGACAAACAGTGTAATATTGAGAAACAGACATACCCGCAATACACAATGACATCCACAAGATGTCGCTCCAACGTACTCTTCCTTCTACTTCCACATGGTACCTAGAAATTCTTCTCGACCAAAGTCATGTCTAGAGTTGAGCGGACACCTGGATGTTTCGGGTTCAGCGGGTTCGGCTGAACTTTTAAAAAAAGTCCGGCTTCGGGCTCGAACTTGAGCCCGAACACGAGCCCAGAACCCCATAATAATAATGAGGGGGGGACCTAATGTCCCCTCCAGGTCCCCACCCATTGCCCGCGGGTGGGGACCTTAAAATAATAATGAGGGGGGGGCCTAGTGTCCCCCCCCCCCGGTCATTACCCATTGCCCTCAGTTGGGGATCTTAAAATAATAATGAGGGGGGGACCTAGTGTCACATGTCCTCCAACTGTATGCATGTGTTGCAAGTTTGTTAACACATAGATCATGTTTTACACACAAGCAGCCACCACGTAGCTGGGGCTATAGGAAGTATACAGAGGTACAGCTGTGTCTGGAAAACACACACGATTAGGAAAATGACCGTGTGCTCTGCGTCAGTCACAGTGAGCGCAGGAGAGTCCTGTATGTTTTACCTTTCTTTTCACCTGGAGCTGTGTCGCTCTCCTACTTTATCACCTCTTTGTCCTTCCATTTCTGGTCATTTGTAGGTGAAACCTGCGAGGAAAAGGGACTTACAGAAACGGATGCATTTTTTAAACAGCAAGTGCGCCTCTGTGTACATGTACCAGATACAGAATGCCAAGTGTATTGGGAGTATGGAAACCTCAAGTTAAATTTGTCACCTAAACTAAAATCCTGACTGCCCACACTAGCTGAGTAAAAGTAATTTTTTTTTTTTTTTGCTGCAGGAACCAATGAGAATAATGCCATTCAATGGAATTTCCTGTGTCTCTAGTGGTCATCAGAGAATGTGTTGCATCACAGGAAGTGACTAAATGAAACAAAACTTTATATGCTCAGTGTCTATATAATCAGTGCTGCCGCACCTGCAGTAAACATGCAGAGTAATCACTGGGGTGGGCTTGAGTCAAATATGAAAAATGGGATTTATGTAGAATGCCTGCATCAAATCACACAGGGATAAAAGCCTGTGTATTATACAAGAAGTGATCTACATCTTGCACCAAAGTGAGTTTAGTGATGAGACTGTCCCTATAACTTTGTAACCAGGGATCTCCTACAATTCTGCACTAATTTCCCAATGACCGAGGGTAATTACTTGACCACTATTGACCTGTGCAAGGGGTATTGGCAAATCCCCTTGGAGCCTGATGCTATTCCTAAGTCTGCATTCGTCACCCCATTTGGCTTGTACCAATTTAAGGTCATGCCATTTGGGATGAAGAATGCCCCAGGAGAAGGTTTTGGCATACAGTTCCTTTCGGTTTTGTTAAATAAAGAAAGCTGTGGCCTATTTAACTCCATACATGTCTCGTGTCATTATTGGGAGAAGGGTATGGGGTTTATAAGTAAGTAAGGAACATTCCCCTTTACATCATACAAGTCATGGAGGGGAGAGATACTTGCAATGATATAGGGGCATGATCGCTCTATGTGATGTTGTGAATCCGTGTATTCTGGATTGAGGGGAGATGTCTGTGTGATAGAAAAAAGTAGTCAATTCGTGAATATGTGTTGTGTGGATGTGAGTAAAAGGTGTAATCTTTGGCTGTGGGGTTAGTGATCCTCCACACATCAGCCAGTTGGGATGAGTGCAGTCCTTGCTTTGTGTTTTTTGAGGGAAGTTGCTCCAGTGGAGACATCCAGCTTCTGGTCCATTACCATGTTGAAGTCGCTTCCCATCACCACCAACCCCTCTGCAAACAGATCTAGTTTAGAAAGAAGAGAACATATGTACTTATGCTGATTGGCGTTAGGCGCATAGATATTTGCAACATTTACTACATCAGTCCCTATAGTTCTTTTAAGAAACAAGGCTCGGCCTTAACTATCCAACCATGTGTCAGTGATCGTGAATGGAAGAGCCTTGTTGATAAAAATAGCCTTTGGTTTTTTTAAATGGGGAATGAGAGTAAAACACAGTGGTGTAGGTGCGGTCTCTAAATTTCGGGACCTTGTATCTAAAGAAATGTGTTTCCTGTATGAGCGCTATGTCAGATTTAGTGGCGCGTAGTATTAATTGAATATAACTTCAAAAAATTAGTCTTCTTATCTTACCAGATTGCACTGCTAAACTCTTAAAACTATAGGGGTAATGAACTTGGGATAAAACAAGGGGAAGGGTGTCCCATCTTCCAGATGGGTTCTCTCTGCTAACATGGAAGTCCATGTTGGACCGGGGGTAACCGGTCACTGGCTTTATGCAATAGGGGGGACAGGCCCAAGGGATCAATACGATTCCCTGCGTTCCCCTAGTTTCCAAATACACTAAGCCGGGGGGTAATGTGTTAGAGGCTTAGGAGAATAAACTCTTTCACAGGTGGGAGCTGAAATAGGGAGAGCAATTTGTGGTGTGCTAACGCCACCTTCTGACTGTGTACACGTTAAACATAATGTATATTCTGAACCTTTGTAACAAGACACGTTACCTGACCGTCAGACTTTTTTAGGTCACCTCAATCCTGTGGATGCGGCGGGGGCCTATGGGACCAGGGCCTCACACAACGTATGCTGTGAGGTCTGGAGAGATCCCAGGTGTTTTTAGCACTGTTGCCAATTAGTGTTGAGCGAACCCGAACCGCACTGTTCGGGTTTGTACCGAACATTACGTTTTTTGGACCCCGAACACGGACATTCTACTGTATGTTCGTGTTGGAGTTTGGGGTTCGGTGATTACATTGTATGTAATGCTATTGGCTTTCTATAAACCGAAACAGAGTCCCCATTCATAAGAATTTCTTATGAATGGGGACTCTATTTCGCTTTATAGAAAACCAATAGCATTACATGTATTCCATAAACAAAAGTCTAGAAATCGAAAGTCTAGAAACCGAAAGACTATTCCATGCATCCACTACCCTCTCAGTAAAGTAATACTTTCATTAGTCCCTGGCCTTATCTTATATCTAGCCTAGCCTTATACCTATCCCACGCATGCTTAAACTCCTTCACTGTATTAACCTCTACCACTTCTGCTGGAAGACTATTCCATGCATCCACTACTCTCTCCTGATATTATTGTTAAACCTTTTCCCGTGTATTCCTGGATAGCCGTTAAATTACTGTATACTTCAATACAATACACGCGATCAAATTATTTTTAGGATTTTCCCCCTTTAATTGCACTTGCTAAATCTCGATGCCGCTGTCAGGGCACCCTTAATCTCGCTCAGGTCTTGGCTCTCATTGCTTGCCGGTTTCCTGTCCTTGTTTGTTAAACACAGCCTTGGCTGCCGAGTAACCTCGGAATCCTGGCCATTGTGACTCAGTGGGATTCTGAAGATTCCGCAGATGGCTGGCACAGTCAGAGTGGTCAGTTGCTTGTAGGAGACACTCTGTGTGTGTGTGGCTGTGCATTCCTATCCGTTAGGATTCAGCCTGGATTCCCACATGGCCCAACTGCAATCTCCAACAGACTGCTACAAGGTCATCAAGGTGCTGGGCAGAGGGACTTTCGGAGAAGTTGTGAAAGGTAGGAAGAGAGGATCCGGTGAGCTGGTGGCTATTAAAATACTCCACCATGACGTGACCAGAAGATACATCACCGAAGACGAGATCAAGCTACTGAACGTCCTCCGGCAGGTGAATGCGGACAAGTTCCACTTCATAAAGTTCTACGAACATTTTTACGATGAGTCCAAGTGCTACCTGGTCTTTGAGCTCCTGCAGAAAAACCTCTTTGAGTACCAAAAGGAAATTAGGTTTGAGCCTCTACCGGCGAGACACATCCGGACCATCACCGCTCAGGTCTTGGAGGCCTTGTCCAAGCTCAAAGAGCTCTCCATCATCCATGCTGACTTGAAGCCCGAAAACATCATGCTAGTGGACCAGAAAAGGTACCCGTTCAGGGTTAAAGTGATTGATTTCGGCTCTTCTTATTTTTTTAGTGAGGTGCAGTACATGAAAGAGCCGTACATTCAGTCTCTGTTCTACAGGGCACCCGAGATCCTTCTGGGATTGCCCTTTTGCGAGAAAGTAGACATGTGGTCTCTTGGCTGCATCATTGCCGAGCTCCATCTTGGTTGTCCTCTCTACCCGGGGAGCAGCCAGTACGACCAGATACGTTACATCTGCGAGACCCAAGGTTTGCCCAGCAGCTATCTCCTGAACGCAGCTAGTAAGGCCCCATTATTTTTTAAAATGGTAACAGAATTGCCGGGAGGGACAAGATGGAAGCTCAAGACGGTGGACGAGTACCAAATGCAGGCCACAGTCAAACCCCTAGAGAGGAGGGAGTACATGCTGAACTCCTTGGACCAGATTGAATCAGTGCACTCTCCGAAGTCGGACTGTGCATATACAGAAGTCAACGGACACCATGATCGGAAGAACATGGTGCAACTCATTAAGTGTATATTGACTTGGGATTCCCATGAGCGAATAACTTCTAAAGCAGCTTTGAAACACCCATTTTTTACGCTGCCTCAGGAATACAACTGCACCAGAGAACATACCTATGGCCACACAGAGACTGTGCAGGACAAAAGCTGTGTGAGCCCTGTACAAAGGAACATGGAGAAGATGGATGTCCTCTGCCTGAGTGACTGTGAGGACAACCCGCAGTTCGGAGAAGTGCAGGAGTGCAACGAAGATGAGGAAACGGATGAGATTTCCCCATCAGTACAGGTGAGAAGGGAGGGATCAATGCAGACAACTGTCCTTTGCCTCCAAACCTAATCCTGTCCACTGTATCATAGATGGTTAAACATTTACGATGTTTTTAAGGGACTAATCATTGATTTTTACTGTGCATATAGAGAATTAAAAAGAAAATGGACTGAGAATAATCTATATATTGTTTTAGCAAAACTACAAGTAAATGCGGAAATTAGGAGAAAAAATGTGTCTTAAAAGTGTCTCTGGTTTATGACATGTGGTTTGATATGCAAATTAAACCTTTCCCAGGTCATTTGCATATTAAGAGATTTTTTTCCCCCTGATTTAAGCATTTGCTGCAATTCTGAAAATGTATAGATTGTTTTCAACCATTTTTTACCTGCTACAGTATAAGCAGTGTTTAAGTGACACAGTCTATTGTCAAGGTTTATCAATGCAAGGTATTACCCAACAGTGTATACACCACCACCCAAAGGTCTATAAAGCCCAAATGTGTGGGCGGAGCCACAGAAGGGTGGGGCCATGAGGGATGGAGCCACAAAAGGGTGGGAAAATGCCAGATTGGATAAGACTAAATTAATTGCACGTGTAATGTTGGCACAATTTTTGTTAGCAGATTAAACCCCTCCACTACAGAGGAGAGTAGGCAAGTAGTGTAGGAGATCAAATTTACACTTCTAATTACACCAGTGCAATCTGTGTGCATGTACAGGTTTTTAAAATGCTAACAGAATCGCCGGAAGGGACAACGGTGGACGAGTGCCAAATGCAGGCCTCGGTCAAACCCCTAGAGAGGAGGGAGGAAATACTGAAATCCTTGGACCAGATTGAATCGGTGGACTCTCCCGAGTCAAATGCAGATGAAGAATTTGAAGATGTACACTCTCATCAGGAGCATGCTAGGGGGTGCTGGAGTGGGTGCTGGAGGGCACTATTTCGTCAAATCAGAGGATTTATCAGAAGGAGAAGACCCCGGGTAGAGCCCCTAAGATAGGTGGAAAAGTGGATAACTGGAGCACTTAAATTATAAATAAACAATATAATATGAAAAATATAATAAAATAATACTTTATCAAAAATCTTTTGAATAGTCTTCTTCTTTTTTGTTTCCGGTCTCAAGCCAAGATGTGTGCATATGCAGGAAAAAGAGATCACAAGAGAAAGTGTTTTGTATTAATGATAATATGGAACACCAAAACTGGACACAGAAAAAATAATAAATAAATGTATGTATACGTGGCAATAAGTAATTAATTGGTTAAATGTATATTTTAAAAGAGAGCCCAGCAAACTACAATGTATCACAAATTAATATGGATATTTATTTCACAAACAAATTAAAAATTAAAAAAACTTCATCAATACAGCAGAGTAATACATATAACCAAAGCAGCTAAATATATCTGCATACACAGTGTAAAAAATACATAGGAAATAGCTGAGAGGCAAATTGAAGACATATAAGTCTAACAAACGAAGAGACATGAAATATAGTCAAGAAAAGCAAACTTTGTTAGAAGGGCTTACGGGGAATTTTGGTGGGACCTAATGAAAGGACCCCACATAAAAAGCTGTGGGCGTCAAAGCGCCTAGTAGGATTAGCAGCAATCACCCGGTTCCTGGACTTTAAACTCTATTGCAGGGGGGAATTTTGTCCAGCTGAAGTCTTGAAGTCTTATCGTCTGACACAACCCCACTTGGTGACTGGTTGAACCGGTCTTTTCAAACAAATCCTCAGCATACAGCAGGGTGAGGTCGGAGAATATCCGTAAGTATAGCTTCTCCCGATTTGAGAAGCACTTTTATTGGAAGCCTGGTGATGTGAAAATAGTTTTCTTAGCAAAATCTCAACACAGTAAAAAAAAAAGTACTTTGTTGATACCAAATATACATTCTTTTGGGTGACTGTCACATACAAGTCTCAATATGTACAGACTCTAGCTGTCAAGAAAAAAACAAAGGAAAGTATCATCTAGATCACATGGAAAAGGAAATCCAATAACATTAAAGGGTGAGAAAATAGTGCCCCCCCCCCCCCCCCCCAATGTTGAGTTCCACCCTCTTGTGCCCAGCCCAACTAAAATCACAATTCCCAACAGTGCTTCGATAGGGAAGTGGCAGAGAAGGCCATGTGCCTCCTACATAATCTGACTTGAAATGGGAAAGACAGAGAGTAGGGCAGGCAAGCAATGTGTGTGCACTGCCCAGTGCAATCCTGGATGCCCAGGTATGGGGACTAAGAGAGAATACATATAACCTAACAACTATTGACCCTGAACAATAACCTGTTGTGTAATGCCAACCTATTGCAGGCATAAGAGGCAAGTTAGTCGATCGTCTAAGGCCTCACGCTAATGGGACCTCGCAGCTGCCAAACTCATCTAATTGTCTTTGATCTGACATGGGAGCTTAACGCAGCCGTTACTCTCCCTGTCATACCAACGTCGCAGGTTAAGAGCGATTCCTTTTTTCATTCTCGGTGTGCGCAATTGGAAGGCTTCACCCCCACTGTCAGCATCCGGTGCACATAGAAACGGGCAGCGGAAAAGCCAACACATCATTGTCTGTAAGAGCACTTTTAACTTTTAGACCCTCTCCTTCTGGCTGAGTGAGTAGTGAGTTTGTGCTGGTTGAGTGGTGATTGTGTGCTGGCTGAGTGTTTCTGTGCTGGCTGATTGTGTCTGTGAGTGTAAGTGTGCTGGCTGATTGTGTCTGTGGTCTGTTCTGGCTGAGTGTGTCTGAGTCTGTGCTGGCTGAGTGTTAGTATGTGTTGGCTGTGTGTGTCTGTTAGTCTGTGCTGGCTGATTGTGTCTGTGAGTGTTCGGGTTGGGTGTAAGTGTGCTTGCTGATTGTGTCTGTGATCTGTGCTGGCTGAGTGTTAGTGTGTGCTGGCTAAGTGTTAGTGTGTGCTGGCTGAGTATAGCTAAGTCTATGCTGGCTGATTGTGTCTGTGAGTGAATGTGTGCTGACAGGGTATATCTGTGAGTGAGTGTGTCCTGACTGAGTGAGTCTGTTATTGAGTGTGTGAGGGCAGATTGAGTCTGTGGCTGAGTGTGTCTGTGAGTGAGTGTGTGCTGGCTGAGTGAGTCTGTGAGTGAGTGTGTGCTGGCTGAGTATTTGTGATAAGCTATTTGGGGACAAAGAGGGTAGTGTCATGTTTAAGGACAGTTGTGGCCCCCCTGGTATAGGCTCTACGTGTCTGCTAGACATAGAGAGTTTAAACTAACACAATGCTTCAATGTATCCTGTGCATAGACAATATTACGGGTCTGTCCTTGCAAACTCGAGACTGTTGTCCACTATGTTATAGCTGGATCTATCGGAGGATTATAGAGAACCCTGGTTTCGGTTCCTGTTTGTTACATCCCATAAATCAGTTTCTGGGAGGTGAAGCACTTTGATATCAGTCAATCTTATATTGCTCTCTTTGACTACTTCTTTAGTGCTTGATACTACTAATATATTACTCTGTATCTGTCTTAGCCTGCTGGGTAAATAAATGGTAAAAAAGGACTCAGCATTCTTACACTGCACTCTATCCTCTTGATTTTCACATGGTTCCTATTTACTAGCCAGTATGGTTATGTATCAGGTAAATATAGCTTAAATGTGTTAGAATTGAGCCCCAGGAAGGAGGTCTCAGCCAATCAGGTGAGACCTTTCAACTCTCCTGATTGGCTGAGAGTTCAAAAGCCTCCCGTGATTGGCTCAGTCCCTCCTTCACACGTGGAGCTCAAAACAAAGAGATGCCTGGACCAGGTAAGTTAAACAGTTAGACACAGTGTCTGTGTATGTATGTGAGTGTGTGGATAAAGGGGTTAACTCCTCTGATACTGCCTGTAACTGTCTAGCTTCTTAAGCGGTTAACTCCTCTGATAAAACCAGGGGGGGGGGGGGGGGGGGATCAGGAAGGCGCAATATCAAGTTGAATAAGCTGTTGGTTTCAAATGCACATGTAGATATAGTCCAATGTTTAAAACAGAGTCCAATTCAGTGGATGAAGGAAATGGCTACTGCTGGAGGATACACTGGAAACAAATATTGGAAACAAATAACTGCATTAACTCAACGCGTTTCGCTGGAACAGCTGTCACAGCTTCATCTAGGTTTGCCACCTTTTACTCAAAAAAAGAGGGAAGGGCCATGAGGGGTGGAGCCACAAAGGGGGCGGATTATCACTGAAATGATATATATTATTTGTATATCATGCCAGTGAGGAAAGTGTGTATATATATAAATATAAAATATATATATTTGTATATGCCAGTATTTCGCCCATCAATATGCCATTCTTTTGCCATTTAATATTACAGTATTTTGCCCCTAAACATGCAATTCTTTTCCCATTTTAATATGGCAGGATTTTGCCCCTCAATATGCAAGGATTTTGACTGTGGCATATTACTGGGGGATCAGGCTGGGCATATTACTGGTCATTTACACTGGCATATTACTGGTCAATTAAACGGTGGCATATTACTGGACGATTAAACGGTGGCATATTACTGGGGGATCAGGCTGGGCATATTAATGGGCAATTATGTTGGGCATATTACTGGGCAATTATGCTGGGCATATTACTGGGCAATTAAACTGTGACATATTCCTGGGCAATTAAATGGTGGCATATTACTGGGCATTGATGCTGGGCATATTACTGGGCATTTACACTGTGGCATATTTCTGGGCAATTATGCTGGGCATATTACTGGGCAATTACACTGGCATATTACTGGGCAATTACACTGGTAAATTACTTGGCTATTACGCTGGGCATATTATTGGGAAATTACACTGTGGCATATTACTGGGCAATTATGCTGGGCATATTACTGGGCAATTACACTGTGGAATATTACTGGGCAATTATGTTGGGCATATTACTGGGCAATTACACTGTGGCATATCACTGGACAATTATGCTGGGCATATTACTGGGCAATTACTTTGTGGCATATTACTGGGCAATTACACTGTGGCATATCACTGGACAATTATGCTGGGCATATTACTGGGCTATTACTTTGTGGCATATTACTGGGCAATTAAACTGTGGCATATTACTGGGGGATCAGGCTGGGCATATTACTGGGCAATTACACTGGCATATTACTGGGAAATTAAACTGTGGCATATTACTGGGCAATTAAACAGTGGAATACTGGGCAATTAAAGAGTGGGATGTTACTGGGGGATCAGGCTGCACATAGTAATGGGCAATTATGCTGGCCATATTACTGGGCAATTAAATGGTGGCATATTACTGAGCAATGATGCTGGACATATTACTGGGTAATTACACTGTGGCATATTACTGGGCAATTATGCTGGGCATATTGCTGGGCAATTACAGTGGCATATTACTGGGCAATTAGGCTGTGGAATATTAATGGCCAGGCTAATAGTGGCATATTAATGGCCAGGCTAATAGTGGCATATTAAAGGTCAGGCTAATAGTGGCATATTAATGGGAAAATTGACTCTAGCCATTGTGATGCTGTGGCATGTTCTGTGGGGCAAAATAACATGTACTATGAGGCAAAGTGTCACTGTGGTGTGTTCTGCAGGGGCAAAATTACATTGTGGTATGTTCTGGGGGGCAAATTGACATTGTGGCATGCCAAAACGTGTGGGTGCAAAGTGTTGTGGGTGCTGTGTTAAGTTCTTTAGGTGCATCGTGGGTGCAGAGGAAGGGATAAAATAAGAAATTAACAATTTTTCAATAACATTTTTATTACATATAAAACCGTTGAATACAATATTAAAAAGTTCATATAAGTATAAATGCAACTAGTTATATACATATATTTGGGGTCCACCTCAAGCTTTTGAAAAGGATGGTAATATTTAATAATTGAATGTGTTTTTGTGGTCAGAAATGTAATATTACTTTGCTGAGAGGGTGGTGGGTGCATGGAATAGTCTTCCAGCATAAGTGGTAGAGGAGGAGTTTGAGCATTAATCGGATAGGTATAAGGTTATCCTAGATATAAGATAAGGCCAGGGACTAATGAAAGTATTACTTTACTGAGAGGGTAGTGGATGTATGGAATAGTCTTCCTGTAGAGGTGGTAAAGGTTAATACAGTGAAGGTTTAATCATGCATGGGATAGGTATAGGGCTATATATAAGATAAGGCCAGGCAGTATTACTTTACTGATAGGGGGGTGGATACATGAAATGGCCTTCCAGCAGAAGTGGTAGGTTCATATTAATGTATGTTTATGGTGTACACACAGCTCTCTGACTGAAGGCCATCTGCACCATGTCTTACTATATTTCATGTAATGCACCTGCCTGATGTAGATGTTGTGCTGTGAGTGTAAAGTTGGTGGGAACTTGGTGATATAATCTACACTGTGACAAATAGGTGGAGTTACATTATGCTAATTATATTGTATGGGCGGGTTTTTTGAAAGGAGGTGTGGTCAATTGGAAGATAAGCTGCAAAATGTCCCTGGAAAAAATTTTCACATGTTGGTAACTATGCAACAGATACATTCACAGCACAACATCTACATCAGGCAGGTGCATTTTATCACTTTCACATGAAATATAGTAAAACCTGGTGCAGATGTGCTTCAGTCAGAGAGCTGTGTCTACACCATAAAACATACATTAGTATGAACCTACCACTTCTGCTAGGAGGCCATTCTATGTATCCACTCCCCTATCAGTAAAGTAATACTGCCTGGCCTTGTCTTATATCTAGGATAGCCTTATACCTAGCCCTTGCATGCTTAAACTCCTTCACTGTATTAACCTCTACCATTCATACTGGAAGACTATTCCATGCATCCACTACCCTCTCAGTAAAGTAATATTTTCATTAGTTACTGGCCTTATCTTATATCTAGGATAACCTTTTACCTATTGCATGCATGCTTAAACTCGTCACTGTATTAACCTCTACCACTTCTATTCCATGCATCCACTACCCTCTCTGTAAAGTAATACTTTAATTAATCCCTGGAATTATCTTATATCTAGGATAGCCTTATTCATATACCATGCATGATTAAACTCCTTCATGTATTAACCTTTAACACCTCTACTGGAAGACTGTTCCATACATCCCCTACCCTCTCTGTAAAGTAATACTTTCATTAGTCCCTGGCCTTATCTTATATCTAGGATAACCTTATACCTCTCCCATTAATGCTTAAACTCTTCCTCTACCACTTATGCTGGAAGACTATTCCATGCACCCACCACCCTCTCAGTAAAGTAATATTACAACAATAACATTAAAATATTAAATATTTCCAGCCTTTTGAAAAGCTTGAGGTGGACCCCAAACATATGTATATAACTAGGTGCATTTATACTTATATGAACTTTTCAATATTATATCCAACTATTTTATATGTAATAAAAATGTTATTGAAAAATTGTTCATTTCTTATTTGTATCCCTTCCTCTGCACCCACATTGCACCTAAAGAACTTAACACAGCACCATATAGCCACCACCGCACTTTGCACCCACATGTTTTGGCATGCCACAATGTCAATTTGCCCCCCAGAACATACCACAGTGTAACTTTTCCCCTGCAGAACATGCCACAGTGACACTTTGCCTCATAGTACATGTTATTTTGCCCCACAGAACATGCCACAGCCTGGAATATATCTATATATATATATGTATATATATATATATATATACATACACACACTCCAAAGGGATTATACTATATACCAGATCTGAGAATAACGAACTGGATACAGAATGGGATTAAAACTATTGGAGAATTGTACTCTAATGGGGATATGATACCTTTCTCCACACTTAGAACAAGATTTTACTTAGAACACTCAGAATTCTTTAAGTATTTACAAATAAGGCATGTGCTGAGCGGTAATAATGGAATACAGATAACAGGATTAGATAAGAGCTCAAAGATGATGGAGTTAGCCGGAAAAGCCCCATATGTTAAAAAAGCAATCTCTGTGATATATAACTTGTTGAATAGTTCAGATAGCTCACAAAAATTATCATTTTTGATGAAATGGGAACAACAACTTAATATAAATATAGAAACAAAAATATGGTTTAATTCCATAACAAAGTTACAAGGAGTTTCTAAGAATATATCACATTTCGAAACTGTTAGGAAGGTCTTATACCATTGGTACTATGTGCCCACTAAGCTATCAAAAATGTACACAACAACATCCCCACTATGTTGGAGGCAATGTGGCCAAAATGGTAATATGGCACATATATGGTGGCACTGTCCAAAATTGCAGAAGTTTTAGCAGGGGATTCATACACTCTTAGAAGAAATATTCTCAACACGTTTGCCATTTACACCTGAATTCATATTATTAAATATAATACCTGAAAAACTTACATAGAATAAAAGTAAACTTGTATTGCAAATTTTGACCACTGCAAAGGTATCTATAGCAAGAGCCTGGAAAAACCAGGAACCACCAATATGTAAGGATGTAGAGAGTTTGTTGAATACTAACAGGGTTTATGAGAAAATGGCGCACAGAATGGTAAATACATTGAATAATTTTAATGAAATATGGGGTCCGTGGGATAGATATCAATGTGACAAGATGAATATTAATGGGTCAGAGGGAAATACAAGTCCAAGAGATATAGTTTGGAGGAGACAGGCTCTAAGGGGAATACAAATAATTTGATAGAAAGAAAGTTGAAATCTAGGTAGGAGCTAGAAAAGGTATTAGGAATAATAAAATGGGGAAAACGGGGGGATAGGTGGCCCTAGATGAGATACATGTAGTTAAATATGAGAGGATAGGTTTGGTGGATGTTTTTTTCTTGAGTGTAGGATGTCTATTGTATTGTTTTCTTTTTACTGTAGTAAAGTGTTAATACCTTATCCCTGATTATGAGGGAGGGTTAATGAAATTATAATATTTTTTACAGTATTTATGTAATATCAGGGCATACAAAATGAAAGGATGAAGCATCAAGACTGAGGGAGAAGAGGAAAGGGGAGAGGAGATACTAACAGGGTAAACAAGATAAAAATAAAAGTGTAAAGAGTAATAGGTAAAGCTCTTTTAGGAAATTTATGACCCCCTGAAGTAAATACGGAGAATATGTAATATCTCTGATCTTGATGCTTTGTTTTTATAGGAACTTATCTTCCCTTTTTTCTCTGTTCTTCTTGTATGGATATGTATCTGAATGATGTATTGTTTTGTATGTTCTAAATGCTAATTTTTATATGAAAATATAATAAAGATTAAATTATAAAAAAAGAAAGTAATACTTTACTGATAGGGTAGTGGATGCATGAAATAGTCTTCCAGTAGAAGTGGTAAAGGTTAATATAGTGAAGGAGTTTAAGCATGCATGGGATAGGTATAAGGCTATCCTAGATATAAGATAAGGTCAAGGACTAATGAAAGTATTACATTACTGAGAGGGTAGTGTGTGCATGGAATAGTCTTTCAGTAGAAGTGGTAGAGGTTAATACAGTGAAGGAGTTTAACCCCTTCATGACGTTAGGACGTGCTATGCCGTCCTGAAAAATATTGCCTTGAAGACGTTAGGACGGCATAGCACGTCCTGCATTAAAATGAATAGTGCACACATATGCACTATTCAAAACCGGCTTTTCCGCAACCTGACACTGCCTGGCCACTTAGGCAGTCTCCCAGCCGTGAATCGCCGTCTTCACAGCCATGTGATCGCGGTGATTTGCCAAATCCCAAGATCACATGGCTCCTCAAGTACCCGCCCCGTATTGGCTGCTAAAATGAACAGCGTGCTTTCTGCAAGCTGTTCAAGCAGTTTGAAGATAATCAGAGACTACTGCCAGTCTCCGATTATTTTCAAGCTGCTTGAACAGTGTGCAGAAAGCACGCTGTTCATTTTAGCAGGTAATACAGGGCGGGTACTTAAAATCCCGCAATCACATGGCTCCTTTCAGTACCAGCCCCGTATAAGGCTGCAGGGCGACACAGACAGAAGGAGCTAGGAGTCTGTCCCTCCCCCTGCAGGGCGACACAGACAGAAGGAGCTAGGAGTCTGTCCCTCCCCCTGCTGGGTGACACAGGCAGAAGGAGCTAGGAGTCTGTCTCTCCCCCTACAGGGCGACACAGACAGGCACTATGAGTCTGTCCCATCCCCTGCAGGCCGAAATAGACAGAAGGAGGAAGGAGTCTGTCCCTCCCCCTGCAGGGCGACATAGACAGAAGGAGGAAGGAGTCTGTCCCTTCCCCTGCAGGCAACACAGACTACACTATGAGTCCGTCCCTCCCCCTGCAGGGCGACATAGACAGAAGGAGGAAGGAGTCTGTCCCTCCTCCTGCAGGGAGACATAGACAGAAGGAGGAAGGAGTTTGTCCCTCCCCCTGCAGGATGACACAGACTACACTATGAGTCCGTCCCTCCCCCTGCAGGGTGACATAGACAGAAGGAGGAAGGAGTCTGACCCTCCCCCTGCAGGGCGACATAGACAGAAGGAGGAAGGAGTCTGTCCCTCCCCCTGCAGGGTGACACAGACAGGCACTATGAGACTGTCCCTCCCCCTGCAGGCTGACATAGACAGAAGGAGGAAGGAGTCTGTCCCTCCCCCTGCAGGGTGACACAGACAGAAGGAGCTAGGATTCTCTCCCTCCCCCTGCAGGGTGACACAGACAGAAGGAGCTAGGAGTCTGCCCCTCCCCCTACAGGATGACACAGACTACACTATGAGTCCGTCCCTCCCCCTGCAGGGCGACATAAACAGAAGGAGTAAGGAGTCTGTCCCTTCCCCTGCAGACAACACAGACTACACTATGAGTCCGTCACTCCCCCTGCAGGGCGACATAGACAGAAGGAGGAAGGAGTCTGTCCCTCCCCCTGCAGGGCGACATAGACAGAAGGAGGAAGGAGTCTGTCCCTCCCCCTGCAGGGCGACATAGACAGAAGGAGAAAGGAGTCTGTCCCTTCCCATGCAGGGTGACATAGACAGAAGGAGCTAGGAGTCTGTACTTCCCCTGCAGGGCGACATAGACAGAAGGAGAAAGGAGTCTGTCCCTCCCCCTGCAGGGTGACATAGACAGAAGGAGGAAGGAGTCTGTCCCTCCCCCTGCAGGGTGACACAGACAGAAGGAGCTAGGAGTCTCTCCCTCCCCCTGCAGGGTGACACAGACAGAAGGAGGAAGGAGTCTGTCCCTCCCCCTGCAGGGCGACATAGACAGAAGGAGGAAGGAGTCTGTCCCTCCCCCTGCAGGGTGACATAGACAGAAGGAGAAAGGAGTCTGTCCCTTTCCATGCAGGGTGACATAGACAGAAGGAGCTAGGAGTCTGTACTTCCCCTGCAGGCCAACATAGACTACACTATGAGTCCGTCCCTCCCCCTGCAGGGTGACATAGACAGAAGGAGGAAGGAGTCTGTCCGTCCCCCTGCTGGGTGACACAGACAGAAGGAGGAAGGAGTCTGTCCCTCCCCCTGCAGGGTGACACAGACAGAAGGAGCTAGGAGTCTCTCCCTCCCCCTGCAGGGTGACACAGACAGAAGGAGCTAGGAGTCTGCCCCTCCCCCTACAGGATGACACAGACTACACTATGAGTCCGTCCCTCCCCCTGCAGGGCGACTTAGACAGAAGAAGGAAGGAGTCTTTCCCTTCCCCTGCAGGCAACACAGACTACACTATGAGTCCGTCCCTCCCCCTGCAGGCCGACATAGACAGAAGGAGGAAGGAGTCTTTTCCTCCCCCTGCTGGGTGACATAGACAGAAGGAGGAAGGAGTCTGTCCCTCCCCCTGCTGGGTGACAAAGGCAGAAGGAGCTAGGAGTCTGTCCCTCCCCCTGCAGGGCGACATAGACAGAAGGAGGAAGGAGTCTGTTCCTCCCCCTGCTGGGTGACATAGACAGAAGGAGCTAGGAGTCTGTCCCTCCCCCTGCAGGGTGACACAGACAGGCACTATGAGTCTGTGCCTCCCCCTGCAGGGCAACATAGACAGAAGGAGGAAGGAGTCTGTCCCTCCCCCTGCAGGGCGACATAGACAGAAGGAGGAAGGAGTCTGTCCCGCCCCCTGCAGGGTGACATAGACAGAAGGAGGAAGGAGTCTGTCCCTCCCCCTGCAGGGCGACATAGACAGAAGGAGCTAGGAGTCTGTCTCTCCCCCTGCTGGGTGACATAGACAGATGGAGGAAGGAGTCTGTCCCTTCCCCTGCAGGGCGACATAGACAGAAGGAGGAAGGAGTCTTTTCCTCCCCCTGCTGGGTGACATAGACAGAAGGAGGAAGGAGTCTGTCCCTCCCCCTGCGGGGTGACAAAGGCAGAAGGAGCTAGGAGTCTGTCCCTCCCCCTGCAGGGCGACATAGACAGAGGGAGGAAGGAGTCTGTTCCTCCCCCTGCTGGGTGACATAGACAGAAGGAGCTAGGAGTCTGTCCCTCCCCCTGCAGGGTGACACAGACAGGCACTATGAGTCTGTGCCTCCCCCTGCAGGGCAACATAGACAGAAGGAGGAAGGAGTCTGTCCCTCCCCCTGCAGGGCGACATAGACAGAAGGAGGATGGAGTCTGTCCCGCCAACTGCAGGGTGACATAGACAGAAGGAGGAAGGAGTCTGTCCCTCCCCCTGCAGGGCGACATAGACAGAAGGAGCTAGGATTCTGTCTCTCCCCCTGCTGGGTGACATAGACAGAAGGAGGAAGGAGTCTGTCCCTTCCCCTGCAGACAACACAGACTACACTATGAGTCCGTCCCTCCCCCTGCAGGGCGACATAGACAGAAGGAGGAAGGAGTCTGTCCCTCCCCCTGCTGGGTGACATAGACAGAAGGAGGAAGGAGTCTGTCCCTCCCCCTGCAGGGCGACATAGACAGAAGGAGGAAGGAGTCTGACCCTACCCCTGCAGGGCGACATAGACAGAAGGAGGAAGGAGTCTGTCCCTCCCCCTGCAGGGCGACATAGACAGAAGGAGAAAGGAGTCAGTCTGTACTTCCCCTGCAGGCCAACATAGACTACACTATGAGTCCGTCCCTCCCCCTGCAGGGTGACATAGATAGAAGGAGGAAGGAGTCTGTCCCTCCCCCTGCAGGGTGACATAGACAGAAGGAGAAAGGAGTCTAGCCCTTCCCATGCAGGGTGACATAGACAGAAGGAGCTAGGAGTCTGTACTTCCCCTGCAGGCCAACATAGACTACACTATGAGTCCGTCCCTCCCCCTGCAGGGTGACATAGACAGAAGGAGGAAGGAGTCTGTCCGTCCCCCTGCTGGGTGACACAGACAGAAGGAGGAAGGAGTCTGTCCCTCCCCCTGCAGGGTGACACAGACAGAAGGAGCTAGGAGTCTCTCCCTCCCCCTGCAGGGTGACACAGACAGAAGGAGCTAGGAGTCTGCCCCTCCCCCTACAGGATGACACAGACTACACTATGAGTCCGTCCCTCCCCCTGCAGGGCGACTTAGACAGAAGGAGGAAGGAGTCTGTCCCTCCCCCTGCAGGGCGACATAGACAGAAGGAGGATGGAGTCTGTCCCGCCAACTGCAGGGTGACATAGACAGAAGGAGGAAGGAGTCTGTCCCTCCCCCTGCAGGGCGACATAGACAGAAGGAGCTAGGATTCTGTCCCTCCCCCTGCAGGGCGACATAGACAGAAGGAGAAAGGAGTCTGTCCCTTCCCATGCAGGGTGACATAGACAGAAGGAGCTAGGAGTCTGTACTTCCCCTGCAGGCCAACATAGACTACACTATGAGTCCGTCCCTCCCCCTGCAGGGTGACATAGACAGAAGGAGGAAGGAGTCTGTCCCTCCCCCTGCAGGGTGACACAGACAGAAGGAGGAAGGAGTCTGTCCCTCCCCCTGCAGGGTGACACAGACAGAAGGAGCTAGGAGTCTCTCCCTCCCCCTGCAGGGTGACACAGACAGAAGGAGCTAGGAGTCTGCCCCTCCCCCTACAGGATGACACAGACTACACTATGAGTCCGTCCCTCCCCCTGCAGGGCGACTTAGACAGAAGAAGGAAGGAGTCTTTCCCTTCCCCTGCAGGCAACACAGACTACACTATGAGTCCGTCCCTCCCCCTGCAGGCCGACATAGACAGAAGGAGGAAGGAGTCTGTCCCTCCCCATGCAGGGCGACATAGACAGAAGGAGGAAGGAGTCTTTTCCTCCCCCTGCTGGGTGACATAGACAGAAGGAGGAAGGAGTCTGTCCCTCCCCCTGCTGGGTGACAAAGGCAGAAGAAGCTAGGAGTCTGTCCCTCCCCCTGCAGGGCGACATAGACAGAAGGAGGAAGGAGTCTGTTCCTCCCCCTGCTGGGTGACATAGACAGAAGGAGCTAGGAGTCTGTCCCTCCCCCTGCAGGGTGACACAGACAGGCACTATGAGTCTGTGCCTCCCCCTGCAGGGCAACATAGACAGAAGGAGGAAGGAGTCTGTCCCTCCCCCTGCAGGGCGACATAGACAGAAGGAGGAAGGAGTCTGTCCCGCCCCCTGCAGGGTGACATAGACAGAAGGAGGAAGGAGTCTGTACCTCCCCCTGCAGGGCGACATAGACAGAAGGAGCTAGGAGTCTGTCTCTCCCCCTGCTGGGTGACATAGACAGAAGGAGGAAGGAGTCTGTCCCTTCCCCTGCAGGGCGTCATAGACAGAAGGAGGAAGGAGTCTTTTCCTCCCCCTGCTGGGTGACATAGACAGAAGGAGGAAGGAGTCTGTCCCTCCCCCTGCTGGGTGACAAAGGCAGAAGGAGCTAGGAGTCTGTCCCTCCCCCTGCAGGGCGACATAGACAGAAGGAGGAAGGAGTCTGTTCCTCCCCCTGCTGGGTGACATAGACAGAAGGAGCTAGGAGTCTGTCCCTCCCCCTGCAGGGTGACACAGACAGGCACTATGAGTCTGTGCCTCCCCCTGCAGGGCAACATAGACAGAAGGAGGAAGGAGTCTGTCCCTCCCCCTGCAGGGCGACATAGACAGAAGGAGGATGGAGTCTGTCCCACCCCCTACAGGGTGACATAGACAGAAGGAGGAAGGAGTCTGTCCCTCCGCCTGCAGGGCGACATAGACAGAAGGAGCTAGGATTCTGTCTCTCCCCCTGCTGGGTGACATAGACAGAAGGAGGAAGGAGTCTGTCCCTTCCCCTGCAGACAACACAGACTACACTATGAGTCCGTCCCTCCCCCTGCAGGGCGACATAGACAGAAGGAGGAAGGAGTCTGTCCCTCCCCCTGCTGGGTGACATAGACAGAAGGAGGAAGGAGTCTGTCCCTCCCCCTGCAGGGAGATATAGACAGAAGGAGGAAGGAGTCTGACCCTACCCCTGCAGGGCGACATAGACAGAAGGAGGAAGGAGTCTGTCCCTCCCCCTGCAGGGCGACATAGACAGAAGGAGAAAGGAGTCTGTCCCTTCCCATGCAGAGTGACATAGACAGAAGGAGCTAGGAGTCTGTACTTCCCCTGCAGGCCAACATAGACTACACTATGAGTCCGTCCCTCCCCCTGCAGGGTGACATAGACAGAAGGAGGAAGGAGTCTGTCCCTCCCCCTGCAGGGTGACATAGACAGAAGGAGAAAGGAGTCTGTCCCTTCCCATGCAGGGTGACATAGACAGAAGGAGCAAGGAGTCTGTACTTCCCCTGCAGGCCAACATAGACTACACTATGAGTCCGTCCCTCCCCTGCAGGGTGACATAGACAGGAGGAGGAAGGAGTCTGTCCGTCCCCCTGCTGGGTGACACAGACAGAAGGAGGAAGGAGTCTGTCCCTCCCCCTGCAGGGTGACACAGACAGAAGGAGCTAGGAGTCTCTCCCTCCCCCTGCAGGGTGACACAGACAGAAGGAGCTAGGAGTCTGTCCCTCCCCCTGCAGGGTGACACAGACTACACTATGAGTCCGTCCCTCCCCCTGCAGGCCGACATAGACAGAAGGAGGAAGGAGTCTGTCCCTCCCCATGCAGGGCGACATAGACAGAAGGAGGAAGGAGTCTTTTCCTCCCCCTGCTGGGTGACATAGACAGAAGGAGGAAGGAGTCTGTCCCTCCCCCTGCTGGGTGACAAAGGCAGAAGAAGCTAGGAGTCTGTCCCTCCCCCTGCAGGGCGACATAGACAGAAGGAGGAAGGAGTCTGTTCCTCCCCCTGCTGGGTGACATAGACAGAAGGAGCTAGGAGTCTGTCCCTCCCCCTGCAGGGTGACACAGACAGGCACTATGAGTCTGTGCCTCCCCCTGCAGGGCAACATAGACAGAAGGAGGAAGGAGTCTGTCCCTCCCCCTGCAGGGCGACATAGACAGAAGGAGGAAGGAGTCTGTCCCGCCCCCTGCAGGGTGACATAGACAGAAGGAGGAAGGAGTCTGTCCCTCCCCCTGCAGGGCGACATAGACAGAAGGAGCTAGGAGTCTGTCTCTCCCCCTGCTGGGTGACATAGACAGAAGGAGGAAGGAGTCTGTCCCTTCCCCTGCAGGGCGACATAGACAGAAGGAGGAAGGAGTCTTTTCCTCCCCCTGCTGGGTGACATAGACAGAAGGAGGAAGGAGTCTGTCCCTCCCCCTGCTGGGTGACAAAGGCAGAAGGAGCTAGGAGTCTGTCCCTCCCCCTGCAGGGCGACATAGACAGAAGGAGGAAGGAGTCTGTTCCTCCCCCTGCTGGGTGACATAGACAGAAGGAGCTAGGAGTCTGTCCCTCCCCCTGCAGGGTGACACAGACAGGCACTATGAGTCTGTGCCTCCCCCTGCAGGGCAACATAGACAGAAGGAGGAAGGAGTCTGTCCCTCCCCCTGCAGGGCGACATAGACAGAAGGAGGATCGAGTCTGTCCCACCCCCTGCAGGGTGACATAGACAGAAGGAGGAAGGAGTCTGTCCCTCCGCCTGCAGGGCGACATAGACAGAAGGAGCTAGGAGTCTGTCTCTCCCCCTGCTGGGTGACATAGACAGAAGGAGGAAGGAGTCTGTCCCTTCCCCTGCAGACAACACAGACTACACTATGAGTCCGTCCCTCCCCCTGCAGGGCGACATAGACAGAAGGAGGAAGGAGTCTGTCACTCCCCCTGCTGGGTGACATAGACAGAAGGAGGAAGGAGTCTGTCCCTCCCCCTGCAGGGCGATATAGACAGAAGGAGGAAGGAGTCTGACCCTACCCCTGCAGGGCGACATAGACAGAAGGAGGAAGGAGTCTGTCCCTCCCCCTGCAGGGCGACATAGACAGAAGGAGAAAGGAGTCTGTCCCTTCCCATGCAGAGTGACATAGACAGAAGGAGCTAGGAGTCTGTACTTCCCCTGCAGGCCAACATAGACTACACTATGAGTCCGTCCCTCCCCCTGCAGGGTGACATAGACAGAAGGAGGAAGGAGTCTGTCCCTCCCCCTGCAGGGTGACATAGACAGAAGGAGAAAGGAGTCTGTCCCTTCCCATGCAGGGTGACATAGACAGAAGGAGCTAGGAGTCTGTACTTCCCCTGCAGGCCAACATAGACTACACTATGAGTCCGTCCCTCCCCTGCAGGGTGACATAGACAGAAGGAGGAAGGAGTCTGTCCGTCCCCCTGCTGGGTGACACAGACAGAAGGAGGAAGGAGTCTGTCCCTCCCCCTGCAGGGTGACACAGACAGAAGGAGCTAGGAGTCTCTCCCTCCCCCTGCAGGGTGACACAGACAGAAGGAGCTAGGAGTCTGCCCCTCCCCCTACAGGATGACACAGACTACACTATGAGTCCGTCCCTCCCCCTGCAGGGCGACTTAGACAGAAGGAGGAAGGAGTCTTTCCCTTCCCCTGCAGGCAACACAGACTACACTATGAGTCCGTCCCTCCCCCTGCAGGCCGACATAGACAGAAGGAGGAAGGAGTCTGTCCCTCCCCCTGCAGGGCGACATAGACAGAAGGAGGAAGGAGTCTGTCCCTCCCCATGCAGGGCGACATAGACAGAAGGAGGAAGGAGTCTTTTCCTCCCCCTGCTGGGTGACATAGACAGAAGGAGGAAGGAGTCTGTCCCTCCCCCTGCAGGGTGACACAGACAGGCACTATGAGTCTGTGCCTCCCCCTGCAGGGCAACATAGACAGAAGGAGGAAGGAGTCTGTCCCTCTCCCTGCAGGGCGACATAGACAGAAGGAGGAAGGAGTCTGTCCCGCCCCCTGCAGGGTGACATAGACAGAAGGAGGAAGGAGTCTGTCCCTCCCCCTGCAGGGCGACATAGACAGAAGGAGCTAGGAGTCTGTCTCTCCCCCTGCTGGGTGACATAGACAGAAGGAGGAAGGAGTCTGTCCCTTCCCCTGCAGGGCGACATAGACAGAATGAGGAAGGAGTCTTTTCCTCCCCCTGCTGGGTGACATAGACAGAAGGAGGAAGGAGTCTGTCCCTCCCCCTGCTGGGTGACATAGACAGAAGGAGGAAGGAGTCTGTCCCTCCCCCTGCTGGGTGACAAAGGCAGAAGGAGCTAGAAGTCTGTACCTCCCCCTGCAGGGCGACATAGACAGAAGGAGGAAGGAGTCTGTTCCTCCCCCTGCTGGGTGACATAGACAGAAGGAGCTAGGAGTCTGTCCCTCCCCCTGCAGGGTGACACAGACAGGCACTATGAGTCTGTGCCTCCCCCTGCAGGGCAACATAGACACAAGGAGGAAGGAGTCTGTCCCTCCCCCTGCAGGGCGACATAGACAGAAGGAGGATGGAGTCTGTCCCGCCCCCTGCAGGGTGACATAGACAGAAGGAGGAAGGAGTCTGTCCCTCCCCCTGCAGGGCGACATAGACAGAAGGAGCTAGGATTCTGTCTCTCCCCCTGCTGGGTGACATAGACAGAAGGAGGAAGGAGTCTGTCCCTTCCCCTGCAGACAACACAGACTACACTATGAGTCCGTCCCTCCCCCTGCAGGGCGACATAGAAGGAGGAAGGAGTCTGTCCCTCCCCCTGCTGGGAGACATAGACAGAAGGAGGAAGGAGTCTGTCCCTCCCCCTGCAGGGCGACATAGACAGAAGGAGGAAGGAGTCTGACCCTACCCCTGCAGGGCGACAGAGACAGAAGGAGGAAGGAGTCTGTCCCTCCCCCTGCAGGGCGACATAGACAGAAGGAGAAAGGAGTCTGTCCCTTCCCATGCAGGGTGACATAGACAGAAGGAGCTAGGAGTCTGTACTTCCCCTGCAGGCCAACATAGACTACACTATGAGTCCGTCCCTCCCCCTGCAGGGTGACATAGACAGAAGGAGGAAGGAGTCTGTCCCTCCCCCTGCAGGGCGACATAGACAGAAGGAGGAAGGAGTCTGTCCCTCCCCATGCAGGGCGACATAGACAGAAGGAGGAAGGAGTCTTTTCCTCCCCCTGCTGGGTGACATAGACGGAAGGAGGAAGGAGTCTGTCCCTCCCCCTGCAGGGTGACACAGACAGGCACTATGAGTCTGTGCCTCCCCCTGCAGGGCAACATAGACAGAAGGAGGAAGGAGTCTGTCCCTCTCCTTGCAGGGCGACATAGACAGAAGGAGGAAGGAGTCTGTCCCGCCCCCTGCAGGGTGACATAGACAGAAGGAGGAAGGAGTCTGTCCCTTCCCCTGCAGACAACACAGACTACACTATGAGTCCGTCCCTCCCCCTGCAGGGCGACATAGACAGAAGGAGGAAGGAGTCTGTCCCTCCCCCTGCTGGGTGACATAGACAGAAGGAGGAAGGAGTCTGTCTCTCCCCCTGCTGGGTGACATAGACAGAAGGAGGAAGGAGTCTGTCCCTTCCCCTGCAGACAACACAGACTACACTATGAGTCCGTCCCTCCCCCTGCAGGGCGACATAGACAGAAGGAGGAAGGAGTCTTTCCCTCCCCCTGCAGGGCGACATAGACAGAAGGAGGAAGGAGTCTGACCCTACCCCTGCAGGGCGACATAGACAGAAGGAGGAAGGAGTCTGTCCCTCCCCCTGCAGGGCGACATAGACAGAAGGAGAAAGGAGTCTGTCCCTTCCCATGCAGAGTGACATAGACAGAAGGAGCTAGGAGTCTGTACTTCCCCTGCAGGCCAACATAGACTACACTATGAGTCCGTCCCTCCCTCTGCAGGGTGACATAGACAGAAGGAGGAAGGAGTCTGTCCCTCCCCCTGCAGGGTGACATAGACAGAAGGAGAAAGGAGTCTGTCCCTTCCCATGCAGGGTGACATAGACAGAAGGAGCTAGGAGTCTGTACTTCCCCTGCAGGCCAACATAGACTACACTATGAGTCCGTCCCTCCCCCTGCAGGGTGACATAGACAGAAGGAGGAAGGAGTCTGTCCGTCCCCCTGCTGGGTGACACAGACAGAAGGAGGAAGGAGTCTGTCCGTCCCCCTGCTGGGTGACACAGACAGAAGGAGGAAGGAGTCTGTCCCTCCCCCTGCAGGGTGACACAGACAGAAGGAGCTAGGAGTCTCTCCCTCCCCCTGCAGGGTGACACAGACAGAAGGAGCTAGGAGTCTGCCCCTCCCCCTACAGGATGACACAGACTACACTATGAGTCCGTCCCTCCCCCTGCAGGGCGACTTAGACAGAAGGAGGAAGGAGTCTTTCCCTTCCCCTGCAGGCAACACAGACTACACTATGAGTCCGTCCCTCCCCCTGCAGGGCGACATAGACAGAAGGAGGAAGGAGTCTGTCCCTCCCCCTGCTGGGTGACATAGACAGAAGGAGGAAGGAGTCTGTCCCTTCCCCTGCAGGGCGACATAGACAGAAGGAGGAAGGAGTCTGACCCTACCCCTGCAGGGCGACATAGACAGAAGGAGGAAGGAGTCTGTCCCTCCCCCTGCAGGGCGACATAGACAGAAGGAGAAAGGAGTCTGTCCCTTCCCATGCAGGGTGACATAGACAGAAGGAGCTAGGAGTCTGTACTTCCCCTGCAGGCCAACATAGACTACACTATGAGTCCGTCCCTCCCCCTGCAGGGTGACATAGACAGAAGGAGGAAGGAGTCTGTCCCTCCCCCTGCAGGGTGACATAGACAGAAGGAGAAAGGAGTCTGTCCCTTCCCATGCAGGGTGACATAGACAGAAGGAGCTAGGAGTCTGTACTTCCCCTGCAGGCCAACATAGACTACACTATGAGTCCGTCCCTCCCCCTGCAGGGTGACATAGACAGAAGGAGGAAGGAGTCTGTCCCTCCCCATGCAGGGAGACATAGACAGAAGGAGGAAGGAGTCTTTTCCTCCCCCTGCTGGGTGACATAGACAGAAGGAGGAAGGAGTCTGTCCCTCCCCCTGCTGGGTGACAAAGGCAGAAGGAGCTAGGAGTCTGTCCCTCCCCCTGCAGGGCGACATAGACAGAAGGAGGAAGGAGTCTGTTCCTCCCCCTGCTGGGTGACATAGACAGAAGGAGCTAGGAGTCTGTGCCTCCCCCTGCAGGGCAACATAGACAGAAGGAGGAAGGAGTCTGTCCCTCCCCCTGCAGGGCGACATAGACAGAAGGAGGAAGGAGTCTGTCCCGCCCCCTGCAGGGTGACATAGACAGAAGGAGGAAGGAGTCTGTCTCTCCCCCTGCAGGGCGACATAGACAGAAGGAGGAAGGAGTCTGTCTCTCCCCCTGCTGGGTGACATAGACAGAAGGAGGAAGGAGTCTGTCCCTCCCCCTGCAGGGCGACATAGACAGAAGGAGGAAGGAGTCTGTCCCTACCCCTGCAGGGCGACATAGACAGAAGGAGGAAGGAGTCTGTCCCTCCCCCTGCAGGGCGACATAGACAGAAGGAGGAAGGAGTCTGTCCCTCCCCCTGCAGGGCGACATAGACAGAAGGAGAAAGGAGTCTGTCCCTTCCCATGCAGGGTGACATAGACAGAAGGAGGAAGGAGTCTGTCTCTCCCCCTGCTGGGTGACATAGACAGAAGGAGGAAGGAGTCTGTCCCTCCCCCTGCAGGGCGACATAGACAGAAGGAGGAAGGAGTCTGTCCCTACCCCTGCAGGGCGACATAGACAGAAGGAGGAAGGAGTCTGTCCCTCCCCCTGCAGGGCGACATAGACAGAAGGAGGAAGGAGTCTGTCCCTCCCCCTGCAGGGCGACATAGACAGAAGGAGAAAGGAGTCTGTCCCTTCCCATGCAGGGTGACATAGACAGAAGGAGCTAGGAGTCTGTACTTCCCCTGCAGGCCAACATAGACTACACTATGAGTCCGTCCCTCCCTCTGCAGGGTGACATAGACAGAAGGAGGAAGGAGTCTGTCCCTCCCCCTGCAGGGTGACATAGACAGAAGGAGAAAGGAGTCTGTCCCTTCCCATGCAGGGTGACATAGACAGAAGGAGCTAGGAGTCTGTACTTCCCCTGCAGGCCAACATAGACTACACTATGAGTCCGTCCCTCCCCCTGCAGGGTGACATAGACAGAAGGAGGAAGGAGTCTGTCCGTCCCCCTGCTGGGTGACACAGACAGAAGGAGGAAGGAGTCTGTCCGTCCCCCTGCTGGGTGACACAGACAGAAGGAGGAAGGAGTCTGTCCCTCCCCCTGCAGGGTGACACAGACAGAAGGAGCTAGGAGTCTCTCCCTCCCCCTGCAGGGTGACACAGACAGAAGGAGCTAGGAGTCTGCCCCTCCCCCTACAGGATGACACAGACTACACTATGAGTCCGTCCCTCCCCCTGCAGGGCGACTTAGACAGAAGGAGGAAGGAGTCTTTCCCTTCCCCTGCAGGCAACACAGACTACACTATGAGTCCGTCCCTCCCCCTGCAGGGCGACATAGACAGAAGGAGGAAGGAGTCTGTCCCTCCCCCTGCTGGGTGACATAGACAGAAGGAGGAAGGAGTCTGTCCCTTCCCCTGCAGGGCGACATAGACAGAAGGAGGAAGGAGTCTGACCCTACCCCTGCAGGGCGACATAGACAGAAGGAGGAAGGAGTCTGTCCCTCCCCCTGCAGGGCGACATAGACAGAAGGAGAAAGGAGTCTGTCCCTTCCCATGCAGGGTGACATAGACAGAAGGAGCTAGGAGTCTGTACTTCCCCTGCAGGCCAACATAGACTACACTATGAGTCCGTCCCTCCCCCTGCAGGGTGACATAGACAGAAGGAGGAAGGAGTCTGTCCCTCCCCCTGCAGGGTGACATAGACAGAAGGAGAAAGGAGTCTGTCCCTTCCCATGCAGGGTGACATAGACAGAAGGAGCTAGGAGTCTGTACTTCCCCTGCAGGCCAACATAGACTACACTATGAGTCCGTCCCTCCCCCTGCAGGGTGACATAGACAGAAGGAGGAAGGAGTCTGTCCCTCCCCATGCAGGGAGACATAGACAGAAGGAGGAAGGAGTCTTTTCCTCCCCCTGCTGGGTGACATAGACAGAAGGAGGAAGGAGTCTGTCCCTCCCCCTGCTGGGTGACAAAGGCAGAAGGAGCTAGGAGTCTGTCCCTCCCCCTGCAGGGCGACATAGACAGAAGGAGGAAGGAGTCTGTTCCTCCCCCTGCTGGGTGACATAGACAGAAGGAGCTAGGAGTCTGTGCCTCCCCCTGCAGGGCAACATAGACAGAAGGAGGAAGGAGTCTGTCCCTCCCCCTGCAGGGCGACATAGACAGAAGGAGGAAGGAGTCTGTCCCGCCCCCTGCAGGGTGACATAGACAGAAGGAGGAAGGAGTCTGTCTCTCCCCCTGCAGGGCGACATAGACAGAAGGAGGAAGGAGTCTGTCTCTCCCCCTGCTGGGTGACATAGACAGAAGGAGGAAGGAGTCTGTCCCTCCCCCTGCAGGGCGACATAGACAGAAGGAGGAAGGAGTCTGTCCCTACCCCTGCAGGGCGACATAGACAGAAGGAGGAAGGAGTCTGTCCCTCCCCCTGCAGGGCGACATAGACAGAAGGAGGAAGGAGTCTGTCCCTCCCCCTGCAGGGCGACATAGACAGAAGGAGAAAGGAGTCTGTCCCTTCCCATGCAGGGTGACATAGACAGAAGGAGGAAGGAGTCTGTCTCTCCCCCTGCTGGGTGACATAGACAGAAGGAGGAAGGAGTCTGTCCCTCCCCCTGCAGGGCGACATAGACAGAAGGAGGAAGGAGTCTGTCCCTACCCCTGCAGGGCGACATAGACAGAAGGAGGAAGGAGTCTGTCCCTCCCCCTGCAGGGCGACATAGACAGAAGGAGGAAGGAGTCTGTCCCTCCCCCTGCAGGGCGACATAGACAGAAGGAGAAAGGAGTCTGTCCCTTCCCATGCAGGGTGACATAGACAGAAGGAGCTAGGAGTCTGTACTTCCCCTGCAGGCCAACATAGACTACACTATGAGTCCGTCCCTCCCCCTGCAGGGTGACATAGACAGAAGGAGGAAGGAGTCTGTCCGTCCCCCTGCTGGGTGACACAGACAGAAGGAGGAAGGAGACTGTCCCTCCCCCTGCAGGGTGACACAGACAGAAGGAGCTAGGAGTCTCTCCCTCCCCCTACAGGATGACACAGACTACACTATGAGTCCGTCCCTCCTCCTGCAGGGCGACATAGACAGAAGGAGGAAGGAGTCTGTCCCTCCCCATGCAGGGCGACATAGACAGAAGGAGGAAGGAGTCTTTTCCTCCCACTGCTGGGTAACAAAGGCAGAAGGAGCTAGGAGTCTGTCCCTCCCCCTGCAGGGCGACATAGACAGAAGGAGGAAGGAGTCTGTTCCTCCCCCTGCAGGGCGACATAGACAGAAGGAGGAAGGAGTCTGTCCCTCCCCCTGCAGGGCGACATAGACAGAAGGAGGAAGGAGTCTGTCCCTCCCCCTGCAGGGCGACATAGACAGAAGAAGGAAGGAGTCTGTTCCTCCCCCTGCTGGGTGACATAGACAGAAAGAGGAAGGAGTCTGTCCCTCCCCCTGCAGGGTGACACAGACAGGCACTATGAGTCTGTCCCTCCCCCTGCAGGGCAACATAGACAGAAGGAGGAAGGAGTCTGTCCCTCCCCCTGCAGGGCGACATAGACAGAAGGAGGAAGGAGTCTGTCCCTCCCCCTGCAGGGTGACATAGACAGAAGGAGGAAGGAGTCTGTCCCTTCCCCTGCAGGCAACACAGACTACACTATGAGTCCGTCCCTCCCCCTGCAGGGCGACATAGATAGAAGGAGGAAGGAGTCTGTCCCTCCCCCTGCAGGGCGACATAGATAGAAGGAGGAAGGAGTCTGTCCCTCCCCCTGCAGGGCGACATAGACATAAGGATTAAGGAGTCTGTCCCTCGCCCTGCAGGGTGACACAGACAGGCACTATGAGTCTGTCCCTCCCCCTGCAGGGTGACATAGACAGAAGGAGGAAGGAGTCTGTCCCTCCCCCTGCAGGGCGACGTAGACAGAAGGAGGAATTAGTCTGTCCCTTCCCCTGCAGGCAAAACAGACTACACTATGAGTCCGTCCCTCCCCCTGCAGGGCGACATAGACAGAAGGATGAAGGAGTCTGTCCCTCCCCCTGCTGCGTGACATAGACAGACGGAGGAAGGAGTCTGTCCCTCCCCCTGCAGGGCAACATAGACAGAAGGAGGAAGGAGTCTGTCCCTCCCCCTGCAGGGCAACATAGACAGAAGGAGGAAGGAGTCTGTCCCTCCCCCTGCAGGGCGACATAGACAGAAGGAGGAAGGAGTCTGTCCCTCCCCCTGCAGGCCGACATAGACAGAAGGAGGAAGGAGTCTGTCCCTCCCCCTGCTGGGTGACACAGACAGAAGGAGCTAGGAGTCTGTCTCTCCCCCTACAGGGAGACACAGACAGGCACTATGAGTCTGTCCCTCTCCCTGCAGGCCAACATAGACAGAAGGAGGAAGGAGTCTGTCCCTCCCCCTGCAGGGCGACATAGACAGAAGCAGCTAGGAGTCTGTCCCTCCCCCTGCAGGGTGACACAGACAGAAGGAGCTAGGAGTCTCTCCCTCCCCCTGCAGGGTGACACAGACAGAAGGAGCTAGGAGTCTGTCCCTCCCCCTGCAGGATGACACAGACTACACTATGAGTCCGTCCCTCCCCCTGCAGGGTGACATAGACAGAAGGAGGAAGGAGTCTGTCCCTCCCCAGGGCCGGACTGGGAACAAAAAACCAGCCCTGGAAAAAAATTGTATACCAGCCCCATAGCATAACACAGGGCTCGACAAACCCCGGGCGCCAGGTCGACTAGGAAATTGTACCTGGCGACCGGGTAGGATCAGCAGCACATGGCGCTCCACCGTCCTGAGGTTAGATTAAAAAAAAAAAATAGTATTATTCTTTCGGATCGGCGGGTGTCACGTGACATCCCACTGATCAGCAGTAGCATGCAGACGGTCTGTGCCTGTGTGACAGGAATGGCCCAAGCTGCAGTAGAAATCCCCCTCCCGTGCAATAAGGTAAAATAGCAGGGAGGGGGAGTCACTTTTTTCTCTTTTATTTAAAAAAAAAATCACAACCTGATGGCTTATGTGTGTGTGTCTGGCTAAGTGTGGATGTGAGTGACTGACTGACTGTCTCTGGATGTGTGTGGATCTGACTCACTGACTGTCTCTGGATGTGTGTGGATCTGACTGACTGTCTCTGGATGTGTGTGGATCTGACTGACTGACTCTGTATGAATGTGAATGACTGTGTGTGTGTGTATGTATGGTTTCGTGAATGTGCCGTTGTCTGGCTCCTAGATTTTTTTTCTGGCTCCTAAAAGTAAATTAAATTTGTCAAGCCCTGGCATAACATTTTTAAACCAGCCCCATAGCATAATATAATTTTTTTGTTCATAAAAGGGGAAACCATGCATGTTTTAAAAACACATCTGAACAGAGTATTATTTATAGATAAGACTGATATATAAGCCTGTCTAGGGCAATATATATCTCCAGTATGTACACGGAGTTATATGAATTGCCCTGTGCAGAGGTATATATCGGAGCAGTGTGTGAGACATATCCTTGTGTACATATTTCTGTAGCGTCTCTCGCTCTCTCTCGTAGCCTCTCTCTCTCTTGTAGCCTCTCTCTCTCTCGTGGCGTCTCTCTCTCTCGTGGCGTCTCTCTCTCTCGTGGCGTCTCTCTCTCTCTCGTTGCCTCTCTCTCGTGGCGTCTCTCTCTCGTAGCGTCTCTCTCTCGTAGCGTCTCTCTCTCTCGTAGCGTCTCTCTCACCTCTCCCCTTCCCCTGTAGTGTCTCTCGCTCTCCCCTTCCCCCTGTAGTGTCTCTCGCTCTCCCCTTCCCCCTGTAGTGTCACTCTTACCCCCTTTCCCCCTGTGGTGTCACTCTTACCCCCCCTTCCCACAGTGGTGTCACTCTTACCCCCCCCCCTTCCCACAGTGGTGTCACACTCCCCCCCTTTCCCCTGTAGAGTCACACTCCCCCCCCCTTCCCCTTGTAGTGTCACTCTTTCCCCCTCCCCCCTTGTAGTGTCACTCTTTCCCCCTCCCCCCCTGTAGTGTCACTCTTTCCCCCTCCCCCCTTGTAGTGTCACTCTTTCCCCCTCCCCCCTTGTAGTGTCACTCTTTCCCCCTCCCCCCCGTAGTGTCACTCTTTCCCCCTCCCCCCTTGCAGTGTCACTCTTTCCCCCTCCCCCCCGTAGTGTCACTCTTTCCCCCTCCCCCCTTGTAGTGTCACTCTTTCCCCCTCCCCCCTTGTAGTGTCACTCTTTCCCCCTCCCCCCCGTAGTGTCACTCTTCCCCGTAGTGTCTCTTCCTCCTTCCCCGTGCTCTCACTCACCCTGCTGTCTCTTCCTTTTCACCGCACCGCGCAGGAACTGCTGCTGCAACATCCGGCGGCAGCAGGCGAATTTCTTAAAGAGGCGGCAGCCTCCGAACTTCTTAAAGTGTCCTGCCGCCACTTTAAGCAGTTCGGCGGCCGTCGCCACTTTAAGAAATTCGCCTGCTGCCGCCGGATGTTGCAGCAGCCGAACTTCTCATAGTGGTGGCTGCCGCCGCTTGGCTCTAAGTGGCCAAGGCGGCCCCGGAGCAGGCGGCCCACCGGGATTTTTCCCGGTATCCCGGTGGGCCAGTCCGGCCCTGTCCCTCCCCCTGCAGGGCGACATAGACAGAAGGAGGAAGGAGTCTGTCCCACCCCCTGCAGGGCGACATAGACAGAAGGAGGAAGGAGTCTGTCCCTTCCCCTGCAGGGTGACACAGACAGAAGGAGCTAGGAGTCTGTCCCTTCCCCTGCAGGCCAACATAGACTACACTATGAGTCCGTCCCTCCCCCTGCAGGGTGACATAGACAGAAGGAGGAAGGAGTCTGTCCCTCCCCCTGCAGGGCAACATAGACAGAAGGAGGAAGGAGTCTGTCCCTCCCCCTGCAGGGTGACACAGACAGAAGGAGGAAGGAGTCTGTCCCTCCCCCTGCAGGGCGACATAGACAGAAGGAGGAAGGAGTCTGTCCCTCCCCCTGCAGGGTGACATAGACAGAAGGAGGAAGGAGTCTGTCCCTCCCCCTGCAGGGCGACATAGACAGAAGGAGGAAGGAGTCTGACCCTCCCCCTGCAGGGCGACATAGACAGAAGGAGGAAGGAGTCTGTCCCTCCCCCTGCAGGCCGACATAGACAGAAGGAGGAAAGAGTCTGTCCCTCCCCCTGCTGGGTGACACAGACAGAAGGAGCTAGGAGTCTGTCTCTCCCCCTACAGGGCGACACAGACAGGCACTATGAGTCCCTCCCTCCCCCTGCTGGGTGACACAGACAGAAGGAGCTAGGAGTCTGCCCTCCCCCCGCCCTTACAGGGTGACACAGACAGGCACAATGAGTCTGTCCCCCCCCTGCAGAGTGACACAGACAGAAGGAGCTGGGAGTCTGCCCCTCCCCCTCCCTGGTAACACAGACAAATGTGGTTATAAATTGCCTCACATATAAAAAAAAAAAAACTACAGGAAAAGGGCGACTCACTTTGTTCATGGAGAAGCAGGTTCTATCCCAGTCCAGAGAGGCACCAAGGGATTTCAGCTGATGATAAAGTCTCCTTTCCTGATAAGACAAACAGTGTAATATTGAGAAACAGACATACCCGCAATACACAATGACATCCACAAGATGTCGCTCCAACGTACTCTTCCTTCTACTTCCACATGGTACCTAGAAATTCTTCTCGACCAAAGTCATGTCTAGAGTTGAGCGGACACCTGGATGTTTCGGGTTCAGCGGGTTCGGCTGAACTTTTAAAAAAAGTCCGGCTTCGGGCTCGAACTTGAGCCCGAACACGAGCCCAGAACCCCATAATAATAATGAGGGGGGGACCTAATGTCCCCTCCAGGTCCCCACCCATTGCCCGCGGGTGGGGACCTTAAAATAATAATGAGGGGGGGGCCTAGTGTCCCCCCCCCCCCCCCGGTCATTACCCATTGCCCTCAGTTGGGGATCTTAAAATAATAATGAGGGGGGGACCTAGTGTCACATGTCCTCCAACTGTATGCATGTGTTGCAAGTTTGTTAACACATAGATCATGTTTTACACACAAGCAGCCACCACGTAGCTGGGGCTATAGGAAGTATACAGAGGTACAGCTGTGTCTGGAAAACACACACGATTAGGAAAATGACCGTGTGCTCTGCGTCAGTCACAGTGAGCGCAGGAGAGTCCTGTATGTTTTACCTTTCTTTTCACCTGGAGCTGTGTCGCTCTCCTACTTTATCACCTCTTTGTCCTTCCATTTCTGGTCTTTTGTAGGTGAAACCTGCGAGGAAAAGGGACTTACAGAAACGGATGCATTTTTTAAACAGCAAGTGCGCCTCTGTGTACATGTACCAGATACAGAATGCCAAGTGTATTGGGAGTATGGAAACCTCAAGTTAAATTTGTCACCTAAACTAAAATCCTGACTGCCCACACTAGCTGAGTAAAAGTAATTTTTTTTTTTTTTGCTGCAGGAACCAATGAGAATAATGCCATTCAATGGAATTTCCTGTGTCTCTAGTGGTCATCAGAGAATGTGTTGCATCACAGGAAGTGACTAAATGAAACAAAACTTTATATGCTCAGTGTCTATATAATCAGTGCTGCCGCACCTGCAGTAAACATGCAGAGTAATCACTGGGGTGGGCTTGAGTCAAATATGAAAAATGGGATTTATGTAGAATGCCTGCATCAAATCACACAGGGATAAAAGCCTGTGTATTATACAAGAAGTGATCTACATCTTGCACCAAAGTGAGTTTAGTGATGAGACTGTCCCTATAACTTTGTAACCAGGGATCTCCTACAATTCTGCACTAATTTCCCAATGACCGGGGGTAATTACTTGACCACTATTGACCTGTGCAAGGGGTATTGGCAAATCCCCTTGGAGCCTGATGCTATTCCTAAGTCTGCATTCGTCACCCCATTTGGCTTGTACCAATTTAAGGTCATGCCATTTGGGATGAAGAATGCCCCAGGAGAAGGTTTTGGCATACAGTTCCTTTCGGTTTTGTTAAATAAAGAAAGCTGTGGCCTATTTAACTCCATACATGTCTCGTGTCATTATTGGGAGAAGGGTATGGGGTTTATAAGTAAGTAAGGAACATTCCCCTTTACATCATACAAGTCATGGAGGGGAGAGATACTTGCAATGATATAGGGGCATGATCGCTCTATGTGATGTTGTGAATCCGTGTATTCTGGATTGAGGGGAGATGTCTGTGTGATAGAAAAAAGTAGTCAATTCGTGAATATGTGTTGTGTGGATGTGAGTAAAAGGTGTAATCTTTGGCTGTGGGGTTAGTGATCCTCCACACATCAGCCAGTTGGGATGAGTGCAGTCCTTGCTTTGTGTTTTTTGAGGGAAGTTGCTCCAGTGGAGACATCCAGCTTCTGGTCCATTACCATGTTGAAGTCGCTTCCCATCACCACCAACCCCTCTGCAAACAGATCTAGTTTAGAAAGAAGAGAACATATGTACTTATGCTGATTGGCGTAGGCGCATAGATATTTGCAACATTTACTACATCAGTCCCTATAGTTCTTTTAAGAAACAAGGCTCGGCCTTAACCATCCAACCATGTGTCAGTGATCGTGAATGGAAGAGCCTTGTTGATAAAAATAGCCTTTGGTTTTTTTAAATGGGGAATGAGAGTAAAACACAGTGGTGTAGGTGCGGTCTCTAAATTTCGGGACCTTGTATCTAAAGAAATGTGTTTCCTGTATGAGCGCTATGTCAGATTTAGTGGCGCGTAGTATTAATTGAATATAACTTCAAAAAATTAGTCTTCTTATCTTACCAGATTGCACTGCTAAACTCTTAAAACTATAGGGGTAATGAACTTGGGATAAAACAAGGGGAAGGGTGTCCCATCTTCCAGATGGGTTCTCTCTGCTAACATGGAAGTCCATGTTGGACCGGGGGTAACCGGTCACTGGCTTTATGCAATAGGGGGGACAGGCCCAAGGGATCAATACGATTCCCTGCGTTCCCCTAGTTTCCAAATACACTAAGCCGGGGGGTAATGTGTTAGAGGCTTAGGAGAATAAACTCTTTCACAGGTGGGAGCTGAAATAGGGAGAGCAATTTGTGGTGTGCTAGCGCCACCTTCTGACTGTGTACACGTTAAACATAATGTATATTCTGAACCTTTGTAACAAGACACGTTACCTGACCGTCAGACTTTTTTAGGTCACCTCAATCCTGTGGATGCGGCGGGGGCCTATGGGACCAGGGCCTCACACAACGTATGCTGTGAGGTCTGGAGAGATCCCAGGTGTTTTTAGCACTGTTGCCGATTAGTGTTGAGCGAACCCGAACCGCACTGTTCGGGTTTGTACCGAACATTACGTTTTTTGGACCCCGAACACGGACATTCTACTGTATGTTCGTGTTGGAGTTTGGGGTTCGGTGATTACATTGTATGTAATGCTATTGGCTTTCTATAAACCGAAACAGAGTCCCCATTCATAAGAATTTCTTATGAATGGGGACTCTATTTCGCTTTATAGAAAACCAATAGCATTACATGTATTCCATAAACAAAAGTCTAGAAATCGAAAGTCTAGAAACCGAAAGACTATTCCATGCATCCACTACCCTCTCAGTAAAGTAATACTTTCATTAGTCCCTGGCCTTATCTTATATCTAGCATAGCCTTATACCTATCCCACGCATGCTTAAACTCCTTCACTGTATTAACCTCTACCACTTCTGCTGGAAGACTATTCCATGCATCCACTACTCTCTCCTGATATTATTGTTAAACCTTTTCCCGTGTATTCCTGGATAGCCGTTAAATTACTGTATACTTCAATACAATACACGCGATCAAATTATTTTTAGGATTTTCCCCCTTTAATTGCACTTGCTAAATCTCGATGCCGCTGTCAGGGCACCCTTAATCTCGCTCAGGTCTTGGCTCTCATTGCTTGCCCGGTTTCCTGTCCTTGGTTGTTAAACACAGCCTTGGCTGCCGAGTAACCTCGGAATCCTGGCCATTGTGACTCAGTGGGATTCTGAAGATTCCGCAGATGGCTGGCACAGTCAGAGTGGTCAGTTGCTTGTAGGAGACACTCTGTGTGTGTGTGGCTGTGCATTCCTATCCGTTAGGATTCAGCCTGGATTCCCACATGGCCCAACTGCAATCTCCAACAGACTGCTACAAGGTCATCAAGGTGCTGGGCAGAGGGACTTTCGGAGAAGTTGTGAAAGGTAGGAAGAGAGGATCCGGTGAGCTGGTGGCTATTAAAATACTCCACCATGACGTGACCAGAAGATACATCACCGAAGACGAGATCAAGCTACTGAACGTCCTCCGGCAGGTGAATGCGGACAAGTTCCACTTCATAAAGTTCTACGAACATTTTTACGATGAGTCCAAGTGCTACCTGGTCTTTGAGCTCCTGCAGAAAAACCTCTTTGAGTACCAAAAGGAAATTAGGTTTGAGCCTCTACCGGCGAGACACATCCGGACCATCACCGCTCAGGTCTTGGAGGCCTTGTCCAAGCTCAAAGAGCTCTCCATCATCCATGCTGACTTGAAGCCCGAAAACATCATGCTAGTGGACCAGAAAAGGTACCCGTTCAGGGTTAAAGTGATTGATTTCGGCTCTTCTTATTTTTTTAGTGAGGTGCAGTACATGAAAGAGCCGTACATTCAGTCTCTGTTCTACAGGGCACCCGAGATCCTTCTGGGATTGCCCTTTTGCGAGAAAGTAGACATGTGGTCTCTTGGCTGCATCATTGCCGAGCTCCATCTTGGTTGTCCTCTCTACCCGGGGAGCAGCCAGTACGACCAGATACGTTACATCTGCGAGACCCAAGGTTTGCCCAGCAGCTATCTCCTGAACGCAGCTAGTAAGGCCCCATTATTTTTTAAAATGGTAACAGAATTGCCGGGAGGGACAAGATGGAAGCTCAAGACGGTGGACGAGTACCAAATGCAGGCCACAGTCAAACCCCTAGAGAGGAGGGAGTACATGCTGAACTCCTTGGACCAGATTGAATCAGTGCACTCTCCGAAGTCGGACTGTGCATATACAGAAGTCAACGGACACCATGATCGGAAGAACATGGTGCAACTCATTAGGTGTATATTGACTTGGGATTCCCATGAGCGAATAACTTCTAAAGCAGCTTTGAAACACCCATTTTTTACGCTGCCTCAGGAATACAACTGCACCAGAGAACATACCTATGGCCACACAGAGACTGTGCAGGACAAAAGCTGTGTGAGCCCTGTACAAAGGAACATGGAGAAGATGGATGTCCTCTGCCTGAGTGACTGTGAGGACAACCCGCAGTTCGGAGAAGTGCAGGAGTGCAACGAAGATGAGGAAACGGATGAGATTTCCCCATCAGTACAGGTGAGAAGGGAGGGATCAATGCAGACAACTGTCCTTTGCCTCCAAACCTAATCCTGTCCACTGTATCATAGATGGTTAAACATTTACGATGTTTTTAAGGGACTAATCATTGATTTTTACTGTGCATATAGAGAATTAAAAAGAAAATGGACTGAGAATAATCTATATATTGTTTTAGCAAAACTACAAGTAAATGCGGAAATTAGGAGAAAAAATGTGTCTTAAAAGTGTCTCTGGTTTATGACATGTGGTTTGATATGCAAATTAAACCTTTCCCAGGTCATTTGCATATTAAGAGATTTTTTTCCCCCTGATTTAAGCATTTGCTGCAATTCTGAAAATGTATAGATTGTTTTCAACCATTTTTTACCTGCTACAGTATAAGCAGTGTTTAAGTGACACAGTCTATTGTCAAGGTTTATCAACGCAAGGTATTACCCAACAGTGTATACACCACCACCCAAAGGTCTATAAAGCCCAAATGTGTGGGCGGAGCCACAGAAGGGTGGGGCCATGAGGGATGGAGCCACAAAAGGGTGGGAAAATGCCAGATTGGATAAGACTAAATTAATTGCACGTGTAATGTTGGCACAATTTTTGTTAGCAGATTAAACCCCTCCACTACAGAGGAGAGTAGGCAAGTAGTGTAGGAGATCAAATTTACACTTCTAATTACACCAGTGCAATCTGTGTGCATGTACAGGTTTTTAAAATGCTAACAGAATCGCCGGAAGGGACAACGGTGGACGAGTGCCATATGCAGGCCTCGGTCAAACCCCTAGAGAGGAGGGAGGAAATACTGAAATCCTTGGACCAGATTGAATCGGTGGACTCTCCCGAGTCAAATGCAGATGAAGAATTTGAAGATGTACACTCTCATCAGGAGCATGCTAGGGGGTGCTGGAGTGGGTGCTGGAGGGCACTATTTCGTCAAATCAGAGGATTTATCAGAAGGAGAAGACCCCGGGTAGAGCCCCTAAGATAGGTGGAAAAGTGGATAACTGGAGCACTTAAATTATAAATAAACAATATAATATGAAAAATATAATAAAATAATACTTTATCAAAAATCTTTTGAATAGTCTTCTTCTTTTTTGTTTCCGGTCTCAAGCCAAGATGTGTGCATATGCAGGAAAAAGAGATCACAAGAGAAAGTGTTTTGTATTAATGATAATATGGAACACCAAAACTGGACACAGAAAAAATAATAAATAAATGTATGTATACGTGGCAATAAGTAATTAATTGGTTAAATGTATATTTTAAAAGAGAGCCCAGCAAACTACAATGTATCACAAATTAATATGGATATTTATTTCACAAACAAATTAAAAATTAAAAAAACTTCATCAATACAGCAGAGTAATACATATAACCAAAGCAGCTAAATATATCTGCATACACAGTGTAAAAAATACATAGGAAATAGCTGAGAGGCAAATTGAAGACATATAAGTCTAACAAACGAAGAGACATGAAATATAGTCAAGAAAAGCAAACTTTGTTAGAAGGGCTTACGGGGAATTTTGGTGGGACCTAATGAAAGGACCCCACATAAAAAGCTGTGGGCGTCAAAGCGCCTAGTAGGATTAGCAGCAATCACCCGGTTCCTGGACTTTAAACTCTATTGCAGGGGGGAATTTTGTCCAGCTGAAGTCTTGAAGTCTTATCGTCTGACACAGCCCCACTTGGTGACTGGTTGAACCGGTCTTTTCAAACAAATCCTCAGCATACAGCAGGGTGAGGTCGGAGAATATCCGTAAGTATAGCTTCTCCCGATTTGAGAAGCACTTTTATTGGAAGCCTGGTGATGTGAAAATAGTTTTCTTAGCAAAATCTCAACACAGTAAAAAAAAAAGTACTTTGTTGATACCAAATATACATTCTTTTGGGTGACTGTCACATACAAGTCTCAATATGTACAGACTCTAGCTGTCAAGAAAAAAACAAAGGAAAGTATCATCTAGATCACATGGAAAAGGAAATCCAATAACATTAAAGGGTGAGAAAATAGTGGCCCCCCCCCCCCCCCCCCCCAATGTTGAGTTCCACCCTCTTGTGCCCAGCCCAACTAAAATCACAATTCCCAACAGTGCTTCGATAGGGAAGTGGCAGAGAAGGCCATGTGCCTCCTACATAATCTGACTTGTAATGGGAAAGACAGAGAGTAGGGCAGGCAAGCAATGTGTGTGCACTGCCCAGTGCAATCCTGGATGCCCAGGTATGGGGACTAAGAGAGAATACATATAACCTAACAACTATTGACCCTGAACAATAACCTGTTGTGTAATGCCAACCTATTGCAGGCATAAGAGGCAAGTTAGTCGATCGTCTAAGGCCTCACGCTAATGGGACCTCGCAGCTGCCAAACTCATCTAATTGTCTTTGATCTGACATGGGAGCTTAACGCAGCCGTTACTCTCCCTGTCATACCAACGTCGCAGGTTAAGAGCGATTCCTTTTTTCATTCTCGGTGTGCGCAATTGGAAGGCTTCACCCCCACTGTCAGCATCCGGTGCACATAGAAACGGGCAGCGGAAAAGCCAACACATCATTGTCTGTAAGAGCACTTTTAACTTTTAAACCCTCTCCTTCTGGCTGAGTGAGTAGTGAGTTTGTGCTGGTTGAGTGGTGATTGTGTGCTGGCTGAGTGTTTCTGTGCTGGCTGATTGTGTCTGTGAGTGTAAGTGTGCTGGCTGATTGTGTCTGTGGTCTGTTCTGGCTGAGTGTGTCTGAGTCTGTGCTGGCTGAGTGTTAGTATGTGTTGGCTGTGTGTGTCTGTTAGTCTGTGCTGGCTGATTGTGTCTGTGAGTGTTCGGGTTGGGTGTAAGTGTGCTTGCTGATTGTGTCTGTGATCTGTGCTGGCTGAGTGTTAGTGTGTGCTGGCTAAGTGTTAGTGTGTGCTGGCTGAGTATAGCTAAGTCTATGCTGGCTGATTGTGTCTGTGAGTGAATGTGTGCTGACAGGGTATATCTGTGAGTGAGTGTGTCCTGACTGAGTGAGTCTGTTATTGAGTGTGTGAGGGCAGATTGAGTCTGTGGCTGAGTGTGTCTGTGAGTGAGTGTGTGCTGGCTGAGTGAGTCTGTGAGTGAGTGTGTGCTGGCTGAGTATTTGTGATAAGCTATTTGGGGACAAAGAGGGTAGTGTCATGTTTAAGGACAGTTGTGGCCCCCCTGGTATAGGCTCTACGTGTCTGCTAGACATAGAGAGTTTAAACTAACACAATGCTTCAATGTATCCTGTGCATAGACAATATTACGGGTCTGTCCTTGCAAACTCGAGACTGTTGTCCACTATGTTATAGCTGGATCTATCGGAGGATTATAGAGAACCCTGGTTTCGGTTCCTGTTTGTTACATCCCATAAATCAGTTTCTGGGAGGTGAAGCACTTTGATATCAGTCAATCTTATATTGCTCTCTTTGACTACTTCTTTAGTGCTTGATACTACTAATATATTACTCTGTATCTGTCTTAGCCTGCTGGGTAAATAAATGGTAAAAAAGGACTCAGCATTCTTACACTGCACTCTATCCTCTTGATTTTCACATGGTTCCTATTTACTAGCCAGTATGGTTATGTATCAGGTAAATATAGCTTAAATGTGTTAGAATTGAGCCCCAGGAAGGAGGTCTCAGCCAATCAGGTGAGACCTTTCAACTCTCCTGATTGGCTGAGAGTTCAAAAGCCTCCCGTGATTGGCTCAGTCCCTCCTTCACACGTGGAGCTCAAAACAAAGAGATGCCTGGACCAGGTAAGTTAAACAGTTAGACACAGTGTCTGTGTATGTATGTGAGTGTGTGGATAAAGGGGTTAACTCCTCTGATACTGCCTGTAACTGTCTAGCTTCTTAAGCGGTTAACTCCTCTGATAAAACCAGGGGGGGGGGGGGGGATCAGGAAGGCGCAATATCAAGTTGAATAAGCTGTTGGTTTCAAATGCACATGTAGATATAGTCCAATGTTTAAAACAGAGTCCAATTCAGTGGATGAAGGAAATGGCTACTGCTGGAGGATACACTGGAAACAAATATTGGAAACAAATAACTGCATTAACTCAACGCGTTTCGCTGGAACAGCTGTCACAGCTTCATCTAGGTTTGCCACCTTTTACTCAAAAAAAGAGGGAAGGGCCATGAGGGGTGGAGCCACAAAGGGGGCGGATTATCACTGAAATAATATATATTATTTGTATATCATGCCAGTGAGGAACGTGTGTATATATATAAATATAAAATATATATATTTGTATATGCCAGTATTTCGCCCATCAATATGCCATTCTTTTGCCATTTAATATTACAGTATTTTGCCCCTAAACATGCAATTCTTTTCCCATTTTAATATGCCAGGATTTTGCCCCTCAATATGCAAGGATTTTGACTGTGGCATATTACTGGGGGATCAGGCTGGGCATATTACTGGTCATTTACACTGGCATATTACTGGACAATTAAATGGTGGCATATTACTGGACGATTAAACGGTGGCATATTACTGGGGGATCAGGCTGGGCATATTAATGGGCAATTATGTTGGGCATATTACTGGGCAATTATGCTGGGCATATTACTGGGCAATTAAACTGTGACATATTCCTGGGCAATTAAATGGTGGCATATTACTGGGCATTGATGCTGGGCATATTACTGGGCATTTACACTGTGGCATATTTCTGGGCAATTATGCTGGGCATATTACTGGGCAATTACACTGGCATATTACTGGGCAATTACACTGGTAAATTACTTGGCTATTACGCTGGGCATATTATTGGGAAATTACACTGTGGCATATTACTGGGCAATTATGCTGGGCATATTACTGGGCAATTACACTGTGGAATATTACTGGGCAATTATGTTGGGCATATTACTGGGCAATTACACTGTGGCATATCACTGGACAATTATGCTGGGCATATTACTGGGCAATTACTTTGTGGCATATTACTGGGCAATTACACTGTGGCATATCACTGGACAATTATGCTGGGCATATTACTGGGCTATTACTTTGTGGCATATTACTGGGCAATTAAACTGTGGCATATTACTGGGGGATCAGGCTGGGCATATTACTGGGCAATTACACTGGCATATTACTGGGAAATTAAACTGTGGCATATTACTGGGCAATTAAACAGTGGAATACTGGGCAATTAAAGAGTGGGATGTTACTGGGGGATCAGGCTGCACATAGTAATGGGCAATTATGCTGGCCATATTACTGGGCAATTAAATGGTGGCATATTACTGGGCAATGATGCTGGACATATTACTGGGTAATTACACTGTGGCATATTACTGGGCAATTATGCTGGGCATATTGCTGGGCAATTACAGTGGCATATTACTGGGCAATTAGGCTGTGGAATATTAATGGCCAGGCTAATAGTGGCATATTAATGGCCAGGCTAATAGTGGCATATTAAAGGTCAGGCTAATAGTGGCATATTAATGGGAAAATTGACTCTAGCCATTGTGATGCTGTGGCATGTTCTGTGGGGCAAAATAACATGTACTATGAGGCAAAGTGTCACTGTGGTGTGTTCTGCAGGGGCAAAATTACATTGTGGTATGTTCTGGGGGGCAAATTGACATTGTGGCATGCCAAAACGTGTGGGTGCAAAGTGCTGTGGGTGCTGTGTTAAGTTCTTTAGGTGCATCGTGGGTGCAGAGGAAGGGATAAAATAAGAAATTAACAATTTTTCAATAACATTTTTATTACATATAAAACCGTTGAATACAATATTAAAAAGTTCATATAAGTATAAATGCAACTGGTTATATACATATATTTGGGGTCCACCTCAAGCTTTTGAAAAGGATGGTAATATTTAATAATTGAATGTGTTTTTGTGGTCAGAAATGTAATATTACTTTGCTGAGAGGGTGGTGGGTGCATGGAATAGTCTTCCAGCATAAGTGGTAGAGGAGGAGTTTGAGCATTAATCGGATAGGTATAAGGTTATCCTAGATATAAGATAAGGCCAGGGACTAATGAAAGTATTACTTTACTGAGAGAGTAGTGGATGTATGGAATAGTCTTCCTGTAGAGGTGGTAAAGGTTAATACAGTGAAGGTTTAATCATGCATGGGATAGGTATAGGGCTATATATAAGATAAGGCCAGGCAGTATTACTTTACTGATAGGGGGGTGGATACATGAAATGGCCTTCCAGCAGAAGTGGTAGGTTCATATTAATGTATGTTTATGGTGTACACACAGCTCTCTGACTGAAGGCCATCTGCACCATGTCTTACTATATTTCATGTAATGCACCTGCCTGATGTAGATGTTGTGCTGTGAGTGTAAAGTTGGTGGGAACTTGGTGATATAATCTACACTGTGACAAATAGGTGGAGTTACATTATGCTAATTATATTGTATGGGCGGGTTTTTTGAAAGGAGGTGTGGTCAATTGGAAGATAAGCTGCAAAATGTCCCTGGAAAAAATTTTCACATGTTGGTAACTATGCAACAGATACATTCACAGCACAACATCTACATCAGGCAGGTGCATTTTATCACTTTCACATGAAATATAGTAAAACCTGGTGCAGATGTGCTTCAGTCAGAGAGCTGTGTCTACACCATAAAACATACATTAGTATGAACCTACCACTTCTGCTAGGAGGCCATTCTATGTATCCACTCCCCTATCAGTAAAGTAATACTGCCTGGCCTTGTCTTATATCTAGGATAGCCTTATACCTAGCCCTTGCATGCTTAAACTCCTTCACTGTATTAACCTCTACCATTCATACTGGAAGACTATTCCATGCATCCACTACCCTCTCAGTAAAGTAATATTTTCATTAGTTACTGGCCTTATCTTATATCTAGGATAACCTTTTACCTATTGCATGCATGCTTAAACTCGTCACTGTATTAACCTCTACCACTTCTATTCCATGCATCCACTACCCTCTCTGTAAAGTAATACTTTAATTAATCCCTGGAATTATCTTATATCTAGGATAGCCTTATTCATATACCATGCATGATTAAACTCCTTCATGTATTAACCTTTAACACCTCTACTGGAAGACTGTTCCATACATCCCCTACCCTCTCTGTAAAGTAATACTTTCATTAGTCCCTGGCCTTATCTTATATCTAGGATAACCTTATACCTCTCCCATTAATGCTTAAACTCTTCCTCTACCACTTATGCTGGAAGACTATTCCATGCACCCACCACCCTCTCAGTAAAGTAATATTACAACAATAACATTAAAATATTAAATATTTCCAGCCTTTTGAAAAGCTTGAGGTGGACCCCAAACATATGTATATAACTAGGTGCATTTATACTTATATGAACTTTTCAATATTATATTCAACTATTTTATATGTAATAAAAATGTTATTGAAAAATTGTTCATTTCTTATTTGTATCCCTTCCTCTGCACCCACATTGCACCTAAAGAACTTAACACAGCACCATATAGCCACCACCGCACTTTGCACCCACATGTTTTGGCATGCCACAATGTCAATTTGCCCCCCAGAACATACCACAGTGTAACTTTTCCCCTGCAGAACATGCCACAGTGACACTTTGCCTCATAGTACATGTTATTTTGCCCCACAGAACATGCCACAGCCTGGAATATATCTATATATATATGTATATATATATATATATACATACACACACTCCAAAGGGATTATACTATATACCAGATCTGAGAATAACGAACTGGATACAGAATGGGATTAAAACTATTGGAGAATTGTACTCTAATGGGGATATGATACCTTTCTCCACACTTAGAACAAGATTTTACTTAGAACACTCAGAATTCTTTAAGTATTTACAAATAAGGCATGTGCTGAGCGGTAATAATGGAATACAGATAACAGGATTAGATAAGAGCTCAAAGATGATGGAGTTAGCCGGAAAAGCCCCATATGTTAAAAAAGCAATCTCTGTGGGATATAACTTGTTGAATAGTTCAGATAGCTCACAAAAATTATCATTTTTGATGAAATGGGAACAACAACTTAATATAAATATAGAAACAAAAATATGGTTTAATTCCATAACAAAGTTACAAGGAGTTTCTAAGAATATATCACATTTCGAAACTGTTAGGAAGGTCTTATACCATTGGTACTATGTGCCCACTAAGCTATCAAAAATGTACACAACAACATCCCCACTATGTTGGAGGCAATGTGGCCAAAATGGTAATATGGCACATATATGGTGGCACTGTCCAAAATTGCAGAAGTTTTAGCAGGGGATTCATACACTCTTAGAAGAAATATTCTCAACACGTTTGCCATTTACACCTGAATTCATATTATTAAATATAATACCTGAAAAACTTACAAAGAATAAAAGTAAACTTGTATTGCAAATTTTGACCACTGCAAAGGTATCTATAGCAAGAGCCTGGAAAAACCAGGAACCACCAATATGTAAGGATGTAGAGAGTTTGTTGAATACTAACAGGGTTTATGAGAAAATGGCGCACAGAATGGTAAATACATTGAATAATTTTAATGAAATATGGGGTCCGTGGGATAGATATCAATGTGACAAGATGAATATTAATGGGTCAGAGGGAAATACAAGTCCAAGAGATATAGTTTGGAGGAGACAGGCTCTAAGGGTAATACAATAAATTTGATAGAAAGAAAGTAGAAATCTAGGTAGGAGCTAGAAAAGGTATTAGGAATAATAAAATGGGGAAAACGGGGGGATAGGTGGCCCTAGATGAGATACATGTAGTTAAATATGAGAGGATAGGTTTGATGGATGTTTTTTTCTTGAGTGTAGGATGTCTATTGTATTGTTTTCTTTTTACTGTATTAAAGTGTTAATACCTTATCCCTGATTATGAGGGAGGGTTAATGAAATTATAATATTTTTTACAGTATTTATGTAATATCAGGGCATACAAAATGAAAGGATGAAGCATCAAGACTGAGGGAGAAGAGGAAAGGGGAGAGGAGATACTAACAGGGTAAACAAGATAAAAATAAAAGTGTAAAGAGTAATAGGTAAAGCTCTTTTAGGAAATTTATGACCCCCTGAAGTAAATACGGAGAATATGTAATATCTCTGATCTTGATGCTTTGTTTTTATAGGAACTTATCTTCCCTTTTTTCTCTGTTCTTCTTGTATGGATATGTATCTGAATGATGTATTGTTTTGTATGTTCTAAATGCTAATTTTTATATGAAAATATAATAAAGATTAAATTATAAAAAAAGAAAGTAATACTTTACTGATAGGGTAGTGGATGCATGAAATAGTCTTCCAGTAGAAGTGGTAAAGGTTAATACAGTGAAGGAGTTTAAGCATGCATGGGATAGGTATAAGGCTATCCTAGATATAAGATAAGGTCAAGGACTAATGAAAGTATTACATTACTGAGAGGGTAGTGCGTGCATGGAATAGTCTTCCAGTAGAAGTGGTAGAGGTTAATACAGTGAAGGAGTTTAACCCCTTCATGACGTTAGGACGTGCTATGCCGTCCTGAAAAATATTGCCTTGAAGACGTTAGGACGGCATAGCACGTCCTGCATTAAAATGAATAGTGCACACATATGCACTATTCAAAACCGGCTTTTCCGCAACCTGACACTGCCTGGCCACTTAGGCAGTCTCCCAGCCGTGAATCGCCGTCTTCACAGCCATGTGATCGCGGTGATTTGCCAAATCCCGCGATCACATGGCTCCTCAAGTACCCGCCCCGTATTGGCTGCTAAAATGAACAGCGTGCTTTCTGCAAGCTGTTCAAGCAGTTTGAAGATAATCAGAGACTACTGCCAGTCTCCGATTATTTTCAAGCTGCTTGAACAGTGTGCAGAAAGCACGCTGTTCATTTTAGCAGGTAATACAGGGCGGGTACTTAAAATCCCGCAATCACATGGCTCCTTTCAGTACCAGCCCCGTATAAGGCTGCAGGGCGACACAGACAGAAGGAGCTAGGAGTCTGTCCCTCCCCCTGCAGGCCGAAATAGACAGAAGGAGGAAGGAGTCTGTCCCTCCCCCTGCAGGGCGACATAGACAGAAGGAGGAAGGAGTCTGTCCCTTCCCCTGCAGGCAACACAGACTACACTATGAGTCCGTCCCTCCCCCTGCAGGGCGACATAGACAGAAGGAGGAAGGAGTCTGTCCCTCCTCCTGCAGGGAGACATAGACAGAAGGAGGAAGGAGTCTGTCCCTCCCCCTGCAGGATGACACAGACTACACTATGAGTCCGTCCCTCCCCCTGCAGGGTGACATAGACAGAAGGAGGAAGGAGTCTGACCCTCCCCCTGCAGGGCGACATAGACAGAAGGAGGAAGGAGTCTGTCCCTCCCCCTGCAGGGTGACACAGACAGGCACTATGAGACTGTCCCTCCCCCTGCAGGCTGACATAGACAGAAGGAGGAAGGAGTCTGTCCCTCCCCCTGCAGGGCGACATAGACAGAAGGAGGAAGGAGTCTGTTCCTCCCCCTGCTGGGTGACATAGACAGAAGGAGGAAGGAGTCTGTCCCTCCCCCTGCAGGGTGACACAGACAGGCACAATGAGTCTGTCCCTCCCCCTGAAGGCTGACATAGACAGAAGGAGGAAGGAGTCTGTCCCTCCCCCTGCAGGGTGACACAGACAGAAGGAGCTAGGAGTCTGCCCCTCCCCCTGCAGGATGACACAGACTACACTATGAGTCCGTCCCTCCCCCTGCAGGGTGACATAGACAGAAGGAGGAAGGAGTCTGTCCCTCCCCCTGCAGGGTGACATAGACAGAAGGAGCTAGGAGTCTGTCCCTCCCCCTGCAGGGTGACACAGACAGAAGGAGCTAGGAGTCTCTCCCTCCCCCTGCAGGGTGACACAGACAGAAGGAGATAGGAGTCTGTCCCTCCCCCTGCAGGATGACACAGACTACACTATGAGTCCGTCCCTCCCCCTGCAGGGTGACATAGACAGAAGGAGGAAGGAGTCTGTCCCTCCCCCTGCAGGGTGACACAGACAGAAGGAGCTAGGAGTCTCTCCCTCCCCCTGCAGGGTGACACAGACAGAAGGAGCTAGGAGTCTCTCCCTCCCCCTGCAGGGTGACACAGACAGAAGGAGATAGGAGTCTGTCCCTCCCCCTGCAGGATGACACAGACTACACTATGAGACCGTCCATCCCCCTGCAGGGTGACATAGACAGAAGGAGCAAGGAGTCTGACCCTCCCCCTGCAGGGCGACATAGACAGAAGGAGGAAGGAGTCGGTCCCTCCCCCTGCAGGGCGACATAGACAGAAGGAGGAAGGAGTCTGTCCCTCCCCCTGCAGGGCGACATAGACAGAAGGAGGAAGGAGTCTGTCCCACCCCCTGCAGGGTGACATAGACAGAAGGAGGAAGGAGTCTGACCCTCCCCCTGCAGGGAGACATAGACAGAAGGAGGAAGGAGTCTGTCCCTCCCCCTGCAGGGCGACATAGACAGAAGGAGGAAGGAGTCTGTCCCACCCCCTGCAGGGCGACATAGACAGAAGGAGGAAGGAGTCCGTCCCTCCCCCTGCAGGGTGACACAGACAGAAGGAGCTAGGAGTCTCTCAGTCCCCCTGCAGGGTGACACAGACAGAAGGAGCTAGGAGTCTGCCCCTCCCCCTGCAGGATGACATAGACAGAAGGAGGAAGGAGTCTGTCCCACCCCCTGCAGGGCGACATAGACAGAAGGAGGAAGGAGTCCGTCCCTCCCCCTGCAGGGTGACATAGACAGAAGGAGGAAGAAGTCTGACCCTCCCCCTGCAGGGCGACATAGACAGAAGGAGGAAGGAGTTTGTCCCTCCCCCTGCAGGGCGACATAGACAGAAGGAGGAAGGAGTCTGTCCCACCCCCTGCAGGGCGACATAGACAGAAGGAGGAAGGAGTCTGTCCCTCCCCCTGCAGGGTGACACAGAAAGGCACTATGAGTCTGTTCCTCCCCCTGAAGGCTGACATAGACAGAAGGAGGAAGGAGTCTGTCCATCCCCCTGCTGGGTGACACAGGCAGAAGGAGCTAGGAGTCTGTCTCTCCCCCTACAGGGCGACACAGACAGGCACTATGAGTCTGTCCCTCCCCCTGCAGGCCAACATAGACAGAAGGAGGAAGGAGTCTGTCCCTCCCCCTGCAGGGCGACATAGACAGAAGGAGCTAGGAGTCTGTCCCTCCCCCTGCAGGGTGACACAGACAGAAGGAGCTAGGAGTCTGCCCCTCCCCCTGCAGGATGACACAGACTACACTATGAGTCCGTCCCTCCCCCTGCAGGGTGACATAGACAGAAGGAGGAAGGAGTCTGTCCCTCCCCCTGCAGGGTGACATAGACAGAAGGAGCTAGGAGTCTGTCCCTCCCCCTGCAGGGCGACATAGACAGAAGGAGGAAGGAGTCTGTCCCACCCCCTGCAGGCCAACATAGACAGAAGGAGGAAGGAGTCTGTCCCTCCCCCTGCAGGGTGACATAGACAGAAGGAGCTAGGAGTCTGTCCCTCCCCCTGCAGGGTGACACAGACAGAAGGAGCTAGGAGTCTCTCAGTCCCCCTGCAGGGTGACACAGACAGAAGGAGCTAGGAGTCTGCCCCTCCCCCTGCAGGATGACACATACTACACTATGAGTCCGTCCCTCCCCCTGCAGGGTGACATAGACAGAAGGAGGAAGGAGTCTGTCCCTCCCCCTGCAGGGTGACACAGACAGGCACTATGAGTCTGTCCCTCCCCCTGCAGGCCGACATAGACAGAAGGAGCTAGGAGTCTGTCTCTCACCCTGCAGGGTGACACAGACAGAAGGAGGAAGGAGTCAGTCCCTCCCCCTGCAGGCCGACATAGACAGAAGGAGCTAGGAGTCTGTCCCTCCCCCTGCAAGGTGACACAGGCAGAAGGAGCTAGGAGTCTGTCTCTCACCCTGCAGGGTGACACAGACAGAAGGAGCTAGGAGTCTGCCCCTCCCCCTGCAGGATTACACAGACTACACTATGAGTCCGTCCCTCCCCCTGCAGGGCGACATAGACAGAAGGAGGAAGGAGTCTGTCCCTCATCCTGCAGGGAGACATTGACAGAAGGAGGAAGGAGTCTGTCCCTCCACCTGCAGGATGACACAGACTACACTATGAGTCTGTCCCTCCACCTGCAGGATGACACAGACTACACTATGAGTCCGTCCCTCCCCCTGCAGGGCGACATAGACAGAAGGAGGAAGGAGTCTGTCCCTCCCCCTGCAGGGCGACATAGACAGAAGGAGGAAGGAGTCTGTTCCTCCCCCTGCTGGGTGACATAGACAGAAGGAGGAAGGAGTCAGTCCCTCCCCCTGCAGGGTGACACAGACAGGCACTATGAGTCTGTCCCTACCCCTGCAGGCTGACATAGACAGAAGGAGGAAGGAGTCTGTCCATCCCCCTGCTGGGTGACACAGGCAGAAGGAGCTAGGAGTCTGTCTCTCCCCCTACAGGGCGACACAGACAGGCACTATGAGTCTGTCCCTCCCCCTGCAGGCCAACATAGACAGAAGGAGGAAGGACTCTGTCCCTCCCCCTGCAGGGCGACATAGACAGAAGGAGCTAGGAGTCTGTCATTCACCCTGCAGGGTGACACAGACAGAAGGAGCTAGGAGTCTGCCCCTCCCCCTGCAGGATGACACAGACTACACTATGAGTCCGTCCCTCCCCCTGCAGGGTGACATAGACAGAAGGAGGAAGGAGTCTGTCCCTCCCCCTGCTGGGTGACACAGACAGAAGGAGCTAGGAGTCTGTCTCTCCCCCTGCAGGGCAACATAGACAGAAGGAGGAAGGAGTCTGTACCTCCCCCTGCAGGGCGACATAGACAGAAGGAGGAAGGAGTCTGTCCCTCCCCCTGCAGGGCGACATAGACAGAAGGAGGAAGGAGTCTGTCCCTCCCCCTGCAGGCTGACATAGACAGAAGGAGGAAGGAGTCTGTCCCTCCCCCTGCAGGGCGACATAGACAGAAGGAGGAAGGAGTCTGTCCCTCCCCCTGCAGGGCGACATAGACAGAAGGAGGAAGGAGTCTGTTCCTCCCCCTGCTGGGTGACATAGGCAGAAGGAGGAAGGAGTCTGTCCCTCCCCCTGCAGGCCGACATAGACAGAATGAGGAAGGATTCTGTCCATCCCCCTGCTGGGTGACACAGGCAGAAGAAGCTAGGAGTCTGTCTCTCCCCCTACAGGGCGACACAGACAGGCACTATGAGTCTGTCCCTCCCCCTGCAGGCCAACATAGACAGAAGGAGGAAGGAGTCTGTCCCTACCCCTGCAGGGCGACATAGACAGAAGGAGGAAGGAGTCTGTCCCTCCCCCTGCAGGGTGACACAGACAGAAGGAGCTAGGAGTCTCTCCCTCCCCCTGCAGGGTGACACAGACAAAAGGAGCTAGGAGTCTGTCCCTCCCCCTGCAGGGCGACACAGACAGAAGGAGCTAGGAGTCTGTCCCTCCCCCTGCTGGGTGACACAGGCAGAAGGAGCTAGGAGTCTGTCTCTCCCCCTACAGGGCGACACAGACAGGCACTATGAGTCTGTCCCTCCCCCTGCAGGCCAACATAGACAGAAGGAGGAAGGAGTCTGTCCCTCCCCCTGCAGGGCGACATAGACAGAAGGAGCTAGGAGTCTGTCATTCCCCCTGCAGGGTGTCACAGACAGAAGGAGCTAGGAGTCTGCCCCTCCCCCTGCAGGATGACACAGACTACACTATGAGTCCGTCCCTCCCCCTGCAGGGTGACATAGACAGAAGGAGGAAGGAGTCTGTCCCTCCCCCTGCAGGGCGACATAGACAGAAGGAGGAAGGAGTCTGTCCCTCCCCCTGCTGGGTGACATAGACAGAAGGAGCTAGGAGTCTCTCCCTCCCCCTGCAGGGTGACACAGACAGAAGAAGCTAGGAGTCTGTCTCTCCCCCTACAGGGCGACACAGACAGGCACTATGAGTCTGTCCCTCCCCCTGCAGGCCAACATAGACAGAAGGAGGAAGGAGTCTGTCCCTCCCCCTGCAGGGCGACATAGACAGAAGGAGCTAGGAGTCTGTCCCTCCCCCTGCAGGGTGACACAGACAGAAGGAGCTAGGAGTCTCTCCCTCCCCCTGCAGGGCGACACAGACAGAAGGAGCTAGGAGTCTGTCCCTCCCCCTGCTGGGTGACACAGGCAGAAGGAGCTAGGAGTCTGTCTCTCCCCCTACATGGCGACACAGACAGGCACTATGAGTCTGTCCCTCCCCCTGCAGGCCGACATAGACAGAAGGAGGAAGGAGTCTGTCCCTCCCCCTGCAGGGCGACAAACAGGAGGAGGAAGGAGTCAATCACTTCCCCTGCAGGCAACACAGACTACACTATGAGTCCGTCCCTCCCCCTGCAGGGCGACATAGACAGAAGGAGGAAGGAGTCTGTCCCTCCCCCTGCTGGGTGACATAGACAGAAGGAGGAAGGAGTCTGTCCCTCCCCCTGCAGGGCAACATAGACAGAAGGAGGAAGGAGTCTGTCCCTCCCCCTGCAGGGCAACATAGACAGAAGGAGAAAGGAGTCTGTCAATCCCACTGCAGGGTGACATAAACAGAAGGAGCTAGGAGTCTCTCCCTCCCCCTGCAGGGTGACACAAACAGATGGAGCTAGGACTCTGTCCCTCCCCCTGCTGGGTGACATAGACAGAAGGAGAAAGGAGTCTGTCCCTCCCCCTGCAGGATGACACAGACTACACTATGAGTCCGTCCCTCCCCCTGCAGGGTGACATAGACAGAAGGAGGAAGGAGTCTGTCCCTCCCCCTGCAGGGCGACATAGACAGAAGGAGGAAGGAGTCTGTCCCTTCCCCTGCAGGCAACACAGACTACACTATGAGTCCGTCCCTCCCCCTGCAGGGCGACATAGACAGAAGGAGGAAGGAGTCTGTCTCTCCCCCTGCAGGCCGACATAGTCAGAAGGAGCTAGGAGTCCGTCCCTAACACTGCAGGGTGATATAGACAGACTACACTATGAGTCCGTCCCTCCCCCTGCTGGGTGACATAGACAGAAGGAGCTAGGAGTCTCTCCCTCCCCCTGCAGGGTGACACAGACAGAAGGAGCTAGGAGTCTGTCCCTCCCCCAGCAGGGTGACACAGACAGAAGGAGCTAGGAGTCTGTCACTCCCCCTGCAGGGCGACACAGACAGAAGGAGCTAGGAGTCTGTCCCTCCCCCTGCTGGGTGACACAGGCAGAAGGAGCTAGGAGTCTGTCTCTCCCCCTACAGGGCGACACAGACAGGCACTATTAGTCTGTCCCTCCCCCTGCAGGCCGACATAGACAGAAGTAGGAAGGAGTCTGTCCCTTCCCCTGAAGGCAACACAGACTACACTATGAGTCCGTCCCTCCCCCTGCAGGGCGACATAGACAGAAGGAGGAAGGAGTCTGTCCCTCCCCCTGTTGGGTGACATAGACAGAAGGAGGAAGGAGTCTGTACCTCCCCCTGCAGGGCGACATAGACAGAAGGAGCTATGAGTCTGTATCTCCCCCTGCTGGGTGACATAGACAGAAGGAGGAAGGAGTCTGTCCCTCCACCTGCAGGGTGACATAGACAGAAGGAGCTAGGAGTCTGTCCCTCCCCCTGCAGGGTGACATAGACAGAAGGAGCTAGGAGTCTCTCCCTCCCCCTGCAGGGTGACAAAAACAGAAGGAGCTAGGAGTCTGTCCCCCCCCCCCCCCCCCCCCTGCTGGGTGACACAGGCAGAAGGAGCTAGGAGTCTGTACTTAACCTGCAGGCAACACAGTCTACACTATGAGTCCGTCCCTCCCCCTGCAGGGCGACATAGACAGAAGGAGGAAGGAGTCTGTCCCTCCCCCTGCTGGGTGACATAGACAGAAGGAGGAAGGAGTCTGTCCCTCCCCCTGCAGGGTGACATAGACAGAAGGAGCTAGGAGTCTATCCCTCCCCCTGCAGGGTGACACAAACAGAAGGAGCTAGAAGTCTGTCCCCCCCCCCCCCCCTGCTGGGTGACACAGGAAGAAGGAGCTAGGAGTCTGTACTTCCCCTGCAGGCAACACAGTCTACACTATGAGTCCGTCCCTCCCCCTGCAGGGCGACATAGACAGAAGGAGGAAGGAGTCTGTCCCTCCCCCTGCTGGGTGACACAGACAGAAGGAGGAAGGAGTCTGTCCCTCCCCCTGCTGGGTGACACAGACAGAAGGAGGAAGGAGTCTGTCCCTCCCCCAGCAGGGTGACACAGACAGGCACTATGAGTCTGTCCCTCCCCCTGCAGGCCGACATAGACAGAAGGAGGAAGGACTCTGTCCCTCCCCCTGCTGGGTGACACAGACAAAAGGAGCTAGGAGGCTGTCTCTCCCCCTACAGGGCGACACAGACAGGCACTATGAGTCCGTCCCTCCCCCTGCTGGGTGACATAGACAGAAGGAGCTAGGAGTCTGTCCCCCCCCCCCCCCCCTGCTGGGTGACACAGGCAGAAGGAGCTAGGAGTCTGTACTTCCCCTGCAGGCAACACAGTCTACACTATGAGTCCGTCCCTCCCCCTGCAGGGCGACATAGACAGAAGGAGGAAGGAGTCTGTCCCTCCCCCTGCTGGGTGACATAGACAGAAGGAGGAAGGAGTCTGTCCCTCCCCCTGCAGGGTGACACAGACAGGCACTATGAGTCTGTGCCTCCCCCTGCAGGGCAACATAGACAGAAGGAGGAAGGAGTCTGTCCCTCCCCCTGCAGGGCGACATAGACAGAAGGAGCTAGGAGTCTATCCCTCCCCCTGCAGGGTGACACAAACAGAAGGAGCTAGAAGTCTGTCCCCCCCCCCCCCCCCTGCTGGGTGACACAGGAAGAAGGAGCTAGGAGTCTGTCTCTCCCCCTACAGGGAGACACAGACAGTCAATATGAGTCTGTCCCTCCCCCTGCAGGGTGACATAGACAGAAGGAGGAAGGAGTCTGTCCCTCCCCCTGCTGGGTGACACAGACAGAAGGAGGAAGGAGTCTGTCCCTCCCCCAGCAGGGTGACACAGACAGGCACTATGAGTCTGTCCCTCCCCCTGCAGGCCGACATAGACAGAAGGAGGAAGGAGTCTGTCCCTCCCCCTGCTGGGTGACACAGACAGAAGGAGCTAGGAGGCTGTCTCTCCCCCTACAGGGCGACACAGACAGGCACTATGAGTCCGTCCCTCCCCCTGCTGGGTGACATAGACAGAAGGAGGAAGGAGTTTGTCCCTCCACCTGCAGGGCAACATACACAGAAGGAGCTAGGAGTCTGTCCCTCCCCGTGCAGGGTGACACAGACAGAAGGAGGAAGGAGTCTGTCCCTCCCCCTGCTGGGTGACGTAGACAGAAGGAGGAAGGAGTCTGTCCCTCCCCCTGCAGGGCGACATAGACAGAAGTAGCTAGGAGTCTGGCTCTCCCCCTGCAGGGTGACACAAACAGAAGGAGCTAGGACTCTGTCCCTCCCCCTGCTGGGTGACATAGACAGAAGGAGGAAGGAGTCTGTCCCTCCAACTGCAGGATGACACAGACTACACTATGAGTCCGTCCCTCCCCCTGCAGGGCGACATAGACAGAAGGAGGAAGGAGTCTGTCCCTCCCCCTGCAGGGTGACACAGACAGAAGGACCTAGGAGTCTCTCCCTCCCCCTGCAGGGTGACACAGACAGAAGGAGTTAGGAGTCTGCCCCTCCCCCTACAGGATGACACAGACTACACTATGAGTCCGTCCCTCCCCCTGCAGGGCGACATAGACAGAAGGAGGAAGGAGTCTGTCCCTTCCCCTGCAGGCAACACAGACTACACTATGAGTCCGTCCCTCCCCCTGCAGGGCGACATAGACAGAAGGAGGAAGGAGTCTGTCAGTCCCCCTGCTGGGTGACATAGACAGAAGGAGGAAGGAGTCTGTCCCTCCCCCTGCAGGGCGACATAGACAGAAGGAGGAAGGAGTCTGTCCCTCCCCCTGCAGGGCGACATAGACAGAAGGAGGAAGGAGTCTGTCCCTCCCCCTGCAGGGCGACATAGACAGAAGGAGGAAGGAGTCTGTCCCTCCCCCTGCAGGCCGACATAGACAGAAGGAGGAAGGAGTCTGTCCCTCCCCCTGCAGGGCGACATAGACAGAAGGAGGAAGGAGTCTGTCCCTCCCCCTGCAGGGCGACATAGACAGAAGGAGGAAGGAGTCTGTCCCTCCCCCTGCTGGGTGACATAGACAGAAGGAGGAAGGAGTCTGTCCCTCCCCTTGCAGGGCGACATAGATAGAAGGAGGAAGGAGTCTGTCCCTCCCCCTGCAGGGCGACATAGACAGAAGGAGGAAGGAGTCTGTCCCTCCCCCTGCAGGGCGACATAGACAGAAGGAGCTAGGAGTCTGTCCCTCCCCCTGCAGGGTGACACAGACAGAAGGAGCTAGGAGTCTGTCCCTCCCCCTGCAGGGGGACACAGACAGAAGGAGCTAGGAGTCTGTCCCTCCCCCTGCAGGGTGACACAGACTACACTATGAGTCCGTCCCGCCCCCTGCAGGGTGACATAGACAGAAGGAGGAAGGAGTCTGACCCTCCCCCTGCAGGGCGACATAGACAGGAGGAAGGAGTCTGTCTCTCCCCCTGCAGGCCGACATAGTCAGAAGGAGCTAGGAGTCCGTCCCTAACACTGCAGGGTGACATAGACAGACTACACTATGAGTCCGTCCCTCCCCCTGCTGGGTGACATAGACAGAAGGAGCTAGGAGTCTCTCCCTCCCCCTTCAGGGTGACACAGACAGAAGGAGCTAGGAGTCTGTCACTCCCCCTGCAGGGCGACACAGACAGAAGGAGCTAGGAGTCTGTCCCTCCCCCTGCTGGGTGACACAGGCAGAAGGAGCTAGGAGTCTGTCTCTCCCACTACAGGGCGACACAGACAGGCACTATGAGTCCGTCCCTCCCCCTGCTGGGTGACATAGACAGAAGGAGGAAGGAGTCTGTCCCTCCCCCTGCAGGGCGACATAGACAGAAGGAGCTAGGAGTCTGTCTCTCCCCCTGCTGGGTGACATAGACAGAAGGAGGAAGGAGTCTGTCCCTCCCCCTGCAGGGTGACATAGACAGAAGGAGCTAGGAGTCTGTCCCTCCCCCTGCAGGTTGACATAGACAGAAGGAGCTAGGAGTCTCTCCCTCCCCCTGCAGGGTGACACAAACAGAAGGAGCTAGGAGTCTGTCCCCCCCCCCCCCCCTGCTGGGTGACACAGGCAGAAGGAGCTAGGAGTATGTCTCTCCCCCTACAGGGAGACACAGACAGTCACTATGAATCTGTCCCTCCCCCTGCAGGGTGACATAGACAGAAGGAGGAAGGAGTCTGTCCCTCCCCCTGCTGGGTGACACAGACAGAAGGAGGAAGGAGTCTGTCCCTCCCCCTGCAGGGTGATACAGACAGGCACTATGAGTCTGTCTCTCCCCCTGCAGGCCGACATAGACAGAAGGAGGAAGGAGTCTGTCCCTCCCCCCGCTGGGTGACACAGACAGAAGGAGCTAGGAGTCTGTCTCTCCCCCTACAGGGCGACACAGACAGGCACTATGAGTCCGTCCCTCACCCTGCTGGGTGACATAGACAGAAGGAGGAAGGAGTTTGTCCCTCCCCCTGCAGGGCAACATAGACAGAAGGATCTAGGAGTCTGTCCCTCCCCGTGCAGGGTGACACAGACAGAAGCAGCTAGGAGTCTCTCCCTCTCCCTGCAGGGTGACACAGACAGAAGGAGCTAGGAGTCTGTCCCTCCCCCTGCAGGGTGACACAGACAGAAGGAGCTAGGAGTCTGTCCCTCTCCCTGCAGGGCGACACAGACAGAAGGAGCTAGGAGTCTGTCCCTTCCCCTGCTGGGTGACACAGGCAGAAGGAGCTAGGAGTCTCTCCCTCCCCCTGCAGGGTGACACAAACAGAAGGAGCTAGGAGTCTGTCCCCCCCCCCCCCCCTGCTGGGTGACACAGGCAGAAGGAGCTAGGAGTATGTCTCTCCCCCTACAGGGAGACACAGACAGTCACTATGAATCTGTCCCTCCCCCTGCAGGGTGACATAGACAGAAGGAGGAAGGAGTCTGTCCCTCCCCCTGCTGGGTGACACAGACAGAAGGAGGAAGGAGTCTGTCCCTCCCCCTGCAGGGTGATACAGACAGGCACTATGAGTCTGTCTCTCCCCCTGCAGGCCGACATAGACAGAAGGAGGAAGGAGTCTGTCCCTCCCCCCGCTGGGTGACACAGACAGAAGGAGCTAGGAGTCTGTCTCTCCCCCTACAGGGCGACACAGACAGGCACTATGAGTCCGTCCCTCACCCTGCTGGGTGACATAGACAGAAGGAGGAAGGAGTTTGTCCCTCCCCCTGCAGGGCAACATAGACAGAAGGATCTAGGAGTCTGTCCCTCCCCGTGCAGGGTGACACAGACAGAAGCAGCTAGGAGTCTCTCCCTCTCCCTGCAGGGTGACACAGACAGAAGGAGCTAGGAGTCTGTCCCTCCCCCTGCAGGGTGACACAGACAGAAGGAGCTAGGAGTCTGTCCCTCTCCCTGCAGGGCGACACAGACAGAAGGAGCTAGGAGTCTGTCCCTTCCCCTGCTGGGTGACACAGGCAGAAGGAGCTAGGAGTCTGTCTCTCCCCCTACAGGGCGACACAGACAGGCACTATGAGTCTGTCCCTCCCCCTGCAGGCCGACATAGACAGAAGGAGGAAGGAGTCTGTCCCTCCCCCTGAAGGGCGACATAGACAGAAGGAGGAAGGAGTCTGTCCCTTCCTCTGCAGGCAACACAGACTACACTATGAGTCCGTCCCTCCCCCTGCAGGGTGACATAGACAGAAGGAGGAAGGAGTCTGTCCCTCCCCCTGCTGGGTGACATAGACAGAAGGAGGAAGGAGTCTGTCCCTACCCCTGCAGGGTGACATAGACAGAAGGAGGAAGGAGTCTGTCCCTCCCCCTGCTGGGTGACATAGACAGAAGGAGGAAGGAGTCTGTCCCTCCCCCTACAGGGCGACACAGACAGGCACTATGAGTCTGTCCCTCCCCCTGCAGGGCGACATAGACAGAAGGAGGAAGGAGTCTGTCCCTCCCCCTGCAGGGCGACATAGACAGAAGGAGCTAGGAGTCTGTCCCTCCCCCTGCAGTGTGACAGACAGAAGGAGCTAGGAGTCTGTCCCTACCCCTGCAGGGTGACATAGACAGAAGGAGGAAGGAGTCTGTCCCTCCCCCTACAGGGCGACACAGACAGGCACTATGAGTCTGTCCCTCCCCCTGCAGGGCGACATAGACAGAAGGAGGAAGGAGTCTGTCCCTCCCCCTGCAGGGCGACATAGACAGAAGGAGCTAGGAGTCTGTCCCTCCCCCTGCAGTGTGACAGACAGAAGGAGCTAGGAGTCTCTCCCTCCCCCTGCAGGGTGACACAGACAGAAGGAGCTAGGAGTCTGCCCCTCCCCCTGCAGGATGACACAGACTACACTATGAGTCCGTCCCTCCCCCTGCAGGGCGACATAGACAGAAGGAGGAAGGAGTCTGTCCCTCCCCCTGCAGGGCGACATAGATAGAAGGAGGAAGGAGTCTGTCCCTCCCCCTGCAGGGTGACATAGACAGAAGGAGGAAGGAGTCTGTCCCTTCCCCTGCAGGGCGACATAGACAGAAGGAGCTAGGAGTCTGTCCCTCCCCCTGCAGGGAGACACAGACAGAAGGAGCTAGGAGTCTGTCCCTCCCCCTGCAGGGAGACACAGACAGAAGGAGCTAGGAGTCTCTCCCTCGCCCTGCAGGATGACACAGACTACACTATGAGTCCGTCCCTCCCCCTGCAGGGTGACATAGACAGAAGGAGGAAGGAGTCTGTCCCTCCCCCTGCTGGGTGACACAGACAGAAGGAGGAAGGAGTCTGTCCCTCCCCCTGCAGGGTGACACAGACAGGCACTATGAGTCTGTCCCTCCCCCTGCAGGCCGACATAGACAGAAGGAGGAAGGAGTCTGTCCCTCCCCCTGCTGGGTGACACAGACAGAAGGAGCTAGGAGTCTGTCTCTCCCCTTACAGGGCGACACAGACAGGCACTATGAGTCCGTCCCTCCCCCTGCTGGGTGACATAGACAGAAGGAGGAAGGAGTCTGTCCCTCCCCCTGCAGGGCGACATAGACAGAAGGAGCTAGGACTCTGTCCCTCCCCCTGCTGGCTGACACAGGCAGAAGGAGCTAGGAGTCTGTCTCTCCCCCTACAGGGCGACACAGACAGGCACTATGAGTCTGTCCCTCCCCCTGCAGGCCGACATAGACAGAAGGAGGAAGGAGTCTGTCCCTCCCCCTGCTGGGTGACACAGACAGAAGGAGCTAGGAGTCTGTCTCTCCCCCTACAGGGCGACACAGACAGGCACTATGAGTCCGTCCCTCCACCTGCTGGGTGACATAGACAGAAGGAGGAAGGAGTCTGTCCTTCCCCCTACAGGGCGACACAGACAGGCACTATGAGTCTGTCCCTCCCCCTGCAGGCCGACATAGACAGAAGGAGGAAGGACTCTGTCCCTCCCCCTGCTGGGTGACACAGACAAAAGGAGCTAGGAGGCTGTCTCTCCCCCTACAGGGCGACACAGACAGGCACTATGAGTCCGTCCCTCCCCCTGCTGGGTGACATAGACAGAAGGAGCTAGGAGTCTGTCCCCCCCCCCCCCCCCTGCTGGGTGACACAGGCAGAAGGAGCTAGGAGTCTGTACTTCCCCTGCAGGCAACACAGTCTACACTATGAGTCCGTCCCTCCCCCTGCAGGGCGACATAGACAGAAGGAGGAAGGAGTCTGTCCCTCCCCCTGCTGGGTGACATAGACAGAAGGAGGAAGGAGTCTGTCCCTCCCCCTGCAGGGTGACACAGACAGGCACTATGAGTCTGTGCCTCCCCCTGCAGGGCAACATAGACAGAAGGAGGAAGGAGTCTGTCCCTCCCCCTGCAGGGCGACATAGACAGAAGGAGCTAGGAGTCTATCCCTCCCCCTGCAGGGTGACACAAACAGAAGGAGCTAGAAGTCTGTCCCCCCCCCCCCCCCTGCTGGGTGACACAGGAAGAAGGAGCTAGGAGTCTGTCTCTCCCCCTACAGGGAGACACAGACAGTCAATATGAGTCTGTCCCTCCCCCTGCAGGGTGACATAGACAGAAGGAGGAAGGAGTCTGTCCCTCCCCCTGCTGGGTGACACAGACAGAAGGAGGAAGGAGTCTGTCCCTCCCCCAGCAGGGTGACACAGACAGGCACTATGAGTCTGTCCCTCCCCCTGCAGGCCGACATAGACAGAAGGAGGAAGGAGTCTGTCCCTCCCCCTGCTGGGTGACACAGACAGAAGGAGCTAGGAGGCTGTCTCTCCCCCTACAGGGCGACACAGACAGGCACTATGAGTCCGTCCCTCCCCCTGCTGGGTGACATAGACAGAAGGAGGAAGGAGTTTGTCCCTCCACCTGCAGGGCAACATACACAGAAGGAGCTAGGAGTCTGTCCCTCCCCGTGCAGGGTGACACAGACAGAAGGAGGAAGGAGTCTGTCCCTCCCCCTGCTGGGTGACGTAGACAGAAGGAGGAAGGAGTCTGTCCCTCCCCCTGCAGGGCGACATAGACAGAAGTAGCTAGGAGTCTGGCTCTCCCCCTGCAGGGTGACACAAACAGAAGGAGCTAGGACTCTGTCCCTCCCCCTGCTGGGTGACATAGACAGAAGGAGGAAGGAGTCTGTCCCTCCAACTGCAGGATGACACAGACTACACTATGAGTCCGTCCCTCCCCCTGCAGGGCGACATAGACAGAAGGAGGAAGGAGTCTGTCCCTCCCCCTGCAGGGTGACACAGACAGAAGGACCTAGGAGTCTCTCCCTCCCCCTGCAGGGTGACACAGACAGAAGGAGTTAGGAGTCTGCCCCTCCCCCTACAGGATGACACAGACTACACTATGAGTCCGTCCCTCCCCCTGCAGGGCGACATAGACAGAAGGAGGAAGGAGTCTGTCCCTTCCCCTGCAGGCAACACAGACTACACTATGAGTCCGTCCCTCCCCCTGCAGGGCGACATAGACAGAAGGAGGAAGGAGTCTGTCAGTCCCCCTGCTGGGTGACATAGACAGAAGGAGGAAGGAGTCTGTCCCTCCCCCTGCAGGGCGACATAGACAGAAGGAGGAAGGAGTCTGTCCCTCCCCCTGCAGGGCGACATAGACAGAAGGAGGAAGGAGTCTGTCCCTCCCCCTGCAGGGCGACATAGACAGAAGGAGGAAGGAGTCTGTCCCTCCCCCTGCAGGCCGACATAGACAGAAGGAGGAAGGAGTCTGTCCCTCCCCCTGCAGGGCGACATAGACAGAAGGAGGAAGGAGTCTGTCCCTCCCCCTGCAGGGCGACATAGACAGAAGGAGGAAGGAGTCTGTCCCTCCCCCTGCTGGGTGACATAGACAGAAGGAGGAAGGAGTCTGTCCCTCCCCTTGCAGGGCGACATAGATAGAAGGAGGAAGGAGTCTGTCCCTCCCCCTGCAGGGCGACATAGACAGAAGGAGGAAGGAGTCTGTCCCTCCCCCTGCAGGGCGACATAGACAGAAGGAGCTAGGAGTCTGTCCCTCCCCCTGCAGGGTGACACAGACAGAAGGAGCTAGGAGTCTGTCCCTCCCCCTGCAGGGGGACACAGACAGAAGGAGCTAGGAGTCTGTCCCTCCCCCTGCAGGGTGACACAGACTACACTATGAGTCCGTCCCGCCCCCTGCAGGGTGACATAGACAGAAGGAGGAAGGAGTCTGACCCTCCCCCTGCAGGGCGACATAGACAGGAGGAAGGAGTCTGTCTCTCCCCCTGCAGGCCGACATAGTCAGAAGGAGCTAGGAGTCCGTCCCTAACACTGCAGGGTGACATAGACAGACTACACTATGAGTCCGTCCCTCCCCCTGCTGGGTGACATAGACAGAAGGAGCTAGGAGTCTCTCCCTCCCCCTTCAGGGTGACACAGACAGAAGGAGCTAGGAGTCTGTCACTCCCCCTGCAGGGCGACACAGACAGAAGGAGCTAGGAGTCTGTCCCTCCCCCTGCTGGGTGACACAGGCAGAAGGAGCTAGGAGTCTGTCTCTCCCACTACAGGGCGACACAGACAGGCACTATGAGTCCGTCCCTCCCCCTGCTGGGTGACATAGACAGAAGGAGGAAGGAGTCTGTCCCTCCCCCTGCAGGGCGACATAGACAGAAGGAGCTAGGAGTCTGTCTCTCCCCCTGCTGGGTGACATAGACAGAAGGAGGAAGGAGTCTGTCCCTCCCCCTGCAGGGTGACATAGACAGAAGGAGCTAGGAGTCTGTCCCTCCCCCTGCAGGTTGACATAGACAGAAGGAGCTAGGAGTCTCTCCCTCCCCCTGCAGGGTGACACAAACAGAAGGAGCTAGGAGTCTGTCCCCCCCCCCCCCCCCTGCTGGGTGACACAGGCAGAAGGAGCTAGGAGTATGTCTCTCCCCCTACAGGGAGACACAGACAGTCACTATGAATCTGTCCCTCCCCCTGCAGGGTGACATAGACAGAAGGAGGAAGGAGTCTGTCCCTCCCCCTGCTGGGTGACACAGACAGAAGGAGGAAGGAGTCTGTCCCTCCCCCTGCAGGGTGATACAGACAGGCACTATGAGTCTGTCTCTCCCCCTGCAGGCCGACATAGACAGAAGGAGGAAGGAGTCTGTCCCTCCCCCCGCTGGGTGACACAGACAGAAGGAGCTAGGAGTCTGTCTCTCCCCCTACAGGGCGACACAGACAGGCACTATGAGTCCGTCCCTCACCCTGCTGGGTGACATAGACAGAAGGAGGAAGGAGTTTGTCCCTCCCCCTGCAGGGCAACATAGACAGAAGGATCTAGGAGTCTGTCCCTCCCCGTGCAGGGTGACACAGACAGAAGCAGCTAGGAGTCTCTCCCCCTCCCTGCAGGGTGACACAGACAGAAGGAGCTAGGAGTCTGTCCCTCCCCCTGCAGGGTGACACAGACAGAAGGAGCTAGGAGTCTGTCCCTCTCCCTGCAGGGCGACACAGACAGAAGGAGCTAGGAGTCTGTCCCTTCCCCTGCTGGGTGACACAGGCAGAAGGAGCTAGGAGTCTCTCCCTCCCCCTGCAGGGTGACACAAACAGAAGGAGCTAGGAGTCTGTCCCCCCCCCCCCCCCCCTGCTGGGTGACACAGGCAGAAGGAGCTAGGAGTATGTCTCTCCCCCTACAGGGAGACACAGACAGTCACTATGAATCTGTCCCTCCCCCTGCAGGGTGACATAGACAGAAGGAGGAAGGAGTCTGTCCCTCCCCCTGCTGGGTGACACAGACAGAAGGAGGAAGGAGTCTGTCCCTCCCCCTGCAGGGTGATACAGACAGGCACTATGAGTCTGTCTCTCCCCCTGCAGGCCGACATAGACAGAAGGAGGAAGGAGTCTGTCCCTCCCCCCGCTGGGTGACACAGACAGAAGGAGCTAGGAGTCTGTCTCTCCCCCTACAGGGCGACACAGACAGGCACTATGAGTCCGTCCCTCACCCTGCTGGGTGACATAGACAGAAGGAGGAAGGAGTTTGTCCCTCCCCCTGCAGGGCAACATAGACAGAAGGATCTAGGAGTCTGTCCCTCCCCGTGCAGGGTGACACAGACAGAAGCAGCTAGGAGTCTCTCCCTCTCCCTGCAGGGTGACACAGACAGAAGGAGCTAGGAGTCTGTCCCTCCCCCTGCAGGGTGACACAGACAGAAGGAGCTAGGAGTCTGTCCCTCTCCCTGCAGGGCGACACAGACAGAAGGAGCTAGGAGTCTGTCCCTTCCCCTGCTGGGTGACACAGGCAGAAGGAGCTAGGAGTCTGTCTCTCCCCCTACAGGGCGACACAGACAGGCACTATGAGTCTGTCCCTCCCCCTGCAGGCCGACATAGACAGAAGGAGGAAGGAGTCTGTCCCTCCCCCTGAAGGGCGACATAGACAGAAGGAGGAAGGAGTCTGTCCCTTCCTCTGCAGGCAACACAGACTACACTATGAGTCCGTCCCTCCCCCTGCAGGGTGACATAGACAGAAGGAGGAAGGAGTCTGTCCCTCCCCCTGCTGGGTGACATAGACAGAAGGAGGAAGGAGTCTGTCCCTACCCCTGCAGGGTGACATAGACAGAAGGAGGAAGGAGTCTGTCCCTCCCCCTGCTGGGTGACATAGACAGAAGGAGGAAGGAGTCTGTCCCTCCCCCTACAGGGCGACACAGACAGGCACTATGAGTCTGTCCCTCCCCCTGCAGGGCGACATAGACAGAAGGAGGAAGGAGTCTGTCCCTCCCCCTGCAGGGCGACATAGACAGAAGGAGCTAGGAGTCTGTCCCTCCCCCTGCAGTGTGACAGACAGAAGGAGCTAGGAGTCTGTCCCTACCCCTGCAGGGTGACATAGACAGAAGGAGGAAGGAGTCTGTCCCTCCCCCTACAGGGCGACACAGACAGGCACTATGAGTCTGTCCCTCCCCCTGCAGGGCGACATAGACAGAAGGAGGAAGGAGTCTGTCCCTCCCCCTGCAGGGCGACATAGACAGAAGGAGCTAGGAGTCTGTCCCTCCCCCTGCAGTGTGACAGACAGAAGGAGCTAGGAGTCTCTCCCTCCCCCTGCAGGGTGACACAGACAGAAGGAGCTAGGAGTCTGTCCCTCTCCCTGCAGGGCGACACAGACAGAAGGAGCTAGGAGTCTGTCCCTTCCCCTGCTGGGTGACACAGGCAGAAGGAGCTAGGAGTCTCTCCCTCCCCCTGCAGGGTGACACAAACAGAAGGAGCTAGGAGTCTGTCCCCCCCCCCCCCCCCCCTGCTGGGTGACACAGGCAGAAGGAGCTAGGAGTATGTCTCTCCCCCTACAGGGAGACACAGACAGTCACTATGAATCTGTCCCTCCCCCTGCAGGGTGACATAGACAGAAGGAGGAAGGAGTCTGTCCCTCCCCCTGCTGGGTGACACAGACAGAAGGAGGAAGGAGTCTGTCCCTCCCCCTGCAGGGTGATACAGACAGGCACTATGAGTCTGTCTCTCCCCCTGCAGGCCGACATAGACAGAAGGAGGAAGGAGTCTGTCCCTCCCCCCGCTGGGTGACACAGACAGAAGGAGCTAGGAGTCTGTCTCTCCCCCTACAGGGCGACACAGACAGGCACTATGAGTCCGTCCCTCACCCTGCTGGGTGACATAGACAGAAGGAGGAAGGAGTTTGTCCCTCCCCCTGCAGGGCAACATAGACAGAAGGATCTAGGAGTCTGTCCCTCCCCGTGCAGGGTGACACAGACAGAAGCAGCTAGGAGTCTCTCCCTCTCCCTGCAGGGTGACACAGACAGAAGGAGCTAGGAGTCTGTCCCTCCCCCTGCAGGGTGACACAGACAGAAGGAGCTAGGAGTCTGTCCCTCTCCCTGCAGGGCGACACAGACAGAAGGAGCTAGGAGTCTGTCCCTTCCCCTGCTGGGTGACACAGGCAGAAGGAGCTAGGAGTCTGTCTCTCCCCCTACAGGGCGACACAGACAGGCACTATGAGTCTGTCCCTCCCCCTGCAGGCCGACATAGACAGAAGGAGGAAGGAGTCTGTCCCTCCCCCTGAAGGGCGACATAGACAGAAGGAGGAAGGAGTCTGTCCCTTCCTCTGCAGGCAACACAGACTACACTATGAGTCCGTCCCTCCCCCTGCAGGGTGACATAGACAGAAGGAGGAAGGAGTCTGTCCCTCCCCCTGCTGGGTGACATAGACAGAAGGAGGAAGGAGTCTGTCCCTACCCCTGCAGGGTGACATAGACAGAAGGAGGAAGGAGTCTGTCCCTCCCCCTGCTGGGTGACATAGACAGAAGGAGGAAGGAGTCTGTCCCTCCCCCTACAGGGCGACACAGACAGGCACTATGAGTCTGTCCCTCCCCCTGCAGGGCGACATAGACAGAAGGAGGAAGGAGTCTGTCCCTCCCCCTGCAGGGCGACATAGACAGAAGGAGCTAGGAGTCTGTCCCTCCCCCTGCAGTGTGACAGACAGAAGGAGCTAGGAGTCTGTCCCTACCCCTGCAGGGTGACATAGACAGAAGGAGGAAGGAGTCTGTCCCTCCCCCTACAGGGCGACACAGACAGGCACTATGAGTCTGTCCCTCCCCCTGCAGGGCGACATAGACAGAAGGAGGAAGGAGTCTGTCCCTCCCCCTGCAGGGCGACATAGACAGAAGGAGCTAGGAGTCTGTCCCTCCCCCTGCAGTGTGACAGACAGAAGGAGCTAGGAGTCTCTCCCTCCCCCTGCAGGGTGACACAGACAGAAGGAGCTAGGAGTCTGCCCCTCCCCCTGCAGGATGACACAGACTACACTATGAGTCCGTCCCTCCCCCTGCAGGGCGACATAGACAGAAGGAGGAAGGAGTCTGTCCCTCCCCCTGCAGGGCGACATAGATAGAAGGAGGAAGGAGTCTGTCCCTCCCCCTGCAGGGTGACATAGACAGAAGGAGGAAGGAGTCTGTCCCTTCCCCTGCAGGGCGACATAGACAGAAGGAGCTAGGAGTCTGTCCCTCCCCCTGCAGGGAGACACAGACAGAAGGAGCTAGGAGTCTGTCCCTCCCCCTGCAGGGAGACACAGACAGAAGGAGCTAGGAGTCTCTCCCTCGCCCTGCAGGATGACACAGACTACACTATGAGTCCGTCCCTCCCCCTGCAGGGTGACATAGACAGAAGGAGGAAGGAGTCTGTCCCTCCCCCTGCTGGGTGACACAGACAGAAGGAGGAAGGAGTCTGTCCCTCCCCCTGCAGGGTGACACAGACAGGCACTATGAGTCTGTCCCTCCCCCTGCAGGCCGACATAGACAGAAGGAGGAAGGAGTCTGTCCCTCCCCCTGCTGGGTGACACAGACAGAAGGAGCTAGGAGTCTGTCTCTCCCCTTACAGGGCGACACAGACAGGCACTATGAGTCCGTCCCTCCCCCTGCTGGGTGACATAGACAGAAGGAGGAAGGAGTCTGTCCCTCCCCCTGCAGGGCGACATAGACAGAAGGAGCTAGGACTCTGTCCCTCCCCCTGCTGGCTGACACAGGCAGAAGGAGCTAGGAGTCTGTCTCTCCCCCTACAGGGCGACACAGACAGGCACTATGAGTCTGTCCCTCCCCCTGCAGGCCGACATAGACAGAAGGAGGAAGGAGTCTGTCCCTCCCCCTGCTGGGTGACACAGACAGAAGGAGCTAGGAGTCTGTCTCTCCCCCTACAGGGCGACACAGACAGGCACTATGAGTCCGTCCCTCCACCTGCTGGGTGACATAGACAGAAGGAGGAAGGAGTCTGTCCTTCCCCCTACAGGGCGACACAGACAGGCACTATGAGTCTGTCCCTCCCCCTGCAGGCCGACATAGACAGAAGGAGGAAGGAGTCTGTCCCTCCCCCTGCAGGGCGACATAGACAGAAGGAGCTAGGACTCTGTCCCTCCCCCTGCTGGCTGACACAGGCAGAAGGAGCTAGGAGTCTGTCTCTCCCCCTACAGGGCGACACAGACAGGCACTATGAGTCTGTCCCTCCCCCTGCAGGGTGACATAGACAGAAGGAGGAAGGAGTCTGTCCCTCCCCCTGCAGGGTGACACAGACAGAAGGAGCTAGGAGTCTCTCCCTCCCCCTGCAGGGTGACACAGACAGAAGGAGCTAGGAGTCTGCCCCTCCCCCTGCAGGATGACACAGACTACACTATGAGTCCGTCCCTCCCCCTGCAGGGTGACAAAGACAGAAGGAGGAAGGAGTCTTTCCCTCCCCCTGCAAGGTGACACAGACAGGCACTATGAGTCTGTCTCTCCCCCTGCAGGCCGACATAGACAGAAGGAGGAAGGAGTCTGTCCCTCCCCCTGCTGGGTGACACAGACAGAATGAGGAAGGAGTCTGTCCCTCCCCCTGCAGGGCGACATAGACAAAAGGAGGAAGGAGTCTTTCCCTTTCCCTTGCAGGGGGACACAGACAGAAGGAGCTAGGAGTCTCTCCCTCCCCCTGCAGGGTGACACAGGCAGAAGGAGCTAGGAGTCTGTCTCTCCCCCTACAGGGAGACACAGACAGTCACTATGAATCTGTCCCTCCCCCTGCAGGGTGACATAGACAGAAGGAGGAAGGAGTCTGTCTCTCCCCCTGCAGGCCGACATAGACAGAAGGAGGAAGGAGTCTTTCCCTTTCCCTTGCAGGGGGACACAGACAGAAGGAGCTAGGAGTCTCTCCCTCCCACTGCAGGGTGACACAGACAGAAGGAGCTAGGAGTCTGTCCCTCCCCCTGCAGGATGACACAGACTACACTATGAGTCTGTCCCTCCCCTGCAGGGTGACATAGACAGAAGGAGCTAGGAGTCTCTCCCTCCCCCTGCAGGGTGACATAGACAGAAGGAGCTAGGAGTCTCTCTCTCCCCCTGCAGGGTGACACAGACAGAAGGAGCTAGGAGTCTGTCCCTCCTCCTGCAGGGCGACATAGACAGAAGGAGGAAGGAGTCTGTCCCTCCCCCTGCAGGGTGACATAGACAGAAGGAGGAAGGAGTCTGTCCCTCCCCCTGCAGGGCGACATAGACAGAAGGAGGAAGGAGTCTGTCCCTTCCCCTGCAGGCAACACAGACTACACTATGAGTCTGTCCCTCCCCCTGCAGGGCGACATAGACAGAAGGAGGAAGGAGTCTGTCCCTCCCCTTGCAGGGCGACATAGATAGAAGGAGGAAGGAGTCTGTCCCTCCCCCTGCAGGGCGACATAGACAGAAGGAGGAAGGAGTCTGTCCCTCCCCCTGCAGGCCGACATAGACAGAAGGAGGAAGGAATCTTTCCCTTTCCCTTGCAGGGGGACACAGACAGAAGGAGCTAGGAGTCTCTCCCTCCCCCTGCTGGGTGACACAGACAGAAGGAGGAAGGAGTCTGTCCCTCCCCCTGCAAGGTGACACAGACAGTCACTATGAATCTGTCCCTCCCCCTGCAGGGTGACATAGACAGAAGGAGGAAGGAGTCTGTCCCTCCCCCTGCTGGGTGACACAGACAGAAGGAGGAAGGAGTCTGTCCCTCCCCCTGCAAGGTGACACAGACAGGCACTATGAGTCTTTCCCTCCCCCTGCAGGCCGACATAGACAGAAGGAGGAAGGAGTCTGTCCCTCCCCCTGCAGGGTGACATAGACAGAAGGAGGAAGGAGTCTGACCCTCCCCCTGCAGGGCGACATAGACAGAAGGAGGAAGGAGTCTGTCCCTCCCCCTGCAGGCCGACATAGACAGAAGAAGCTAGGAGTCCGTCCCTCCCCCTGCAGGGTGACATAGACAGACTACACTATGAGTCCGTCCCTCCCCCTGCTGGGTGACATAGACAGAAGGAGCTAGGAGTCTCTCCCTTCCCCTGCAGGGCGACACAGACAGAAGGAGCTAGGAGTCTGTCCCTCCCCCTGCTGGGTGACACAAGCAGAAGGAGCTAGGAGTCTGTCTCTCCCCCTACAGGGCGACACAGACAGGCACTATGAGTCCGCCCCTCCCCCTGCAGGCCGACATAGACAGAAGGAGGAAGGAGTCTGTCCCTCCCCCTGCAGGGTGACATAGACAGAAGGAGCTAGGAGTCTCTCCCTCCCCCTGCAGGGTGACACAGACAGAAGGAGCTAGGAGTCTCTCTCCCCCCCCCCCCCCCTGCAGGGCGACATAGACAGAAGGAGGAAGGAGTCTGTCCCTCCCCTTGCAGGCCGACATAGACAGAAGGAGGAAGGAGTCTGTCCCTCCCCCTGCAGGGCGACATAGACAGAAGGAGGAAGGAGTCTGTCCCTCCCCCTGCTGGGTGACACAGATAGAAGGAGCTAGGAGTCTGTCTCTCCCCCTACAGGGCGACGCAGACAGCCAGTATGAGTCCGTCCCTCCCCCTGCTGGGTGACATAGACAGAAGGAGGAAGGAGTTTGTTCCTCCCCCTGCAGGGCAACATAGACAGATGGAGGAAGGAGTCTGTCCCTCCCCCTGCTGGGTGACACAGACAGGCACTATGAGTCTGTCCCTCCCCTGCAGGGTGACATAGACAGAAGGAGCTAGGAGTCTCTCCCTCCCCCTGCAGGGTGACATAGACAGAAGGAGCTAGGAGTCTCTCTCTCCCCCTGCAGGGTGACACAGACAGAAGGAGCTAGGAGTCTGTCCCTCCCCCTGCAGGATGACACAGACTACACTATGAGTCTGTCCCTCCCCTGCAGGGTGACATAGACAGAAGGAGCTAGGAGTCTCTCCCTCCCCCTGCAGGGTGACATAGACAGAAGGAGCTAGGAGTCTCTCTCTCCCCCTGCAGGGTGACACAGACAGAAGGAGCTAGGAGTCTGTCCCTCCTCCTGCAGGGCGACATAGACAGAAGGAGGAAGGAGTCTGTCCCTCCCCCTGCAGGGCGACATAGACAGAAGGAGGAAGGAGTCTGTCCCTCCTCCTGCAGGCAACACAGACTACACTATGAGTCTGTCCCTCCCCCTGCAGGGCGACATAGACAGAAGGAAGAAGGAGTCTGTCCCTCCCCCTGCTGGGTGACATAGACAGAAGGAGGAAGGAGTCTGTCCCTCCCACTGCAGGGCAACATAGACAGAAGGAGGAAGGAGTCTGTACCTCCCTCTGCAGGGCGACATAGACAGAAGGAGGAAGGAGTCTGTCCCTCCCCCTGCAGGGCGACATAGACAGAAGGAGGAAGGAGTCTGTCCCTCCCCCTGCAGGCCGACATAGACAGAAGGAGGAAGGAGTCTGTCCCTCCCCCTGCAGGCCGACATAGACAGAAGGAGGAAGGAGTCTGTCCCTCCCCCTGCTGGGTGACACAGACAGAAGGAGCTAGGAGTCTGCCTTCCCCCCCCCCCCCCCTTACAGGGTGACACAGACAGGCACAATGAGTCTGTCCCTCCCCCTGCAGGGTGACACAGACAGAAGGAGCTAGGAGTCTGTCCCCCCCACTGCAGGGTGACACAGACAGAAGGAGCTGGGAGTCTGCCCCTCCCCCTCCCTGGTGACACAAATGAGGTTATAAATTGCCTCACATATAAAAAAAAAAAAATTCAGGAAAAGGGCGACTCACTTTGTTCATGGAGAAGCAGGTTCTATCCCAGTCCAGAGAGGCACCAAGGGATTTCAGCTGATGATAAAGTCTCCTTTCCTGATAAGACAAACAGTGTAATATTGAGAAACAGACATACCCGCAATACACAATGACATCCACAAGATGTCGCTCCAACTTACTCTTCCTTCTACTTCCACATGGTACCTAGAAATTCTTCTCGACCAAAGTCATGTCTAGAGTTGAGCGGACACCTGGATGTTTCGGGTTCAGCGGGTTCGGCTGAACTTTTAAAAAAAGTCCGGGTTCGGGCTCGAACTTGAGCCCGAACACGAGCCCAGAACCCCATAATAATAATGAGGGGGGGATCTAATGTCTGATGCAGCTCCAATACTGAATGAATGTCCTTAATATGACAGTGGGTTGAGTCCAATCCTGACTAAACAGCAATCTGACATATTTAACAAAAGCTATGGATGATAAAGGTTTAATAGGAAATAGTAGCAATGGGCTATCCCTTGGTTTGTGTGCCAAAAAAAGTTACAATGCGTTCAAGACTACAACTGGACACCAAGGTGAATTGGTTTGGTAAAAGGGGATCTGTACACCTGGGCCTATCTGGCACGTTTTAGTATGAGCAAGGGATAAAACATAGTGGTCATCTACCCAATGCAAATCAGAGATTTTTAGGGAGGCGGCAGTGCTGGATGTGGTAGATAGCTCCCCTGGTCTCATAAACCCGTAGAAAGCCAAGAACCAGGGCCGGACTGGGAATAAAATCCAGCCCTGGAAATTATAGTATACCAGCCCCATAGAATTGAATATTTATTTTCTTGTTCATAACGGACAATCCATGCATTTTACAAAACATTTGAAAAGTGTATTATTTTATAGATAAGACTGGTACATACCCCTGCACAGGGCAAAATATGCCCCCAGTATGTACACACAATATTATAACTAACGTATTGCTCTGATATATACCCCTTGCACAGGGCAACACATAGCAACCAGTACACAAGGTTATATGAGTTGCCCTGTGCAGGGGTATATATAATTAGGGAATTGAGTGAGCTATAACCTTGTGTACATACTGGGTGGCTATATTGATTTACCCCAGCACCCAGACTGCACTCACAGGACTTAGCCCAGCATGCAGATTGCACTCACAGAACTTACCCCAGCATGCAGATAACACTCATAGGACTTATCCCAGCACCCATAACTAGTCCAAGGATTTACCCCAGCACCCAAACTTCACTCCCAGGACTTGCCCCAGCACCCAGGTTTTACTATAGCTTTCAGATTACACTCATAGGACTTACCCCTGCACCTAGTAGGTATCCCAGCATGTAGATTGCACACAAATGACTTGCCCCAGGATTTACCACAGTACTTAGATTGCACTAGGGTTGGTGTCACCTGGTACGATAACTCTGGGTGTCACCCCCCTTGATTTCCTCCAATACCATGTCAAACAGATTCCTTAGTAATGCCAGTCAATTGGCCCATTAAATATGCCATACAGGAGACCCATAAATTATGCCACATACAGGAGCCCACTAATTACGCCACACACAGGAGCCCCACTAATAATGCCTCACACAGGCGCCCAATTAATTATGCCTCATACAGGAGCCCCATTAATTATACCTCACGCAGGAGCCCCATTAATTATGCCTCATCCAGGAGCCCCAGTAATCATGCCTCACACATGGGCCCTTTTAATTATGCCTCACGCAGGGGCCCCAGTAATTATGCCTCATGCAGGGGCCACAATAATTATGCCTCACACATGGGCCCCATTAATTATGCCACACACATGTACCCAATTAATTATGCCACACACATGGGCCCTATAGTTATGCCACATTCAAGAGCCCCATAGTTATGCCACATTCAAGAGCCCCATAGTTATGCCACATTCAAGAGCCCCATAGTTACGCCACACACAGGGGCCCCATAGTTACGCCACACACAGGGGCCCCATAGTTATGCCACATTCAAGAGCCCCATAGTTATGCCACACACAGGGGCCCCATAGTTACGCCACACACAGGGGCCCCATAGTTATGCCACATTTAAGAGCCCCATAGTTATGCCACATTCAAGAGCCCCATAGTTATGCCACATTCAAGAGCCCCATAGTTATGCCACATTCAAGAGCCCCATAGTTATGCCACACACAGGGGCCCCATAGTTACGCCACACACAAGGGCCCCATAGTTATGCCACACACAAGAACAATAAATATCTATACACATATTATATTGAATTATTTCATTTGTAATAAAAAAAATTATTGAAAAATTGCATTTTTATTCCCTTCCTATACACCCACATTGCACCTAAAGGACTTAACACAGCACCATACAGTACTAGGATTGCCACCTTTTCTTCAGAAAAATACCAGCCTTGGTACTGTCTCCATAGACTTAACATTGGCCTGAAGCCAATTTTTTTTACCAGCCTGTCGGTAAAATACTGGCCAGGTGGCAACCCTATTCAGTAACCACAGCATTTGCCAAGCACTCATATAGCACCCACACAATTTGGCATGCAACAGTGTCACTTTGTCCCACAGAGCTGCCCCTGCAGAACAAACCACAGTGTCACTTTGTCCCACAGAGCTGCCCCTGCAGAACAAACCACAGTGTCACTTTGTCCCACAGAGCTGCCCCTGCAGAACAAACCACAGTGTCACTTTGTCCCACAGAGCTGCCCCTGCAGAAAAAAATCACATTGTCACTTTCCCCCATAGTACATGTTATTTTGCCCCACTGAACATGCCACAGCATCACTTTTCCAATTAAAATAAGACCCAGGTGACTCTTTAAAATCATACTTTAAAATATGATTTTTTTTTTTTAACTCACAGTGTCCCTTCTGGTGCATGAATACATAATATAACATTGGTGGTGCCCTGCTTTTTAATATTAAAACCTCTTAATCACTCCACTCCGCACCAATATTATGTAAATCATGTAGGCTACATCTGGTCAAGATGTGCCACTCACTCACACACTTACACTCTGCCACTCGCTCACACTCTGCCACTCGCTCACATACTTACACTCTGCCCCTCGCTCACACACTTACACTCTGCCCCTCGCTCACACACTTACACTCTGCCCCTCACTCACATACTTACACTCTGCCCCTCACTCACATACTTACACTCTGCCCCTCACTCACATACTTACACTCTGCCACTCACTCACATACTTACACTCTGCACTTACATACTTACACTCTGCCCCTCACTCACATACTTACACTCTGCCCCTCACTCACATACTTACACTCTGCCCCTCACTCACATACTTACACTCTGCCCCTCACTCACATACTTACACTCTGCCCCTCACTCACATACTTACACTCTGCCCCTCGCTCACACACTTACACTCTGCCCCTCGCTCACACACTTACACTCTGCCCCTCACTCACATACTTACACTCTGCCCCTCACTCACATACTTACACTCTGCCCCTCACTCACATACTTACACTCTGCCACTCACTCACATACTTACACTCTGCCACTCACTCACATACTTACACTCTGCACTTACATACTTACACTCTGCACTTACATACTTACACTCTGCACTTACATACTTACACTCTGCCCCTCACTCACATACTTACACTCTGCCCCTCGCTCACACACTTACACTCTGCCCCTCGCTCACACACTTACACTCTGCCCCTCGCTCACACACTTACACTCTGCCCCTCGCTCACACACTTACACTCTGCCCCTCGCTCACACACTTACACTCTGCCCCTCGCTCACACACTCACACTCTGCCCCTCACTCACATACTTACACTCTGCCCCTCACTCACATACTTACACTCTGCCTCTCACTCACATACTTACACTCTGCCACTCACTCACATACTTACACTCTGCCACTCACTCACATACTTACACTCTGCCACTCACTCACATACTTACACTCTGCACTTACATACTTACACTCTGCCCCTCACTCACATACTTACACTCTGCCCCTCACTCACATACTTACACTCTGCCCCTCACTCACATACTTACACTCTGCCCCTCGCTCACACACTTACACTCTGCCCCTCGCTCACACACTTACACTCTGCCCCTCGCTCACACACTTACACTCTGCCCCTCACTCACATACTTACACTCTGCCCCTCACTCACATACTTACACTCTGCCACTCACTCACATACTTACACTCTGCCACTCACTCACATACTTACACTCTGCACTTACATACTTACACTCTGCCCCTCACTCACATACTTACACTCTGCCCCTCACTCACATACTTACACTCTGCCCCTCACTCACATACTTACACTCTACCCCTCGCTCACACACTTACACTCTGCCCCTCACTCACATACTTGCACTCTGCCACTCACTCACATACTTACACTCTGCCACTCACTCACATACTCACACATTTACACACTTACACTCACTTTCATCCAGCACCATACTGTATATACCTTACCCTGCAGTCCGGCAGCTTTCTCTCAGGTTGCACGCAGCAGAAGCCCCCTCCCCTTCCTCTCCCGCTCAGCAGGCTCTCGGTGAAGCCGCATTTCTTTAAGGGAAGCGGCCGCCGAAATTTTAAAGGGACGCGGCCGCCGAAAGACTTAAAGGGCCGCGGCCGCCGAAGGACTTAAACTTTAAGTCTTTCGGCGGCCGCGTCCCTTTAAGTCTTTCGGCGGCCAAGTCCCTTTAAGTCTTTCGGCGGCCGCGTCCCTTTAAGTCTTAAAGGGCCGCGGCCGCCGAAAGACTTAAAGGGACGCGGCTGCCAAAATTCTTAAAACAGCCCCAGGGTAGGCGGCCTACCGGGATTTTTCACGGTATCCCGGTAGGCCAGTCCGGCCCTGCCAAGAACATTGCTGTTTTGATGATTATATTGGTTACAGTTTCGAAGGGTCTGGCATCGATACTCTTAACTAGAGCTCTGAAAATATCGGCGTGTATAGGTAGCCTGCTTGGTGCTGCTTAATGATTTATTTTCAGTAGACATTTAAGGAATTTTTTAATAGGTTGCGAGCTCAATAAGGAGGGTTTGTCTGGGAACAATATAGTAATGTGGTGTACAGCTTGATTGTGCTGTATGAGCGATTCATAGTCTTATGGCTATATGCACCGAAGGCCAATAGTATTTTAACCGAGGTTAGATCTGCTGGTGGGATGGAATTCAGAGAGGTGTGATATAAAGACCATGCTCTGTCGTATGACTTGATGGTAATGTGTGACAAAGCCTTTCTAATGATTGCGTTGGTCATGTCCACGTGGTGTATTAAGTTAAAATGAGCTGTATGAAGTCAGGAGTAGGTGTGGGATCCGCCGTAGGATGAATTTAGAAAAATTTCTGGAATTCAAAACAGGACAAAGCGTCAGCTGCTATGTTTACAGAACCTGCAACATACTCACAAACCAGGGAAAACTTATGATATAATGAGATAAAAGGGTGAATGTGTATCACCAAAAATAAAACAATTAAAAAATAACAATAAATACCCTTTTGTACAACCGCTGCCACTCTTAGCACTCCTCAATGTGCTATATATATGATAGAGATTTGGTGAAAGGATGAGGGCGCTGGGAGTTACGCAGGGAACATGTAAAGAATAAAAATATATATAGTGCAACAGAGTAAAAGTAAAAGTGTATATTGTGTGAGATGGTACATATATCTGAGTGCACTCACAAGCGACCAGGTAAAACAGGCATCAAATGGGATTTAGGTAAAAGCTTCTGTTTTTAATCTGTAGAGGTGGAATAAAAACAAGAACATACATAGAGTAGTACAGTAAAAACAGTGGGGGTCTGCACGTGGCACTGCACTTACTGAGTCCAAATGTAAAAAAAAACATCGAGCATAAGGTCCACAGGAGCTACTGGCTGGAGTCCCAGTCTGGTAAAGAGATTCTCAACGTGTTTCTCCTCAGGAGTAGAAATGATAAGGGACAGTGAAAAACGGCTGTCCCTTAAGTCGGATGGAAGGCACTGACGAATAGTGCCCACTTCCGGTACGCGGATAGCGTCAGACTGGAAGTGACGTCATGCGTTCCACAGTGCGTTCCACTGTGCGTTCCACCGTCGGGTTTTGCGTTACAGATGATCATCAGTGCAGTGTAGAGTCCCAAATAGTAAATAATATAATGAGAGCCAGGTTAATTTTCGCATGAAACTCATGAAATGATGGGAATTTGACCTGCCTTTATTTATGATATCCACAGTGACCTGATTGTCTGTAAAAAAAATATGACAGTGCGTCCAGTCCACTTATGGCCCCAGGTAATGGCAGCAGCAGCAATGGGGTATATTTCGAATGAAGGGAGGATTGCTTGAATTCTGGGATATTTTCAATTTGCAGGGGCCATTCCCCTGTTTTGGAAGATGGCAGCGAAACCTCGTGATGCGGCTGTGTCCGTGAAAATGTTAGGGGAGAATTAATTCTGGATTGGGAAGAAAATGGACCTACCATTCCAAGTTTTGAGGAACCTGGACCACATCACTAGATCAGATTTTGCTTCATTGTCTAGGCTGAGCATGTCTGATGACTTGTGGCTGTTTGACAATAAGCTCAGAAGGTGTGATATGAAAGACCTACCCTGTGGATACCTACTAGATGGACCGAATGGTTCTTATCTGCCGACACATTCTATGTTTCTATGTTTCTGTGGGATGATACGCATAGCAAAATTAAGGTGACCCAAGAGTCCCTGCAATTGTACTTTTGAGCAAGTGGGTGATGCCATGAAGCTGTCAATCTGTTGTTGAATCCTACTAAGTTTGGCTGCTGGAAGACTGGCCTCCATACGAACAGAATCTAAGACTATGCCCAAAAATTCGATGGAAGTGTCTGGGCCTGCAGTCTTGTGTTTAGCAACTGGGATTCCTAATTCTTCAAATAGGTTAAGCAGCATGTCTAGGCTGGAGGGTGACGATTGGGGTGATTTTATCGTTAGAAAATCATCTAGGTAGTGTAATACCAATGGGCAACGAGTGACATTTAATAAAATCCAACACAGATTTTCTGCGAATAAGTAAAATAATTTGGGACTACTCCTGGAGCCAAAGGTTAATCGGGTAGAAAAATAGTACTTTCCACTTTATACCATGTAGATGCCATAATTCAGGGTTTATCGATAGCAGTTTGAAGGCATCTGTAATGTCTGCCTTGGCGAGCCATGATCCTATCCCTGACCTCACTATAGCTTGAATGGCATTGTCCACTGAAGTGTATTTAAGCGAGAATTCTTCTGCTGGAATAAGGGAGTTGATATTATGGTGACACGAGTTGTGAGTGGCTGATAAGTCAAAAATGAGTCTCTTTTTCTCTGAATGTTTCCCTGTAGCTATACTAATGGGACTGATTCTCTAACTGGGGAAAGGGGGTGACTGAAAGGGGCCTATCAGGTACCTTTCTCTAGTTCACTTGCCAACAGGATGTCTACTGAATTGGGATCGGTCAATGCGGACCTAAGGTTGGGGCATTCCAGTTTTTGTTGGGGGAGAGCAATAATACTAGTGTTAAAACCTGCTGAAAAACCTGAAATTAAAAACTCCACAAGGTCGGGTGAAGGGTGAAGTTTTAATTTTTCCCTTAGGAAATCTACCTTAATTGGGGATAGTCATGATTTTGAAAAAAGTTTTACGGGACACATTGTTTTCGGGTGGGCCCTATGGCAACCTGTGCAGATGTGCAGCAGTCTACACAGACTGAAATTGCAACTGGTGGTATTGAAATTGTTGCAGATCTGTGATTTCCCGAGGAAAGAAATAGGTTTTCCTAGTCTATCGTGCGTTTTGGCGGATGTGGGGAGAGGGCCTAAGGGTGGTTGTGCTGACATGCGGCTATCTGCCGACGGGAAAAAATTTACTGTATGGGCTGTTGATTGGCACTGACTGCAGGCTGGAGTTTTTAGTCCTGCGAAATGCCTGCAGAACAGCTCAGTATCTATTTGACTCCAGTCCGTGAGGTAATTAAACTGAGCCAACGCTGCTGCTGCTTTAGCTGAAAAGGGCCTGTGGTAATCATAGAATGCATAACCTCCGTATTTATGCCCGAGTTCCACAACTTTAAACAAGTAATGGTCCAGCTCCTCCCTCCTATTGGGGTGAATTGCGCAAATTACATCCCTATATAGGCTAAATGCCAAAACGAATTCTGGTATAGACAGATTACTCCCTAGCCCCGGGTCTTTCGCTCTTAAAACTACTGACACCGCATGAAAAGGCTCTATTGTCTGCCAAATCATGTGAGCTAAGCAAGAGGGACACCAAGTTTACGTCCTTCCCTTCCAGAATGTCTTTCCGGAGGATACTTTGAATGAAGTGCGCCGGTGTGATGGAGGGAGATTTGCCCGTGAACCTACCTGCCTCCAATGACTGCGATAAAGGGGTCTGTGAGATGAGTGGAACTTGAGGAGACGGTAGGGAGGATATTTGCATGGTAGGTCTGGCCTCTAAATTATCCAGCCTGTTTTGAATAGAAGCTACTGACATTACCACATACATAAGGTGGTAAGCATGTCTTTTAACTGGCCCAATTCTTCTGAGGCCATAAGGGGGGGGGGGGGGGGGGCTGGGTCTAGCAAGGGGCGTTGAATATCACGGAAATAATAATCAAAATAATTCTGCCTTCCTGGCTGTAGCCGGGAATGGTATCCCTCTTCTTAACAGTTCTGCTGTCAACTTCGGGATGGTCCAGGCTCTAAGAGATGGCTTAGCCGTGTCTTCTAACCTTGGGGCAGGTGAAGGTGGTATAGGAGAATGATCCTCCTGCTTGGAAAACATTGACCTGTCTAAAACACAAACGAAACCTAGTAAATCTAGCTGATCGGCGGGTTTAATATGGCTGAGTTCTGCGATAGAACGGTGCTTAGGTCGTGCTCTGCGATAGAGCGGAAACTAAAAAACGGCTCTGCACTAGAGCAGGAGTGCAACGTATGGGAGGCCTATCTATCGTGCTGAAGAGGCGAAACTAAATTCGAGTGACTTGCCCTCCGGCGAGGGTAGGAATAATGCCTCTAGGGGAAGGGGAAAGGTGCCAATATGCTGTGAAACACAAACCTTCCATTGAATCCTGAATGAGGATATGGTTTCAATCGTACAGGGAACGTATTGCTTGTGACAACACTATTGAGATAAAATATTGACTAAACGAATGGAGCGTAAATGACAGATCATGATACTATGATTGCATAACATATTTGTTTCGATTGTACAGGGAACGTATTGATTCTGAACAGTAACCTGTACAGTATTTAAGCCGCCTTAAAATAAATGCAAGTATTGCTAATATCACTTCCTACATAAACCCTGCAGCCAGCAATAACATTTTAATTCAAAGTCTTCCTGTGCAAACCTGTGTGTAACCTGTGTATGATGTTACTTATGATACAAAACTATTCGTTTTCTGCATTGCAAGTGATGTATAAAAATCAGCTTGCTCAACACAGGGTAACGGATGTACTTGTCAGGTACAAGATAATTCCCATTCAATTAAATGCAAGTTAGAAATCACTAATTCTAGCAGATTACATCTGAGAGAAAATAAAGAACAATATCAACCGTTTCCACTAGATGGCGAAAGTGCTACGAAACCTACAACTACAGAAGAAATTATATTTCAATACTTTGTATAGCTCCAACCATAACAGAGTTGCTTGTACAGAGATAAAGGATTTAAATCTATACAGAGGGCTTCCCGTCAATAAAGGTACTGACAGGTCCCTGCTCACAGATTTAGCACAAATACACCATTGTACTGTATAACATAAAATAAAGCAACCAGATTTATGCAGCTTGTACCATAATCTACATTTAACATGTAGTTAGGATCTGACCCAATTTACATAGTTGCCAAATGTCCCGGATTCGCAGGGACTGTCCCAGCAACTATGCAAATGTCCCGCGTATACTGCGATTGCGGGTCAGTCTCAGGAAACTGGGCTGTCTCGCGATCACGGCGGGTCACGTGATCCGGTGACCCGCCGCGATCGCGAGGAAGCCCTGTTTCCCGGACAGTCTCGCGATCGCAGTTTACAAGGGACCAGTAATTTTTTTTTTATTTTATTTTTTTTTTTAAATCTTCGGCCGGATATGACAGCTAGTCATATCCAGCTAATGCACTTCCCTCCACCGTGCAGGAGGGAAGCTTGCAGCACGGAGGGCGCGACGGGGACATGGAGGTGAGTACTGGGGAAGCCGGGGTGGAGGGTGACATGATGGGCAAAATAACACTGAGAAATGAATTGGCATGATAAGACTCACAGATGGTGATGGGCATGATAAGACTCACAGATGATGATGGGCATGATAAGACTCACAGATGATGGGCATGATAAGACTCACAGATGATGATGGGCATGATAAGACTCACAGATGGTGATGGGCATGATAAGACTCACAGATGATGATGGGCATGATAAGACTCACAGATGATAATGGGCATAATAAGATTCACAGATGATGTGCATGATAAGACTCACAGATGATGATGGGCATGATAAGGCTCACAGATGATGATGGGAATGATAAGACTCACAGATGGTGATGGGCATGATAAGACTCACAAATGATGATGGGCATGATAAGACTCACAGATGATGATGGGCATGATAAGACTCACAGATGATGATGGGCATGATAAGACTCACAGATGACGGGCATGATAAGACTCACAGATGATGATTGGCATAAGACTCACAGATGATGATGGGCATGTTATGGCTCACAGATGATGATGAGCATGATAAGACTCACAGATGATGATGAGCATGATAAGACTCACAGATGATGATGGGCATAATAAGAGTCACAAATGATGATGGACATGATAAGACTCACAGATGGTGATGGGCATGATAAGACTCACAGATGATGATGGGCATGATAAGACTCACAGATGATGATGGGCATGATAAGACTCACAGATGATGATGGGCATGATAAGACTCACAGATGATGATGGGCATGATAAGACTCACAGATGGTGATGGGCATGATAAGACTCACAGATGATGATGGGCATGATAAGACTCACAGATGATGATGGGAATGATAAGACTCACAGATGGTGATGGGCATGATATGACTCACAGATGATGATGGGCATAATAAGAGTCACAAATGATGATGGACATGATAAGACTCACAGATGGTGATGGGCATGATAAGACTCACAGATGATGATGGGCATGATAAGACTCACAGATGATGATGGGCATGATAAGACTCACAGATGATGATGGGAATGATAAGACTCACAGATGGTGATGGGCATGATATGACTCACAGATGATGATGGGCATGATAATACTCACAGATGATGATGGGCATGATAAGACTGACAAATGAATGGGTGCAAGAAATATAGGGTGACTTTAATTTCTTACATGGGCAAAATAATTTAATTAATAAGTAATGATGGTCTGTGCCTTTTGTAAGAGGCACAGACAAACCTGGAATGCAAATGCCCCCCATCCTTGCAATGAGATATAGCAGCAGGGAAGGGGGACATATTGATCTACATTTATTTTTTTTTGTTTTTAAGATTAAAAAAAACGCTCACTTGTATGTGTGTATGTATGAGTGTATGTGACAGACTCTATGTATGTATAAGTGTATGTGACAGACTATGTATGAGTGTGTGTGTCTGTTAGACATGTGCATTCGTTTTCGGACGAATGCATTTTCGTCTGAAAATAGCATTTTCGTCCATTCGTCCGAAAAACGAAGAACGAAAATGCTAAGCTAACGAAAGCCGAATGAACGAATGATTAATAAACGAAAATCATTCGTTCATTCGTCCATTCGTAGTACTATTGCATTCTATAAGCCGAAATAGAGTCGGTTTATAGAATACAATAGCATTTCACTACACGGAGACAAAGTCTCCATTCATAAATTTATGAATGGAGACTCTGTCTCCGTGTAGTGAAATGCCGACAGCCTATAAACCGAACGTTCGGTTTATAGGCTGTCGGCTTATGGAATACATGTATTCCTATTGCTATTCTATAAACCGAACATTCGGTTTATAGAATAGCAATAGGAATACATGTATTCCATAAGCCGACAGTCTATAAACCGAACGTTCGGTTTATAGGCTGTGGGCATTTAACTATACGGAAACAAAGTCTCCATTCATAATGAATGGAGACTCTGTCTCCGTATAGTTAAACGCCCACAGCCTATAAACCGAACGTTCGGTTTATAGGCTGTCGGCATTTTACTACACGGAGACAAAGTCTCCATTCATAATTTTATGAATGGAGACTCTGTCTCTGTATAGTTAAATGCCGACAGCCTATAAACCGAACGTTCGGTTTAAAGGCTGTCGGCATTTAACTATACGGAGACAACGTCTCCATTCATAAAGAATGGAGACTCTGTCTCTGTATAGTTAAATGCCGACAGCCTATAAACCGAACGTTCGGTTTATAGGCTGTCGGCATTTAACTAAACGGAGACAAAGTCTCCATTCATAAAGAATGGAGACTCTGTCTCTGTATAGTTAAATGCCCACAGCCTATAAACCGAACGTTCGGTTTATAGGCTGTCGGCATTTTACTACACGGAGACAAAGTCTCCATTTATAATTTTATGAATGGAGACTCTGTCTCCGTGTAGTGAAATGCCGACAGCCTATAAACGGAACGTTCAGTTTATAGGCTGTCGGCTTATGGAATACATGTATTCCTATTGCTATTCTATAAACCGAACGTTCGGTTTATAGAATAGCAATAGGAATACATGTATTCCATAAGCCGACAGCCTATAAACCGAACGTTCCGTTTATAGGCTGTGGGCATTTAACTATACGGAGACAAAGTCTCCATTCATAATGAATGGAGACTCTGTCTCCGTATAGTTAAATGCCCACAGCCTATAAACCGAACGTTCGGTTTATAGGCTGTCGGCATTTAACTATACGGAGACAAAGTCTCCATTCATAATGAATGGAGACTCTGTCTCTGTATAGTTAAATGCCGACAGCCTATAAACCGAACTTTCGGTTTATAGGCTGTCGGCTTATGTAATACATGTAATCCTATGGCTATTCTATAAACCGAACGTTCGGTTTATAGAATAGCAATAGGATTACATGTATTCCATAAGCCGAAAGTCTATAAACCGAACGTTCGGTTTATAGACTTTCGGCTTATAGAAAACATGTAGTACTATTGCCTTTCTATGAACCGAACGAGAGCCCCATTCATAAGAATTTCTTATGAATGGGACTCTCGTTCGGTTTATAGAAAGCCAATAGTATTACATGTATTCTATAAAACGAACGAATAAAAATTAACGAAACGAAAATAATGAACGAATTTCGTCTGAAACGAATGTAGAAATGAACGAAATTCGTCCGAATGGACGAAAACTAAACGAAAATTTTAGTTTTGCACATGTCTAGTGTCTATGTGACTGACTATGAGTGTGTGTCTATGTGACAGACTGTATGTATGTATGAGTGTGTGTCAATGTGTGTCTATGTGACAGACTTTATGGATGTATAAGTTTATGTGACAGACTATGTATGAGTGTATGTGTCTATGTGACTGACTGTATGTATGAGTGTGTATGTGACGTATGTGTGTCTGTATATGACTGCATGTGATTGCGTGTATGTGCTGTTTTCTGGCTCCTAGATTTTTTTGCTGGCTCCTAAAAACCAGTTAAGTTTGTCAAGCCCTGGTGCAACTAGCTGGAAATATTTAATATTTTACAGTTTTTTTTGTGGTCAGAGACTTAATATTTGTTTGCTGAGAGGGTGGTGGGTGCATGGAATAGTCTTCCAGTAGAAGTGGTAGAGGTTAATACAGTGAAGGAGTATAAGCATAAGGCTATTTTAGATATAAGATCAAGCCAGGGATTAATGGATGTATTACTTTTTGAGAGGGTAGTGGATGCATGGAATAGCCTTCCAGCAGAAATGGTAGAGGTTAATACAGTGGAGGTCAGAAACTTAGTATTACTTTACTGAGAGGGTAGTGGGTGCGTAGAATAACCTTGCAGCAGTAGTGGTAAACACAGTGAAGGACTTTAAGCATGCATGGGAGAAGCATAAGACTATCCTAGATATAAGATAAGGACACGCACTAAATAAAGTATTCATTTACTGAGAGGGTAGTGGATGCATGGAATAGTCTTCTAGTAGAAGTGGTAGAGGTTAATATAGTAAATGAGTTTAAGCATGCATGGGATAGGCATAAAGCTGCCCTAGATATAAGACAAGGCCAGGGACTAATCAAAGTATTACTTTACTGAGAGGGTAGTGGATGCATGGAATAGTCTTCCAGTAGAAGTGGTATAGGTTAATACAGTAAAGGAGTTTAAGCATGCATGGGATAGGTATAAGGCTATCCTAGATATAAGATAAAGTCAGGGACAAATGAAAGTATTACATTACTGAGAGGGTAGTGGGTGCATGGAATAGTCTTCCAGTAGAAGTGGTAGAGTTTAATACAGTGAAGGAGTTTAAGCATGCATTTAAATGTGCATTTAATGTATCATTTGGATAGGTTTAAGGCTATCCTAGATATAAAATAAGGTCAGGGACTAATGAAAGTCTTACATCACTGAGAGGGTAGTGGGTGCATGGAATAGTCTTCCAGTAGAAGTGGTAGAGGTTAATACAGTGAAGGAGTTTAAGCATGTATGGGATAGGTATAAGGCTATCCTAGATATAAGATAAGGCCAGGGACTAATGAAAGTATTACTTTACTGCAGGGCTCGACAAACCCCGGGCGCCAGGTCGCCATGGCGACCTGGAAATTAAGCCTGGCGCCCGGGTGCTGTTCCCTACATGACCCCCTTTCTGCTGCCGTTCGTGTGTTAGTGGATTTTTGCAGCGCGAGGGGGAGAAGTCTGTGCGGATCGCACAGACGGCAAGCTCCGCCCCCTCGCGCAGCGCGTGTGAGTGCTGGGTGTCGTCACTTGACAACCCAGCACTCATCCGAAAGAGCAAGGAAGATCGGCTGCAGCACGAATGTTCCCCAGCCCTGCAATGAGGTAAGGCAGCAGGGAAGGAACATTCGTGCTGCAGCCGTTCTTCCTTGCTATTTCGGATGAGTGCTGGGTTGTCAAGTGACGACACCCAGCACTCACAAGTTAAGACAGGGGGGGGGGAAATAAACTTTTGTATGTGTGAGGTGTATATGTGTGCAGTGGCGTAGCGTGGGGGGTGCAGGGGGGGCCGGCCGCACCGGGCGCAATATCTGGGGGGGCGCACTAGCCCTATGCGGCCGCGTGGCCGCCAGGGCCGTCTTTAACGCGGGGCAAACGGGGCAGCTGCCTGGCATAATATTACTGGGCAATGACTGGCACTATATTACTGGGCTCTGGCTGGCACAATATTACTGGGTTCTGACTGGCACACTATTACTGGGCTCTGAGTGGCACAACATTACTGGGTTCTGACTGGCACAATATTACAGGCATCTGACTGGCACAATATTACTGGGCTCTGACTGGCACAATATTACTGGTATCTGACTGGCACAATATTACTGGGCAATGACTGGCATAATATTCCTGGGCTCTGAGTGGCATAATATTACTGGGCACTGACTGGCATAATATTACTGGGCAATGACTGTCACTATATTACTGGGCATCTGACTGGCTTAATATTACTGGGCATCTGACTGGCTTAATATTACTGGGCAATGACTGGCATAATATTACTGGGCAATGACTGGCATAATATTACTGGGCAATGACTGGCATAATATTACTGGGCACTGACTGGCATAATATTCCTGGGCTCTGAGTGGCATAATATTACTGGGCACTGACTGGTATAATATTACTGGGCAATGACTGGCACTATATTACTGGGCTCTGGCTGGCACAATATTACTGGGTTCTGACTGGCACACTATTACTGGGCTCTGAGTGGCACAACATTACTGGGTTCTGACTGGCACAATATTACAGGCATCTGACTGGCACAATATTACTGGGCTCTGACTGGCACAATATTACTGGTATCTGACTGGCACAATATTACTGGTATCTGACTGGCACAATATTACTGGGCTCTGAATGGCACACTATTCCTGGTATCTATAATTGTACAATTTTCAAACATTGAAAAAATTGTGGGTGTTTTCTTACATTTTTATTATGGGGGGTGCCAAACGCAGGGTCCGCCCCGGGTGCCAAATGCTCTAGGTACCCCCCTGCATGGATACGATACGTCACATCCGGCGACTGTGTTTCCCTCCTCCGTGCAGGAGGGAAGAGAAGACTGCACGGAGGAGGCGTCGGGGTCCACAGACAGACCTGCTTCGGTAAGTGATGGGGAAGGGGGGGAGGAGGGTGGGTTTAAACGAGCACAATATTCCTGGGCTCTGAGTGGCACACTATTACTGGGCACTGACTGGCTTAATATTACTGGGCACTGACTGGCTTAATATTACTGGGCACTGACTGGCTTAATATTACTGGGCAATGACTGGCATAATATTACTGGGCAATGACTGGCATAAAATTCCTGGGCTCTGAGTGGCATAATATTACTGGGCACTGACTGGCATAATATTACTGGGCAATGACTGTCACTATATTACTGGACATCTGACTGGCTTAATATTACTGGGCACTGACTGGCTTAATATTACTGGGCAATGACTGGCATAATATTACTGGGCAATGACTGGCATAATATTACTGGGCAATGACTGGCATAATATTCCTGGGCTCTGAGTGGCATAATATTACTGGGCACTGACTGGCATAATATTACTGGGCAATGACTGGCACTATATTACTGGGCTCTGGCTGGCACAATATTACTGGGTTCTGACTGGCACACTATTACTGGGCTCTGAGTGGCACACTATTACTGGGCTCTGACTGGCACAATATTACTGGGCAATGACTGGAATAATATTACTGGGCAATGACTGGCATAATATTACTGGGCACTGACAGACACACTATTACTGGGCACAGACTGGCACTATATTACTGGGCTCTGGCTGGCACAATATTACTGGGTTCTGACTGGCACACTATTACTGGGCACTGACTGGCTTAATATTACTGGGCACTGACTGGCTTAATATTACTGGGCACTGACTGGCTTAATATTACTGGGCAATGACTGGCATAATATTACTGGGCACTGACTGGCATAATATTACTGGGCAATGACTGGCATAATATTACTGGGCAATGACTGGCATAATATTACTGGGCACTGACTGGCATAATATTCCTGGGCTCTGAGTGGCATAATATTACTGGGCACTGACTGGCATAATATTACTGGGCAATGACTGGCACTATATTACTGGGCATCTGACTGGCTTAATATTACTGGGCACCGACTGGCTTATGTGAATGGTCAATTTCTCCTCTGATACTTCACATAGAAATGAAGAGGCAAAGAAAGGAGACCAGGCCCAGATTCTTGAGTTGAATAAGCTTTGAAGTTTAATACAAACGTATATACGTAGGGTAGCGTCTGCACAGACTGCACTGCCGCACCCTTTTTAACACACATCTTTATAGTAAAACAGAACAGCATAATTTCATAAGGCATGGCTAATAGAAGCATATGATTGGTTATAATTTGTCGCAGTGCCACGTATATCTTAATAAAACCACAATGTTTGCCAGTTTAACTTACTGGAATAATCTAGAAAGACCACCTGATCCTTGCGGTTGTACCCTTGCTACATCCTGTATTTCTTAGACCTAGTTGAGAAAGCCTGGTTTCCTGTGAAATATCCCAACACCAGAAGCAGAACTCACTTGTACATCCCCCTCAATTGCCACATAAACCTCTCACTCTCTTTGGGTATCACAGAGGACAAACATGGATGAAGGCATACAAAATGGAGTCAGTAGGACAAAATGGCTTCTGTAAGACAACATGGCTTCCAGGGAAATTTAATCTTCCACACTTAATATTACTGGGCAATGACTGGCATAATATTACTGGGCAATGACTGGCATAATATTACTGGGCAATGACTGGCATAATATTCCTGGGCTCTGCGTGGCATAATATTACTGGGCACTGACTGGCATAATATTACTGGGCAATGACTGGCACTATATTACTGGGCTCTGGCTGGCACAGTATTACTGGGTTCTGACTGGCACACTATTACTGGGCTCTGAGTGGCACACTATTACTGGGTTCTGACTGGCACAATATTACTGGGCAATGACTGGCATAATATTACTGGGCAATGACTGGCATAATATTACTGGGCACTGACAGACACACTATTACTGGGCACAGACTGACACTATATTACTGGGCTCTGGCTGGCACAATATTACTGGGTTCTGACTGGCACACTATTACTGGGCACTGACTGGCTTAATATTACTGGGCACTGACTGGCTTAATATTACTGGGCAATGACTGGCATAATATTACTGGGCACTGACTGGCATAATATTACTGGGCAATGACTGGCATAATATTACTGGGCACTGACTGGCATAATATTCCTGGGCTCTGAGTGGCATAATATTACTGGGCACTGACTGGCATAATATTACTGGGCAATGACTGGCACTATATTACTGGGCATCTGACTGGCACTATATTACTGGGCACTGACTGGCTTAATATTACTGGGCAATGACTGGCATAATATTCCTGGGCTCTGAGTGGCATAATATTACTGGGCACTGACTGGCATAATATTACTGGGTAATGACTGGCACTATTACTGGGCTCTGGCTGGCACAATATTACTGGGTTCTGACTGGCACACTATTACTGGGCTCTGAGTGGCACACTATTACTGGGTTCTGACTGGCACAATATTACTGGGCAATGACTGGCATAATATTACTGGGCACTGACAGACACACTATTACTGGGCAATGACTGGCATAATATTACTGGGCAATGACTGGCATAATATTACTGGGCACTGACAGACACACTATTACTGGGAACAGACTGGCACTATATTACTGGGCTCTGGCTGGCACAATATTACTGGGTTCTGACTGGCACACTATTACTGGGCACTGACTGGCTTAATATTACTGGGCACTGACTGGCTTAATATTACTGGGCAATGACTGGCAAAATATTACTGGGCACTGACTGGCATAATATTACTGGGCAATGACTGGCATAATATTACTGGGCACTGACTGGCATAATATTCCTGGGCTCTGAGTGGATAATATTACTGGGCACTGACTGGCATAATATTACTGGGCAATGACTGGCACTATATTACTGGGCATCTGACTGGCACTATATTACTGGGCACTGACTGGCTTAATATTACTGGGCAATGACTGGCATAATATTACTGGGCAATGACTGGCATAATATTCCTGGGCTCTGAGTGGCATAATATTACTGGGCACTGACTGGCATAATATTACTGGGTAATGACTGGCACTATATTACTGGGCTCTGGCTGGCACAATATTACTGGGTTCTGACTAGCACACTATTACTGGGCTCTGAGTGGCACACTATTACTGGGTTCTGACTGGCACAATATTACTGGGCAATGACTGGCATAATATTACTGGGCAATGACTGGCATAATATTACTGGGCACTGACAGACACACTATTACTGGGCACAGACTGGCACTATATTACTGGGCTCTGGCTGGCACAATATTACTGGGTTCTGACTGGCACACTATTACTGGGCACTGACTGGCTTAATATTACTGGGCACTGACTGGCTTAATATTACTGGGCACTGACTGGCATAATATTACTGGGCACTGACTGGCATAATATTACTGGGCAATGACTGGCATAATATTACTGGGAACTGACTGGCATAATATTCCTGGGCTCTGAGTGGCATAATATTACTGGGCACTGACTGGCATAATATTACTGGGCAATGACTGGCACTATATTACTGGGCATCTGACTGGCTTAATATTACTGGGCACTGACTGGCTTAATATTACTGGGCAATGACTGGCATAATATTACTGGGCAATGACTGGCATAATATTACTGGGCTCTGAGTGGCATAATATTACTGGGCACTGACTGGCATAATATTACTGGGCAATGACTGGCACTATATTACTGGGCTCTGGCTGGCACAATATTACTGGGTTCTGACTGGCACACTATTACTGGGCTCTGAGTGGCACACTATTACTGGGTTCTGACTGGCACAATATTACTGGGCAATGACTGGCATAATATTACTGGGCAATGACTGGCATAATATTACTGGGCAATGACTGGCATAATATTACTGGGCAATGACTGGCATAATATTACTGGGCACTGACAGACACACTATTACTGGGCACAGACTGGCACTATATTACTGGGCTCTGGCTGGCACAATATTACTGGGTTCTGACTGGCACACTATTACTGGGCACTGACTGGCTTAATATTACTGGGCACTGACTGGCTTAATATTACTGGGCACTGACTGGCATAATATTACTGGGCACTGACTGGCATAATATTACTAGGAACTGACTGGCATAATATTCCTGGGCTCTGAGTGGCATAATATTACTGGGCACTGACTGGCATAATATTACTGGGCAATGACTGGCACTATATTACTGGGCATCTGACTGGCTTAATATTACTGGGCACTGACTGGCTTAATATTACTGGGCAATGACTGGCATAATATTACTGGGCAATGACTGGCATAATATTCCTGGGCTCTGAGTGGCATAATATTACTGGGCACTGACTGGCATAATATTACTGGGCAATGACTGGCACTATATTACTGGGCTCTGGCTGGCACAATATTACTGGTTTCTGACTGGCACACTATTACTGGGCTCTGAGTGGCACACTATTACTGGGTTCTGACTGGCACAATATTACTGGGCAATGACTGGCATAATATTACTGGGCAATGACTGGCATAATATTACTGGGCACTGACAGACACACTATTACTGGGCACAGACTGGCACTATATTACTGGGCTCTGGCTGGCACAATATTACTGGGTTCTGACTGGCACACTATTACTGGGCTCTGAGTGGCACAACATTACTGGGTTCTGACTGGCACAATATTACAGGCATCTGACTGGCACAATATTACTGGTATCTGACTGGCACAATATTACTGGTATCTGACTGGCACAATATTACTGGGCTCTGACTGGCACAATATTACTGGGCTCTGAATGGCACACTATTCCTGGTATCTATAATTGTACAATTTTCAAACATTGAAAAAATTGTGGGTGTTTTCTTACATTTTTATTATGGGGGGTGCCAAACGCAGGGTCCGCCCCGGGTGCCAAATGCTCTAGGTACGCCCCTGAATGGAATGGCCTTGCAGCAGAAGTGGTAGGTTTATACTAAAGTATGTTTTAGGGTGTACATACAGCTCTCTGACTATATTTCATGTAAAAGTGATAAAATGCACCTGCCTGATGTAGATGTTGTGCTGTGAATGTATCTGTTGTATACCAAGGATGCTGGTAATGTTGGTGGGAACTTGGTGATATAATCTACACTGTGACAATAAGGTGGAGTTACATTATGCTAATTATGTTGAGTGGGTGGAGCTTTGAACAGTAGGTGTGGTCAGTATTAAAGTAAGTAATTGTAAGCTGAGCTGCAAAGTGTCCCTGGATTTTTTTTTATCAAATGTAGGCAACTATGAATTTATACTTAGCGACTCTTAAGAGTAACAATTATAAGTTCAGAATGCCCCAATAATTAATTGTCTTTGTATGATATGAGGCATGAGGTATGGGGGGGAGGGGGAGCAGCGGGAGGTACGAGGTGGCTTGTAATTTGTTTGTAATATCACTTGTAATTTTGTAACAGGGAAAAAACGGGAGGAACGAGGTGGTAATGGGGGGGCAGCGGGAGGAAACAAGGTGGTAATGGGGGGAAAACGTGAGGTACGAGTTGCAAATGAGGGGAGGGCAGCGGGAGGTACGAAGTGGTAACGGGGGGGCGGGAGGTAAGAGGCGGCATGAGGGGAGCGCTGGGAGATACGAGGTGGTAATGGGGGGGCAGCGGGAGAAAACAAGGTGGTAATGGGGGGAAAATGGGAGGTACGAGTTGCAAATGAAGGGAGGGCAGCGGGAGGTACGAAGTGGTAACGGGGGGGCGGGAGGTAAGAGGCGGCATGAGGGGAGCGCTGGGAGATACGAGGTGGTAAAGGAGGTTGAGGCGGGAGGTAAGAGGCGGCATGAGGGGAGCGGCGGGTGATCCGAGGTGGTAAAGGAGGGGGAGGTGGGAGGTAAGAGGCGGCATGAGTCCTGGCATATTAAATGGCAAAATAATGGCATATTGAGGGACAAAACACTGGCAAATTAAATGGCAAAAGAATGGCAAATTGAGTGCAAAATACTGACTTATTGAGTGGCAAAATATTACTGGCATATTGAGTGGCAATATATTACTGGCATATTGACCAACTGCTCACAACCACCCTCCATATTACACTAGACCGAGATAACATGCTTGTGAGGGTAGGTGGGGCGAGTGGGAGATATTGTCGGGGGGGGCAGAATTTTTGTTCAGTAAATTCCTGGTGGCGGGCCTGCAAGCAGGTAATGTTGTCCTGGCATCCACTGAAGCCAGACTCCCCCATCAGACTTTCAAACAGTGAAGCGTGATTCGTCACACCATAGAGTCCAGAGTCCAGTGTCAGTGTGCTTTACACCACTCGATCAGGCACTTGGCATGGTACTTGGTAATGTGAAGCTTGCAGGCAGCTGCTCGGCCATGGAAACCCATTCCATGAAGTTCCCACCAAACAGTTTTTGTGCTGATATTAATGCCAGTGGAAGTTTGGAACCGTTCAGCTACTTGGTCTTCTGCTTTGTAGCTGAGTTGATGCTGTTCCTAAAGGCTTCCACTTTACAATAATACCACTTACCGTTGACCAGAGGCGTCGCTAGGGGGGGGCTACTGGGGCTGAAGCCCCGGATCTCCCCTCCATAGCCCCGAATGGAGACCCTGACCACGCCCCCTCGAGCTCGGCTCCGCCCCCTCACGTTCGATCCCGCCTCCTGCATGCTGTATGCTGAACAGCAGCAGACTCCATCCCCTCACGATAGGCTCCGCCCCTCGTGTTTAGCTCCGCCCCCTCAAGTTTTGCAGGTGAGTGTTTGGCAGAGTGTGAGTGGCAGAGTTATTAGTGTGCAGGTGTATGTATGTGAGGTAAGTGGCAGAGTGTAAGTGGGTGTGAGTGGCAGAGTTATGAGTCTGCATGTGTATGTAAGTAGCAGACTGTGAGTGGCAGAGTTATTAGTGTGCATGTGTATGTATGTGAGTGGCAGAATGTAATTTGCAGAGTATAAGTGGGTGTGAGTGGCAGAGTTATGAGTGTGCATGTGTATGTATATGAGTGGCAGAGTGTAAGTGGGTGTGAGTGGCAGAGTTATGAGTGTGCATGTGTATGTATGTGAGTGGCAGAATGTAATTTGCAGAGTGTAAGTGGGTGTGAGTGGCAGAGTTATGAGTGTTAATGTGTATGTATATGAGTGGCAGAGTGTGAGTGGCAGAGTGTAAGTAAGTGTATGTGTGTGAGTGTGGCAGAGTGTGATTGGAAGAGAGTGTGTGTGAGTGTAAGCATGAGTGGAAGAGTTATGAGTGTGTATGTGTGTGAGTGGCAGAATGTAAGTGTGTGTAAGTGGCAGAGTGTGATTGTATGAGTGAGTGTGCAGAGTGTGAGTGTTTGGAAGAGTGTGAGTTATGAGTGTGCATGTATGTGTGTGGCAGAGTGTAAGTGTGGGTGAGTGGCAGAGTTTTGGAGTGTATAAGTGTACGCAGCAGAGATATGAGTGTGCGTGTGAGTGAGTGTAAGCATGAGTGGAAGAGTTATGAGTGTGTATGTGTGTGAGTGGCAGAATGTAAGTGTGTGTAAGTGGCAGAGTGTGATTGTATGAGTGAGTGTGCAGAGTGTGAGTGTTTGGAAGAGTGTGAGCTATGAGTGTGCGTGTATGTGTGGGGCAGAGTGTAAGTGTGGGTGAGTGGCAGAGTTTTGGAGTGTATAAGTGTGAGCAGCAGAGATATGAGTGTGTGTGTGTGAGTGTAAGCGTGAGCAGCAGAGTTATGAGTGTGTGTGAGTGGCAGAGTGTAAGTGTTCGAGAGTGAAAGCATAAGTGGCAGAGTTAGGAGTGTGTGTCAGTGGCAGTGAGATTACTAGGAGAAAATGTGATTAATTACTATTAATCATATTGAATGTGATAATCAAGTGTGAAACAGTGCTCATACCATTTTTATTTTCACACCTGATTATCACATTCAATATGAATAATAGTGATTCATCTTTATATATAGTCTTTATGTTGATGGCAATGAGTCCATACACATGGCATTAAACATCACATGGACCTCGTTATACTATTAAACCCATACATTATGAGTGTATGAGCTGCTCATTATATTATAGGCTTTACTCATGAAAGAGAGAATTGCAGGGAAGTGAGATGGGAATTTCAAAATTAAGGTTAAAGTAGCAGAGCTGGAAAAATTCTCACATTCAGTTGAATTCCCATCTCAATTCCCTGCACTTCTCTCTTTTATTAGGTTGGTAGAAGGAGCATACCTTCATACCTCAGCCTATTCTCCCCAAGTTTTTTACCCCTTTTTATTAAAAAATTAAAAATATTTGTGATGTGAGTGTGAGAGTTGCAGGTTTACACACGAGTCTGCGTGGCAGAATGTCTGTGTGGGAAAGGCCATCTGTGTGTATAAGGGTGTCTGTGTGTAAGGTTGTCTGGATGTGTGTGTGAGTGTAAGGTTGTCTATGTAAGGGTATCTATGTGGGGGGGAGGGTCAGGGTTGAGTCATTTTTATATGCTCAGTTATTTTTAAATCATGGGAATTTGCTCACATACAAGTGTGTGTGTGTGATGTAAGTTGGTGTGTGTAAGTGGGATTGTGTGTCTCTGTGTGTAAGGGTGTGTGTATGTATGTGTGACTGTGCATGTGTGACTGTGCAAGTGTGAATGTGTGTGTATGTGTGGCTGCATGTGTATGTGTGTGTATTTGTGGCTGTGTATTTTTGTGTATAAGTGTAACTTTGAGTAATGTGAGTTTTTTGTGTGCTGCGAGTCTTATTGTCAGTCACACACACGCATATAGTCAGTAACAGACAGACACAAACACACTCATACAGTCACAGACAGACACACACACAGTCAGTCACAGACACACACATATACATTCTGTCACAGTCAGACATACAGTCACACACACATACAGTGGGTCACATAAACACACAGTCACACACACACATGCAGTCAGTCATACACACAAACACACACTCTGTCACATACACTTACGCACAAGTCAGCAATTTTGTTGTTGTTTATGATAAAAAAAAAAGTGCATATATCAATATGTCCCCCTCTTGGCTGCTATACCTCATTCTAGCCTGGTCTGTGCCCTGCTGTTGTTTCTAGCCCTGCTGAGCACACTCAGCGCTCGGACACTATAGTACGGTGCATGTGGGGATGGAGCAGGAAGACTGTGCAGCCGGTGCACACACTGCTCCCCCGCGCTCCGCTGGATAAATAAAATGATCCCAGCGGCGAGGGCACCATGCAGGGACAACAATAACTGGGTGCCAGGTATAATTTCCTGGTGCCTGGGATTTGTTGAGCCCCGATATATACCCATATATACCTATTGTTCATTGGCGTCAATTATATCAGTCTGTATGCTGCCTAACCATGTGATTTTATTTACTCTACTTCTATAAAATCTATCATGGGCTCCAGCCCCGGATGTTTTGGAGACCTAGCAACGCCCCTGCCGTTGACCATGGAATATTTAGCATGGATGAAATTTCACAAACTGAATTAATGAAAAGGTAACATCCTGTCACAGTACCACGCGTGAACGCACAAAGGATTTTCAGTACCATGCTGGATTCAAGTGCAGTTCTGTGATATAATGCCAAATTTGCAGTAAACATTTCATGAATTTAGTAATTGCAAAGGTTGCATACCACACTGAATTGAAGCATGATACTGTGATAGGATGCCACCCTTGGCACTTTGTTCATTCCTGACCTCACAAGCTATGCCCCCAGGATCCTGATTTGCCAGGGGCAGCCATTGGGAGGTCAGTGTACAGTAGCACAATCACTCAAACTGGCAGCTCTGATGTCCAGGTCATCACAGAGAGTTCATTAGAGTATTATTAGGTTAGGATTAGTGTTAGTATTAGGAGTTAGTAATTGAGTTCAAGGGGTTAGTATAGGGGGTTTAATTTGTTAGGGGAGGGTTGATCACTGTATTTGTAAGCGCTGAACTGTCAGCGCTTACACTGCCGCGGTGAAAAAGCCACGTTACCATTCACCACTGACAAATCAGCACTGAAACTTCTACGCTGAGCCGTCAGCGGTAAAATGGCCGCGATTAACTGTCCTAGAGGCAACCAGTGTGTTATTTATATTCTTTTATTAAAGAATCTCTGTTTAAGAAGCCTACACTGCCGGATTTCTGCATGTCCCTTACAGCTTACTGTAAGTGACCGCCCCCTATCAGCATTAATAAATATCTCACATCTGCTCTCTTTTCATGGAATTCGTATTCCTCCACCTCTACCACTGAGAGACACATGTATCACACATGTATCAAAGTTTTGACAGAAAAAAAAAAAGCAGTAGAATAATATATCCACTCCGGTGTTCTGACAAATAACTGGAGCAAATTCTCCTGCGCAATCGCAGGAGAATTTGCTCACCGCGCATGCGCATAAAGTTACAGCTGATCACTCAGCTGTAACTTTGTCACCACCGCGCATGCGCCAGCTGCGCAACCCACATCCCGCCCCCCGCACACCCCCCGCACACCCCTTCTTACCAGATGATCGGCTATCAAGCCGCGTGGAAATGCGCTGTAAACGCTGGTAAGTAACACGGGGCGGGGGGGACATAAGGAGCCAACAGAGAGGTAAGCACCCTGGTGAGGGCTGCCTCATCTTGATAGGAGTTGTGATCCCCCTGCTGCATCAATAATACAGCAGGAGGATCACAACTCCCATGAAGATGAGGCAGCCCTCACCAGGGTGCTTACCTCTCTGTTGGCTCCTTATGTCCCCCCCGCCCCGTGTTACTTACCAGCGTTTACAGCGCATTTCCACACGGCTTGATAGCCGCGCGCATGCGCTGTGTACCGCCGTTGTCCGATCATCTGGTAAGAAGGGGTGTGCGGGGGTGTGCGGGGGGCGGGATGTGGGTTGCGCATGCGCAGTGAGCAAATTCTCCTGCGATTGCGCAGGAGAATTTGCTCCAGTAATTCGTCAGAACACCGGCACACCATTTCCTGTCAGAAACCAGCAAGAGACAAATGGATGGCTTCTTCCAGCAACAGACTCAAAGGATAGTCATTAACCCCTTCGCGACACAGGATGGACTAGGTCCGTCCTGTGTGGCGAAGCGTTAGTGACACAGGACGGACCTAGTCCGTCCTGTGTTAAAAGAGGCACTGAAAGCGATTTTTTTTCGCTTTCAGTGCTTCAACTGTATTGCAACGATGTCTCCGTGTGGAGGCATCGTGTAATACAAAAAAAAAATGCCGGGCGTTTTTCGATCGCTCACCGGAGCGATTTAAAAAGCCGGTTTTAAAGGCACATTGCCTTTAAAACACGTGGCGCGCCCGGCAGATTCAAAGAGCATAGGAAGCGATTTACATCGCTTCCTATTGCTCTCTAAGTGTTGCTGACATGCCTCAGAGGTGGAGGATGTCAGCAACACTTAAAAAAATTACAAAAAATGGCAATACATACCGCGATCTTCAGCCACACTCCATGTGGCTAAGATGGCGATGCCCTTCTAAGGGCAGTTGCTTCAGGAAGCAGCTAGTAGCTGCTTCCACCCCCTGGAGGTGTTACTTGATTGCCTCATCAGTGAGGCAATCAGTAACATCCAATTACAGGGGTAGGAGGTGGGGTGAGAGCTCTGATGAGCTCTCACCATTTGTCTGGTAAGAGCAATATTTATCAATATTGACTCTGACCAGGATGGATCTGCCTCCCTCTCCTCACTTGCGTTTTGGTGAGAGAGAGAGACAGATCAGTATTGTGAGAGATAGTCAGTTAGTAAGTTTTAATAAAATTTTATGTTGTGAGACCCAAAGGCTTTTATCAAAGCCATTCCCTGTGTTTTAACCCCTTCCCTATCTTTGATCACTTGTAAATAGTGATCTTGCACAGCTGCACGTTTTTGCTGTCTGTGCATTTTTTAGGGGTTAATTTTTTTTACCTGTAATTTATTACAGCTCTATTAACCCCTTTTTTGCCGTTGATCTTTGCGATTGCACTGATCCGGCTGCAGAAGCACATTTTTGCTATCTGCATATCTTTTTTTTGAAACCCGCTAGGGGCAATTATACCCGCTAGGGGGTCACGTAAATAAATTATTTTTTTGGGTTATGTCTGAGCGCGTGTATAGCGCTGAGGAGGCTTATGCCATCCTCGCCTCAGATTCTGAGGCCACTGAGTCAGGGTCAGATTTTGACCCTGATCAGTTTACTGATACATCTTCTATTGATGTATCAGTGGCTGCTGGGCCCCCTGCCACAAGGAGTCACGAGACTCCGGCTGGCAGTGCTGCTGAGGAGTGGGTAGCGCCTAATCGCTATAGGCCAGCTATCCCTCCTTTCACTGCAGTTCCGGGCATCAATATTGATGTCGCAGGATTTACTCCCCTGCAGTTTGTTCAGATTTTTATGGGGGATGATCTTTTGGGGGACATTGTCTCCCAAACAAATCTTTTTGCTCAGCAGCACCGTGCTGCTAACCCTCAGTCCTTTTTGGGAAGGCAGCACTGGACCCCGACTGATTGCCCAGAATTTCTGAAATTCTGGGCACTCACCTTATTGATGGGCATCATCAAGAAGCCCTCACTCCGCTCCTACTGGAGCACGAGTCCTATTTGTAGTACCCCTATTTTCCCCCAGACAATGCATAGGCTGCGTTATGAAACGCTCCTGCGTTATATGCATTTTTCTGATAACAGCCTGTGCCTCCCTAGAGAGCACCCCCAATTTGACAGGCTGTTTAAAATCCGCCCCCTGATTACCCACCTCGCTGCCAGGTTTGCAGAAGTTTATACACCTGGGAAGAATATATCTGTTGATGAATCCCTAATGAAATATAAGGGAAGGTTGGGATTCAAACAGTATATACCTTCCAAGCGCTCCAGGTATGGCATCAAGGTGTATAAACTTTGCGATAGCGAGAATGGGTACACTCAGGCCTTCCGGGTATACGAGGGAAAGGATTGCCACCTTGACCCTCCAGGTTGCCCAGAACATCTGGGAACCAGTGCCAAAATTGTTTGGGACCTGATACTCCCCCATATGAACAAAGGGTACCACTTGTATGTAGATAACTTCTACACAAGTGTACCTTTGTTCAAGCTACTGTACTGCTTTGATACGGTAGCATGCGGTACTGTACGCCAGAACCGCATAGGTTTCCCCAAAAATTTGGCACAGACCCGGTTAAAAAGGGGGGAGACCTCAGCTCTGCGCCAAGAGGAGCTCTTGGCTGTTAAGTACAGAGACAAGAAGGATGTGTGTCTGCTCAGCACCATCCATGACGAGAGGACTGTGGAGGTCTCTGTACGTGGCAGAGCTGAGGTCACCAGAAAACCAGCGTGCATCAAGGCCTACAACAAACATATGGGGGGGGTTGATTTGGCAGATCAGCTGCTGCAGCCCTACCTCATCATGCGTAAGACCAAGGCCTGGTACAAAAAGGTTGCTATTTATCTTTTGCAAATTGCAACCCACAATTCTTTTTTGCTTTGCAAAAAAGCAAACCCCGAAATGAGAGTGACCTTTTTGCAATTTCAGCTCCAGGTCATTTCGGGGATATTGTACCACGATGCACCTGGTCCCCGGGCGGTGATGGGGGAAAGTAGGGTTGGGGCTACTCATTTCATTTTTAAAATCCCCCCTACTCCAAAAAAGCAGAACCCGCAGAGAAAGTGTAAAGTGTGCTACACCAGGGGGCAACGAAAGGAGACCTCCTTCTACTGCCCTGATTGCCCTGGACAACCTGCACTCTGTATAGGTACATGCTATAAGCTGTACCACACAGTGGCCAACTTTTAATTTTTTTTTATTTGTGGTTTCTGCTTCAGTGGGTTTTAAATGTTTTTACTTGTACTGCTCCAGACTTTTACATTTTTCTGTTCCAAGGCAGCCTGTCCTATAATTTGTGCTGTACTTCCCAACGTTTCAAATACATACACTTTCATGGCGTAAAAAAACTAAACTGGGGTATGCAAAGGGCCCCAAACTAAAGATAGACCTATTAGAACGGAAATTCTAATTAAATCAAAATGATCAAGTCCATGAATTGTGCCTCAACCTTCCCAAAAATCCTGGCAAAGCTATGCATGGGGGGCATAGGTATACTCAGGGGGCCTTGCAGAAAACAACCTGGAGTGTTTTCTTGCAGTAACGTATAACAGGCTCTCCTAATCCGGGGATTCTATTATTAGGAAGGTAGATAGGGTAATCTGTCGCCAGGACCCCGAATGCCGAACTGTATGTTGTCTCCCGGGTGCTCGGGTTCGGCATGTTGCGGAACGGGTAGGCAGATTATTGGGAGGGGCTGGGCATGATCCAGCGGTCATAGTACACATTGGTACTAATGACAAAGTAAATGGTAGGTGGGGGGTCCTTAAAAATGATTTTAGGGAACTAGGAAAGAAGCTAAAGGAAAGGACCTCCAAGGTAATATTCTCGGAAATATTACCAGTACCACGCGCTACGTCAGGGAGACAGCGGGAGCTTAGGGAGATTAATGCGTGGTTGCGAAGGTGGTGCAAGCAAGAGGGATTTGGGTTCTTGGAGCACTGGGCAGACTTTGCAGTCGGCTACAGACTCTTTGGACGGGATGGGCTGCACCTCAATGATGAGGGGGCTGCAGTATTAGGGGCGAGGATGGCTAGAGGATTAGATGAGCTTTTAAACTAAGCTCTGGGGGGGAGGGTCAAGATCAAAAAGAAGCAATGGTAGCTAGGGTAGATTGGAAGGTGGGTCTAGCTATGGGAGAGGAGGAAAGCAGTGGTGGGGTTAACATAGACCAAAGGGAGGTCCATATAATTAAACCTGCACACATTAAGTGTTTGTCAACTAAACAGGAAATGGGTAGTAATCTCAAATGTCTTTTAGCAAATGCAAGAAGCTTGACAAACAAAATGGGTGAGCTGGAGATACTGGTAAGTGCTGAACAGTATGATTTAATCGGAATCACAGAAACGTGGTGGGATGAGACCCACGACTGGTCAGTTAATTTACAAGGTTACTCACTTTTTAGAAAGGACAGAGTAAATAGAAAAGGGGGAGGGATTTGTCTGTATGTAAATCCTAAATTAAATCCCAGTATTAAAGAAGGTGTACATGATGTAACTGGAACTGATGTGGAGACACTGTGGGTGGAGATTAGCTTAGACGCTAAAAAGAATCGCACATTACTTGTAGGTGTATGCTACAAGCCACCAAATATTAGCATTGATGGAGAAGATCAGCTTTTATTACAAATTGAAAAGGCTGCAAATATGAATGAAGTTCTAATCATGGGAGATTTTAATTACCCAGATATAGATTGGAAGTGTGGCACAACTAGTTCAGCTAGGGGCAGCAAGTTTCTGGACCTGCTTAATAACAAATTTATGGCACAATTAGTAGACACCCCAACTAGAATGGATGCCTGTCTGGATTTGGTAATAACAAACAATGAGGAGCTTATCTCAAACATCCAAATAAGAGAACACTTGGGGAATAGTGACCATAATATGGTCTCATTTGAGATTAATGCAAAAAAGCAAATTGGTAAATACGCCACCAAAACACTTAATTTTAGAAGGGCTAACTTTAATGGACTAAGGGCATCGATTGAACATTTAGACTGGGAACGATTGTTTTCTGGACTAAACACAGAAGACAAGTGGAATGCCTTTAAGCACACATTACAAAAGTACACATCCCAATATATACCTTTGGGAAACAAATGCAAAAGACACAAATCAAAACCAATGTGGCTTACAGGTAACGTGAAACAGGAAGTACAAAACAAGAAAATGGCATTCAAACATTATAAAAACACGGGATCAGCATTATCATTTATAGAGTACAAAGAGGCCAACAAAGCCTGCAAAAAGGCAATTAAAATGGCTAAATTGGAAAATGAGAAAAGGGTTGCCAAGGAGAGTAAAACTAACCCCAAAATGTTTTATAAATATATAAATGGAAAAAAGCTAAAGAGGGAAAATGTTGGGCCCTTGTTATCCCAAATGGGAAATTTGGTAAGTGAGGACAGAGAGAAAGCAGACATTTTAAATACTTTTTTTTCTTCTGTTTATACTAAGGAAGAGCAGATGGACGAGCCCCTGCTACAGGAAGTTATGGGACATTCGCCGCAAACATGGGATTGGCTGACACAGGAAAAAGTGCTTAAGCAATTACACTCTGTTAAGATAGACAAGGCCCCAGGACCAGATGGTATACACCCAAGGGTACTTAGAGAGTTAAGCATAATTCTGGCCAGGCCACTATTCATGATCTTTAGGGATTCATTCAGTTCAGGTACAGTGCCAACAGACTGGCGAAAGGCGGATGTCATTCCAATATTTAAAAAGGGATCAAAATCTCTGCCAGGTAATTATAGGCCAGTGAGCTTGACATCTGTAGTGGGGAAACTATTTGAAGGATTGCTAAAGGTATACACTCAAGAATACATCTTGAACCAGAATATAATTAGTAAAAGTCAACATGGTTTTGTGAAAGACAGGTCTTGTCAAACAAACTTAATAACATTCTATGAAGAAGTCAGTAAAAATATAGATCTAGGCGTGGCAGTTGATGTGATCTATTTGGATTTTGCGAAAGCATTTGATACAGTTCCACACAAAAGGTTACTCTACAAATTGAGAGAAATAGGTTTGGGGGCAAATGTGTGTATGTGGATTGAAAATTGGCTAAAAGATAGAACACAAAGGGTTGTTGTAAATGGAAAATTCTCAAATTGGACAAGGGTATTAAGCGGAGTACCTCAGGGGTCTGTTTTGGGCCCTCTTCTTTTTAATTTGTTTATTAATGATCTGCCACATTGTGCTGAGAGCCATGTCTCCGTGTTTGCGGACGACACTAAATTAGGTAAGGCAATAAAGACTAATCTTGATGTTTTTTCTTTACAGGAAGATTTGGACAGAGTGGGGGACTGGGCAGTAAAGTGGCAAATGAGGTTCAATATAGACAAATGTAAAGTTATGCATTATGGGAAAAATAATAACAAAGCAACATATACGTTAAATGGTTTTTCCCTGGGAAAAACTACTAATGAAAAGGATTTAGGAATAATTATAGACAACAAACTTGGCAACAGTGCCCAATGCCAGTCAGCAGCTGCAAGGGCCAATAAGATATTGGCATGTATAAAACGAGGTATAGATTCACGGGAGGAGGATATCATCTTGCCTCTTTACAAATCAATGGTAAGACCTCACCTTGAATATGCAGTACAGTTCTGGGCACCAGTCCTTAAAAAGGATATTAAGGAACTAGAAAAAGTGCAAAGGAGAGCTACAAAATTAATAAGGGGTTTGGAGGATCTTAGTTATGAAGAGAGACTTAAAAAATTGAATTTATATACGTTAGAAAAAAGGCGTCTCAGAGGGGATATGATAACATTATATAAATATTTGCAGGGCCAATATAAAGAGCTCTCCAGTGACCTGTTCATTAACAGAAAGGTACAAAGAACAAGAGGTCACCCTCAGACTGGAAGAGCAAAGATTTCATAGACAGCAAAGGAAGGGATTCTTTACGGTTAGGACAATAAAGTTATGGAACTCACTGCCAAGAGAGGTAGTGCTAGCAACCACAATAGATGCATTTAAAAATGGTTTGGATGTTTTTTTAGGAAAGCAGAACATACAGGGCTATTAATAATAGAATAAGCATTAATAAAAGAGCTTATTGATCCAAGGAGAAATCTGATTGCCTCTTGGAGTCAAGAAGGAATTTTTTCCCCCAGGAGGCAAAATTCGAAATAGCTTCCTTAGGGGTTTTTTGCCTTCTTTTGGATCAAAAGCTGTAATGATAGGTAGAAGGGTTGAACTTGATGGACTTGTGTCTTTTTTCAACCTAAATTACTATGTAACTATGTAACTAAGTTGCAGTCAAAAAGCAACATGTGTGAAAAAAACCAAGATTAAAAAAATTAGCACCACATGTTCTCAAACCTTTTTGGGCTAAACGCTTCCATCAGAGGCATCAATTCACCCCATATGCAATACATTGGGGTGTCAACTTTTCAAATACATACACTTTCATGGCGTAAAAAACTAAACTGGGGTATGCAAAGGGCCCCAAACTAAAGATAGACCTATTAGAACAGAAATTCTAATTCAATCAAAATGACCAAGTCCATGAATTGTGCCTCAACCTTCCCAAAAATCCTGGAAAACCTATGCATGGGGGGCATAGGTATACTCAGGGGGCCTTGCAGAAAACAACCTGGAGTGTTTTCTTGCAGTAATTTATAACAAGCTCTCCTAAATCACCATCAAAAAGGAATGTGGGTGGAAAATCCAAGATTGAAAAATTGCCACCACACATGTTCTCTCAATCTTTTTGACTAATGGTTTCATCAGAGGCATCAATACACCCCATAAACAATACCTTGGGGTGTCAACTTATGAAATATATACACTTTCATGGCAAAAAAAACCTAAATGGGGTATGCAAAAGTCCACAAGATGAAGATAGGCCTATTCAAACAAATAACTCATATTCAATCTAAAGGACCAAGTCCTTCAATTGTGCCTCAACCTTCCCGAAAATCCTGGCAAACCTATGCATGGGGGGCATAGGTATACTCAGGGGACCTTGCAGAAAACAACCTGGAGTGTTTTCTTGCAGTAACGTATAACATGCTCTCCTAAGTTGCAGTCAAAAAGCAACATGTGTGAAAAAAACCAAGATTAAAAAATTACCACCACACATGTTCTCAAACCTTTTTGGGCTAAACGCTTCCATCAGAGGCATCAATTCCCCCCATATGCAATACCTTGGGGTGTCAACTTTTCAAATACATACACTTTCATGGCGTAAAAAACTAAACTGGGGTATGCAAAGGGCCCCAAACTAAAGATAGACCTATTAGAACAGAAATTCTAATTCAATCAAAATGACCAAGTCCATGAATTGTGCCTCAACCTTCCCAAAAATCCTGGCAAACCTATGCATGGGGGGCATAGGTATACTCAGGGGGTCTTGTAGAAAACAACCTGGAGTGTTTTCTTGCAGTAATTTATAACAGGCTCTCCTAAATCACCATCAAAAAGTAATGTGGGTGGAAAATCCAAGATTGAAAAATTACCACCACACATGTTCTCTCAATTTGTTTGACTAAATGGTTTCATCAGAGGCATCAATACACCCCATATACAATACCTTGTGGTGTCAACTTATAAAATATATACACTTACATGGCAATAATTAGCACAGTGTCTGCTAAAAAGTCCCCAAAAGAAGATGGGTAGAAGAATATGACAAATTAGAAAAATGTCTTCATATGACAAAATCACAAATTTGACATTGCATCCCAACAATCCAAGAAACCTATGCATGGGTGGAGATGTAGCTGAACACATATTGGGGTGTTATTTGACACTGACACATACAAGAATCTGTAAATTCATGTTTGAAGTACAATGTATGTAAAAATACACAAACAATTACTACCCCAAGACTGGTGGTAGAATTAGTGCATGGAAAGTGTTAAAAAACTACCATTTGAAATACCCTGGGGTGTCTAGTTTTCAAAAATAAATGGTTTTGTGGGGTAAAATACACTGGCCAGCTTCAAATATGTCCCAAATGGGACATGGGCGCAGGTTGTCTGCACGTCAAAATTCCAAGTGTGAAATTCAGAATGCGCACCTCCCAATTGTGGCCTTATAGCCCCCAAATAACCTAACAAACCTATGCATGGGTGGTATCCCTGTACTCAGGAGATGTTGCTGAACACATATTGAGGTGTTGTTTGACTGTAACACCTAACAGTATCTGTGAATGTACTCCTAAAGTGCAGTGAATGTGCAAAAAAACACACACAAAATGGTTACCCATAGGCTGGTGGTAGAATTAGTGCATGGAAAGTGTTAAAAAACTACCATTTGAAATACCCTAAGGTGTCTAGTTTTCAAAAATATGTGGTTTTGTGGGGTAAAATACACTGGCCGGCTTCAAATATGTCCCAAATGGGACATGGGCGCAGGTTGTCTGAACGTCAAAATTCCAAGTGTGAAATTCAGAATGCGCACCTCCCAATTGTGGCCTTTTAGCCCCCAAATAACATAACCTACCTATGCATGGGTGGTATCCCTGTACTCAGGAGATGTTGCTGAACACATAATGAGGTGTTTTTTGACAGTGACACCTAACAGGATCTGTGAATGCATGCCTGAAGTACAATGTGTGTGAAAAAAAATTACTTCTCAAAGGTTCAACAAAGGCTGGTGGTAGAATTAGTGTATGGAAAGTGATAAAATACCACCATTTGAAATACCCTAGGGTGTCTAGTTTTCAAAAATATATGGATTTGTGGGGTACAATACACTGGCCGGCTTCAAATATGTCCCAAATGGGACATGGGCCCAGGTTGAAAGCATGTCAAAATTCCAAGTGTGAAATTCAAAATGTGCACCTCCCATATGTGGCCTTTTAGCCCCCAAATAACATAACCTACCTATACATGGGTGGTATCCCTGTACTCAGGAGATGTTGCTGAACACATAATGAGGTGTTGTTTGTTAGTACCCCATCAAATTTTCAGGAAATGTTTACCTGAAACATAATCTGTGTGAAAAATATATTTTTATTTTTTTTTTGCTGCAAAGTTTGGCAATGTTTGGCAAAGGTTTGTGGTAAAAAAATTTTTTAAATTTTCACCATATTTTAATATTTTTTTTATATAAAATTATATGCTACCTTAAAAATATTGGCATCAAAAGAAAGCACATCTTATGCCGATAAAAACAATATATAGTTTGTGTGGGTACACTAAATGAGAAAGAAAGAAATTACATCAAAACACAAACACCTCAGAAATGTTAAAACAGCCCATGTCACCAAGCGTCGGACAAGCCAAAAAAGTCATGTCACTTAGGGGTTAACCATGTATGTATGCAGAGGGGATAGATGCCCGATTCCTGAGACATACCATAACCCCACAATCCCCCATAACCATACCAGCCCATGTTCCCCCCAATAATGGACACGAGACTTGTGATGGTACAACAAGGCCACAGCACTTCTTTATTAAACACATATCAGGCTGTATAAACCACCACCATCCTTTAATACTTATATGTATAAAACAGAATACAGCCTGACAAATTGACTAAGCCCTTGCCAGTAAAACCATTTTCCACTTCCACCCATATATTTATATATGGCCACCTTTTTCCAACCAAATCCAGAATCCAGAAGCTCGCCTCCCCTCCTCGTCCCTTGAGATGCCATAACTCCATCTGGCCCATCTCTCCCACAATGCTTACCACTAGCCGACTCACTTAGCTCAGTGGGCACGTCAACTACAAACAACTTCCATGTTGCTTTTAAGGTTAAGGGGAGGACCCGAGCACCATTCTCCTTGTAATAACTCCAACTCCATTTTCCAAAACATATCCCCTACTGGCAAGGACAGCCAACCCCCGCCTGCTGCGACAAAAGAAAGTTAGTACATAGAAAACACATAAACATAGGGAGGGAGGGTGGGAAATTGCTACCAGGTGCGTTTACAGATTAAAATGGCTGCTGGGGAGAGAGGCTCCAGGGCTTTTAACAACTCCCCCCTTGAAGCCCCTCCCCCAGCCCCCGTCAGTCATCTCTTGCCTCCCCCTCGCCCATACATGTCCTGTACAATTAATTTGCATAATTTCCCAGGGTTCTCTTCCATGTCAGCAGAAAAACAGGTGTCAAGAAATAAATAACGTCTTGTCAAAAATAAAGCAGCACAACTGACCGCTTCATCAGGCAAGTGTAAAGAATTACCCCTGGACCAATCAGGAAAGAGGGCCATGAAATATACCATGCCATGCTGGCAAGTTTGAAAGATGTGTGCTGATTGGCTGCTAACTGTGACTGATATGTTTATAAATATCTTGCCTCATTCTTTTCCTGGTGAGCTCCAGAGCTCCTTGCAAATGTTTCCACCCAACCTTTCTTTCTCATGCCCCCAATTCAGGTCTAGTATCCTGTAGTCTCCATTATTTGTATTCTCTGGTGGACAGGACACCAGCACTCACTCTGGTAGCACTCACACTTGACCTCCCAAGCCTCACACCCCAGCCTCCCACATTGCCAGGGAACAAAGTTGTATTCATTATGGGCATGTATGTATTTATTATGTGCTCATAAGACACAGATGCAGGATATGACCAGAAATTACTGTCCTTTAGTGCTTGAGGAGCTAGGAACTGCCTACAGCTTAAAGGGAATGTTTGACCTAAACTACGTTTAAACCAGGGCTCGACAAACCCCAGGCGCCAGGTCGCCATGGCGACCAGGAAATCAGACCTGGCGCCCGGGTGCTGTTTGTCACAGGGTGCCCTTGCCGGCTGCCATCCGTTTTTCTTTTACTTTCAGCGCAGAGCGAGGGGAGAAAGTCTGTGCAAATCACACAGATGTACACAGATGAACACGCTGTAGTGTCCGAGTGTCACGTGACAACACGGCACTTAGCAGGAACCGAAAGAAGATCGGGCTCCAGCATAAATGTCCCCCTCCCCTGCAATGAGGTAAGAAATCAATTTTTGTTTTTAAAAAAAAAACACAAAAATGGTGTGTATGTAACTGGCTGTGTATGTTTTGTGTGTGTGTGTATGTATGTGTGAATGTAACTAGATGTGTATGTATGAGTGAATGTAACTGGCTGTGTATGTGGTCTGTGTGTATTTGTGAATGTAACTGGCTGTGTATGTGGTCTGTGTGTATTTGTGAATGTAACGGGCTGTGTATGTGGTGTGTGTGAATGCAACGGGCTGTGTATGTGGTGTGTGTGAATGTAACGGGCTGTGTATGTGGTGTGTGTGAATGTAACGGGCTGTGTATGTGGTGTGTGTGAATGTAACTGGTTGTGTATGTGGCCAGGGGCGTACCTAGAGCATTTGGCACCCGGGGGCGGACCCTGAGTGTGGCACCCCCCCACCCCCACCCCCACCCCCATAATAAAAATGCAAGAAAACACCCACAATTTTTTCAATGTTTGAAAATTGTACAATTATAGATACCAGGAATAGTGTGCCAGTCAGATACCAGTAATATTGTGCCAGTCAGATACCAGTAATATTGTGCCAGTCAGATACCAGTAATATTGTGCCACTCAGAGCCCAGTAAGTGTGCCAGTCAGAGCCCAGTAATAGTGTGCCACTCAGAGCCCAGTAATAGTGTGCCAGTCAGAGCCCAGTAATATAGTGCCACTCAGAACCCAGTAATATAGTGCCACTCAGAACCCAGTAATATAGTGCCAGTCAGAGCCCAGTAATAGTGTGCCACTCAGAGCCCAGTAATAGTGTGCCAGTCAGAGCCCAGTAATAGTGTGCCACTCAGAACCCAGTAATGTGCCAGTCAGAGCCCAGTAATAGTGTGCCACTCAAAACCCAGTAATATTGTGCCAGTCAGATACCAGGAATATTGTGCCAGTCAGAGCCAGTATTATTGTGCTAGTCAGAGCCCAGTAATATAGTGCCAGTCAGAGCCCAGTAATAGTGTGCCAGTCAGTGCCCAGTAATAGTGTGCCAGTCAGTGCCCAGTAATAGTGTGCCACTCAGAGCCCAGTAATAGTGTGCCACTCAGAGCCCAGTAATAGTGTGCCAGTCAGATGCCCAGTAATATTGTGCCAGTCAGTGCCCAGGAATATTATGCCAGTCAGATGCCAAGTAATTTTGTGCCAGTCAGTGCCCAGGAATATTATGCCAGTCAGATGCCCAGGAATATTATGCCAGTCATATGCCCAGGAATATTGTGCCAGTCATATGCCCAGGAATATTGTGCCAGTCAGTGCCCAGTAATAGTGTGCCAGTCAGAGCCCAGTAATAGTGTGCCAGTCAGTGCCCAGTAATAGTGTGCCACTCAGTGCCCAGGAATATTGTAACAGTCATATGCCCAGGAATATTGTGCCAGTCAGATGCCCAGTAATATAGTGCCAGCCAGATGCCCAGTAATATTGTGCCAGTCAGATGCCAAGTAATTTTGTGCCAGTCAGTGCCCAGGAATATTATGCCAGTCAGATGCCCAGTAATATTGTGCCAGTCAGATACCAGTAATATTGTGCCAGTCAGATGCCAAGTAATTTTGTGCCAGTCAGTGCCCAGGAATATTATGCCAGTCAGATGCCCAGTAATATTGTGCCAGTCAGTGCCAAGGAATATTATGCCAGTCAGATGCCCAGGAATATTGTGCCAGTCAGATGCCCAGTAATATAGTGCCAGTCAGATGCCCAGTAATATAGTGCCAGTCAGAACCCAGTAATATTGTGCCAGTCAGAAGCCCAGTAATATAGTGCCAGTCAGAACCCAGTAATATTGTGCCAGTCAGAGCCCAGTAATATAGTGCCAGCCAGATGCCCAGTAATATTGTGCCAGCCAGATGCCCAGTAATATAGTGCCAGTCAGAGCCCAGTAATATAGTGCCAGTCAGAACCCAGTAATATTGTGCCAGCCAGATGCCCAGTAATATTGTGCCAGCCAGATGCCCAGTAATATAGTGCCAGTCAGAACCCAGTAATATTGTGCCAGCCAGAGCCCAGTAATATTGTGCCAGCCAGATGCCCAGTAATATTGTGCCAGCCAGATGCCCAGTAATATAGTGCCAGCCAGATGCCCAATAATATAGTGCCAGCCAGATGCCCAGTAATATAGTGCCAGTCAGAACCCAGTAATATTGTGCCAGCCAGATGCCCAGTAATATTGTGCCAGCCAGATGCCCAGTAATATTGTGCCAGTCAGAACCCAGTAATAGTGCCAGTCAGAACCCAGTAATATAGTGCCAGTCAGAACCCAGTAATATAGTGCCAGCCAGATGCCCAGTAATATTGTGCCAGTCAGAAGCCCAGTAATATTGTGCCAGTCAGAAGCCCAGTAATATAGTGACAGTCAGAGCCCAGTAATATAGTGCCAGCCAGATGCCCAGTAATATTGTGCCAGCCAGATGCCCAGTAATATTGTGCCAGCCAGATGCCAAGTAATATAGTGATATAGTGCCAGTCAGATCCCAGTAATATAGTGCCAGTCAGAACCCAGTAATATAGTGCCAGCCAGATGCCCAGTAATATAGTGCCAGTCAGAATCCAGTAATATAGTGCCAGTCAGAACCCAGTAATATTGTGCCAGTCAGAACCCAGTGATATAGTGCCAGCCAGATGCCCAGTAATATTGTGCCAGCCAGAGCCTAGTAATATAGTGCCAGCCAGATGCCCAATAATATTGTGCCACTGCTTCCCCCCCCCCCCCCCCATCACTTACCAAATCGCTGCTTCTCCCGGACGGACGACTCCTCCGTGCAGTCTTCCGTCCTGCACGGAGGAGGGAAACACAGTCGCCGGATGTGACGTATCGTCACATCCGGTCGCTGTGATATTTTTTTTTTTTCCCCCACCCGGCGGCCGCATCAAGACGATGCGGCCGCCTTAAAAAAAAAAAAAAAAAAGGTAAGCAGCGCGGGGGGTGCCGGCAGCACCGGTGGCACCCCCCTAGTCAGTGGCACCCGGTGCGGGCCTGCCCCCCCCTCGGGACGCCACTGTATGTGGCGTGTGTGAATGTAACTGGCTGTGTATGTGGCGTGTGTGAATGTAACTGGCTGTGTATGTGGCGTGTGTGTATGTATGTGTGAATGTACCTGGCTGTGTATGTGGCGTGTGTGTGTATGTATGTGTGAATGTAACTGGCTGTGTATGTGAGGTGGGTGTATGCGACTGTCTCCGTGCGTTTATGATTTTGTGATGTGCCGTTGTCTGGCTCCTAATTTTCTTTTAGCTGGCTCCTAAAACTAAATTAAATTTGTCAAGCCCTGGTTTAAACGATAAATATAGTGGATAATAAATGATTGAAAATTATTGTGTCGGGAAATTGCAAGCAAATGCATAGATTAGGAGAAAAGTGTGTTTTAAATGAAGTCTAATGTTTATGACATCACCTGTGGCTTGATTTGCAAATTACACATTTCCCATTGAAAATTAGTTCATTTGCATATCAAGCCACAGGTGATGTCATAAAAAGGAGACTCCACAGACACATTTAAAATACAATTGACTAATAATTTTCAAATAGATGAATTTCAATCACTTTTATTCTCTATACTCACAGTTAAGACAATATTTAGGTGATACAGTCCTTTTAAGACACAACATGACCTAAGACCTTTGGTCAGTGGGAGATTATAACTGGCTGCAGACTGGTGTCATTAAAGTTCCATTAAGATAAATGTGTAATTAACTAAAGCTCTGGTCATTTCCCTAATCAACATGACAAGGTGCATCATTCATGTGCTGGTATTTTGGGTCTAAACATGATCTGCCTGGTGTGATAAATATTTAGGCTGATGAAAGACACATAAAAGGTGTCCATATCCAAGTAACTATATTTGTTATCCAGCCAGAAAAATCCAGTGACACTATTTATAACTCCAGCTCAACTTATAACCACTGTGGTACCCCTATTTCCTCTAAAGGGTCTTCATTGCTTAGAATTTAGCATGGCTGACAATACAGGTATCATAGCAACAAGATACATAGAAGGACAGGTTTCTCTAGGTTTACAAATAATTGAGAATGTAATAAAAAAAAATAGAGATTTTGAAGCAATAACTTTTGTCTGTAAAATATTGTATTGACTATACAGTATTATAGACAATATTTTTTTGTTTAAACTTTGTTTATTGCTTTTTCATTGAAATATACATGTAAACTGTTTTGGGGGGCGGAGGGCAGTGGGGGAGGGAGGATAGGGAGATAACTAGAGAGGAGTGAAAAAAAAAAAAAGGGGGGTACGGAACAGAGTAAGTAGGGTAGTGGGGGATAACACAATTGGGTAATAACAATTTGCAGCGGTATCATATGATTATACATGACTAATACAGGTTGTTGAGTTGTGAGATAACATAGATAAGAATATACATATACAATGATGCCTATGTAGCAAGGGCTATGCATTCCTGGCTCGTTAAGAATTCTGTCCAGGGGAGCCAGCAACTTCTCTGGTCATTGCTGTGCCCCAGGTTGGTGTGTAGGAGGTCTTCCACAGCTTGGATGTCTGCCACCGCAGCAAGCCAGTCTCGAAACATCGGGCTTCTCGGTTGTTTCCATAAGGTGGGTATCAGGGATTTCGCTGCACTCAGCAATTTTGCCGTGAGGGATGTTTTATATATATGAATGGGGTGTGAGTTGTGGTGTATGAGGTATGTGAGTGGAGAAAAAGGGATTGGTACGTCTGAGTGTTTGTCTATAACTGTTCTGATGCATTGCCAGAAATTTTGGATCAAAGGGCAGGACCACCATATGTGTAGAAATGTACCTCTTTCACTGTTGCATCTCCAGCATCTGTCTGATACCCTAGGGTAAATTTTGTGCAATGTTGTGGGTACGTAGTACCATCTTGTCAGAACTTTGAATGCGTTTTCCTGTATCTTTACCGATGGGGAGCATTTGTGTGTGAAAGTGATGATTTTATGCCATTGTTCGTCAGTGAATATGATATTGAAATCTCTCTCCCAGCTGGAGATATAGTAGGGTTTTTTTGCATCTTGTAAGTCAGCTAGTTGGGCTTGTATGTTTGATATCAATTTTGTGGGCCTAATCTTAGTCATGCATAGTTCTTCTATCTTTGTCAGCGTTACCTTTGTCAGGGGGGAGGATTGGGGTAGACTGTGATTAAAATGGGTCATCTGCGTGTAGAGCCAATTGAGGTCTGCTGGAGGGTCGTCTTGCCTAGATCTATTAGCGTCTTAAGGGATCCGTCATCGTTGAGAAAATGGCCAAGTCTGGGGAACGGTGTGTATTCTGTAAAAAATCTATCGAAGGGTCTTCCTGTCATGCCCGGGGGGAATAGCGTGTTATGTGAGAGAGCCATTAAGGGTGATGGATCGTTCCGGATCCCAGGATTGTTTGCAATCTTTTTCCATATTTTTAGCGTCGGGGCAATGGTCGGGTGGGTGGAGTCCCCTTCCGACATTTGTTTGTTTGGGACCCATGCCGCTATTGGTATGGGAACAGACATTGAATTATGTTCTATAGACACCCATAGCTTTGGGGCCGGGGCGGGTCCACTCCACTATTCTGGCCAGCATTGTCGCTTTGTAATAGAGTTCTATGTCAGGTAGCCCCAGTCCCCCTTCGGTCTTGTGTCTGGTTAGATATTGATATCGGAGTCGAGGGGGTTTGCCTTTCCATATGAACTTCGTGACCATGGTTTTAATTTCTTGAAAAAATAGTTTTGGGAGGGCAATCGGGAGGGTCTGAATAAGGTATAGTATTTTGGGGAGAATAGTCATTTTAACCGTGGCCACTCTCCCAAACCAGGAGATGAACTTTTTATCCCATCTGGCTATGTCTGATTTAAGACTCTGTATTAATCGTGCGAAATTGTGTTTGTACAGCATATGTGTTTGTGGTGTTAACTGAATTCCTAGGTATTGTAGTGTGGGGTGACTCCATCTGAATGGGAAGGACTGCCTAAGGAGCTCCAGTTGTGTGTCAGGAACCGAAACATTCAGTGCCTCTGATTTGGACATATTTATCTTAAAATATGAGAGTGTGCTATATGTCTCAAATTTTTTCAACATGTTGGGGAGGGAAATTTCAGGTTGAGTAAGCGTCAGCAATAAATCATCGGCAAATGCTGCCGCCTTGTGGGTATGGGGGCCGACTTCTAAACCATGTATAGAGGGGTTAGATCGGATTGCGGAGATGAGTGGCTCCAGTATCAGAACAAAAAGTAGTGGTGACAGGGGGCATCCCTGTCTCGCACCATTCGACAGGGTGAGCGCGTCCGAGAGGACTCCGTTTACTCTGATCCGTGCAGATGGAGCATGGTAAAGGGCATTTATACAATTATACATAACATCACCTATGCCTATGTGTCTCAAGACCGCTCTCAGGAAGGGCCAGCTCACCCTGTCGAATGCTTTCTGTGCGTCGGTGGACAACAGCATCAGGGGTGTTGAGTGTATTTTAGCATGGTGAATAAGGTTGATCACTTTAACCGTATTATCCCGGGCTTCCCTGCCAGGGACAAAACCCACTTGGTCTCTATGGATCAGAGAAGGCAGAACTTCACCAAGCCTGGTACTAAGGACTTTTGCCATGAGTTTGACGTCTACATTTAAAAGAGAAATAGGCCGGTAGCTACTGCAATTCTCTGGGTCTTTTCCTGGCTTGGGGATAATAATAATGTGGGCTTCTTGGGATTGGGATGGGAGCACTCCTCCTGTTGCGAGGGTGTTGAATACCTTGAGAAGATGGGGCAGGAGTGTGTCTTTAAAAACCTTGTAATAATTGGTCGTAAGTCCGTCTGGGCCTGGGCTTTTGCCTACGGGAGTATTTTTAAGTGCACTCTGTATTTCTTCTATAGTTATGGGCATGTCCAGTGCGGTTGCTGCTTCCACCGTGAGTGTGTTGTGCATGTGCTGGGTCAGGTATTCCGAAATCCTTTGGTGGTGTGTCATATCGGGCAGGGGTGGTCGGTCTGTGTCAAGGTTGTAAAGATCATGGTAGTATTGCCTAAACACGTTAGCCACATCTGGGGTTGCATGTACCAGATTATTGGTCTTTGTCCGGATTTTGGCTATAAAGGACTTCTCTTGTGTGTGTTTCAGGGCTTTGGCTAAATACTTGCCTGGTTTATTTTGTGTGAGGTGCATCGTGTGTCGTAATTTTCGTAGAGCGTATTGGGTTTTGTGATTACACAGTAGAGCAAGATCAGATCTTGAGGATAGGAGCTGCATGTAAATATGCGGCGTAGGTGATTGTTTATGTTGGGACTCCAGTTCGTGGATTTTCCTCAGATTGTCTATTATGGCCTGTGTTCTCTGTTTTTTGGCATAGGAGCCTATCTGTATAAGTGTGCCCCTTATGACAGCTTTATGTGCCTCCCATGTAACTTGTGGGGTAACGTCTTGTGTGGTGTTCTCGATAAAATAATTGGTCAGTGATGTTTTGATGGTGTCTACATGTGTTTTGTCTTTTAAGAGGGATTCGTTGAGTCTCCAGTTAAAAGAACGTCTGGTCATTGAGGATAGTGCTATCTTCATAGATATCGGAGCATGATCGCTCCAGGTGATATTATGGATACTTGTATCGTGTACTAACGGTAAGTGTCTGTGGGATAGAAAGAAATAGTCAATCCGTGAGTATGTGTTGTGGGGATTTGAGTAAAAAGTATAATCTTTGGTCGAAGGATTATCAATCCTCCATGTGTCAGCTAGTTGGGACAGGTGTAGTTTTCGCTTTACCTTATGTATTTTGTGCTTGTTTATGTGGGTTGTTCCGGTGGAGACATCCAGCTTTGGATCTAAGACCATGTTGAAGTCGCCTCCCAGCACCACCATACCTTCAGCAAACTTGTCTAGTTGGGAGAGAAGAGAACATATAAACATATGCTGGTTCACATTGGGTGCATAAATATTTGCAACAGTTACTACATCGTTTCCTATAGAGCCTTTAAGAAACAGAGCACGGCCTTCACTATCTGACCATGTGTCAATGACTTCAAATGGTAAATTTCTGTTAATAAAGATAGCTACTCCTTTTGTTTTCTTAAAAGGGGAATGGGAATAAAAAACAGTATTATAGGTGTGATCCCAGAATTTTGGTACTTTGTGTCTACAGAAGTGTGTCTCTTGTACTAGTGCTATATCAGCTTTGACAGCACGGATTTCCCCAAACAGCCTCGACCTTTTGGAGGGAATATTGAGCCCTTTGGCATTAACTGAGTATAATCTCAAACAAACATTTTTCTTATCCATTGAGGTAGCTAGTTTTGTCATCAACTAAATATACATATAATTGCGCTGCTAAACATTGAACAATACAAAAACATAGAACTTGGGTTAAGGTAAGGGTGGGGGTGTACCATCTTCCAGATAGGTACTCTCTGTGGATAGGCAGATCCATCTATGGCTGCTATCCACTAGTCTCGGGCTACGTGTGACGGGGTCGAAAACCAGGGGGTCTAGCCGGTCCCCTGGGTTCCCCTTAGTGCAATATACACAGAGCCTGGGGGTAACGTGTCGGAGTCCTGGGGGATTAGTCTCCTCAGCTTATAAACAAATGGTCTAACAAAACAATTTGTGGCGAGCTGGCGCCACCTTCTGACTGTGCAGTAGAAACATCATACACATATATCGAACCTGTGGAATAATATAACTTTGTTATAAAAAAGAGAAAATAGGGAGGGGGGGAGGGTAGAATAGCAGAATAATAGTCCCTGGGAGGGTAGGGTAATGGCTTGAGAAAACTGTTAAGTTCCGTGGGCAGGGAGGGTCTGTGGGCATATACAGTCCAATTGTTGAGATTCACTGTTGTTCTTGGGTCATGATTTATCGTGTGGTGTATGTTGGATGAGGGGGTCCTGCCGTGCCGTGTGTCTTTTCTTGTAGGCATTGCGGTGTATTCGCAGCAGTCTGGCAGGGGTGGTATTTCCCGGTCCCTGACCTGTCCCACTGGTGGTATTCCTGCTCCACGGAATGGTCAGTGGTCCGCTGAAACCGCTCAATCCTGCGGCGGGGGTCTCTGGTTCCATGCCCTTTCCCTACGTTTGCTTTGGGGCCTGGGTCTCCAGGCTGTGCTGGGGTCCAATGCCAGTGGGGTTGTGCCATCCATGTGGTCTTTCCAGGCCTTCAATTCTGGTGGAGTGATTGATAGTGCTTCACAGAATCCCGTCAGGTCATTGGGGTGGCGCAGGGTATGTGTAATGGAATCCTTTCTAACAGTCACTGAGAGGGGGAATCCCCATCGGAATTGCAAATTGTTTGCTTTCAGGAGTGCTGTTAGTGCTTGGAGGAGTTTACGGAGTTGGAGGGTCCCCCATGCGATGTCCGGGAGGATCTGGATCTCTGTGTCTTTGTGTCGGGTCGGTCGGTTTTGGCGGGTTGCCTTCAGAATGCTCTCCTTGATAGAGTAGGAGTGGAGACAGCCGCTGCTGCGAGGCCCCAGACGGGACCAGGAATGAGGTAAGTGTATTTTCCGTCGTTTTCGACGGGCGTCTAGCGCTGTGAGGTGTGGGGGCATCTTCTTGCCACTTTTCCCCATTTTCTGTGCGTTATTGGCGGTTCAGGGTGTTATAGTGAGTCAGGGTGGCGGGAGCTCAGAAGATCAGCGACTTCTCCTCATGGCCGTCCGGACACGCCCCATTACCCACATTGCATACACACTAAATGCTCCATCACCCCCTTACATGCCCCCATCACCCCAATTAATTGGAAGGAGCTAAAGCTTGCTGAACGGTGGGGGAGGGAGCGAAAATGTTTGAAGCACCAGAAGTGTGCTATAACACCCTCTGACAAAGTGCTGCCCTAGGCAAGTGGCTTGTTTGCCTTGTGGAAGATACACTACTGTGGACAATTAAATGCATGTTAAAACTGACACTTTAAATCTAAATATACATTTGTTACAATTTTTTGTTTTTGCAATATTTAAACTTGAAAAATTATCTTTTCCAGGCTTTCTCCTGTTGATTGATCCTTCCTAAAATGACATCAGCAGCTTTTGTAAAAAAAAAAAAAAAAAAAAAAAAGGATGTCCCCAGTTCATCAACATTGCAAGTAAGCAACAGAAGTCTTTCTCAAGGATTCCATGTACAGGGCCACCATCACAAATTTCAGGGCCCCTTACAGAAAAAAAATTCTCTCATCCCTATATCTCACTCCCCTATTTTATTCAGGTCTTTGTAGATCATGCCAATGATTTAAATGCACCCCGGGACATGCCCATCACCCGCATTGCACATGCAAGGCATACCCCATTAATATGCCACAGTCACTTTTTCCATTAGTATACAACAGTTTGCCCATAATATGTCATAGTCAGTATGCCCATTAATATGACACTCTTTGCCAATTAATATGCCACAGCCATTATCCCCATATGCCACTCTTTTCCCATTAATATGCCATAGCCAGTATGCTCATTAATGGGCAACTCTATGCCCACTAATATGCCACAAGTATGCCCATTAAAAAAACACTATGTCAATTAAAATGCCACAGCCAGTATACCCATTAATATATCAGTAATTCCCCATTAATATGGCAGAGAATATGCTTATTAATATTCCACAACCAGTATGCTTATTAATATTCCATTCTTTGTCCATTAATATGACACCACCAGTATGCCCATTAATGACACAGCCAATATGTCCATTAATATGCCACTCTATACCCATTAACATGCCACAATCAGTATACCCATTAATGCCAATCTTTGACCATTAATGCCACATCCAGTATACCCAGTATGCCCATGAATATGCCACAACAAGTATGCTTATTCATATGCCACTCTTTGCCCATTAATGAGACATCCAATATGCTCATTAATATACCATTCTATGCCCATTAATATGAAACAACCAGTATAATTAATAATGCCAATCTTTGCCCATTAATATACCACATTCAGTATGCCCAAATGTCACAGCCAGTATGTCCATTAATATGCCACTCTTTGCCTATTAATATGCCACAGAAAGTATGCCCATTAAATGTCACCGTCAGTATGCCCACTAATATGCCACTCTGCCCATTAATATGCCACACCCAGAATGCCCATTACTGTTCCAGACAATATGCCCATTAATATGCTGCACCCAGTATGCCCATTAACATGCAACAACCTGTAGGCTTATTATGTCATTCTTTGCCCATTTATATGCTACAGCTAATATGCCCATTAATATGCCACTCTGTACCAGTATGCCCATTAATATGCCACAGTCAGTATGCCCTTTATTATGCCACAACCAGTATGCCCATTAATATGTCACAGCCACACGTGCAAATGCAGTGCTCTGTGTGCTGCATGAGAAAAAAAGAGAATATTTGATGACACACTTGACCAAAAAAACAAAAAAAATCGTCACTTTGACACTCAAGCCCAGATGGGGCACAAATCGAAAAAAAGCATATCGCTCAAAACAAGTCCAAAGTCCCGATATTGCGACCCTACTGAACAGGCCGCTGAGGCCCTCGCAGATTACTCCTGCGGCCATGCGCTCTGATCTTACAGAGGGCTCTGGATCTTCCTCGGATGATTTAACGACTACACTGCAGACAGCCCCATCATGCCATTAACCCTCAAATTGACCCTGATGATGCCCCCTCAACGAAAGTGGATCTCAAATAAATGTATCCATGGATTGCAGGGCATCTGGAATACGGACATTGCAGGGGTGAATGCGGAAACTCCACACTACATACCTTGGCGGTATATATGTCTATATTTAAACTCTGCTCTGAGACCAAGTGTTCTGCTTTGCTTCATAATAGCGACCGTCTACCTTAGTGCTTCAGACATAGTGCCTACTTAAGCATGGGTGTAGGAATCCCCACAAATCTGGGGGGGACAGCATTTTTGCTCGCCGGGTATAGCAGCAGTAAAAATAAAGCTTGTCACAGTGTATATTATATCACCAAGTTCCCACCAGCATTACCATGCATCCTTGGTATACAACAGATACATTCACAGCACAACATCTACATCAGGCAGGTGCATTTTATCACTGTTACATGAAATATAGTCAGCGAGCTGTGTGTACACCATAAAACATACATCAGTATGAACCTACCACTTCTACTGGAAGGCTATTCCATGCATCCACTACCCTCTCAGTATAGTAATACTTTAATTGGTCCCTGGCCTTATCTTATATCTAGGATAGCCTTATACCTATCCCATGCATGCTTAAACTCCTTCACTGCATTAACCTCTACCACTTCTACTGGAAGACTATTCCATGCATCCACTACCCTCTCAGTAATGTAATCCTTTCATTAGTCCCTGACCTTATCTTATATCTAGGATAGCCGTATACCTATCCCATGCATGCGTAAACTCCTTCACTGTATTAACCTCTACCACTTCTACTGGAAGACTATTCCATGCATCCACTACCCTCTCAGCAAACAAACATTACATTTCTGACCAGAAAATAAACTGTAAAATATTAAATATTTCCAAAAGCTTAAGGTGGACCCCAAATATATGTATATAACTAGTAAAATTTATACCAGGGCTTGACAACCTTAACTAAGTTTTAGGAGCCAGGAAAAAAATCTAGGAGCCAGACAACAGCACATACACCCAATCACATGCAGTCATATACAGTCAGTCACATAGACACATATACTCATACATACAGCCTGTCACACATATACATACTGTGACATAGAAACACACTCATACATACATACATACATACATACATACATACAGTCTGCCAGGCACACACTCATACATACATACAATCTGTCAGACACACACACACTCATACATACAGTCGTTCACAGACACACTCATACATACATACATACATACATAGAGTCTGTCGCAGACACACACTCATACATACATGCAGTCTGTCAGACACACACACACTCATACATACAGTCTGTAACATAGACACACACACTCATACATGGTCTTTCACATACACTCATACATACAGTCTGTCACAGACACACACACTCATAGTCAGTCATATATACACACAAACTCATCCAGTCAGTCACAGACACACAAACTCATACAGTCAGTCACAGACACACAAACTCACACAGTCAGTCACACACACTCATACAGTCTGTCACACTCCCTCATACAGTCTGTCACACACACACACTCATACATACATACATACATCCATAGTCTGTCACATACACTCATACATACATACATCCATAGTCTGTCACATACACTCATACATACATACAGTCTATCACATTTACTCATACATACACACAGTCTGTCACATACACTTTTTTTTTTAAAAATGTAGATCAATAGCAGGGATCAAAGCTATATCTCATTGCAGGGAAGGTGGGCATTTCCGTTCCAGGTTTGTCTGTGCCTCTTACAATCATTACTTATTAATTACATTATTTTGCCCATTCATTTGTCAGTTTTATTTTGCCCACATTCATTTGCCAGTGTTTTTTTTGCCCAAATTCATTTGTCAGGGTTTTTTTTGCCCACATTCATTTGCCAGGGTTTTTTTTGCCCACATTCATTTGCCAGGGTTTTTTTTTTTTTGCCCACATTCATTTACCAGGGTTTTTTTTTTTTGCCCACATTCATTTACCAGGGTTTTTTTTTTTTGCCCACATTCATTTGCCAGGTTTTTTGTTGCCCACATTCATTTGCCAGGGTTTTTTTTTGCCCTCATTTTTTGATCATCTCATCATTAGTAGAAGTCATTGGCAGATTTAAGAGACATGTTATTATGGCAGCTTCGGAAGTCATTGATTATTGCAGCTCTAAGAGACATTTTTTAAATGCCCCTAAGAGCTGCAATAATCAATCACGTTCCGAAGCTGCCATGATAAAAAGAAAAACGGTACATTATTGGCAGTGACACAGTCACTGTTCCTACCTCGTTCCTCCCAGTGTGGGGCTGTGTGACTTGTGGAGGACGCGCACAAGCCGTGCGCATGATCACATGACGTCGTGCGATGAAGTCATGTGATCAGGTGACCTCCGTGATCGCTGCAGAGCTGATTCTCCCGGGACAGTCCCAGGATCGAAAACGTTGCGGGATTGTCCCGGGTTGGCAAGTATGCTCAGGGCCGTCTTTAATAGTGTTTGGACCCTGGGCAAGAATTTGCTTGGGCCCCCTGGACCCTGCCCCCTCCCCTGCATGCAATCCCGCCATCCATCGCGATGTTAACCCCCCCCCCACACACACATATGCCATAATTGTTGTGCCATTCAGATGCCAGTAATATTGTGCCATTCAGAGCGCAGTATTATTGTGCCAGTCAGAGCCCAGTAATATTGTGCCATTCAGAGCCCAGTAATATTGTACCATTCAGAGCCCAGTAATATTGTGCCAGTCAGATGCCTGTAATAGTGCCATTCAGAGCCCAGTAATATTGTGCCAGTCAGAGCCCAGGAATATTGTGCCAGTCAGAGCCCAGGAATATTGTGCCAGTCAGATACCAAGAATATTGTGCCAGTCAGATACCAAGAATATTGTGCCAGTCAGAGCCCAGGAATATTGTGCCAGTCAGATGCCTGTAATATTGTGCCAGTCAGATGCCTGTAATATTGTGCCAGTCAGAGCCCAGTAATATTGTGCCAGCCAGATGCCCAGTAATATTGTGCCAGCCAGATGCCCAGTAATATTGTGCCAGCCAGATGCCCAGTAATATAGTGCCAGCCAGATGCCTGTAATATTATGACAGTCAGAGTACAGTAATTCAGTGCCAGCCAGAACCCAGTAATATAGTGCCAGCCAGATGCCCAGTAATTTTGTGCCAGCCAGATGCCCAGTAATATAGTGCCAGCCAGAACCCAGTAATATTGTGCCAGCCAGATGCCCAGTAATTTTGTGCCAGCCAGATGCCCAGTAATATAGTGCCAGCCAGAACCCAGTAATATAGTGCCAGCCAGAACCCAGTAATATAGTGCCAGTCAGAACCCAGTAATATAGTGCCAGCCAGAACCCAGTAATATAGTGCCAGCCAGAACCCAGTAATATAGTACCAGCCAGAGCCCAGTAATATAGTGCCAGCCAGAACCCAGTAATATAGTGCCAGCCAGAGCCCAGTAATATAGTGCCAGTCAGAACCCAGTAATATAGTGCCAGCCAGAACCCAGTAATATAGTGCCAGTCAGAACCCAGTAATATAGTGCCAGCCAGAACCCAGTAATATAGTGCCAGCCAGAACCCAGTAATATAGTGCCAGTCAGAACCCAGTTATATAGTGCCAGCCAGAACCCAGTAATATAGTGCCAGTCAGAACCCAGTAATATAGTGCCAGTCAGAACCCAGTAATATAGTGCCAGCCAGAACCCAGTAATATAGTGCCAGCCAGAACCCAGTAATATAGTGCCAGCCAGAACCCAGTAACATAGTGCCAGCCAGAACCCAGTAATATAGTGCCAGTTAAACCCCCCCCCCCCCCCTCTTCCCTAGTACTTACATGAATCTGCTCCGTGTCCCCCGCCGGATGTCTCCTCCGTGCAGTCTTCCCTCTTGCACGGAGGAGGGAAACAGTCACCGGATGTGACGCGACGTCACATCCGGCGTCAGTTTTTTTTTCCGGCCGTCGCATCCATCGGATGCGGCTTGCCGGAAAAAGTGTTCACAAGCGCAATGCGCTGTGAACACGGCAAGCAGGGGCTGGGGGCCCCGTTTGCTGGGGGGGATTTCACCCTACTTGTCCCCCCCACATTTTTTCCTGGGGGGGATCCGTCCCCCCCCATCCCCCCCGCTTCCTACGCCCATGTACTTAAGGTGGATTACTCCACTTTTTTCATTGTGTTAAAATAAGTTTTCTAACTCCATCCGAATAATGTCATGTTGCCGTCTCACAAGCTATCTGAGCCTTTCGGAATTCGTACTGGAGCATATACCAAGACCCACATCTCATTGGACCTCTCTGACAAACAAGTATTTTATAAGTAATTTTTGTATTATGTATTGTCATGTACTGTCAATCTGCATGCTACCAAGAAGGTGCAAGGGATCAATCGTTTGCCAAAATTATTTATTTTTCTTAATAGATATATTTTTAATTTATGTATTTCAAAATACAATATCAATAGATGTTAATCATAATTCACATGTATGACTTATAACAGAGGTGAATAAAATAAAACATGAATTATGCAGCTCTGTAGCTGTATCAACATGCATGTAGTATAATTTAATATGCAGTTACGTTTCTGACCACAAAAATGGCCATGCATTTTATTTAGACACAACCCCACCTACATTGATAAAGATTAGTAGTTACAATTCTTAATGATAGAACAACATAATTACCTACAAATTACCAGCATATACTCTGCTTAGGTAAGGTAATATTACTAAATCATATTACTACTCAAGGTGGATATTTCTTAATCTGCCATGTAAATGACAACATAAATCCTTCCAATGCTGTTTAGCAGTCCCATAATAAAACATGTCACACACACACACACACACATAACATGCGTGACATTATTTATTACAGGACTGCTAAGCAGCATAGGAAGGATTTATGTTTATATCAGGACTTGACAAATTTTATTTAGTTTTAGGAGCCAGCAAAAAAATGTAGGAGCCAGACAATGGCACATCACGAAAGCATACATACACAGAGACATTCATATGCATGCACCTCACATACAGAATCACATAAATATACAGAAAGTCACATGCACACACCTCACAGACATCCAGTCATTATGCATATATAGCATAAATCACTTCTACATCCACCTTTGTGTATTTAAGCTATATATTGTTGGTTTTCATTACAGGACTACTAAACAGCATAGGAATGATATATGTTCAATACGTATATAACTTATGTAACATAAATCATTCCTATGCTGTTTAGGAGTCCTGTAATAAGGAACCTCATATAGCTAAAATACACAAAGGAGGATGTAAATAAGTGACCTCAACCCTCCCTTCTCTCAAACTGCACCATACCCAGAGCTTACCTGAGTGGGAATAGACCTGCTCTGCATCTTCCACAAGGTGACAGCCTGCAAGGATTTCTTCAGAGCTGCTTCACTGTCCCACATGGAGCTTCCCTCACATCCCTGCAGTCACACACAGTGACCATGCTGTGTAAAAGCCCTGCACTGATTGGCTGACACATCACTCAGCATCCTATCAGTGCAGGGCTTTCACACACAGTGATGATGCTGTGTAAAAGCCCTGCACTGATTGGCTGACACATCACTCAGCATCCTACCAGTGTAGGGCATTCACACACTGTCTGTGTGATGTCAGGGGGCGGAGCTATCACAGAGCTGCAGAGACTCGGGGCTTTGCTCAGCAAATTCGTGGCTTCAGCCCCCTTAGCCCACCCCTAGCGACGCCTCTGCTCCTGGGACTTAACTCAATACTATGTGTATGGAGATGTCTATTGTGATAGTGAACATGTGCTATTAAAAGCCTCCTATTCCTGAGTTCTCCCCAGAAGGAGAGAGACTCAGCCCGTTTCTAAAACATTCCCATCTCTCACCACACTAGTGGCAGCTCTCCGCAGGTGTTTTCGGGTATCTCCCTAGGTCCTCCCTCTACACCTCCAATATCAACTTATCAACCAAACCTTACCTCAGATTCACACCCTGTTTCTGTAACTTCTAGCCAATTGAATGGATGGGTGTGTTTAATTTAAATGAGATGATGTCATGATTTATAGTTATACCTGGATTGTAAGTTAATGTGAGAAAATATATATGTTGAAATATAGAAGTGTTAATACACTTTCAAATTGGAGTAAATATTCTTATCAATATTCTTATCATTTCAAATTAGATAAAAACTTATAATAAATTGTATATCACACTAATAAAACAATAAAAACAATATTCTAATTAATATGTAGGATTAATTATACTTCACATATTTATGAGTGAAGGTGTGATATAATTATATATTTTAATGGGCGATTTGAATCAACTGGGTGTATTTATAAAAACCCTTATTAGATTCTTCAAATTTAAAATCCAAATAATCTCACAGTCTGTGTTTTCAGTTTCTGTCAGTTTGGGTGGGCTAGCAAGCTGAAGAGAAACCCCCCTTCACCTCTTGTATGTATATAGACACAGCTGGGTCTGCATGAATACAATGAGATGTGGCTTTATAGTCATAAACCTTCCACTAACACATGCCACCTTATCTGTTCCGGTGATACTATGAACTTACCAGTAAAATATTTGGTTTCAGATAACAGAGTTGGGGAAAGAGTTTCTTTTATCCTCAGGGACACAGAATAAGATTTGAACACACAGAAGGATGTCCAAAAACTGACACAAAATGGAGGCTGCTGGCATCCATCTTGTTATCCTTGGCTTCTGCTTTATTCATATGTACCAGTCGCGAGATTACTGTTCAATACCTCTGACAGTGCAGAGGAATGAAATAAATGCAAGAAATGCATTTTCACCAATAATGTTTTAAATTAAAAATGAGAATGGGGGGGCAGGGTGCCAAACAAAAGTTCCGCCCTGGGTGCCAAATACTGTGATGCTGCAAAACTTGCACAAGCATGGAGGCTTCCTGTGTGTGCAATCAACACTGACATCAAAGATTCACATGGAGAAGACCCACTCACTTCGATGAGAGCCCAAGGAAAAAAAATATAGATACTGCACAAACAGATTTTATAAAAGAGTGTATAGTGTTTAAAAGTATTTGACAATATTACACTCACATTGTTTTTGTAGTTGTATAAAAACAATGCTCCAAAAACAATTACAGTTAATTACCAACAATCAATATTTAAGCCACAAATATCATGACAATGATGATATTGCTTGCTGTTTTGTTCCTACATGAGGTGGGCTTACGCAAACAAAACTAATTAATTAGCTTTTTTTTTCTTTTTTACTAATGCCACATGTTGCATCCACTGAGATTTACAGCCACTGCTGTTTTCCGATCTAATTAATTATAGAGTTTTTCCATTGTACCATTCCCTGTTATTCTCACATCCATTCACTGTGCATACAAATATTTGAAAGCATCTGCAGGAAATTAGCTGGAGTGCTAATTATTTATTAATGATCCCAAAATTAGTGGGGTATAAAATGAAGCGAGATGAGGCAAAACATTTTATAGGTCTGGTGAATGATTGCGGCAGTGTTAATGTGACACAGTCAATTAAAAGCATTAAGTGAAGGAGTACTTTTGCTTTTTATTTATTGCGTTTTGTGCTGTTGAATGTTTTAAAGTAGTGAAGCAGTGGACAATAAATCGCAGGACTGTAGTGGCTAACCTTTGGCACATTGGCTGTCCTCGATTATGACAGGGTGCTGCTCTTTAGTCCCTGTACGGTGAGTCCATTAACAATGAGCAACCTATTTAGTAATCCAGAGTAGAGTCAAAAATAAATACAGAATGCAAAAACAAGTCAACCTTCAATCCGGTGTACATTATGGGACCAGCTACTGAAACATTTCCGAATTATGTGGAGAAAGATCTGGTCCAGCTACATCCTTTTTACAAACACGTAGATTCAGGAGGCATAACTTAAAGGGACAAACACATATATACATCATAAGCCACTATTTTTTTTTTTTTATATATGCTTGAATTCATTGCATATAAAAGGAAAAAATAAAATGAGGGGTTTATCTCCTGGCTCCATTTTGTGAATAATTCCCATGATGCAACATCATCCAGAATCTTCCAGCCAGTCTCAATTTACAACTGTTGCCAAAGCCTGCATGATGATGTCATGCAATACTCCCCTGCTATCTTACTGGCTCCTGTTTATCATAGTGGGCCTAGGTGGCTTTGTACAACTTTTTTTTTTATCCTCCTTCCAACACAAAGAGAGGGGATTAACCCCTTCATGCCGGATGGTCTTTTTGTTCCTGGCCGCCTATCACTTCCACATCGGCTACATTATCTCACTCAAAGTGCCCTCGCCTGACAGTGGGACCATGCTGCAAGTCTCTGGGGGGGGCACAATGAGCCGTTTAATGCAGGACGTTCTGCGCCGTCCTACAAGCATGAAGGGGTAAACCTGATCAAACAGGATCATAACTCCGCCCCCTTGTGATGTAATAGTTACCTTACCCCTCCCATTCAATGCAAGTTTATGATCAGAATTCTAACTTAGACTGCATTCTGTCCCCCCAGCCCCAAAATGAGAAATTTGTGCTCTAGGTGCATCAATCTGTCACTAAGGGGTGGTACCCAAATACACGATATTCCACAAAATGGCAGCACCCAGCCCCACTTGTTTAGTTACATATTTTATTAAATACAGTGACATAACAAGAATAAAAGACCTCTATGAAATCATCAATGTAAAAAAAATATATATATATATATTTTTTGGTGGGAGTGTCTCTATAAGAGCCAGTTAATTTTACTCTCATTCTCACACTTTACCTCATCATACCAAATGAGTTTGCATTGATGCCCTTAAACATTATTTGTAATATTCAAGACATGTACATGATATATACATAGTGCTACAAGAATTTAAAGATCAATATAAAAATGGGTTTACCGTTTGCTTATATTATCCAGATTTTTGGTTTGCATGCCAGTGCTCGTTATTAAGATTAGTAAAATGATTTAGCTGGCAGGCAGGGTGGCGGAGATACAGTATACAGTCAGCACTGAGAAAAGAGGAAGGAAAACAGAGAGAGCTCTGCCAACCGTGAGAAGAAAAAAAAAACTTTGGTCAGGCTAAACATGGATATTGAGCCCATAAAAATGACAAGAGGGGTGTTACGGATCAGAGTGAACATTGAATCATGTGTTAGGCCCAATAACATGAGTTAAAAGGACTCTGTCCCCACGGAATGGGATTGTTCAAAGCGACTGTTTTATCACAGACATTTTAGCAGCTGACAGTTTAGCATGGCCGATTTGTAGCTGCGCACAGAACTTAAAGGAACACTAAACCTTATATTTCACTTGTGCTTCTAATATAGAAGCACAAACTATGGGTGATAAAGTTGCTGAAAATGTTCCGATAAAGTTCCACCAATAGCCACACCTTCAACCACTCCCACAAAATGAAAAAAAAAGTGTCCCTCTTTGGACATATGAAATGTTGGAAGGTATGAGTTGCCCCTAATCCCATGCCACAGCACTAGGAGATTCCAAATTCCTTGGCAGAGCAGCAAACTCCACTCAAACGGAATTAAACCTTGTAGAAACTGGTTGCGGTTTACAAGCGCCCTTTTCCCTTTATAGATTTGTTTCGGCTGAGACATATACTCAGCCGAAACAACGGACAAAAAGGCACAGACCCTGTAGGTCCCTGCCCAAAAATCGTAAGACCTCCCGTTGTCACGGGTGCGCCAGAACGCAATTTAGCAAAATGTAGCCGGTGCTCACTTTGAGCGCCGGCTACATTTTCCCTGTCAGTCTGAGGCCACTCAAAGTAGCCTAATCTGACAAGTGAGATCCCGTTGTAAGTCCCTGCAGTGGGAACCGAGCACAGCTCATATTATAGCCACGATGAGCTGTTAAACACAGAACATTCTATGCAGTCATAGTGACTCCCCTTGGATCGCCTGTATGTGGAGCACAATCTGTGTAACATTGTATAACACCCAACCGAAGTCGGGAGTTTGTGCCCACCTGCCAGTCCTCAACTTCTGGGTTACTTTAGTGCTCTTTCTGCTAGTGCTACCCATTTGATAAAGACAAATGCAGCCTAATACTGAAAAATCCAAACCATAATGGCAAAGTCACAAATGTAGGTGCAAAAATTATAAAAATTAATCATATGTATAACAGCAGTTGCAATTTTTCTTACTTATCAACACTTGTGCATGTGTATAAATCCCCCAATATAACTATTTTTACTAGATATTTAATTTTTCTTATTACTATCACACAAATGTGTATTTTTAAAGAAGAGAAAAAAAGCACAAAGGGCAGAGAGTTTCTATAACTATTTCACACATGACAAGATTAAGGAGCGGCAGCAATAAAACACAGGTCACAAATATTTTTTTTTTATTATTATTTTTATTATTTTGACATAACGGCATTGAGCAAACCTACTTCCTTTTTTTTTGTTTCAACTACACAATAAAGTAGTTCTGTGTTTTGAAATTTTACTGTTTAGCATCGAATAGAACAATTATGTCCAGAGTGCTAGTGGTTTATACCTTTCCCACCATTTTAATTTGGTTTAAGTTTAGGTAGAGGAGAATAACTGAATTGACATATTGTTTATTAATACTACACACAGAATGTTATATGGTATTTTTTTTTATTGTACCCTCAAAAGTGTTAACATCTCGGCTCTGATTCGTCTTCTCAAGTATTAATTCTCTGTTCACAATTTCCAATGCAGATAAAATATTCAGTAAGGAACAGATACTGTTATGGAGTATGTTAAAAAACAACTGTTTAATTAAAGGTTAACTTCAGTCGTCGTTCGGGATGCATTACATAGAGTTATTAAAATATTGCTCTGGACCTCAGAGAAAGTGGACTGGTTATATTATTTTGAACTTTTTACTTATAGGGGGTCATATATAAAAACTCCTTCACTGAAAAGTGTTGGGAGAGGTATAAAAAGACGTAATCACGGTTTGTTATCCGCTGATCGCGGCTTTTTTATAAATCCCGACATTTTGCAGTGCGAGAGAGGGACCGCACAGAGTTTAGCGAAGGTGCTTTTTTGGCAGAAATATTTATTGGGGGTCTGCTTTATACATAGGCGCACACGCCTATAGCACCATTATTTGCCACTATCTGTGCTTCTGCCATATTTATATATGATCGTAAACAAAATAGAGTACACTGCGCCTTTAACTGTGAAGGGAGTAGCAGCACAAAAACACAACCAGTGCTTCACTCCTGATACGTAAAATACACAAAAACACACAAAACAAATAAGTGAAATCGTGCGCTTCCCACAACACTACACACTGTTATTTACCCTTATAGGAGGCAATATTCTCTGTATATAATGGAAGGGGAAGAAGAACAAACACAAAATAAAATAATATAGTGTAGTATATTAAGACTAATAAGTGGACCAAAAGACATTTAGTATATGAGGGTTCCACCCAAATCTTCCTGAGCAGTGCCCTGCTCAGTGTCATGGGTATTCGGGAGCCCCTCTTGAATTCACAGGTGAAATCAGATGATCAGAGACAAGGGGAGCACAAGGGGAGGGAGGCAAAGAGAAACAAGGGGAGGGAGGGGGGAAGAGACAGAGACAAGGGGAGAGTCAAAGGGAGGGGGAGAGAGAGACAACACTAAGGCCAGGGGAGAGAGACAAAGCTGGGGGCAAGGGAAAGAGAGAGGCATCATTGGCACACAAAAGGAAATAAAAACAAGAAATGCATTTTTTATTAAAAAAAAACAATTTACATGTGAATATATACAAGTTGAACTTTTTTCCTATAGGGTAGTCTTATATTCAGGCTTTTAGTTTTTTTCCGGTATATTTTGTACAAGGGTCATGCTTCTTTCACTCAAGGATATTCCTTGGTTAATTTAAAGTATTTTAAGAGCTATATTATGTTACCTAATGGTATACAGTGATGAATGCATGTTGTGATTTGTGTATAATGTGGTAAAAGCTTTTATTTACATGACTAAACAGAAATAGTTTAGTAGCTGACCTGTGCTTGCTTACAGTCTAATAACTGGCCTGAACTAAATTGAGGCCTTGACTCTGTGACCCTGCTGTATTTAATGGACAGGTCAATGAATGAACTATAGAAACGTATAAAAGATATACCACAGGAAAGTAGGGATTTTAACCCCTTCATGACGCAAGCCCCAAAATGTCACAAATTGTTCCTGGCCACCGATCACAAGGTGATCGGTGGCCAGGAACACTCTGGCAGAGACCCGATCAGGGTCTTAATAGACCCTGTGGGTCCCTGCCAAAAGATCGCGAGACCTTCGGACGTCACGTGTGACGTCACGGAGGCGTGCCCGAACCCGGAAGTTCGGGCACGGCGCGATTTCGAGAAATGTAGCCGGTGCTCACTTTGAGCACCGGCTACATTTTCCCTGTCGGACTGAGGCCACTCAAAGTGGCCTCAGATGACAGGTGGGATACTTCTGCAAGTGCCTGCAGCGGGATCCGAAAACAGCTCATCGCGGGGAGCCACGATGAGCTGTTTAACAAAGGACGTTCTATGCCGTCCTAACGACTTTAAGGCACTTAAAGTCAGGACGGCATAGAACGTCCTAACGTCACAAAGGGGTTAAAGCCCCCATGCAGCCTATCATACATATTCTCTATAAGCTCCTTTCCTAAACTCTAAAATATGGTTTAATCTATACATTGCACTTAGGAATTGTAATCCGTTTTACACTTTCAAGCGATAATGCAATTGTGATAATGACATACAATGCCTTCCCTTAGATTAAATGAAGAATACAGGGTGTAAAGAAGCAACTGTAAAATGATAACAAGGTAATAACAGCCGGATTACCTGATCACAGAGGACAGTATGTAATTGGCTAGTTACTTAGTGTCTCTTTTTTTTTTTTTTTACAGTCTATCCGGAAACAGTTTGCAATGTATTCAAAGCACTATACCTACCCTTCCTGCTACAGAAAACAGCTTCCCTTAACAGTGGACAGTTAAAGCACCCAGGAGCGTCGCAAAGCAATCTCTGCAGTAATGGATTCCGCTCTTTATTTGTTGCCTTTGCTCATATTTTGCCCTGTGTTATGTCAGTTGCCAGGTATTGAACCAGAAGCATGTCTTGAGGTAAGTTTGTTTTACTTACCCCCCCTCCCCCTCCTCTAAAATATTTTATTTAATATAACATATCAAAAAAAAAAATCTGCAGAAAACAGGATTCTTATTGCAATTTAGAATTTTTTTTATATATATATATATTACATAAAACTACGCATCAATTCATCCAAAGATTTTCTGGTATCAGAAAAGTTTCCACAGAAAACCTCTTAGAATTGCAAATAAGTGCAGCAGATAAAGGAATTGCAAAGATTGAATATGGAAACATCTAAGTGACTGTATACTACAAAGGAAGGAAATATACACATCAGTATATTAGGGATTGTCCAGATAATAATATGGCATGAAAGAGGTTGAGTCAAATTCTTTATATATATATATATATATACACAGCCATTACAGAAATAAGGTAAGGTTTACTGTTCTTTTAACCCTGTCGCAATGGTAGTAAGGTCTATGCCATCCTAAATTACAGCACTCAAATGCTGGTTTAACAGTTCATCGCCTCCCACCTGTCAGAGGAGGACACTCAAAATGTCACTGTTTTTTTTAGTTCAAAAATGCAAACTTTAACATGCTTTTTTTTGTTTAAGTTTGTCGTACTTGATCCTTTAGACGACCATGAGGGTATAAGATGTACTCCGGTATCTTGCCTTGCTTAATAAGTCAACTATAAAGTAACAGTGCCTGAAGAAATGAAGATTGGATATCTATAAAATGTAAAATAAAATACTATTAATTAGCATTCCACAGGATTCTGGTGTTATGGGACAAACACAGCCCGACGCGTTTTGTCTTAGGGGCTTCATCAGAGGGTAACAATATAATATATCTGGTCCGAAATATAAAGTAGAAAAAGGAAAATTGTAGAATAGTATAGAGCATACTAATAATTGCTTTACAAGTTACTTATCACATAAATATGTGATAAATAGCATTAAGAGTGGAAGTTAGCCACTTAATACATCTTATTACACGGGTGAGAAACATAACATAGCTGGGGGGAAATCTCCTGCCAATTGCAGTGACTCTAATTTGTAGATAGAAGTCACTATTAAACCAAAAAGTAGTTATTTGACTAAAAACTTTTGGTTGAATAGTGACATATAACTACACACTATCTACCTAATTATAATAAAAACATACAGTAGGCAGAATATATAAAAATACTGTGATAAACATTTATACAGAGTAATATAAAGTGATAATCCAGATGGAAGAAACCTGACGCGTTTCGCTTAAAGAAGCTTCCTCAGCACTAACCAAGTATAAATAGAACAATTTATTTTTTATTTCATTTCCATAGTTTTCATAAGAAACATTTCAAGGAATTGTGATACTGTATCTGAGCATTATAAACAAGTTTTTTGGTAATTTCTACCAAAAAAAACAACTTACATGTCTGCAATAAAAGCAAGCCCAATGGATGGCATTCAATCAAGTAATGGAAAGATTGGATATCTGTGAATAAAGTAGGTCATTAATTGTGTATATTTTAGAGAAAAACTTTGATTTTAAATATGATACCCTCTTTAGTATATCGTGGATCTTGTATCTATTAAGTTGGAAAATAGAGATGTTTTCTGTTATGCACACTGCAAGGAGATTTATGAAGCAATTGCTGTTGAAGGAAAAAAAAGGGAGTTTACTATAGATTAATTGTAAATCAATTAAAGTCTCTCTGTACATCAGTGTTTTAAATGGTCATATACCAATTAAAGGGACAGGATTGTGTAGTCTTTATGCACCAGTATTCTGTTGGACCAGTATCTATTCACTACATTAGCTCCTATGAAGTGCTAATGTACGAGCTAATGTAGTGAATAGATAGTGTTATAATTGTGAGTTAGTTGGGGATGTCCTCATTTAAAATACACAGTTTAAAAATAAATTCTGAAGTTGACGACAATTTGTATAAATATTTTCACTTCTGCAAATCCTTTCACATCCTCCGTGCACTTATTGAACACAGAGCAATGCATCATCTAGCACAGGGATGCAGATTTTTATGGTTTCCAAGAACACTGAGCTTTACTACATTCCAAATATTTACTTCCAACTTATGTCAAATGTGTCCAATTATTTGGCCTAAAATCAATCTTCTAGAAAGCCAGAGTCCGAGAGATGCACATTTTAGATTCTACGCTGTTCAATACTGTTACAGAAAGTCCCCACATCTTTAGAATGTGCTACGCAAAGGGACTGTCTGGTGCCCACAAAGCATCTTTCAAATGTTAATGCATATTAATGTACTTTCGGGGTACTTTAAAATGCATGCTTAACATTTTGCATTGCTTAAAATATAAAATACTTATAGCTAGATGAAATTGTGAAATTACAATAGTTTGCAAGACACCAGGACTGCCCACACTAGCTGAGCAAAAATGTATTTCCTTTTTTTTTTTGCTGCAGGAATCAATAAGAATAATTTTATTCAAATGAGTGGAATTTCCGGTCTCTCTAGTGATGTCCTCAGACAATGTGTTGCACTGTTAAGAGATCCTACTGTGTACAAGCACTATTACAGTCCACACAATGTATTATACAGGGAGTGCAGAATTATTAGGCAAATTAGTATTTTGACCACATCATCCTCTTTATGCATGTTGTCTTTCTCCAAGCTGTATAGGCTCGAAAGCCTACTACCAATTAAGCATATTAGGTGATGTGCATCTCTGTAATGAGAAGGGGTGTGGTCTAATGACATCAACACCCTATATCAGGTGTGCATAATTATTAGGCAACTTCCTTTCCTTTGGAAAAATGGGTCAAAAGAAGGACTTGACAGGCTCAGAAAAGTCAAAAATAGTGAGATATCTTGCAGAGGGATGCAGCACTCTTAAAATTGCAAAGCTTCTGAAGCGTGATCATCGAACAATCAAGCGTTTCATTCAAAATAGTCAACAGGGTCGCAAGAAGCGTGTGGAAAAACCAAGGCGCAAAATAACTGCCCATGAACTGAGAAAAGTCAAGCGTGCAGCTGCCACGATGCCACTTGCCACCAGTTTGGCAATATTTCAGAGCTGCAACATCACTGGAGTGCCCAAAAGCACAAGGTGTGCAATACTCAGAGACATGGCCAAGGTAAGAAAGGCTGAAAGACGACCACCACTGAACAAGACACACAAGCTGAAACGTCAAGACTGGGCCAAGAAATATCTCAAGACTGATTTTTCTAAGGTTTTATGGACTAATGAAATGAGAGTGAGTCTTGATGGGCCAGATGGATGGGCCGTGGCTGGATTGGTAAAGGGCAGAGAGCTCCAGTCCGACTCAGACGCCAGCAAGGTGGAGGTGGAGTACTGGTTTGGGCTGGTATCATCAAAGATGAGCTTGTGGGGCCTTTTCGGGTTGAGGATGGAGTCAGGGCTGTCTTTAACGCGGGGCAAACGGGGCAGCTGCCCTGGGCCCATTTACTCCTGGGGGGCCCCAAGGCAGCTGTCCCATGGGCCCCCAGCCCCTGCTGCCGCGTTCACAGCGCATTGCGGAAAAAGAAAAAAAAACTGACGCCGGATGTGACGTCGCGTCACATCCGGTGTCTGTTTCCCTCCTCCGTGCAAGAGGGAAGACTGCACGGAGGAGACATCCGGCGGGGGACACGGAGCAGCTTCATGTAAGTACTGGGGGGGGGGGGGGGGGCTGGCTGGCACAATATTCCTGGTATCTGACTGGCACTATATTATTGGGCATCTGATTGGCACAATATTACTGGGCATCTGATTGGCACTATATTACTGGGTATCTGATTGGCACTATATTACTTGGCATCTGACTGGCACTATATTACTGGGCATCTGATTGGCACTATATTACTGGGTATCTGACTGGCACTATTTTACTTGGCATCTTATTGGCACTATATTACTGGGCATCTGATTGGCACTATATTACTGGGCATCTGACTGGCACTATATTACTGGGCATCTGACTGGCACAATAATACTGGGCATCTGACTGGCACTATATTACTGGGCATCTGGCTGGCACAATAATACTGGGCATCTGGCTGGCATAATATTACAGGCATCTGGCTGGCACTATATTACTGGGCATCTGGCTGGCACAATATTAAAGGCATCTGGCTGGCACTATATTACTGGGCATCTGGCTGGTACAATATTACTGGGCATCTTCCTGGCATAATATTACAGGCATCTGGCTGGCACTATATTACTGGGCTCTGACTGGCATAATATTACAGGCATCTGGCTGGCACAATATTAAAGGCATCTGGCTGGCACTATATTACTGGGCATCTGGCTGGCACTATATTACTGGGCATCTGGCTGGCACAATATTACTGGGCTCTGGCTGGCACAATATTACTGGGCTCTGACTGGCACAATAATACTGGGCTCTGACAGGCACAATATTCCTGGGCTCTGACAGGCACAATATTCCTGGTATCTGACTGCCACAATATTATTGGTATCTGACTGGCACAATATTACTGGTATCTGACTGGCACATTATTACTGGGCTCTGACTGGCACAATATTGTAGGCATCTGACTGGCACAATATTACTGGGCTCTGACTGGCACAATATTACTGGCATCCGAAAGTTACAATATTACTGGCATCCGAAAGTTACAATATTACTGGCATCTGAATGGCACAACAATTATGGCATATGTGTGTGTGTGTGTGTGGGGGGGGGGGGGGGGGGTAACATTGCGATGGATGGCGGGATTGCATGCAGGGGAGGGGGCAGGGTCCAGGGGGCCCAAGCAAATGCTTGCCCAGGGTCCAATCACTATTAAAGACGGCCCTGGATGGAGTCAATCTCAACTCCCAGTCCTACTGCCAGTTCCTGGAAGACACCTTCTTCAAGCAGTGGTACAGGAAGAAGTCTGCATCCTTCAAGAAAAACATGATTTTCATGCAGGACAATGCTCCATCACACGCGTCCAAGTACTCCACAGCGTGGCTGGCAAGAAAGGGTATAAAAGAAGAAAATCTAATGACATGGCCTCCTTGTTCACCTGATCTGAACCCCATTGAGAACCTGTGGTCCATCATCAAATGTGAGATTTACAAGGAGGGAAAACAGTACACCTCTCTGAACAGTGTCTGGGAGGCTGTGGTTGCTGCTGCACGCAATGTTGATGGTGAACAGATCAAAACACTGACAGAATCCATGGATGGCAGGCTTTTGAGTGTCCTTGCAAAGAAAGGTGGCTATATTGGTCACTGATTTGTTTTTGTTTTTGAATGTCAGAAATGTATATTTGTGAATGTTGAGATGTTATATTGGTTTCACTGGTAAAAATAAATAATTGAAATGGGTATTTGTTTTTTGTTAAGTTGCCTAATAATTATGCACAGTAATAGTCACCTGCACACACAGATATCCCCCTAAAATAGCTAAAACTAAAAACAAACTAACAACTACTTCCAAAAATATTCAGCTTTGATATTAATGAGTTTTTTGGGTTCATTGAGAACATGGTTGTTGTTCAATAATAAAATTAATCCTCAAAAATACAACTTGCCTAATAATTCTGCACTCCCTGTATTCCAGTAGCACAGGAAGTGACTAAAAAAAAACTAAATGTTATATGCTCAGTGTCTAGATAATCAGTGCTGCCGCACCTGTAGTATACGGGCAGAGTAATCACTGGGGAGGGCTTGAGTCAAATATTGAAATTGTGATTTATGGGGAATGCCTGCATCAAATCTCACTGGAAAAAGCCTATGCATTATACAAGCTGCATTCTTCATCTTGCACCAAAGTGAGTCTGGGGTTCTAGACTGCACCTTTAAAGTGGCAGTTACACCTACGGTGTCTACTTTTTTTTCGGAAAGTACTGCAGCATGTAAAGCAGATTAAAAAAAAACGATCTGTCTTATCAGTTGTTTCCTCAATTATTGCTTTCACAGAAAGTGTAATAGATATAACAACAGTCCTGCCTTGCTTTCCAAAACCCTACTTACTGGATGTCATTAAAGTTAAAGTCCCCAGTGAAATTATTTTCAATGTTAAACTATAGGAGAACTGACATTTGTTTTAAAGTAAAATTAAATACCAGTACATCTCACACATATTAGAAACGTGCAACATACAGAACTCAAGGTAGGTGGATCTGCCCCTTTAAACAGCCAAAACACAAATTTTACTGTTTTTTTATTATTTCTGCGTTTCTAGAACTATAGTACTGCAATGTTTTCTTTTCTCCCAAATTAAGGAGGCCACAAACCAGTGATTGAGTGATTTTTCCAGGGCTTGTCAAGGAGTATAGAGAGGTGACAACACAGAACAAGACTGGTGGCAGCACTCTAAAACCAATTGTCTAGAGAACAACGTTGAGTATTATGCATTTGATATAGCTGACCAAATAGTGAACTTTCCCATTAGACAAACGAGAAGTTCAACAGATGTGTTTCTCCAAATTCTAAAGGGAAGTAAAAAAACAAAAAAAAAACAGTCACGCCACTTTTATATGCCTTTAATATTTATTTATAAATGTAGACCAATTAATAAAACCTATAGACTTTTCTGGGCAAGAGTTACACTTTTGTATAAATTTTTTTGTGCTACATTATGATTTGTCCTTTATGTATATTATACATTATGTACATGGATGAGCTATTTTGCAGCATTATATCCTAGTGTGTTTCTTTCCAGGTGATTGCCTATCAGAGCTACAGTTGTGAAGGACTAGGCCTGCTAGAGATTCCAGACACCATCCCTTCCACCACAGAAATTCTGGATTTCAGTTTCAATTCCCTCTATGTTCTTTATGATTCAACACTGAACAGACTAAGAAACCTCACATATCTAGACCTGACAAGGTAGAGCGGTTAGAATCTTCTCACTTGCCTTAATAATGGACGTCAGTCAGACACACACCTTTCATAACTCTCATATCTGCATTTAATCTAAAATATTTAAATGGGAGTTTGAAGTACAATGTTATAACTGTGATTGCTGCTTAAGGTACAGGGAGAGGTAAAATTAAATAAGTCCTTCATCTTCATTTCCTTCTACTCATTTAATATATGTAGTTTTTTCATTGGATGGATACACCACGTCTACCTAGAAAGGTGCATGTTACAGAACAGGAGAAGATCTAATATCACCCAGGGTAGATATTAAATCAGAAACCGTCATCCTTCCTATATGCACTTTACTCATAGAGATAGGGTACTGCAATTAGTATGAATTCTATAGACAGTCATTAGAAGAGGTTTGGTGCTGGTGGTGGTGGGGTAACTGCACTAGAGGGGGTCCTCTAGGTCCTACGTGTCTAACTGCGGCCCTTCAGCTGCTGCAGAGCTACAAACAGTGGTAGTTGTAGTACAAAACTGACTGGAGGGCCGCAGTTGGACAGCTAGGCTCTAGGTGATAGATGAGATGTATGAACATCTCCACCAATTTCAAACCAAAAGGCCTACAAATGTAGAATTTGAAGTTATTTACACAATTCAATTTGGGGACAAAGTTCTAATAAGAGTCTAAACTTCAGGAAAATTGCATTGGTTTCCATGATGACTGCTCTGCTTTTAGAAATTGGTCCCAAATTGAGTGTCAAAATGGCCACCTATGTTTCTAATGAAGTCATATAGTCATGTGCTGGATCTGTACCTCAGAACCTTTGACACAGATTACATGCTCTATCTGCAGATATTTTATTTTTTGTCTGATGCAGTTACTTGGCCTTTGATGTGATGAGAATTATAAAACCCCTATGAAGGGAAGCGCAGGCTTGCCAACCAGTTACTTCATTTCATTAGTTGTTGGTTTTCCATCAAAGAGGCATCAGTGCTAATGAGAATCATTCATCTCAGCAGGAGCGGAGGCCCAGTCCTCCTTCAGAGGTACGAGCTTCCATTAAGGTGGCAATATAGAGAAAGAAATAATGTGCAGGGGGCAGGTACATTTTATAATCAGAAATACAAAAACGGTATAAGGGGGTGGTCAACTGAGAGAGGGCAAAAACCAGTACACAGTACTGATAAAACGCAATCCAGAAAAAAGTAAACCCTGTGCAAGGATGACCAGTGATACACAATTAAATATACCAAATATGTGTTAAAATAAGGGAAATGTACTTACAAATAAATGGAAACAGAGTTGAGAAGGTACAATACGCAGCATATATTCGGTGTTATATTTTTGTCCAGTTAAGTTTGTGTAAAACATAAGAACAAACCCATCTCTCCAGTGATATTTCTAGGCTGACAGTCTGCTTGTAGGATTGTCTGTAGAGTAAATCACTGGTCATTCTTATCCTGACCAAGAATGCAATTCATAAAAAGAGTGAAAGTAATGGAAATAATGACACCTGCTGTCAGTACAAGGGTACTACACCCAATCCTGACTGCTGCTGTATCATTTACTGGTGGACACACACTGAAGTTTTCCGTGCCCTTGCAAAATTCATATTTATAATTACAACTCACTATATGTTCTGCCTTAATCTTATTGGAGTGTCTCTCTTAATGTAATCACCACAATAACTATGTTCTGACACCTTCTCCTGATTGCCTCTGTCAAAGGGGCTAGTATATGGAGGATCTAGCTTTAATGTAGAATGGCAGGAAGTTATATGCTATAGCACAGCAAAGAACTGCAGAGCAGGAGATTAAATTAAGAATTCATGCTGAGCCTTTTTAGGTCTGCATGCTAAATAGCTTACGGTCTTATCTGCAATCAAATTGTATCCATCTTTCCCTCGTTATTGTACAGGTCTTACATTCCTCTTCTTTATTATCTCCTCCCCTTCCTTCTTTATCGTTCATCTTTATTTCGGACATCTCCTTCCTGACCCTCCACCAAACATCATTCACATAATTGTCATTGTGTGTTATGTAGAACGAAATCAGAGCTCTTCACTCTACAATGTTCTCCTTCATATCCAAGAGATAAATGGGGACTATTAAAGAGGGCCTATTATTAAAGGCCTGTTTTGGCAGTCCAATTATTAAGGCTTTTTCTACTGTTGCAAGATAAGGTGACCTTTAAAGTTTGTCATCTCTGCTAATCACCTACAAATGTGAGGCAACTCAATGATCAAGTATCCAGTTAAGTAGAATTACCTACAAAAGCACATTTAAATACGAGGCTCTGAACTGGTTTACGCCTTGCCAGACCCCTAGCTCACTGCCATTTTCAGTCAATTTAGAATCCAGAGTCAAAGCTCTGACCAGTTTATTTGCGCTAGCCATTATGAGGCGATTAACCGCGGGTGGTTTCTTTAGGATATATTACAAGATAGAAATTCTGACAATTTATAATCAATTTGGATATAAATCAAATTGATCCATTGTGAATAAAGAGTAACAAGCATTAAAAAACAAGTCAAAAAAACTATTTTAAAACGGCTCGTCAGTGCCATGTTTGTCCCCAAACAGCTCGACGGTGCCATGTTTGTCTCCAAACAGCATGTCGGTGCCATGTTTGTCCCAAAACAGCCCGTCGGTGCCATGTTTGTCCCCAAACAGCTCGTCAGTGCCATGTTTGTACCAAATAGCTCAGTGCCATCTTTGTACCAAGCACCTTGTTAGTGTCATGTTAGACCCAGTTTGCAAGTGCTATCACCAAGCAGCGTGCAAGCAGCATCTTTGTGCCTAGCTGGCCAGCACCATCTTTTGCCACCCAACCAGCTTGTCAGTGACATCTTAGACCCAAATCGTTAAAAATCTATTTATCCTGCACACAAAAATGTTGCAGTGATAGCACTTTTTTTTTTATCTCATACTTTGCAAATCTTTCATGTGCGGGATATTCTATACATAACCCCCAATGTGTCATATTTCCTTTTTTTAAATCTCCTTCATTGCCATCCATTAACTCTACATTGTAATCTTGCAAGCAGGATGCACAGTTTAAGGGGAGTTTATAAGACCTCATTAAAGCTCTATATTAAGTCTAATATTTATATAGTGCCAACAAGTTAATGTATTATGAGCCATGCGAAGTCTGCATGCTGGTAAAGAAAGTAATGACTGAATGATACAAAAAAATATGATGTTTTTGCTGTTTTACAGATGCAATATTAACTGGATGTATGACAATGTGTTCAACAATAACGATAAACTCCAGACACTTGTACTGACTGGAAATCCTATACTATACATTAAAGATTATGCATTTTCTGGATCAGTGTCATTAAAACATCTGTTCTTGCAGCAAACAGCTACAACAAACATATTAAACTTGAAGTTGAGCAGCTCGAATACCTTGGAAAGTCTGCATTTTGGACACAATTTCATTTCTTCTCTGGAGCTACCAAATACTTTCCCATTAAATAATCTAAAAACTTTGGATTTTCAGTTCAATGACATTACACAGATAGCTGCCAAAGATGTGGAAGTTATAAGCCAGGTAGAAAACTTGACTCTGATCTTAAAGGGGAATGACATTAATTATATTGAGCCGAATTCGTTCAGTTCAAGCAGGTTCTATAGCCTGGACTTGATGGCGTGTGGCATAAATGTGAACTTATCTGCCCTTTTAAATGGCCTTAATGGCTTGTCCACCAAAATTCTGAAGATTGGCACATTTAAAGAAATGGAAAGGAAATTTCTGGTCACCCCACACACGCTCGATGGCCTTTGTAATATTTCAGCAATGGATGTTCGTTTACAGTACACATACTTTGATCAGATGTCATCAGCCACCTTCTCCTGCTTCTCCAGGGTTCAGCGGTTAGATTTAACCAATGATGCCCTTCATAGCTTCCCTGAGTTTGATAACCATCTGTCAGAACTCATATTAAATAAAAATAAATTAGGCAGTCTCTGCGACATAAACACAAACCGTTTAGTGCTTCTCACAAGTCTCCATGTACGAGGGAATTATAATGATCTGAGTTTGGGTACAGAATGTTTAAAAAATCTTTCATCTCTACAATATCTGGACTTAAGTGCCAATAATATTCAATCTGCCGATTGTTGCAGAAGTCAATTTAGTGGCCTTTTGAGCCTGAAGCATCTAAATTATAGTTACAATCATCAACACATACTTTCTGAACTTGCCTTTCTAGACAACACTAGACTAGAAGTCCTAGATTTATCTCACACTCCTATTTCACTTGGTGGGTATTATGGACCATTCGCCAATCTGAAGTTCCTAAAAGAGCTGAACATGTCCCACAGCTTTGTTAACGCAAGCAATGATCAGATCCTGGAGGGCCTTCAGAACCTCACCTACCTGAACATCCAACGGAGCTCTTTCCAGTTGGGGGTTATAAAAAACAAGAATCTCTTGCAACACGTCTATAATTTAGAAGTCCTAATACTGTCTTCTTGCGAAATAACAGCCATCGAGGAAAGAGCGTTTTCCAACCTGAAGAAGCTTATTCGTGTTGACCTGAGTCAAAACAAACTAGTTATTTTCAACAGTGATGCATTTGGGGATCTGAGCCATATCTACTTAAATTTTGCTTTCAACATGATATCAGAAACACCTTTAGATTTGATACGTAATGTGTCAGGTACAAGTGTCATCAACTTAAGTCACAATCCTCTTGATTGCTCCTGCACCAACTTTGAATTCATATCGTGGTATAAGCAAAATGCAAACATGTTTGAAGATCATGAAAATACTCAGTGTTGGTCTCCTCAGTCATCAAATGGTACCCAGCTTACTAGTTTAAAATTATATTGCAGCACATCCACTGGTCTCATATTTGTGATTGTTCTGGCTGTAATCCTGGCTGTCATTATAGTAATTGCAGTGGTAAAATATTACAGGAAAAAAATGTATTTTGCCATTTAGATAATGCAAGAGACGTTACCAAAGTGAGGCTTATATCACACCTTTATCCATTATCATGGAAGGTTCAGCATTAAGGAGCTAAAACCTAAAAAAAAAAAAAAAATGTATGAAAACAATGGAAAATAGGTGCAAATTACAGAGCTCTCCAACTCATTGGTGACACAGAATGTACTATGTATGTCCCATATCTGCCTGCAGTTGGTGATAGGGCATACATAGTATGTCCTATGTTAAAAAGAGCCATGGAAGCAATCATTGATCACTTCCACCACTGAGAAAGTTGCTGTAATGCATCGATATCAAGGCATCCAAGCAACACCAACATTTGCTGTTGGATTGACTACAATCCCCCCCCCCCCCCCCTAACTGTATCGCAGGCACCATATTTGAAGGCAGCATGCCATTCCAATATTTCACCATAGGAGAAAATAGAGGGAAAGAATACTACTTTCAGTTATTGCCCTAAATTTGCAACAAAAAAATAATAATAGAAAAACTGAAGTGTCTATTTCTAAGCTCAGGAAAAATATTAGAATCTATTTAGGTTTTTTTTTTTAAAATTGATATTTGTATATGTGTAAAAGATTTTTCATGTAAAAGTTAGAAGACTTTTTTTTAAATGTTTCTACTTATATTTATATGATGAAAATAATGCCAATAAAAAAAAAAATATGAATTGTGTGCATATATTGCATGAGAAAAAGGAAAATTAGAGCTAAACACAAACACTGCACTTAGTGTTAAAAATGCCTCTGTCACCAAGGAGTTAGAAACCACAAGGGGTGGTTGCACTGGATAAGTATTTTTTGCATTAGGAAGAATAATTACATTTTGGTGGGGTTTGTTATTCAAATGTAAATTTTATAATTTAATAAACAGTTTGATTGTGTAAAATATGTCCACTGTATACAAATTAAACACTATAGTAAACTTCTATGGGGTTTTATCTCGTTACCAGAACGATTTATAAGATGCTGCCAGCGCACTGTGATGTTTTTCCTGTACACCTTTTGTTCATGATGTTAAATCTATTGGATTTCAAATGTGAGGGATACAATTTTCAGCCCAACTGGTAAATTTACAGAGATGTTTTTTCCAAAGTTGTATATTACACAAGGATTTAATAACCATGTGCACTGCACTGATTCTTAACATGAATGGCCACATTAAGCTCTCCGAAAGGTTGTTTATTCTTTGTTTGTGCATGACATAAGCAGGTCAGAAATAGTGTAGATTCCGAGACTGACGATTGGATGGAATCAGCCGTGTTCCTCCAGCACTGATTAATCCTCCCGTCCATCTTTGGGACATCATCTTTTGCCGCTATTGTTGACACTGATGCTCCCCATCACTAGCAGAGCATGATAGGAGTTGCAGTCCTCGTCCTCTGCAGTAGCTGTTGTGGAGGTAGACAGTACTGTCAGTGCAGCTATGAAGGGAGTGTGGGCTGTTGACGTGAAACTGATCTCATTATGGCTGTACATCCTTCAAGGTTTTTAAGTCAGAAATCTATTTATTCCATACATAATCTGGGGGTATCATGTAGTATCGGAAATATTCAGTGCTTTTGAAGTAAACTTTATTTGCCCAAGGCATAGTAAATACTAACAGATACATATTCATTGATTGTATTACTTCAAGATAGGATCAATACTAACAGACCTGTGCAGTGGCGTCCCGAGGGGGGGGCGGACCCGTGCTGGTGCTATATAACTGGGCATCTGGCTGGCACTATATTACTGGGCATCTGGCTGGCACAATATTACAGGCATCTGACTGGCACAATATTACTGGGCATCTGGCTGGCACTATATTACTGGTGTCTGACTGGCACAATATTCCTGGGCTCTTACTGGTACAATATTACTGGGTTCTGACTGGCACTATATTCCTGGTATCTGACTGGCACAATATTACAGGCATCCGACTGGCACAATATTACAGGCATCTGACTGGCACTATATTACTGGGCATCTGGCTGGCACTATATAACTGGGTATCTGGCTGGCACTATATTACTAAGCTCTGGCTGGCACTATATTACTGAGCTCTGGCTGGCACTATATTACTGGGCATCTGGCTCGCACTATATAACTGGGTATCTGGCTGGCACTATATTACTGAGCTCTGGCTGGCACTATATTACTGGGCTCTGGCTGCACAATATTACAGACATCCGACTGGCACAATATTACAGGCATCCGACTGGCACAATATTACAGGCATCCGACTGGCACAATATTACTGGGCATCCGACTGGCACAATATTACTGGGCATCCGGCTGGCACATTACTGGGCTCTGGCTGGCACTATATTACTGGGCATCTGGCTGGCACTATATTACTGGGCATCTGGCTGGCACTATATTACTGGGCATCTGGCTGGCACTATATTACTGGGCTCTGGCTGGCACTATATTACTGGGCATCTGGCTGGCACTATATTACTGGGCTCTGGCTGGCACTATATTACTGGGCTCTGGCTGGCACTATATTACTGGGCATCTGGCTGGCACTATATTACTGGGCTCTGACTGGCACTATATTACTGGGCTCTGACTGGCATAATATTACTGGTATCTGACTGGCACAATATTCCTGGTATCTGACTGGCACTATATTACTGGTGTCTGACTGGCACAATATTCCTGGGCTCTTACTGGTACAATATTACTGGGTTCTGACTGGCACTATATTCCTGGTATCTGACTGGCACACTATTACTGGGCTCTGAGTGGCCCAATATTACTGGGCTCTGAGTGGGACAATACTACTGGGATCTGAATGGCACAATATTACTGGTATCTATAATTGTAAGAGTGTCACCTCGTGGGGCTCCTGTGTGTTGCATAATTAATGGCGGTTTCATGTGTGCATAATTATGTGTGTGGCATATTTATTGGGCCCCATATGTGGCATAATTAAGGGACTCTTGTGTGGCATAATTATGGGGCACGTGTGTGTGTGGCATAATTATGGGGCACCTGTGTGTGTGGCATAATTATTTGGGCAGAGGTGAGGCATAAATAGTGGGGCTCTGGTGTGGCATAATTTATGGGGCTCTGGTGTGGCATAATTTATTGGGCTCTGGTGCTGCATAAGTTATGGGGCTCCTGTGTGTGGCATAGTTATGTGCTCCTGTGTGTGGCATAGTTAATAGGCTACCTAACTGGCATTACTAAGGAATCTGTTTGGCATTGTATGGAGGAAATCCAGGGGGGTGACACCATGAGTTTTCCGCACCGGGTGACACCAACCCTAGTGACGCCCCTGGACCTGTGTTAAACAGATTTCATTTACCTGAATTTCCCCCCAAACAGGTTCCCTTTCATCTAGCTTAAATTCCCCAGACAGGATCCCTTTTCATGTACCTTAGAAACAGGGCATACACAAATACATAGACTCTAATGTTTTCCCTTGTTTTTACTGTACATTGACATCACCCCTAATGGTAAACTCCCCTATAAAGATCAGTGCACCAATGCATCACCTATAGAGTAAGTTCAACCATCAGGGTTGCAGCTGCAATTCCTGGCAGGGTCTACTTGGCAATTCCATGTTTGATAAGAGCAACATCCCGAGGAGGATCATCTTTACCACAGGTCAAACAGAGCAGCTGTCCTGGTTCCAAGCACACTGCAGGGTCCACTGAGTTTGCCATCTGAGCCCTACCATTTCTGTCTCTTCTACTTCATATTCTCACTTGTCAGAGTGAATGACGTTATACTGGTTTACAGTATTATTCATTCTTTCTAACTTACCCTTTCATTATGGCATTGCCCAGGTTTCTGAACCTCTTCCTACTCCCATTGTTTCTTTTTCACCCTAATGGTCATTAATGCAGTCTCTGATCGGTCTTTTATCTTACTGTTCTCTCATTCACTCTGACTTACTTTACCATAGATTAGCTGGGTCCTTCTGCTAACTCACCTGTATTCGTGTTGCTCTGCCTGTGTGGGAGCTGCTGCACTGGTATCATCTTTATTGTCTACCCTTCCGATGTCAGAGGAGAAATTACACACCCTTCTGACAAACACTGGGTATTATTCTCTCTTTTTATTATATCCATATGTATTACTTTTATAAAATAAGTACATATATATTATGTTATTTTATATCCCATATAAAAATCTCAAAACAATAAAAAAAAAAACACCTATCATATTACAGTTAGCATGAACATATTACAAAACACATACTTGCCAAGTAAAAAAGGATAATAGCTCTTCTCCACTATGCTAATTTATCAAACAACCTTCCTCCAACCGTTTTAAATAGTATTATTTTCCAATATACATCAACCAAATGACCCACGTCTCTTGCATTTCTTGGGCTGCATCCTTCCAACAGTATCTTTGACAAAAAAAAAAACAAAAATGTATTCTCCATTCTTGGCCAAGCCAAATACAGTATTACCACTGATGGAGATGCAGCAAAGGATCTACCTATCTCACCCTCTATTACTGCAAAGACCATCTTCAAAAATGCTCTCAATCTCTCATTTCCCCACCAAACATGCAGATTATTACATCGCCAACAAAGAGACGAAGTTCCTGGGTACAAATGGCATTATTCTATTATTAGAAACACATATTTAGTGCACCCCTGACTGGGGAGGGTGTGATGAAACATTAAGGTGAGGACATAATTTGTAGTGTGCATTGGCTGGGGAATTGTCTTCTGCAACTTTGGGTTTAGGAGTTTTGGAGGGGTAACAGGTGGCATAGTTTAAGGTGACACTGCTATGGTGAGGTCATGTTTACCTAGCACATTAAATCAGGGAGGTTTTGGTGGCACATGGAACCTTTTTTTTTTGCCCGTTTCTCCAAACAAAAGTAGACTATGGTTACCAAATGTTTGCTATATACAATGAACTGATACATGGATTGCTCATACCAAAGACAAAGGCTACTGCAAGTTGGATGTATCAAACTCTGCCATCCCCTCAGCAATTGTACTGACTTCAAAGTCCAATGGTCACATGCAGACAATGAATAGACAAACCGTATCACCTGTCAACATTCATGCTGACTTTTTATTTCAATGTTAGGCTTTGCAGCTGCATACGTATAAATACTTGTTCCAATATACAACAAATACAACATTCAGAAAAGTTTTCAATATTTTTTTTTTTTTGTTAGGCTTGTGTATTTTGTTTTATAGAAAGTTAAGACAGCAAACACTTTTATTGCACAGATACGAAGCTGGTATTTCTACAGCAGTTAAGTACTACCAAAAGAAGCACAGAATTAAAACCGATACATAGAAGAGACTTAACAGTACACAAAGTCATTTCTTTTCTTTTTTTTTTCTTTACATAGTAGTAGTAAACACTTACAAACAAATAGTACATTAACACATTAGGTACTTTGAGACTTTAATGCCTTACAAGTGTGACATGGTTGACTATACACAAATACAAGAGAGGTTTTGAACATGTAAGTTTGTAAACCTAAATAACCAAAAAAAAAAAAAGGCAGAAAATGAAAATTTTCTCTATGCCACAGAAACCAAGTGAATTCATTTTTGGTAAAGCAGAAATCAGCTATAACCCTTTAATATTGGGGGAAAGGAGAGAGTATGTTTATTGTATTGTGCATCATCTGAATCAAGTACATAGATATTAAAGGCCCCGCAATATAAATCAGAAACTACTCCATACATATTTTTCCAGAGAGGTCAAGCAATGCATTACTTTGAAGTGTGATGGTTATCTCGCTGGCACTTAAAGAGGTAATGATCCACTATTAGGTAATTACCTCCTTACCTTGACAAATATAACCCCCACCGCCAGCAAAAAATAACTTTAAAAGGACCCAGTCACCTAAACACTGAATCAGCACAATTGTAAGTAAATGTATGAATCAAAAATAAAAACATTGATGTTTTACATCTTTCTGTGATGTCTCCTGTTTATGACATCAACTTGTGGCTTAATATGCAAATTACACAATTTCCCAGCCTGTTCATATAAAGCTACAAGTTTGGTCATAAACAGGACTCACCACAGACCGATTTAAAATATAGGTTTTGTTTTTAATTCATGCATTTGTATGCAATTCTGCTATAACAATGTAGAGATCATTTATCATGTTTTGTTCTCTCTCTCTTTATATATATATATATATATATATATATATATATATATATATATATATATATATATAGTATAAACAATGTTTGGGTGACAGGATACCTTTTAAAATATAAAATACGCTATGAAATCGTCCACCGATTACCCATCTAGAAAACTTCCCTATACTCTAAACGTTGCCCATTGCATGGATGGGCAAACCTTGATGGGATCCCTTTGTTACTGTCACATGATCTTCTGTTCAGTTTAGCTGGGAACTAAAATTTAGCTATACACGTTACCATAGTAACCTTAATCTCTATAAGGCTGCACAAAAAACGTAAAAAGAAAGTCACATTCCAAGAACAAAATAGCTCTCACACAGAAAAATGTTTTTTTGTAGTTAGTTTTTTTTTTTTTTTACATTATTCACATATTATAATACATAAAAAGACATTGTATGAAATGTACGGAGCTATTTAAGCCTCTGAGAGTCAGACAGGGTAGCAGTGTATATCCTTCCTAGCAGTCAAAGGGTAACTGCACTTACCAAAATAAAAAAAGTAACGAAAACAATGAATTTGAGTAACCTAGCATAGTAAGGCCACAGCTAAGTAATAAGAAACCCATAGAAAACCTAATGCAGAGAGCAGTAGTTATATTGTGTATAGGACACAAAAGTGTGAACAAAAGCACGAAACATATAAAACATAAAATTATAGGACAAGACCATTTCTTTTAATCCGCTTCACTGACAAACCTGTGAAATGGAGGCAAAACAATGTGCTCTTTAGAGTAAGGGGTAAGCAAACCAAACCCGAAGGGATCCTCAGTATCAAGAAAAATCTGCTTGAAAAAAGGATAATCTATTCGTTCAGCATAGCCTGGATTTAAATTCTAGACCAAAATGGAAGAGTCACTGAAATCAAAGAAAGGGTTTGTAGTAGGCACACTTGTGCCAACATTTAGTTAACACATGAGGCATTTTATTGGTCTGGATTAATGGTGCCTTTAAATGCATGATTTTAGTTCATTTTGTATCACAGCTATGAGAAGGGGGAGTATTGTGCCTGTGGATTTCCAAGTTCTTTACCAAGATTATTTCAAAATAGTCTTTAGAGCAGGTAGGGCTTATCTGTATGATTGGGGTTGGAGTATTTAACAAGCTCCCTAAACCTACATTAAAAGAAAAGCCAGAAATTCAGACTTCTGCCAAGATATATACTTCTTTAAAGGGATATAAGTACTTGTGGTTTATTGTACTGGTGTTATCACTATATATCTGACCAAACCAGAGACAGGCAAATTTAGACATTTAAAAGGGACTGGGTCACCTAGGCCACCTAAAACTTATTCATATTATGAATATAGAGAATAAACAATGATCTATACATTCCCTTTTGAAACCAGGTTGTATCAACAGGGGGCCATGTTGTGATGTCATATGTAGGTGACAACCTAGTCACATTTACACCTTCTATCTTAAACTATGCAGTCACTTAAAAATCTACTAACACATTGTACAGATCATTATTATTTTCTATATAAACAATACAAAACAATGTGATAGCGTGCCACTGAGTAGCTCTGGACAATTACTGATGTGTTGTATGTCACAGTTCACAGTAACCCGTCTCTGAAACAGGCAACATTTGCAAAGAAACAGACACCAAAAAAGTTAGCAGAACATTCGAACCATTTTACTCGGGCCACAAATTACCAAAGCATATAACTGTATATGCCATCCTTAAAGTACAACTCAGACTTCATTACAATAGAATCAAAATACATTTTATGTTTGCAGATCAGTTTCTAAGTGCAAATATTCCCAAAAAATATAACTTCTCCATTAGTCATTAAACATTCCTAAAAATTGGATTTACTTAATATGTTTTATTATCTGGGAGTTTTACTTCTGGGGAAAGATGTTTTGTTTCTTTGTTAATTGTTTTACATTTCATTTTTTTTTTCTTAAAGACAGCAAGTAAAACAGTGAAATTAAGCAGCAAACTGTATATCCTACATTCAACACAAAATACAATTCATATTACACAGACCCTTTCCCCCATAGCCCTTTCCCCAGTCTTTTTTAAAAACGTATTCTTGCGCTGTGAATATTTTTTACCGATTGCAGTAAGCAGATCGTCTTAAAAAAAGCCAGCCCCCTGTTTTATTTCTTTGTTACCTCTACTTTTCATCTTAATATCATCACACAACATGGAACAATGTATGGAAACACTACACAGTGCTGGTTTTTGAAAGTAGCCTGAACTGAGCAGCTACGACAGTAAAGACAGTAAAAGGTCTTGTCACTTTTGAGGATGTTGGCAGATTAGATAGTCTTTTGGTTCGTGTTACTCTGCAATGTGTCCTTTCCTCGTTTGTGTCCTTTACTGTCTTTATCAGAGGAAAGTGCACAGGAATTCTCAAGGGAAGCTGGTGGTGTTTTAGGCAAGTTTTTCATTGTAGTTTTCCTAACCAGAGAAGAAGGTGGATCTCTCCTACTTGCTGCTGCATTTGTGGTGCTTGTAACGAGGCAGGGGTGTTTTTCAGAAGTAGATTTAGTGGCTAAGTTATCTTCCTTTGATAAGGCATTAGCTTTAGTAGAGGGCAATGGGAGATCTTTCTTAGCCTTGCTATTGGTAACATTCATATTGGGGTTTTGCTCATTAACTTTACAAATGCTTGTCGGACATTCATATAAAGTCATGCCAGTTATGGAGCTCTCCCTGGTGGGTGCAACTGCAGTCGAGGGCAAAGCAGCACCAACATTCGCTACACTACATGGCATCTTCTTAACCTCTACTTCCTTCCCTATTGAGTTCGGAGAGATACCAAGCTTTGGCTTTTCTACAGTCACATCCTTGGTATCTCTTTTTGTAACATTGCAACTAAACTTTGTTTCTCCATTGCCGCTATGGACATAAAGTGCTTCAGTGCATTTATTATGTTGTGACCTCTCTTTTGTAGAAAGTCCAAGCTCCGCACTTCCAAGAGATGGTTTACTTTGGACACAGCTGTTGCCTGCCGTCACTCGATTAAGCTTGGGGTGTTGGCTTGTTTTTTCTCTTAAGTGATTTTTTGCTGAGCCTTCAATAGAACTGGAACTCGAGTGAGTATCTAAGTTCGATGTAGGTCTTTCATTGAAGTAAAGGTCCTGTGCGGTCACAGCCCTGGTGCTTTTTGTGCTTCCTCTGGAAACAGAAGTAGCACCCTTTTCAGTTTTAAGGGGATCTTTAATTTGGGAGAGGGAACAGGCATCGGTGCTAACCCCATTGACGACTTTAATGGAGCACGATGCCTTCTGGATAACGATATCTTTGTTTGCCAAGTTGACTGCACTTTGATTTTGTAAAAACGAATGTTTATCCGCGTGGTTTGCTTTCAACAAACTCGATTTAGACTCCATTCCCTGTCGTGATTTATTGATACAGTCGTCCAAATGCATGCGCGCAGATTTCTGCTGTTCTTTCACAGGTGAAGTGGATTTTATCCTTACCTCCTCTGATTCAGCCAGACAGACACTCTTGGCTGCAGGTTGGAGCTTCACACTAGACGAAGAGTTTTCCTCCTTACTAGCTTGAGATTGTTTGTTCTCGGTTTCACCTAAAGTAAGTTTTTGAGAGATTACAATATCTTGTAACTTTTTACCTTGGCTGCTACTAGAGGGTTTGAGTATATCAGCTGCAGTTATCTTCCGAGATGCACGTTCAAAAGGAGCAGATAATTCTGTATTCTTTGCTGTTACCGGCTTAGATTTACTCATGGTTTGGTTAGACTCTATCTTCGCCTCAGTTGCCTGTGGGTTTTTTTCTCTTGCAGGGCACATAGCAGACACAGGCTTTTCATTGTTACTAGTGTTTGTCAAACCGCCTCCAACATTATACTCATAGGATTCTCTGGAGGAATCCATCCTTTCAGAGTGTGATATTACAAATTTTTGCTCCAGTGAACACTTGACAGAGAACATGTCCTGATTTCTCATCTCTTGTCTATTACCTTTCGTAGAAGCAGAAGATACGTCTGGTCCTGGGTATCTCAGTGTCTGCTGAGCTGCCCTTAACACTTGACTTTGGGCCGGGTTTGAGCTCTCCACAGCCATTTCTTTTCCTCTGTATCCTGATGCATCCTTATTCTGACACATCTCAGTGGCATGAAACTCCGATTGTAATGATTCATTAGGCTTTTCTTTAGTGGGTCCCTGGTGCACAGGATGCTGACTCAGGCAGTGAGATATTAATGTTGTTTTACTATCAGACATCCATGGAGCATCTTGCTTTAAATTAAGGCTTGATTCTTCAGCTTTTGGATTACTGTAATACTTTTTATCCAACAGTGTACTTTCGGGCTCGGTTTTTGAAACCTTTGGGCCTGACAGCAGCGCTATATCTAAGGTGCCTTCGATTGGCTTCAGAGAAGAAACTGACCTTGTTTCTAGTTTGTATTCAGAAGGGCTCTTTCGCACGGACGGTTCAGATGTTGTGGCCGTTGCTTTGTCGGTGTTGTTTTCAGATCTATTGGTAGTGGCTTTTAATGATGTAAAAGAAACTGGTGTAAGTTGAGGGTTAATGATGCAGATTCTGTTATCTAATGATGTCATAGTGTCAGACTGTAAATAATTGGGTTTTGTCTGTAAGATGGGGCAAAGACTACCATCCTTCTCGTCAAACGATTTTTTCTTCCTGAAATACTCAACGCTTACGGACTTGTCTGAAGTCTCATCTTTTAATGCTTTCTCTGACGAAAGAGGGAGTTTTTCTTGAAGGCCACATGAAGCAGGGTTTTTCTTTAATTCATATGATATATGAGCTGTTTCAGCAGGCTGAGACCCATGGCTAAATGACTGAGCATCTAAAGAAAGGTTGGCACCGTTAGATCGAGAGGCTATAGACTTGCAGTGAGCTTCTTTAAAAAGAAGCCCTCCAGGGCGGCTTTCATAAGCAGCAAATTTATTCTCAGACATACTTGACCTTTTTATAAGGTTCTGGGGTCCTCGTTCTTCCTTGTCTTCCTCTGTTAATGTGGATGCAGCTCCCAGGTCATTATGCAAATCATAAATCATGCTTTGTTTTAAAAGAGAATCTTGCCTTTCCAACATATCTTTCTTCTTCAGAACAATCTTGGTCTTCATCTTATCTTTATCCAGTTCATCCAAGGACTCCTGTCTACCTAACTTCCTGCATACTGGACGTTTTAGGCAGCCTTGCTCTACTGGCCTAACTCGTGTTGATGAAGGGGAATCACAAGCTACCTCTTCTAGGCTTAGCAATGCTAAATCTCTTTGCGACAGTTGCTTGTGGGCTTCTTCCTTGGTTATATCAAGATTGTGCTTGCGAGGGCATAAGTGCTTTTTTTCACAGCAATATGATGGTGATAGTTTTTCCTCTGACTGTACTCTCTTTAACAATGGAGATCTTGGCGGCTCGGCACTTTTAGGTCGAACAACATGTCGAACAATTGTTGGTGGGGAGTGCATTTTTGCTGGAAAGTTTGGGGCGGTTTTGGAGTTTCCCAAAGAACTTCCAGATAATGGTGATGGGGATCGCTGTGGAGATGGTGGCTGGGGTGTTGGTGAGGGCGTTCTGGCCAGAGGGGAAAGTGGAATGCTGCCAGCCGACTTACGTCGTCCAGATCTGTATCTTTGTCCTCCTATCTTGGGACCTAAGCCATGAAGAGTGCTTGGTCTTATGTGGCCAGAACCTGCAGGAGAATTTGGAGCACTGGAACTTGGAGAGCTGCTCTGTGAGGAATTTGTCCCTGAAGAAGAAAAGACAATAAAACCATAAAATGTATTGGAGACCACATGAAAATTACCTATAAAAAAAAAAAATTGACCACTAGTTAAAATGTACTTGTATTTATAGAATTCAGAACTGCTATTAACAAAAGTTTGATAAAGAACAAATATAGAAACATAAAGTGGAGAAGCAACCTGAAATGCCCCAGTAATTTTTAAAGTGTCAAGAAAAGATAGTTATAACTGCATCTAGATACACAAGATTTCACTAACCAATACCGAAGTTCCACAACTTTTTACTGACCATCATTTTAGAATACTCTGGGAGTAGAAGGTCGCTGACCAGCCAGTGTAGGGGGAGAGTAGGAGGAGCAACAACACACATCATTCTAAAGCTGATTGCAAAACAGCGAGCAATTCAGTCCTGATGGTGTAAGATATGGGTGGCGTGTAGGCAACACCTAAGGTCTCAGTATTCCCACCAAAAGACCACACTTCAAGGCAAAAAGGAAATAAATCTTGGAGAATCCAGGAGTACTTTACAAAGTCTTGTGAAGGCTTTAGTTATAAATCCTTTATTTTTTTTTTATTATTTCCTGAACAATTGCTGTTAATGACTTATTTACACTCACATTGCTATGCACTCATCTAACCAAATACATAGGAGAGAAACAACACACTGTGGTATCCAGATATGTGGCTTCTCCATCTTCTGTCAAATGAGCACAAATCCAACTGAAGAACTCAAGAAGATGTTGGTTCTCACTTTGTCAAACAAATAGGTGCCGACAAATAACTTATTTGTGAACATAAAGTTTGAAGATTTTTATTCTTTACTTACATTAAAATCACAAATAACATGTTAGAGTTGTCATTTAACGTAACTTCTTCCATCAGAAAACGATTATTATAATCATCCCAGATGGCAACAGTTTACTAAGAAACCAGGATTTAGACGTTTGACTATATAATGGCCTAAAACTTTGCCTTGGACATTCTTCCTTTGCCAATATGATTCCAGAAGGGGTATAATCGGTTTGGCATCAAACTGTAAACTATAGGCCAACCATCTTGTATGCCAGAGTATACAATATTATAACATGAATAGAAAACTCACCTGATGGGAAATCTGGAGTGGATCGACAGCTTGGGGTGGGGGATCTGGGAGACAAGCTGTGCGTGGGTGATGCAGGCAAGCTTTCACCAGAGGACAGAGATCGATTTAAGCAAGAAAAGCTTCGGCTGGTGTGAAGGAGTGGAGATGGCTGCTTGGCCAACTTTTTAAAGAAAGACCTCCTCCTGAGAAAAATAAAAAAAGTATGTGTATACATTTATATCACTTTTTTAATTCTCTCCAATATGGCACTGCCAGAAATCACTTCTATCGCTTTTTGCTGTTGCTTGACTGCCCCTAGATGTAGTCAGCAACATTGCATTTAAAAAAGTCAGTGTAGGAGAAAGTGGTTAGGAAACAAAAAAATTGACTTTTTGTTATTGCCCTACAACTTGCAAAAACACCCCAGAAAACATGGCATATTTCTAAACTATTTAGACAAAGTTTTTTAACTGAAATAGTGTAAAAGGTTTTTCAGGTCAAAGTTAGAAAAGGCATTTTTTTTATTTTGTTATAGTAAATTTCATATGATTAAAATAATGGTATCTAAAGAAAGCCTTTTTTATGGTAATAAAAACTGGATAAATATGTGTGGGTACGTTAAATGAGAAAGAGGAAAATTACAGGTAAACAAAAACAATGCGGAACAGCCACTGTCACAAAGGGTAAAACAGATTTCAAAATCAGTCCTGTCACTAAGTGGTTTATAGATAAATCATATGTTTCACTTTCAGTTTTTTGGCAATTAAGGGTTTTGTCTTTGACCGAGAAACAGTTAAACATATGATTTGTAATATAAAAAAGACTGGTGTTTGTTCCTATTTCCTCATACTTTTGATAAACAGTAATGGTTTGCGATCTTAAAATATTAATTCAAAACCATAAAAAAATCTACTTTTATAAGAAGGAAAAATAACATCAATACTTTAGCTGACAGCACAGTGCTGCTGCATTACAGATTATTGAAGAAAACCAGAGTTTAATAAAGGGCTCCCGGTATTTCTTGGGGAAAAAAAAAATTCAATTTGATTCCTGCCAGCAGTACATTAGACCACTGAGGTCTATTCAATAAACAGTGACCAGTGGGAGAATGAGACAGGAATTGCAGGTATGAATAACGGGGTATGAAAGATAGCCAATTTGTAACTCACATATTTTGGCCTGATCTTTGCAATGTGTATGGCAATTTACCACATATTACAATTTAGAAAACAGATTATCAAAATATTTTCCATAACAGACAAATAAAAGAAATATTTTCCAACTGACCGTTCTAAATTATCCTTCTTCTTGATTTTCTTACTGCGTCTGACCATTCTGCTTTTGTAGCTGTTTCTCCTGGCTGGGCCAGTTTTGATGGATGTATTCTCAAAGGCAGTCGTGGTGATGGCTACCTTGCTTCCACTCTGTCAACACAAAGTTTGTAGCTGTGTTATACTGGTGTAAGTACAGCTGAACACATTTGAATACATTAAAGAAAAATAAGGATCAACTGTTTTTAAAAAAAATTGAACCATTGCAATAAATGACTTTTTTTATTTTTTTTTTAAAAAGGTGCACTCCAAGTAAAAATACAAAATGGACAATTAACTTCATATTAATGCTGGCCCTTTAAAAATAAACACGGTATTGTAACATGCTTTTGAATGCAAGCTTACTTCTGGTGATTGTTGAGACCACTTGCATTTCAACAGACAAGTCCACCTAATCATTCATGCCGTATCACACAGCTGTCCCACCCCAACCCCATTCACTGCTGTCAAAAACAAAAACCCCGGAAGGCAGTTGAATGAAGTGGTCAAAAGTTTCTTGAACTAGCACTATAGATTTACTGCATGCACATGTCTGCAAAAAAACAAAACAAAAAAACGTACAAGATAGAGATTAGACACTCTGAAATGGATCAAACGTAGTTTGATGCCTGGAGTGCCTGTTTAAGGCATCTGATAGAAAGAAAAAAACATTTTTTGAAATGAAAAAGTTATAGCCATAACATATTGTAAATAAAACAGACACCTTTACAAATTCCTTTACCTTCAGAAGAAGTTCTATAACCTCTGTGTGAACAAGCCCATGAACTGGCTCTCCATTTATGTGTGTTATAAGGTCACCAGCTTTAAGACCAGCTTTATAGGCAGAGCTTCCTTCTTCAACGCTCTATGGTAAAAAAAAAAAAATAAAAAAAAAAAAGGCAATATTATGAATGTATAAAAGTGCGTGGATATTCAGATACAGTTCACCAGTGTTCCAAAATTAGTGTTGTCTAGTTTTATTGAGTGATACGCTTGGTGTAGAACAGTAGGAATCAGTTCACCTTCTATGTGTACCTCCTACATTTTCCCCTCAGCACTCAAACTGACAGCACTACGGCGTATACATAGACTTTTATTGTGTTCAGGATTGCAGTCCTTAAGCAGGAATGTCCCGTATCATGCCCTGCCCAGAATAATGGTGCTCATTTGTAAGGCTGCAGGATTTTGTGGTTATTGTATTAGAGGAGGTCTCTGCATAATGAATAAGTGCAGCCATATAATCAAAACAGATGCAGAACATAAAAATGTCTCAATGGAATAGACTGACCACAGTAAAAAGAACGTTCATCCAGACCAACAGTGTGTTTTTTGTAGTTGACCATCCCACGTTTGTGAAAAGAAGACAAACTGAATTGGAAAAAAATGTAAAAAATAGAAATCTGTGGACCTCTCCTGCTACCACCTGAACAAAATGTCAAAAGGTCCCAGCTACCCTGGCCTGCCCAATATATGAATAGGATAATTCCACTATGGGATCAGTTGCTCATGATAACAAACATTTGTTTACTAATAGGTGAGTCGAGAAGAACATTTCATCTCACCAAGTCTGATGTACATTACATACGACCAAACCTGATGAGCTATTCCTGCTAGGAGATCTCAGCTGGCCATGAACAATACATGGTTACATCTTATGGACTCTCACCTTTTTAACAATGAATTATGCAAGAAGAAGTCACCACCTTTGCCCCTGGACAATGCATAGTTAAGTCGGTGCTATGAAATGTTCATCTCAACTCACCTTTTATTGAATAGATTTCATTATAAACTGAACTTGCTATAACCTACCCAGACTATATGATGGACAGTGTACACATCACTGTCACCCACAAACACTCTAATGGCCTGCAGAGTGAAACCAAACTTCTTCCCAGAGCTCTGAATGATGATTGGCTGTCTTGGACAAAAAGAGGAGGAAGTGGAAGATTCACGACTCGGAGAGGAATCCCTTGATGAAGGATCTGAAGATATTGATAGCGGAGATATAGGGCTCCCCAATGGAGACACACTATAAACATCTGGGGAAACAAAACAGCGTTAATTTTAGTTTTGTATCCTGGCTCCCTGGATTGGTCAAGCCCTGCATTAATAAAAATAAAATTGAGAAAAAACGAACTTAAAGGCTAAATACCACAAAACAAGCAAGCAATGTCAAACAAAATCGTAGGATAAGAAAATGAAAAGCCATGCAGAACATATTGTTTTTATACAGGATGGAATTTAATGTGTGAATTCACAATGATATCTACAAAAAATTGTATCAGTCCCATAAATATAAATTGGTGGCCATTATATAACTTTCAACAAAACCACAACTGATTCAGGCTCCTTAATGATAATTAGTTGATACCGACAAGCTTAGGCCGCAAATAGATAGCAAAGCTTTATAAGGCTAGATGGTTGTGTGGAAGCATGGCCTAGATATTGTGACAGTTATATTAGAAAGCACAGAGTGGAATTTAATGACACATGAGAAGTGAGGATCTTTCTTTTGCTGTCTATTCTATCTTCCTCAGCTTGTATCCTTTTTAAACCAGTTTGGTGTCTAATGAGAACAGAGGTTATTTAGGCCTTCTATTGCATTGAAAGTGTTTGCAGAAAATGAAACTACTTCTAAGAACTTTCCTCCTGCACACAGTATGTCTTTCAGTTTAACAAGCTCAATATGAAGATACAGTATTTTAATACAGAACACAAGGATTTAAAATCTCTATTACTGTTGCTTTAAAGAAGATGTGTATGGGAAGGATAACAATAATAAAAAAAAAAATAACAGATAGGTAATTGTGGGTTATATTTGGCACATTGACAACCCACTGCAAGTGTATATCAAAAGACCTTTGAAATCTTCCTCAATTAGGGTTTAATTCAAAATGTCAGGTAATAGTGCACCTGAGAACTAGCAGGGATGTTTTATTTCCTTGCAGAGAGGTGTGCTAGACCACAAACGTTGGAAGAAGAACTGTGAAGTGAAAAAAGGCTCAAGCTTATGTCTGTACTGGTTTTGGGAAATACAGTTTTGTTTTGGAACGCGAAATGCCCCCCACCACCGTAGTCTGAAATGTGTGTTTGTGGCGCCACATCTAGACCACCCAGGGCTGGCCTTAAGGGTGTGCGACCTGTGCGACAGCACAGGGCGCAACACCCAGGGGGCGCCAGAGCAGTGACCTGCTGGGTAGTTAAAGAAAGAAAAAAAAAAAAGTTTTTCTTAGTGAGGTCATCTGATCGGCACCATCACTATTATCGTGCAGCCCCTGAGTAACAGGGAGCTGCACTGCCCTGTAAGAAGCAGCAGGTCTCTACCTCTACCGGCAGAGAAGTGCTGCTGTCAGTCATTACAGGGCCAATCAGAGGGGAGCAGGGGATATGACTTACCATATCCCCGCCCCCAGCCCTGATCGTGAAGAGCCGGCACAAGAGAGCAGGACTCTGCTCCCTCAACAGCACTGATGGCCAGGACGGTGCCCCACAGACCACTAGGGACTTGTTAAGTCTCCCCCCAGGCCAGAAAGGTAGGATCCTGGGAGAGAGGCTAATACCAGTAACCTTTTTTTAATTTAAAAAAAATAATTGGCTAAGCATCATGGGAATTGTAGTTCACAGCTATAATCTGCAGCCTTAGCTACTGCTGACTGCACTTCCCATGATACTCAGCCAGCATCATGGAAACATTATGTCTGACTAAGCCTTATGGGAAATGTAGTTAACAGCAGATGGTGTGGCAGGTGTTAGTTGTGGACTACAACTCCCATGATGCCTAGTCATGGTGTACACCTGGCTGGCTGAGCATCATGGGAATTGTAGCCAACAGCTATCATCTGCTGCATTAGGTACTATTGACTGCACTTCTCATGATGCTCAGCCAGCATCATGAAAATAGTATGTCTGGCTGAGCCTTATGGGAAATGTAGTTAACAGCAGATTGTGTGACAGTTGTTAGCGGTGTACAACTCTCTTGATGCCTAGTCATGATAGACACCTGGCTGAGCATAATGGGACCTGTAGTTCACAACTAACTACACCTGTGAGTGCAATGGCAAGGGATATAGGGGTAATAATGGTGGGGCAGAGGAAGTAAATAAAAACCATCAATGTTTTGTTTTTTTATATATGTTTTATTATCTGTTAAGGATAACACCGGATGGATGGTCCCGCACAGGGCGCCTGAACACCTAAGGCCGGCCCTAAGACCACCAATGTATTTGGATGTTATTTTCCTCAAGCAATCTATAAACTTGTATTATTCTGTTGATAACTATTTCTGTCATCTAATTCTAATTGGCCCCCAGATTATGGTCGTTCTACATTATATCCTTTGTACATCACCAGCAAAGAAACTTCCCAGTTATGTAATGACATGTCTAAATCCAGACCACTCTACCTCTGCCAAGAAATCTCACATACATGATCCCTGTATTAGGCAAAGATCCCTAACATATGTAACAGGACTTGAAAACACATCCCAACAGGTCTTTATAATTATATGTGTTACTGCCCACACTGTAAGGGCATTTAAATGAACCACCCAGCAATCTCCCCCCATCTATTAACAGCTGCTACCAGGTATTTCAGCCTTCTTGCTCCACAACTTAATATGCTCTCATCTGCACTCTCTAACAACTGTCCTCTGCGTGTGGTTGGAGAGTGCAAGCTTACAATTCACCCATTTAGTAACTTCTGGCCAGACTCACTTAGCTATCATAGTCAGTATCAGCTAACCTGCTCATTCTTGCTCTCCTACCCTTCCTATAATTTCTCTTGCACCAATGAATTCAAGTATAAAATGGACACACAAAAAGTGCCTAATATCCTCAAATGTCAGTCTTCGATCATAACACTTCCTGCGTCATCCATAAATGATGGAGATACTGTTGGCACATTCAGAGTGCCATCTCAGAGGTCTTTGAGTGCCACTTGTGGCACCTGTGCCATAGGATCGCCATTACTGCCCTAGATTGTAGGCTTGAGAGTGGGACCTCCTTCCTCATGTATTGACTCGTTTGTCTGTAATGCCCCTTTAACCTCTGTACCTAGCGCTGTGTAAATTGTTAGCATTATATACATAAATAATAATGTAATGTACATTAGGATTACATTTGAACCCACTCGATTTTCATTATATGTATTGCCTGAACCTTAGCAGTGTGATGGCCTAGGATTCAGCTAGTCCCTTCCCATGGAGTCATTCCAAAACACACAGTACACCTACAGATTTAAATGACTGTAAGCAATCCTTTTCTTTCACTGTATATACCAGTCTTAAGACAGCTAACTGATCCATGCATAAATATATTGTTCACAGATGCATGTCAAGGGTATATTGTTTACAATCTGTTACATTCAAGATGCATGTTATATACTGGCAGACACCTGTAAATGTTTATTTGATCCAGACATCACAATATTTAAATACACCAGTGATAGGTGTACATTGTTCCACACTGAAGATGCTTTTTATACATTAACCCGTTCAGGACATGAGCATGTTCCATGCCGCCATTTCTTTTTTTGTGTGATTGCACGTGTTTGTAGATGTGTAAAATATTTTTCATGTAAAAATTAGAAAAACTCGGGGAGTTTTTCCCAATTTATTTTACCATAACTTATGATTTCTTTGTTTTATAGTAAATTATGTGATTTTTTTTTAATGACATCACAAACAGTATGTTATGTGTGGGGATACAGTAAATTAGAAAGAGGAAAATTACAGCTAAACACAAACACTGCAGAAGTGTAAAAATAGACTGCATCCTAAAGAGAACAACATTCCAAAAACAGTTGCGTCCTAAGTGGGTTTAAACTGAGCCATCTGAAACTCTCCATCAGTTAAGCAATAATGACACATGCTTTATTTACAATAAATACTGGCGACATCCCTGTGTATAATACAGACTCCAAACAAATGTGTCCTTTGGGTCTGAACTTTGCATTATAAGTAGCACGGCTGCAAATCAGAGGAATAACAGCCGTAAGCACAGACATCTTTAAATACAGGTCCACCTTATATTCAGGCCTTTTCCTCCCAGAAATTAAGAATTAGTGGGATCGTCTTATGATCAGGATTGCCTTATTTTCGAGGTTTCATTATGTGTTGCCTGTCAAGTAACCAGCATCAATATACCTTCAGGAGGCCAGTGCCTGGCTGTATCTGGGGCTGGGCACAGCAATGTCTCCTTGTTGAACAGGTGTGGGGGGCAGCAGCAGCCGACTGTGCGATAAACCACTATATAACTGAGCAGAATGCTTTCTGTCCAAGAGAATCAGGATACTGAAGCATTAATTAATAAGAACAAAGTGTATAACTGGGAGTGTTATTTTTCACCGAATATTCAGGGGATGTTACTATTACCCAATGTAATGGTATTCATTTTATCTACCACGGAGGGGTGAAGGCTGAGTTGACCCTGTAATTGAACCTGCAACCTTTGGACAGATTGTACGGATGATACATCAGCCCACTCAACCATCTCACTGGCTGATATAACTCAAATTAGAACAGTGAACAGTTGTGGTATACGCCTACTAAAACATACGTCTCTTGCAGGATACATATATTTCTTCAATATATACTCATAACACTTAATTCATATTCAATGTATATATAACGCACAAAACCAGACTCAGTGCTGTGCCACGCAGTACAATGGAAACTTTGATGGTACCATCACATTTAACAAGAACTGTGGATAAAAAAAACCTTAAGACTTCAAAGAAAGTCTGCTCACTTGGCCCCACAGATAAGTTATATCTGAGTAACAATAGCTACATTATTCATTTGTTAAAGCACGGCTTTATATTATTCCATAATGCCTTCAGCAACTCAATCAGTCATGTGGAGAACTCTCCAGTCATTCTAATTCTTAATATAATAATCTCTTTTTACTTTTTTGAGGTGTGGAATAATAGTGGGACTAAAAACCATACACTAGCACTACTAGTCATAATAAATGACAGCACATTGCTTTCAGCCTTCTCATCTGTATAAAAAAAAAAAAAAAAACCTCACTGCAGTTATGATTACATATATGAATATTACATGTAAAAATGAAGATCAACAAGCCTATCCGCAGCACTCAAAGACTGCTTCTAAAACAGCATACAATCCATTATTTTATTAATCATTCATTATTATTTACTACACTGCATGGGATAACAAATAAACCTTGAACTAGGAGGAGTTAAAAAAAAAAAAAAAAAAAAACACAAAAGAAGAAAGCACTCACATCACTGATCCCTTTGTTTATTAGTGTGGGTATAAATATATATAATAATACTATAATAAATAAAATAAATATTATTCTATATATTATATATATATTATATAATTCTCTAGGCACAACTGAGGCAGCACATTACACTCAATGTCTGTGGCAACGATATATCCATTTATGTTTTCTCAAAGTATAATAGCATGCATTTTAGAAGGCGAGCCTTTGTACTATATATATTTATAATATACATATATTAGCTGTAAGTTAGCAGACATATATTCATACACTGTACAAGCTATTCACTAAAAAGTGAACTGTCAAGTGAACTGCAAAGATTGGGCATTATTAGCAGTATTCTACAACTTGTTCCCAACAGACAGTAAGACATCATCAAGAAATGAAACCTACTAAACTCTCATATGTGTATTCCTTTTGAATAAGTGAAGTGAACACGACCAATGCAATGAATTCTCTAAACTTACTCTGAATTGTGAAAGCATTAATAGCCAGACATGAGTTTTTAAAGTAAGAATGCATTAAAGAGTGCTTGGATTGTATGATTCACAAATGGTGACATGCAATGTCATTTAATATCATGCTGAATATTGGATTTCTACCTCCAGGGATCATGAGAGAGAGAGCACTAGCAGAGATGGACTTAGTGACTTTTCCAGACATTTTCTGTTTCTCTGTGGTTTCTAATCGCTGAAGGACCATGTGAGAAGTTGTTTCATTGGAGGGCTTTGAGGAATTATCTGTACTCTCCACACTCTCGCTTCTTCCATTTATCTGATCTAAGTGCTCTGAAAAACTACTTACTGTACAAGGAAGAAAGGACAGACATATTAAAACAACTGCAGCTTGAACGAATATATCTGTTCTATTCTTCATACCTAGAGGGGAGCGATGCCTACAGAACTGTGCTATACTGCAGGATCACTTCTGCTACTGTAACTTAAAGGGGGGGCACTACAATGGATGGATTAAGTAAATACATATTAGAAGGCCTAGCATTTAATGTCAATGTCAAACAGATAAAACTACATGCCAAAGTCATAATAGTTATAGGTTGATAAAACCATTTACTCAAAAAAGGAACAATTTATTTGATGCAATCTGCCTTTTGAGTACACCAGCTTTACCCTTTAAAGATGTAAATACAACAAGCTATATACATGGTCCACACCAGGAGTGTAACATACATGTATGTCTACATGTACACACATGCACCTACACATGGTAGCAGATGACAACCTACGAGGTTAAATAGGTCATGAATTGGGGGTCAGGGGAAAGGTCCTGTGAAACACTGATGGTCTACACACCTGACTTTCAATATCCATTTTATGGGCTTCATATTTTATTTACTTTTTTAAATGTTACTTCTTATATAAAAAGTGTCTCCGTCCTATTTAACACACAGAACCATTTCCTAAACACATCACATGGTTTACATTTCATACTTCAGGAAGGGTTTTTGTTATCAAACACTATTCTTTTAGGTGTCTTTTTGTGCACACATTGCCAAAACATGAAGATAAATAACACCAAACAATGGACATTCTGGATCCCAAAAACAGGTGGATCGTAGTGGTGGAGCAGAGTCCTGTGGAAAGTAAAAGCTCACCTGATACTGTAGAACTGCTAATGCTGACTGGTGTAGTGAGATCTGGATCTTCCTGCGGAGAGTCTTCAGATACCAGAGCAGACTTATCAGGATCTTGCTGGGATTCCTCACCACTGGGCTCCTCCTGTTCCGTGTCAGAAGATATCGCAAATTTTGGGAGGAGCCTGATGTTGTGCTGCTGATTATTACTTTCTGTGTCAGAGGATGTAGAAATGGACAGCTGTTGCCTGTTCAATATTAAAAACACAAGATGAAGAGTTAAGTTATATGCCAATTTCTTAATTACTCCTCATTTGTCCACACGAGGCACAGCGAGTATGCCACGTGCTCTGGTAACTAACTAGTCAACGTTTTATTAAAAAAATATATTTAATCTAATATTTAAAATACACATAAATAACGATTTGCTTGCAGCCATTCTGGTACAATTTTCCACACTCAATTTATGAAACAGATGAAAACCTACATTATGTCACTGATTGTGGTAGATTGTGTGATTAGTACCCATGTATAAAGGACATAGTTGGATTCCATCTTAACCTGGCAAGAATGTCTGCCTAGTTGAGAAGCAGTGCAGCCTACATTAAGATAGACGCCATTCAGCCAACCCTCAACTCTACATCTTCAACTCTCTTGAGCCTAATATCGCCAAGTCTTTTGTCCCCATGATGTGTTCCATGGATCCAATTGCATCACACCCTACCTGCCACTCCTCCACTCTCATTACCACTCTGACCAACATCTCCAATGGAATACAGGTTACTTTTCCACTCCATGTAATCAGGCTATTACTACAGCCTTAAAAAAAAATAAGAGCCCACTTTTCTATATCTCTTTTTGCTCCCTTTCATCTCCAGCACACTGTGGGCTATAAGCCTGTTTGATCAGTGTCCTGTTCTCTTTAGTAAAACTAGACTACCTGTTGCAGTGCAACTGACTTTACTCACATTTCGGAATATTCGGAACTCCAGCTCAATGATTCCACGGGTGGTAAGTTGAGGTTCTTTGCTTTTTCTGCAGTATCGTCCTTTTCTTCGACCTTGCTTTGCATTAATTGATCAATGCTACTGAAAACCTATGATAAGAAAAAGATTTCTTAGAAATACTACAGAACATCTGTATTGTTTTGTAACTATTTTGATACCGTTGGTGCGTTTTGCCAATTTACATACCTTTGAAAATCGGTGTGAAGAAGAAGAGAACTGTCTAATCTCCATGCTGAAGTCCTCATCGTTTGTATCATCTTCTTCTTCTGTTTCCATATGATGGTACTTCTCGGAACGAGCTGCAATATAGTAAAGTTGTATTCTTCAGAAGTGTATGTACTTAACATTCTAAGTTTGTTACTAGAATAAAACATGAGATGACTAGAACCAGCAATGTGGATTAGAGAAACCACAGACCAAGCAGTAACATTAGACCTTTCTCATGTTCATCATTTAATGTAAATAGACCCGTTGGGATTTCTATTTTCACGCCTCAGAGTACGTGGATAAAAGAAGTTTCTTTGACAAAGAAAACTTACCTTATTACAGATATTTACAATGTATTTTTGTACCTTTTTTCTATACATATAGAACTATTGTACACCACTTAATCATAGCATTGCGTTACAAGTATCCCTTCCTCTAACGTAAGTCACACTCACGACTGTTCACTCTTTCCAAAAATGGACCTTTCAGGACAACATCTTAAAAAAACTTAATGTCTACTATCCATGTGTCAGCCATGATACTCTTTCCTGAGAATTCTAGTGATTCCACTAGGCTACCAATAGGCTTCCACTATGGGCTTTACAGATAATGCCAGAGCAGAAAGTATTTATTTTTTTGGTTTAGAACTGTATTTTCCAGTGTGAGGAATGCAGACGTTTGCATTACATTATTAACGGTTTCCTACAGCAGAACATATGAACTTTAATGTACAACTCTTAACAGTCATACCTGGTCGCGGGCTACCAGTTGGACTTAGTAGCTGCTCCTCTTCATCCCAACATCACTAGAATTCTCAGGAAAGAGTATCATGGCTGACACATGGATAGTAGACATTAAGTTTTTTTTTAACTAAACAAAGACCCAGTGTTCGACAAAAGTACGTATTCTGTATATATTAGAAGATTCGATATGTCTAAACGTGTGCCTGATAACGACAAGGCCTTTCTGTGCACCATATTGAGATGACAGACATCTCTGTTCCACCCACTGGCTATAAACTAGAAATATGCAGCCATAACGTGAACACTGATTATTGCAAGTGTGATTTACTGTTATACTGTTAGATCATAAGTCAGCATATTGATTCCAACCTTTGTGTCTTATGCAAACCCAGTTCATTTAACTCTAGAAGATCAATATGTTAGGCGTTTAGCAGAAGGCAATGTTTGGTTCTCCATCTGCCTTCATATTAAAACTCTCATTAACTTCAGCCAGCTAGCAAATTGAGTTTTTGACTACTGCAAAAGTAGGCCTGTGATCTCCATTCTATTATTGTTCTACAGGATTTATAACACAACAGGATTTGGAGGCTGCAGGCAGACATCACAGAATCGTATGTGATCCTGCTTTATTTTAAAAGCCTCTAATCACAGTCTGTGTCTAAGGTAAAAAATAGGAGGCTCACATTTAGCAATATTGAGGACAAGGGTAGCCACAAATCATTTCATACAAAACAATGCAAAAGGGGTGGGAGATGGAAGACATTGTTTTACGAATATATAGTCAGCTGTATAGTTAAGGGGGTCACCCAGCTAGTATGTTACCAGCAGACTGTTAAAAAAAACAACGACGCCACTGCACTCGCCAATACACGCCAACACTGCACTCGCCAATACACGCCGACACTGCGCTGGCCAATACACGCCGACACTGCGCTGGCCAATACACGCCGACACTGCGCTGGCCAATACACGCCGACACTGCGCTGGCCAATACACGCCGACACTGCGCTGGCCAATACACGCCGACACTGCGCTGGCTAATACACGCCGACACTGAACTGGCTAATACACGCCGACACTGCGCTGGCTAATACACGCCGACACTGCGCTGGCTAATACACGCCGACACTGCGCTGGCTAATACACGCCGACACTGCGCTGGCTAATACACGCCGACACTGCGCTGGCTAATACACGCCGACACTGCGCTGGCTAATACACGCCGACACGGCGCTCGCTAATACACGCCGACACGGCGCTCGCTAATACACGCCGACACGGCGCTCGCTAATACACGCCGACACAGCACTCGCTAATACACGCCGACACAGCACTCGCTAATACACGCCGACACAGCACTCGCTAATACACGCCGACACAGCACTGGCTAATACACACAGATATAACATTCACTTGATGTGGTTTTATTTTTCACTATCAAAGGGCAGTAAGGTGAGAACCTGTTACTAAAAATGTTCAATCCCATCACTGTGTATAGCGAATGGAAGATGTGGAGGTCAATACTGATTAAATAAATGGGACTGTTGCTAAAGGTTAACTTCGCAGATATTTAAAAGAGAGATCATTTAGGGTTCACATATTAATTATTTTTATTTTCTAGGTTGAAGGGGAGTGATTCATGAGCTTTCTAAATTTTCATCTACAAATGTCACCTATTTCCAACTAGTCAAAGTAACAACATATACACTTTGGCTCACTGGATTTAATGGGAAGCGAAGGGTTACTAAAGCCGACTTCTGTGGTTCCTTTTTTTAATATAGAACTGGTCAGTTTGAAGCATATGTCTTGTATTAGCTGTCACTGCCTGAATAAGAACCAGCCAATACCATTCTAGCCATGTGACCATATCTATCAATATCCAATTAAAGTTTAATAGCCCAATTTGAAATATATACAAAACCTTTGCTGGCGATGTTTGCAAAATAGATTACACCTTGCAATTATAACACAGACTGTATTGTCTGGCGGATGCATAGTGGGTAGGGTTGCCACCTTTTCTTCAAAAAAATACCGGCCTTGGTACCGTCTCCATAGACTTAACATTGGCCCAATTTTTTTATGGCCTGCCAGTAAATGACCGGCCAGGTGGCAACCCTAATAGTGGGTTATGTAAAAGTCTGGGACCAAGCTCTTAAAATTAAGCTAACACCATAGAAACCAATGTAATATCCTTGAAAAACTGCACATTACACATAGCAGTTAGCACTCATCATGGTTTCACTGCCCAAGAGAGAGGTTTAAACACCTTTACCAACAGTAACCAGCAATGAAAGTAAAAACAGACTATATTAATTTGTACTCACTGTCAAAATAGCTGGTATCATCCTCAGACTCCAGCTGTGGAACAAACTCTGCTTTTTGTCTGAGTAAACTGTTCCAGTCTAAGGCACAAAAAAACTGATGCTGCTTTACTTCAAATGCACCACCTGAGAAAGAAGAGAGAGGTAAGGTTTGTCCCTTAAACATTAAATATATTAGGTTACACTTGATATCTATGGAGAAAGATGTACACAATTTTCTGCTTGAGGTATCTGCTGGTTATCCCATTTGCCATTGATGGGAACTCTAGCACAGCACATCGATGGATATGAAAACAAATGAACATATCAAAAGCACACTTCTTATTTCAAAAGCAAAAAGCCAGAACAAATCCTTTACTTGGTGTTAAGTAATTTGTCTTGGAGTCAAATGATCGATTGCATAAACATCTCTGTTGATCACAAGTCCAAATCTTTTAGCCTGCATACTCACGATGGCACACTAAATACGTTTTCTAGAAAAACTAATGATTGGATGTTCCCGCTATTGCATGATATGCGACTGTCATTTTTTTTAAAAGTCCTTGTTCTGATTATAGTACCATTGAAAAAAAAACATTTAAAATAACCTTTCTTTCTACTATACCATTTTCAATATGTTTGGCTCCAGTTGTCCTTTTAATCAGAACAGTACAGAACCCCATCAGAGTAGACAAGAAGGAAACAAAAAAAACAATAAAAAAAAATAACCTGTTTGTTCATGTTATATTAGGAGGGATTAAAACTAAATATATATTACTATTACTTACATATTATCCTGGTCCAATCTGCTGTAATAAACAACTTATCTATGAACTTTTAACATGGTCTTTGCTCCCTTCTTCTACTCCAGCACAGACATCCTTTATAACTGCTCAGAGGCTTTGGCTCCGTTTGTCTTCTGCATGACCTATTCTCCTGTCTAACTATTCACATTAACCTCACTGTTCCCATTCAGATTCACAAACATATCCATTTGCATAAACCTTCGCCATTCATATATGAATGAGAGACAGACAATCCTCACAGATTAGAAGGTGTGTGAGGCGTGTCAGTATGAGACAGAATCTCTAACGGAGCAACTGATAAAGGCTCATTTGGCTTAATGAAGCAGCAGCTTCATAAAATGATTTATCTTTCTTGTTTTTTGAACAAAGATTATTGCATTTCTATTGAATGGTACTTCACATGTTTTATACATTTAAAAAAAAAAATCATTTTGGGGTTTAATACCACAACAATAGCTCAGTATATTTCAGAATATATTTGGATTCCCATTTTCAGTCTCCTGAAACTATATTTTGCACCTTATATCCTATAACTGGTAGCTAAATTAATATCCTTAAAAATAAAAATTGCCATTGCAATGCATACGAAGGGCTCATGTAAAATGCAATAATGTGTTAGTCTTGTATCAAGGACAACAAAGTGACTATGCATTAACTGCAATACAACACTAATACAACAGGTGGCCAACCAGGATCACTATAGCAGGTGCTGGACTAGAATCTGAACCAACCTAGATTATGGAAGCAATGGTCCAGGAACACAAGACTAACCGGCTGCAGACTGTGCACACAATGTTACATTTGTTATATATAGCATTCTATCATTGCTTATTAGCATTCTGTCATTGCTTAGACACATTACCTGTCCCAAGTCTTTCCAGGGGATTTTGCCGGAGCAGTAAAGCTATTAAATCCTGAGCATCAGATGGTGGTGCTTCATCTTTCTCTGGCCAATTGATTTCATCTAGAAAAAGAAAATATGACTTTGTAACAACAAGTAAATTTTTTTTTGTTATCGCAAATTAAATATTTGGTAAACATTCTTCAGTTCAAGATACAACATATGAAACACCCAGGAAGTTTGAAATCAAAACAGTAATGCATATTTGGCAGTAATTTAAAGATAACAAAAACAGGATGAGAGGCGCACTATACAAAAAAACAAACTAAAAGAATATGAACATATATATCAATAAGCAAATGTATTGCACAATTATAAATGACGAAAATAGCATATGTAAATCACAATAAATAAATATATATTTATATTAATATAATGTTATAAACATTCTCAACAAGATTAATAAATAGCAGCATATAAATAGGGGATGAAATCTTAAGGGCATGTGGAAAAAAAAAAAAAAAATCCCACAACTGTACTCAGATGAGAAAGTCTCCAGACCTGTGATCCGGATGTTAACAATAATGTAATAGAGATGGTAAACCAATTTTAGTTTTCAGTATTTATGTTGGTGTGTCTCCATCAAAGTGAAGGCTGTCTTTAAATAATAAATATATAATAACTTAATTTTTTAAAGAATTTTATTTATTATTTGGAAGCAATTTATATATTATTTGGGGTATATATATATATATATATATATATATATATATATATATACACATATATATAAATAAATATATAGAGCTACAGAACCTATTCTTTAGCATTTGTTTGGGATGTAAGTGTCAAGTTAGAAAGAAAAATATGTTTTCAGCATCAAAATGGTGCCTCTGAATTGCAAAAAAAATTCAGATTACACTGGTGTTACATTGGTACCCGAAATCCAAGCTACCCAGATAGCTGCTATGTGCCACCAAATATGTCCACAATTCAGACATCATAGTCGATACCATACCTACATGTCCCAACATTGAATGCAGCCAAAATGTACCAAAAGAAAGTGGTAGCCTCGGTCCTCCCAACTTTGACTTATTTTGGGACCGTTTTGGGAGGACCTCTGCTATAACAAATACAGCCAAAGTCCTCCAGCAGAAGTCAACGGAATGACTTTGGCCATAGCCGACATAGCAGAAGTTAACCTGCTGGGCCGAAGTGAAACAAAATAAAACATGATGCATTAAATACATAAAAATAAAGTAAATGAACAGAAAATAATTACATTTGATTTTTTTTTATATTAAAGTAAATATACTATCATAATATATAATTATTATAATTGTCTTATTCAACTCTCCAGCTAAAATCTAAGAAACTTGACGGCGTTCGCCTATGTTACCCAAATTCACAGCGTGTTCAGGGCGGATCAGCGCATATTGGGAAGCTGAAAATCTATGGTTTTCGTTGCGAATATTTCCGGAACCAAATGGTGCTGATGGTTTGTGAAAATTGACCAATCTGAATAAATTTTGGGACAAAATCAGAGCTACTGTATGCATTTTGCAGTGTGAGTCCATAGAAAACATAGAACAAATCAAAATGGAATAAGAAATAAAGACGTAAGATTGCCAGGTCATTTAGCCATCTAACATTACATTATAGCGCATTAAAGTAAAAGGCTAGATCACGTGATTGGAGATTAGTACGCTTTATGGAACTGTAAGATGTCATGTAAAATATCCTCTTAACTGCTGTTCATGAGCCTATTGTGTATAAACTCAAAAAGAAAGAACAAAGGGCCATTGCTTATATTACTCATTGGCTGAGTCACCTAGGGAATTTTCAGCGATTGTTTAATTGAGTCACACGTTGATCATTACAGTGAGGGATTTATTCCAGTTCTGCAGCTTCACTGCTTTTTGTTTGATTTAATATACTTCTTGAGGTCTTGATGTGCTGTGTAAATGTAGGGGGTGATAAATAACGTGTTCTTGGAACTAGGTTTTAACCATGCTTTTCCTACAATAAATTGGATGTTTTCCCATTATGCAATGCTCAGTACCAAGAGTCTAAAAGGAGGCCGATCCATCACTAAGGAAGGCTGAAAGAACGTGTTTGCATTATCCCCGGTCTTGTGGGAGTTAAAGGGATGTAAAAAATGAAGTGGGAGTGTCCAGTTATTTTGGGTAGTGCTTTGGCAGACCCCAATGTTCAAGTAGTACAGTCACAATGTAGCCACTACTTTTCACTTGTGCTGCTAATATAGAAGCAAGAGTTAAAAAAACTTTTAGTTGTCCTTTAAGGAACATGTAATAAAATGGGGGCATTGCTTGGCTACATGATGCAATCATTCAATTAATCATAACTTCAATTTTTGCTGACAGTTTTCTTTAAATTGATGCAATATATATATATATATATATCACCCATATGGTCTGAATCTATATGGTCTTTTTTCCCCTATGGGAAGCGTATTCGTTTCACAATTTTATTTTGCTTTTTTTTGTCTGGAAATTTCTAGTGGGTTTTAAATGTATTCTTGAACAAAGCTGATAAATCCTAGGAAAATGAAGAGAGAAACATTCGCAAGCTATTTTCATTTCTACCTATTTTCATTTAAGAAGGGGAGGGTGGAGGCCAATCGTTAAGAGAAGTTGAAATGTACTTTGCATGATCCCGTTGGTCAGCCACCTGTTTGGCAAAGCGTAGGATTAAAGACCTCATGATAGATCAAATGTCAGAACAAACTTTCACCTTCAAAAATAAACTCTGAAGTGCAGTAACTAAGGCCATGGCATCTCGAATACCTACCCATAAACAAACAGTAAGGGGAAACCACTTTTAAAAGGGGTCAAACACCTGGATTCACAGGGCAGATTATATTAACACAAGCCTTTCACACATACTGGTATTGCAAACTAGACTGAATCAAAAAGGAAAGGACGGTCCAAGACTCAACAGAATGTCAGCATTATTAAACAGTACTGGATACTGTTGACAAATGTAGTAATTAAAACAAATCTACCAGGACCTCAGCGGTTTCAAAGGGAACAAAGAATTCATCCTGTAAAATTATCTTTGACATTTCAAGCAATTCTTATATTTCTGTTACTTTATATACTTTAATTAAATTAGGATTCTAAACTGTATTGATCGAGAGGCCTATATCAGCTGTAGGTTATGTAATATGTTGAGATATTGGATTCATTTAATGCCATGGGACTATAAAACTGACATAAGTGTATTGAGGAAAGCCTACTACACGTTATGGCAAGTTGAACTTAAATCTAGTGTATGTTTTGAAATTATATGGGGATAACAGTATAAGCACTCATCTGCCAATCACTTTGCAATAAGGCTACTATGGCACAGAGTAACAATAAAAAAATAAAAAAAAAGTAGAACAAATGTAATTGTAAAAATATATATTAAAGTTTATAAAAAAATATATTAAAATTTTTATGAAATATGGTAATAGAATAACAGAGACCCAGCATGTGTTAAATTACTGCTTATTTGCATATTTTCCAAGCACAGTAACATGTCCAAACTATTGAAGCAGAGTGCTTTTTAAGAGAAAATTAAACAAACATAGCACTTTATATGCTTTTGTTGTAATATTAAAAAATTGATTTTAGGACAATATATGAATATGCACTAGTGTTCTAAGGCACGAGAGGCAAAGGCGCTCTTCTCCTGAACGCCATTATTGAAAAGGATACTTGGCTACCTAAACGTATCCCAATTTAAATGCTTGGACCACTGTAAATTCTTGCACTGCTTTAAATTCTACTTTCCCAAAGATACTGGAAATTCAAGTGCATACTGTTCAAATACGCATATTTTTGCCCTTGCTCTGTGAAATACACACTGCAGTAACATCTTACAAATCACATGTTTGCTGGCATAACCTTAGCCTTTTAATGCATCGGGGAAATTTCTGGAACAGTAGGTAGGGAAAAAGGAAAATTTTGTTTAATTATCATTTAGTTTTGCCACAAGCTGCGTAGCGGTACTTGGGGTCAGCCCGCAGGTTCAGACCTGAAAGGTTATTGAATTTTAAATGAAAGGAGAACAGCTGTTATATAAATAACATTACCTTGTAATAACCCTCAGTGAAATCATTAACAATCTGTGCTGTGCGCGGCTTTCCTTTCCTGCATTATTTACTATAATAAAGAAAACATTTGGTTCTCCGGATTAGTTACATTACTGTTAATTTGTTTATTGGGATTATTAGCTGTAATTGCACACCTGAGTGGTGTTTTTTTTTTATATTTCAATGCCATGTCTTAAAATGAATAGTCCTATTTATGGCTGCACATGGAATATGTGGTAGAATATTATCCTATTTATTTCAGATTACTTTTTTTTTATACAAGCATGTACGATGCAATTTACTGAATACTGTAGTCATAAAATATATGAAGATTATATAGTTTTGGGAAAATTACATTTATGCATGCACAATAAATCTGTCAATATGTCAGTTTGTAATAGATAATATGAAATCACAGTGATTAATATCTTAATTTAAGAATATATCATACACCCATATCATTATACAAAAATGCAGACTGGTTACAGTGTGTAGGTGGATCTAGTTTAAAAGCTAAACGACATGCATTTTAAAAAGGGAATCATAAGAAATGTTTAGTAAATTGGCTTGTTTTTCTGAATTACCCTCTATTTAAATTATCTTTCACTCATGATTTGTTTGGAATCCGAGAAACACCTGGACAGATGTTACCTTATTAGTTTGTCAGGCTAACAGTTTGACAGCTCAGTATGGGTTTGTCTGTCAGACTGGTAGCCTCAGAGATCAATAGGATAATGTACAGGAAAATGTATGAGAAACACCGTCAGCAATGTACAATAAAATAAATCCACAAAAGCAGCAAGGAAATAAAAATCTCAGAAAAAAACTACTTATAAGAGGAATGCACTCCTAGAGGTAGCTGGAAATCAATAAAAAATATATATAAAAACACAAAAGATACTCAGGATCAATATTAATACCAATAAAATAAAAATACAATTATAATTGCAATATCCTTGAGAATCTCTGCGAGTCCCAGAGTGTAGTGGTGTCAGTAATATTAAAATTCAATCAAAAGTCTCAAATAAAATCTTAATGAAATAGTGTTTTCACATGCACCTCCAGTGCAGCCCCTTTTATGGAAGACCATGTATCCCAAAACAAAGTATATGTAAAAGAAATGAACACATAACTTCAAGTGAAACCCAAATTATTAAATAAAATAATACTCACAAACCTATGCTCCATGACAAAGTAGCCGGTGCTACGAAACATGACCGACATTTACCGTGGTTCCTGCTCTGTTTGGCTCATAATTAGAGATGGTTAATCCTGTACAGGTTGTTCCCAATATTTGGACCATTTGTACAATTGGTTTTACAGAGCTCTTTTACTCAGAGAGCATGTTTTATACATTCACGGCTCTTCACCAAAGTATTAAGTGGATTCCTGTGAATCTCCTCAAGTTGTGTATCTTCTGAGGGTTTGTGAGTAGTATTTTATTTTTTATTTAATAAATTGGATTTTACTTGAAGCTGTGCCTCTCATTTCCTTTTATTTATGATAGATCAATAGGACTGTGAGTCTGTCAGCAACGTGCAATAACTACTCAGACAGATTCGGGGAAGCAGATATCCTAGTGCTTGGTTTCTACACTATATAACTAGATATATCTTGTAAACGAAACACGTTATAGAGATACATTAAGAAGTACAAAGACACAGAACTGGGCCAATCTGTTAAAAATATTAACATTTTAGTATTGCCCTAAATTGTACAAATTAATGTAAGATTATAGAAAACACTAGACATTTTCTATCTGTGAATTAGTTATAATTTACCAACATTCAGAGAACAGTCACTTTTTACATAATTCAAATATAAAAAATGCTATATAAAATTAAACATACCGCTAATAACCTGGCCAAAAAGATCTTCTGGAGTATCCCCAAAGAATGGTACACAACCAACGAGAAATTCGTACAGGATGATTCCCATTGCCCACCAGTCTACGGGCTTTCCATAACCTTGCCTCAAGATCACTTCTGGGGCTATGTATTCAGGAGTACCACAGACCTAAAAAAAAAAAAAGATACATTTTATTTTATTGATGGTCTCTTATCTTCATGTACACCATCGATTGTGACGGCACATTGAAACCTAATGGCGCATCTAGTCTACACACAATAACAATAGCATTACACCAGATAAAACAAAAAAGTAAAAAGATGTGAACTGTAGCAGTTTATAGAAAAACGTATTGTTAAAATATGTGGTTTGTGTTCAGTTTTTTCCTTATACAATCATTTTACTACAGCCTTCTCTGGGCTTTTAGCTGGTGCTCATTGAACATGTTTGGCTTGAAAAGGCAGAAGTAATATAGTCTGAAAACACACACAACCCAGCCAGCTCTCTCTACCTTCTGCTGGTTCTACTCAGTTTTGAGACAGCCTCATTACGGGCCTTAAAGACATATGTTACATAGAAACATAGAATGTGTCGGCAGATAAGACCCATTCGGTCCATCTAGTCTGCCCAATTTTCTAAATACTTTTATTAGTCCCCAGTTCCCGATCTTATAGCTAGGATAGCCTTGTGTCTATCCCACGCATGCTTAAAATCCTTGACTGTGTTTACCTCTACCACTTCTGCTGGAAGGCTATTCCATACATCCACTACCTTCTCAGTAAAGTAATACTTCCTGATATTAATTTTAAATCGTTGCCCCTCTAATTTAAGACCTCTAGTTGTGGTAGTTTTTCTTCTTTTAAAAATACTCTCTTCCTTTACTGTGTTGATTCTCTTTATGTATTTAAATGTTTCTATCATACCCCTCCTCTTATGTCTTTCCTCCAAGCTATACATGTTAAGATGCTTTAACCTTTCCTGGTAGGTTTTTATCCTTCAACCCATGAACCAGTTTAGTAGCCCTTCTCTGAACTCTCTCCAAAGTATCAATATCCTTCTGGAGATCCGGTCTCACGTTCTGCGTACAATACTCCAAGTGAGGTCTCACCCGTGCTCTGTACAATGAGCACTTCCCTCTTCCTACTGCTAATACCTCTCCCTATGCAACCAAGCATTCTGCTAGCATTTCCTGCTGCTCTATTGCATTGCCTGCCTACCTACCTTTAAGTCAGGGCTTGACATATTTAATTTGATTTTAGGAGCCAGAAATTTTTTTTAGGAGCCAATCACGCAAACATAAACGCAATTCATAAACACACACGTCTACTTCACATATATCCAAACACCTCACACACACCTACTTTACATATACACAAATATCCAAACACCTCACACACACCTACTTTACATATACACAAATATCCAAACACCTCACACACACCTACTTTACATATACACATATATACAAACACCTCACACACACCTACTTTACATATACCCCTATATTCAAAAACACCTCACACACACCTACTTTACATATACCCATATATACAAACACCTCACACACACCTACTTTACATATACCCATATATCCAAACACCTCACACACACCTACTTTACATATACCCATATATCCAAACACCTCACACACACCTACTTTACATATGCACATATATCCAAACACCTCACACACACCTACTTTACATATACACATATATCCAAACACCTCACACACACCTACTTTACATATACACAAATATACAAACACCTCACAAACACCTACTTTACATATACACATATATCCAAACACCTCACACACGCCTACTTTACATATACACATATATCCAAACACCTCACACACACCTACTTTACATATTCCCATATATCCAAACACATCACACACACCTACTTTACATATACCCATATATTTTCCCCACTACTGAAGTAAGACTTACTGGTCTATAGTTGACCGCCTCCTCCCTATTACCTTTCTTGTGAATGGGCACAACATTTTCTAATTTCAAATCTTCTGGAACTACTCCCGTTAACAATGATTGGTTAAATAAATCTGTTAACGGTTTTGCTTTTAATAACTTTGGATGTATCCCATCGACTTATTTGTCTTTACTTTAGACAGCTGAAGTAAAACCTCTTCCTCTGTAAACTTACATGCATCAAAAGACTCATTAGTCTTTTTCCCTAAATGAGGTCCCTTACCCTCATTTTCATTTGTAAAAACTGAACAAAAATATTCATTAAGGCAGTCTGCTAGGCCTTTATTTTCTTCTACATAGCATCCTTCTTTTGTTTTTAATCTAACTAATCCTTGTTTTACTTTCCTTTTCTCATTTATGTATCTAAAAAAATGTTTTATCCCCTTTTTCCCCACTTACTGGGCTATATTCTCTTCTGTGTGTGCTTTGGAAGCTCTTATAGCTTGCTTTGCCTCTTTCTGCCTACTCTTATAGATCTTTCTATCTTCCTCACTGACGTATTTTTATAATTACTAAATGCTAGCTTTTTGTTTACTATTTTGGCCACCTCTGCAGAGTACCACAGTGGTTTCTTAAATGTTTTGCTCTTACAGACAAGCTTAATGCAGTTTTCTGTTGCCTTCAGTAGTGCAACTTTCAGATAATCCTATTTCTCCTGGACTCCATTTAAATTGCTCCAGTCTGATATGACCTCCTTTACACGTAATCTAATTTTAGAAAAGTCTGTTTTTCTAAAATCTAAAACTTTTGTTTTTGTGTGGTGTGACTGCGTCACTGTTCTTATATTAAACCATCCTGACTGGTGATCACTAGATCCTAAACTTTCACCTACCGTAATATCTGATACCAAATCTCCATTTGTGAACACTAAATCTAATATGGCCTGCTTTCGAGTTGGCTCCTCAACTACTTGCGTTAGAGATAATCCCAGTAGGGAGATTAGGATATGCGTACTCCTGGCACAAGTAGCTATTTAGGTTTTCCAGTTCACATCAGGAAGAGTAAAGTCACCCATGATGATTACTTCCCCCTTCATTGTCATTTTAGCTATTTCCTCAACTAGTAGATTATCTAACTCCTCTATTTGTCCAGGGGGTCTATAAATCACACCTACCCGAGTTACCATATGATTACCAAATTCTAATGTAACCCAAACTGACTATGTTCGCCTCACTAACTTGTATTACGTTACATTTTAAGCTATCCCTCACATACAGGGCCACCCCGCCCCCTTTTTTTGCCTTCTCTGTCTTTTCTATATAAAGAGTACCCTGGTATTGATATGTCCCAGTCATGTTTTTCTTATATACAGATACATTATTATGGCCCAATTTACATTTATGGGCTAAGCTCCCTTTCATAGAAACCCAAAGCAGCTGTTTATATGGCAGCTATACCTACAAGGCTACCTTCCTCCATCTCTGCGGTGGTGTATATATAAAGTGCTTCTGCGTTCCCTGACACATGATGGATGGGATGCTGCCGCTTAATTACAGCAAGTATACTCTGGAGCAATAGGAGGTTACACATGAACTGAGCAGGTTAAAACTAACACAACATCAATTTCTGCTTTGCTTTATACATTTTTTATGAGATAATAGTTTCGTTTCAGCTGAATTAAGAGAATGTGTTGCAGGTCTATCTCAGATCGGTTATTTTTATTCACAGAATTTAAAACAAAGTACGAAATTCCAAAAACTAAATAAAATAAAACCATGTTAAACATTCTTTTGCTTTATTATTTTTATTCAAATGTTTTGTTCCCTTCTTTTACTGTAAAAATCAGACACTAAAACATATGTTAAAGAACTATTCAGTCAGACTAAAAGAATAAAAACGAATGACTCATTTATCCAAGCATGCTATTTCTTTAGATGGATATATCCAAGTCACTTTACAATATACAGATTGTGGACAAAGGGTAATGAGGCATGAAAAGGGAAATGGTCCGTGACCCAGGATTTTAGCACCTTTAATTGTCTCATGCATCACGCGCTCCAAAACTACTCTACTGAGAATCAAAGACTCTGATGTCCCCCACTCATCCTGTACATCTGCCTCAAAAATATCAGAATGACACAATTCAACACTCTATCTTATACACGGATAAATGATGGAGAAAACCTAGAACTACTTTGTGTAATTAATCCACTGAATGGCAGTTGGGAACCACATTGCACAGCAGTGTACTTTGGAGTACAAGTGGATATAAATATAACTGATAATGACAAACCTCTGGCATTGTAGTTATTGCAAACTACTTTTTGTGGAGTAAGAGTGCCACGCAGCAGAAATAACTACTGTAAACACACAAAATCTGCAGCAACGTTTTAGCTTCTGTTCCTGTACATGCTTACGGCAAGAGGAACTGGTCCATCTGTACGGATTCTCTTGCAAGAAAACAAAATGAAGGAGGATGGCTAGCACAAAAAACTGCATGCATGTGTATAAAAAAAACCCTGCACGATGTACCGATTAAACACAAACATATGCATCAACGGTACATTGATGCTTAGAATGTCCCTATAAAAATGTGGGGTTTTGGCATAACTGTGGAGCAGACAAAGCAGAACTGACTAAAGTGAACCATTTCAAGCATACACGGATAGGCAGAAATCTATCCTGGATATAACACCAAATCCATATAATGTTTAAAGATCTACAGCTGGTAAAAAACTGGGCAGATTGGATGGGCCAAACAGTTCACATCTGCCGTTAAATTCAATGTTTTTCAGTTTTGCTCTGGACCAATCTGCTGGCAGTGTGGTAGGCCTGAAGCCTGCATAGTTTTATGTTCTGTTCATAAAGCATGCCTGAGCCACTGCGGGTGAATTTAATTTTTATTATCTGAGCCGGGATACATTACAAGCTAGAAAACATACTCCATCCAATGTCGGGTATCACCTCAGGCTGGCAGTAATTGCAAGTGGCGGGCACGATAACACATATTGGTACTTGAGAAACCCAAACATAATAGAAGCGGCAAGCTCACAAAGTAATATGTCCTGAATAATAAAAGATTGTAAAAAATAAGCACCGGCCTCAAACAAATGATGACAAAATAATTACCTCAGCAAATGATAAAGAGAGGAGTGACAGCGCTTAGTTGCCGGGAGCTATAACAGTTCATTATGGCTGACGTATAAATCATACCTGCTTATCAAGAAACTCTCGAGCATCCTTCTCAATATGCCCCTCGTAGAGGTTGGTTGTCATGCTCATGAGGCCCACTTTTGAAAGTCCAAAATCTGTAAGCTTTATGTGTCCCATTGATGTTACCAGTAAGCTGCAAATCAAAGAGATAGCATTAAGGTTCTGTATGGTAATCCATAAATCTGATGTTTACATCCCCACAGATTGATTTTCTGTCCAGATTAGATGCACAAAATGAAATTTCTATTCCCGTCATCACATTTAATAAGCAGTACATAGTTGTTGTTTTTTTCTATGTGTTCTTTAAAATAAAATTATTACAAACGCATCATAAAATCAGCATTTGCCCATATTTTACAATAGTGTTGTATCATATCAGAAGCCAACCAGTCAGAAACTGCATTAGCTAAAAGATGTAATTCTACATATGGCATTTCAGACAGGATGTTCATCCCGAGCATTCAGTTACATTAATCCTGCACTACAGAATGACCAAATAATAAGTCCACTGACCCAGGAGCAATAAAATGCTATTGGACTTGCAAGCACACCATGCAACATGTCCCCAGTCCCATAAATCCATCCCTTCCTGTAGCGGCTCTCCCTCACAGCCGAAGCATGCAGCCCGATGACAGCGTGCAAGACGTGGTTATTTCCTGTGCAATTTATCAGTCTGTCAACGCCATATGGTGGCCGAACAGCAACTAGCAGCAGTGAAGCAAGGGCAGGTGGTCACATGGGGTTGGATGGATGGGGGCCCTGGAATGCAAGGGCAGGTGGTCACATGGGGTTGGATGGATGGGCGCCCTGGAATGCAAGGGCAGGTGGTCACATGGGGTTGGATGGATGGGCGCCCTGGAATGCAAGGGCAGGTGGTCACATGGGGTTGGATGGATGGGCGCCCTGGAATGCAAGGGCAGGTGGTCACATGGGGTTGGATGGATGGGCGCCCTGGAATGCAAGGGCAGGTGGTCACATGGGGTTGGATGGATGGGCGCCCTGGAATGCAAGGGCAGGTGGTCACATGGGGTTGGATGGATGGGCCCCCTGGAATGCAAGGGCAGGTGGTCACATGGGGTTGGATGGATGGGCGCCCTGGAATGCAAGGGCAGGTGGTCACATGGGGTTGGATGGATGGGGGCCCTGGAATGCAAGGGCAGGTGGTCACATGGGGTTGGATGGATGGGCGCCCTGGAATGCAAGGGCAGGTGGTCACATGGGGTTGGATGGATGGGCGCCCTGGAATGCAAGGGCAGGTGGTCACATGGGGTTGGATGGATGGGGGCCCTGGAATGCAAGGGCAGGTGGTCACATGGGGTTGGATGGATGGGGGCCCTGGAATGCAAGGGCAGGTGGTCACATGGGGTTGGATGGATGGGGGCCCTGGAATGCAAGGGCAGGTGGTCACATGGGGTTGGATGGATGGGGGCCCTGGAATGCAAGGGCAGGTGGTCACATGGGGTTGGATGGATGGGGGCCCTGGAATGCAAGGGCAGGTGGTCACATGGGGTTGGATGGATGGGGGCCCTGGAATGCAAGGGCAGGTGGTCACATGGGGTTGATGGATGGGGGCCCTGGAATGCAAGGGCAGGTGGTCAGATGGGGTTGGATGGGCGCCCTGGAATGGTGGGCCCATTTGCCAGAGCAACCTCATGAACTTGATTGTTACCTGCCTGATAAATTCAGTTTGTCTCTCCCTAACATGTGGAGCTTAATTCATAAATGTGGTCTCTCTCTTCATTAGTCAATTTAAAATTGTACAAATATTACACCAACATTATTTTAAATGGGTCAGAATGTTTTAATGTATTGCAATCAAATGTTTCCACTTGTACAACAATTCCCATTCTTTTTCCACTATTTTGAACCCACATCCCTCTGTGCCTCTTTTTCTCTTCTGTTGTCGAACTTTTTAGTGTGCGTCACGGAGCTCCAGAATGATAAAACTCACAACTGAATGAATGTGTCCTATATTACAATCTCATATAAAATTATATCATCCCATTTATTACTGGTGAAGGATTTTTTTTCAGAGTATTAAATGGCTAAAAGCGTTCATGGATGTTATAATAATAATAATGGTCCTACAGCAGACAAGATGTATCATTAAACATGTCTACAACATTGCTGAACAGTTAAAATAAAGTCTGGGCAGTTGCTGGGTTATTACCGTATTTGCTCGATTATAAGACGACCCTGATTGTAAGACGACCCCCCAAACTTTGGATATTCCTTTAGGAAAAAAACTAAAAGCCTGAATATAAGACTACCCTATAGGAAAAAAGTTAAACTTGTATATATTCACATGTAAATTGCTTTTTTAATAAAAAATGATGATATCAAAAAATGCATTTCTTGTTTTTATTTCCTTTTATGTGCCAATGCTGCCTTTCTCTTTCCCTTGCCCCCATGTCTCTGTCTCTTCTTAACCCCCTCCCTCCCTTGCCCCCATGTCTCTGTCTCTTCTTAACCCCCTCCCTCCCTTGCCCCCATGTCTGTCTCTTCTTAACCCCCTCCCTCCCTTGCCCCCATGTCTCTGTCTCTTCTTAACCCCCTCCCTCCCTTGCCCCCATGTCTCTGTCTCTTCTTAACCCCCTCCCTCCCTTGCCCCCATGTCTCTGTCTCTTCTTAACCCCCTCCCTCCCTTGCCCCCATGTCTCTGTCTCTTCTTAACCCCCTCCCTCCCTTGCCCCCATGTCTCTGTCTCTTCTTAACCCCCTCCCTCCCTTGCCCCCATGTCTCTGTCTCTTCTTAACCCCCTCCCTCCCTTGCCCCCATGTCTCTGTCTCTCCTTAACCCCCTCCCTCCCTCCCCTTTACCTTGATCCCTGGTGGCTAGTGGGGGCAGCTGTCCGTCATAATAGTCTGCCGTGTCGGGCAGCATGGAGGATATCTGCACGTATCGTGCAGACATCCCCCAGCTGCCCGCTTTTCCCTGGTGGCTAGTGGGGCAGCAGAGGATGTCTGCGCGATGAGCGCAGACCTCCCCTGCTGCCGCCCGGCACGCTCGCCGGGACTTCTGTGACGAAAGCGGAAGTACTCGGCTTCTTCACAGAAGCCCCGGCGGTCGTGCCGGGCGGAAGCAGGGGAGTCTGCGCTCGTTGCGCTGACATCCCCTGCTGCTAGAGAGGGGGATCCAGGTCCCCTGCAGCTCTGATGGGGACCTGGATCCATGTCTTATAATCTGACCTCAATTTGAGGTCAGATTATAAGAGACCTCGATTATAAGACGAGGGGGATTTTTCAGAGCATTTGCTCTGAAAAAAACCTCGTCTTATAATCGAGCAAATACGGTAATAGAAAGTTGTTTATTATGTCAATGGGAACATTATTATTTGAAGAGGCAAGTAATGTATATTCAAAATGATCATGTGCCATTGTTTTACAAGCAGATATAAACATACCGGGTCAAACTGTACACACATACACAAAACTACTGTTTGCTAGACAGACATAAAGGAGGCGAAAAAGAAAAGATAATCCTCCTTTTATTCCATAGTAACAAACGGGGCAGAAAGACAAATAAACAGCAGTGATGCATGACGCCAGTCATCTGGCTTTAAAAAGGACCAAGATGTCCTGCTGCAAATTATCCTGGTTTATTTTCTGGTCACTTTGTGATATCAGCTAGCAGTGATGAAGCAATCAACACATGTCTGTCATTTCTTCTGTTATTCCATCTCGTTAATCTCCCCACTCACAAAGGAGCCCGGCCATACTGATATCATTACATAGCCCTTCCAATGTACACACACTGCAAGCAGATAGAGTATTGTGGCCTATGAAATTCTTATTGAATTCATCAATGGCAGCACACCCCACACATTGTTCCATTACTACATATCCCACAAGCAGACTATTAATAAAATATCAGGAGCCACATTTATATTACTAATGACCGCACAATATACTCTCTGGATAACGCGAGCGGAGTGAACTTTCCACAGCCGTCCAGGAGAGACCTGGCACTCTACAGCAGTAATGGCTAATCCTTCGGGATAGCAAAGTATCATTAGTGAAGAGCTAGTCATTGTATAAATGACTAAACAAAACATTTGGTTTACATTATGATGTATTAATATTAAACTAGTAGTTTACTAGTACTTTATGAGTAAAGGCACCAAATAAGATAAGATGTGCTCTCAACCAATTACACAACCCTCTCATCAGATCTTGGACAGTTCTGATAATTTCTTTGCAGTATTAATTGCTGCTGCCGGGGATTGTTTACACTAATATGCTGACCATTTCCATTAATTTGATCGTTACTTCCTGACCTCGGGTAATTGCATCCCTTATCTAACTTCATGCGTAGCACCTACTCATCGCCAACAGCGCTTTAGCCCAGATGTGTCCTAGATTCATAATTAACAGAACATGATGGACATACAGGTATTTGCTGAACTAACACAACCATGCTTACATTTGTTTTAAATATTGGTTGTTCTGTTCTGTAAAAGAGATTACCTTGAATTATGAAGTAATAATTTAGTTAGTGCATCCTCAGTTATAAAAATGAAACAATAGTAACATATAATAACATCAACATAACAAGTATTAGAATAGTTGTGTTTGTTCACTTGCAATTGTATAAAATACCGTTTTTGCTCAAATATAAGACGACCCTGATTATAAGACGACCACTCAAACTTTGGATATTCCTTTAGGAAAAAAACTAAAAGCCTGAATATAAGACTACCCTATAGGAAAAATGTTTTACTTGTATATATTCACATGCATATTGCTTTTTCATTTTTAAAAGAAATAAAAATGATATAAAAAAAATGCATTTCCTGTTTTTATTTCCTTTTATGTGCCAATGCTGCCCCTACCCACCAGATTTGCCCAATGCCTTCTCTCCCCCCCTCCTTCCCCCCAATGCTGGCTCCCCCCCCCCCTCTGCCCAACGTTGCCTCTCTCTCTCCCCCCAACCATGCCTCTCTCTCTCCCCCCAACGATGCCTCTCTCTCCCCCCAACGATGCCTCTCTCTCCCCCCAACGATGCCTCTCTCTCCCCCCTCCCTCCCCAAGATGCCTCTCTCTCCCCCTTCCCTCCTGTTGTCTCTCTCGGTGGCTAGTGGGGGCAGCCGGGGGATGTCTGCAATCTACGGGGATGTCTGTATCTACGTGCAGATATCCTCCCTGCTGCCCGACATCTGTCCATCATAATAGATGGAAGAGTCTGGCAACATGGAGGATGTCTGCACCCATCTGCCCAAATCTCCCTGGTGGCTAGTGGGGGCAGCCAGGGGATGTCTGCACGATACGCACAGACATCCTCCGCTGCTGCCCGGCACTTCTATGATGAAGCCGGAAGGTCACATGACCTCCCGGCTTCCGTCATAGAAGTCCCGACGGACGTACCGGGCAGCAGCGGAGGATGTCTGCAGACATCGCGCAGACATCCATCGGCTGCTTGCGAGGGGGATCCAGGTCTCCTGCAGCTCTGCGGGGGACCTGGATCCCTGTCTTATAGTCTGACCTCGATTTGAGGTCAGACTATAAGATGACTTTGAATATAAGATGAGGGGTCTTTTTCAGAGCATTTGCTCTGAAAAAAACATTGTCTTATATTTGAGCAAATACGGTAGTCTTAAAGGGGCAGTTCTGCCAACAGACTTTCAAAGTATATTTGTTTTATGAGTTTTTAAGTTAGTGTTTCCTCCAAAAACTGCATGTAACAGAGTTAGTTCTGTTGCTATAGTAACAGTCCTGCCGCTCTTCCTCAAGCCCTCCTTGACTGATACATGACAGCATTTAAACCTGACTGATACTAGTCCCTCCTGAATTCCAAGCACTTGAAATGGCAGGAGTTTAACAGAGAGTGAAGACCCCTGTGAAACTATTCTCAATGTAAAACTACAGGAGACCCTGTGAATTTCACAGAAAATTAAAACAAGATCAATATACAGATACTAGGCGGTTCTGCCATTTTAAAGAACAATATTCCTGATTATTCCATCTAACAGAATATTTTAGCATTCATTTGCATTAGTTGAGGAAGTGTCCTGTCTAAGGATTACCTGTTACCCACCCGGGTACTGTTTATTGAAGTATTTGTTTATGTTTGCACACATTGAAAAGGGCATTGTGTTGCTGCCAGAGAAGATGCAAAATGAGGTCCTCTCTGTTTGGTATTTGTTTTGGGTGTGATGACTGAACAGGCCCTAACAGTAATAAAATCATAGAACTACCATTAGACCTGGGCAATGTTGTTTTGTCTAAGGAGAGCAGACTATTGTGGTAAGAGTGGAAAATGACACACTATGAAAGACAAGATGAAAGGGAGGTCCAGTCACTAAACAGTGAAGTGTGTGGAATTCACAAGTGAATTGCAGAATCTCCATCTCCTATTCACTTTGCAAGTCTCTATGGCTAACTGTTAAGTCAAATCATCATGTCAAATCTATACAGCAGGAGAGAATATAGAAACGTTTAAGATTTTTGGCCTTCAAAGTTTCACTGAACCCTATAAAGATCACATCACACACTCATCTGCAAGACAATGAACCTTTAAAGATATGACACATGCAAATCATCCATATGACCATCATTACTCAATTGGCAAGAAAATGTTTTGTTACATACTTGTCGGGTTTCAAATCTCTGTGCACTATTCCGTAATTGTGGAGATATTCTAGAGCCAGGACCGTTTCTGCAAAATACATCCGAGCCATGTCCACTGGCAAAGGGCCCATGTTCTTCAGTAAGTTTGCACAGTCTCCTCCTGAATGGGACAGGATGGACAAATATATCAGCTGTTACTAGACTGAAAGCTGTCGGAATTCTAATCAGCATACGAACAGATCCAAAATGAAACCTGCCTATACTCCTCCCATGGGCTTTTGTAAACACTTTTGTAAACGCTGTGTGGTGGAGCAACCTGGGACTGGCGCCAATGATTCAGATTCCCCAGCAATTGTCCCACTATATATGAGCCAATCTTAAGCGCCATCACCATGGGAGCCTTTTTTGTAAATAACCCCCATTGCACATAAATTATAAATTATGCTCATCCCCGCAGTAAATTAAGACAGTGTCCTTAACACAATTTCAGTCTACTGAAATCTTCTATTTTTCAGTGTGTTTAACTCAGCCTTCTGATACAAAGACTTGAACTTGGCGTCTAAGAGCAGCCATGTTGTTTTTGCTTCAATCACACAACTGCAGAGGTAGCCTCAGAGTTATCACCACAAGATAGATGTTTGGTTATTATATTAAGGTCTGCATTCTCCCCAGTTTATCTCCATATATAATAGACCTAGGGCTGTGTGACACAAATCCGTGATACTGCAAACTATATCTCATTTATAGAGATTGCTCATTTATAGAGATTAGCAATTGCTAATTATAATTCAGTTAATAAGAAAACAAAATAATGGGGATATATAACGATCAGCCATAACATTATGACCACTGACAGGTGGCAAGCCAGCTGGAGGCAGTGTGATGCTTGGGAAACCTTGGGTCCTGCCATTCACGTGGATATTACTTGACATTTACCCCCTACCTAAACATTGTTGCAGATCATGTATACCCTTTCATGGAAACGATATTCCCTGATGGCATTGGCCTCTTTAAGCAGGACAATGTGCCATGCCACAAAGCAAAAATGGTTCAAGAATGGTTTGGAGAACACAAGTAGTTCAAGGTGTCGACTTGACCTCCAAATTCCCTAGACCTCAATCGAAATCGAGCATCTGTGGAATGTGCTGGACAAACAAGTCAGATCCATGGAGGACCCACCTCGCAACTTAGTTTTTAAAGGATCTGCTACTAACATCTTGGTGCCAGATACCACAACACACCTTCAAAGGAATAGTGGAGTCCATGCCACAACAGGTCAGGGCTGTTTTGGTGTCAAATAGGGACACATTAGGCAGGTGGTCATAATGTTATGGTTGATCAATGTGTGTATATAATCAGATCATTTCCCGTTATAGCAGGCAAAACGCTTACTAAATCTAAATACAATATATATTTTGTAATGGAATGTGTTCTACACTTTATAAATTTTATTTTTAAATGGTACAGAGATAGTCCATGTAAAGATCTGAGCTGGTGACCTTGTGAATATAACTTTACGCATAAAGTAATGTGAACATATTTGGGCATCCTGGATATTTTGTATTTCCTCGTAGGATTTAAATCTTATTTTAAAAACAAAACTATATAATTTGGACCTGCATTTAGGCCTATATATTTGTTTGTTTAAAGGTGGTGAACACAAATACTGCTTTTAATTTAACGCTTATTTCTTCGGAATTTATTGGCCTTTTAAAGGGTATGATTTAATAGAATTGTTCCGGATTTGGAATGAACTGGTTATGTGAACTGTCATGGACTGTATTACTAGTTGAAGAGTGCTAGTACATATACAAAGCTTCCTGCAGTCAATTTGTAAGCGCACTAGAAATTCAGCAAAGTGTAATTTATTTTTCAAAACACACAGCATAATCCACGGGCAGCTTCTTCAGAAATGACTTCAGCTATGGCAATCGAAGCAGACAAAGGTTTGAATACCTTACCTTCCACATACTCCATGACCATGCATAAATGGCGCCTTGTCTCAAATGAACAATACATGCTGACAACAAATGGATTTTCTGCGAATGTTAGGATGTCTCTCTCCACAAACGCCTGTTGAATCTGGTTTCGGAGGATTAAGTTTTGCTTGTTGATCTTTTTCATGGCAAACCTCTGACGCGTCTCTTTATGGCGGACAAAGTAAACAGCACTGCAATAAAAAATAAAAAAAACAGATAGAAAAATAAAATAAAATATTCTCAGACAGCAACAGTTAAAGCTTGAAAGGCAGAGGGAGGATAGAACAGTAATGAATTTCGAGCATATTTAGTGGCTTGCACTTGGCAGGATGATTCTTGTAAAAAAAACTATCTACTTTGGCTGAACCATTGTTCAAACAAGCTACAGAAATGTGTGTGTCAGAATTTCCACAAGTCGGTATGTAAGCAAGTACAAAACTATTCTAGAAGCACAAGTGAAAAAATAAGTGGCGTTAAGTATGAGGATACACGGCCGTGTACTTTTTAATGTCCCCTGACTGGCAGCCATGATGTTTCCATAGGAAGCGCAGAGAGAGACCTTAGTTTTTTAATGCCATCAACAGAGGGACCTCTCTGGGTTAGCAGAGAAGGACTGTGAGCCCTGACAGACCCCAATCAGACAGCACGGGGCGAGCCCTCGGATGATTGGCTGAACGTGAGCTGCCGGCATCTAGCTAAGCTCTGCCTCAGCTTAGAGGCAGAGCTCAGTGTAGACCACGTGTATTTGTAAAGACATATATTGGGTTTGCTTGACTAAGGAAGCAAGACTTTAAAAAATTAGTTGCGAACATTTTTATTGTATTCTTAAAACACAGCATTCTTTAGAATGTGTGTCACATGTTTGCAAAATGCTCTAGGGTTGAAATGAAGCCTATGTTAAAATAAATTGTGCAGTGTCTCTTTAAAATATACAGAAAAACATCTTGAGCAGTAAAAAAAAAAAAGTTTACATAAGCATTTGAGGAGAGAAGAATGTCCAACGCATTCCACGTTAGATTTTCGCTAACCAATATGTATAGCACCAGTGTAAAGTAGTTCTGATACCTGAAGCAGCTCGGTGTGCAGGAACCTATGTCAATGTCGCCATGTGCTGAAGGGAAAATATTTGGATATATAGAAAGAAGATTTTAAAAGCCTTATGGAGCAGACTAGTACTTCTCAGGGAAAGTGATTGTGTCTAGGGGCAAAGGAAGAACAAAGAAAACACACCACATATTTACATTAGAGAAAGTATTATAAAATAACAAAATTAATGTGCATTCATGAGATTTTAGAACATTCAGTTATTCACAGAAAGTGAAGTGTGGGTGATATTTTTAAAATCCTTTAATATTTAAAGATTTAGCTATGCTTTATGCAGGGCAACTATAGGATATACTTACCAGGTTTGTGTCTGCACATTACAGAGTTAAACATGTGAAACAAAATGTTTATCTCACCTCACTTATAGTGACTAGCTCCCATGGTGTTAAAGATTGATTAGATAATTTTACTACGTAATAATTTATTAAGATATAAGTTAAACTGGGGGGGAAAAATGAAGCAATCGATTTGAGTGGCTGAGACCTGTCTGACAAAAAAAACCAACAACAAGCACTCCTATTGGTCTGCTGAACTGTCAATCAAACAAGCAAACCCTTAAATGGAGCTCAGTGAACAAGTCAATGCTGTCAGACTCACAGACCAATAGAGGAGCACCTCCCAACAGGCCACGCCCACAAAAAGACACTGAGGGAAGTATGCATTTGTTCCTTACTTAGTCTGTGAAATTATAATAAGAGTAGTAAACAAAACATGGCTGGTCATTTACTACCAAGTTAATGAACATGAATATTACACTTTTAGACAACTATACACCTTGCTGATAAATCTAATTACAAAGCCTGTCTAGTGATGAAGTATTCCATGTTTATGGCAGCAGCAAGGCATGTAGTTTATACTTTAATATAAATATATATAATATATATATCATTGTTCCACTGGCCACACACAAAATAAAAAAGGGTAACTGGTATTCTCTGTTGCAAAGCACAAGGAAGACAAGTGTGGTCTATATAAGTATAGATTTTGTACCGTATTTGTTCAAACCGAACCCATGACAAACGTATCGAATGGATGAGAAATATTCCCTGGATTTTACTTTTATGCCAAATTTCCAGCAGAGCTCATTGAACAGCTGCTGCTTTCCAAAACCACGGGAAATAAATCATCCTCGAAAAAGTAAAGACAAGTCATGATGGATGTAAAATAGAGAGGGGAAGGAGGGAGAGAGAGAGGCTTGCTTTGGAAAACTACAGGACTGCTCTTTTTTTAAATGAAAATCATGTTATCAGTGAAAGCAGCTCCTGATAAAAACTACAGGCAGACATAGTACACAGGCTTTCTCTCCACAAAGAATGAATATTAGATTTCCAATTAAATATCTCCGCTCGCATACTCACGGAGTAAGAGGCGATGCACAGGCCGGAATAATGATATATTAGATTGCTTCCTAATGAATTAAAGCCACTTTATGAGTCACCCACACATCAGATGCTACCGAATGAACCCAGAGACATACTGAAATGTCTATTGTGATCTCCCCGGCGAATGTGCAGATAGACCCTAACAATAGATCAGGCTTGTTATGTTTTGTAATTAGTCGCTGCCCTTGGCTATTCTTTATCAGATTGTAGTGTAAAGAATAAAAATCTGAAAAATAACAAATAAAAAGTACTCAAGGTGATACTTTGATGAGACTAAAAATTCCTTAAAAAAACATATGCCGATGTCAGAAAATACATTTTGGTCAAAGACGCATATAAATCATACGAAATCGGACTGATCCGTGTGAAGGGCAAGTATAATATGCACAGAACTCTTGCTAGATAGTTTCTCTACACTTGCAAAATAGCTTTGCTGAATGAGTCTTCAATATAATGGACAGTATGAATTTAAATGTTTTAATATATTTTTGCAACTGTTACCACACTTGCAGGAGGTTTGGACAACAACATTTATGGCTAGATGGTCAATGTGGTGCCTTTCAGATTGAACAGAGCTTCCCAACAGCTTCTCCCATAAATTAGCGAAATTAACGCTGACGCAGCAGTTTAAGATTATTAAAGAGACTGCAGCCAACGACCCTCGGCGGGTTGGTTTGCGCTAAAAAAAATTGAAATAATATACTTTATTCCCTTTCATTCCCAGGCAATGATCATTTATTCACTAAGAAGTTTAAAATCATTTTTTCTTTGTTTTTTTCTTTAATGAAAACTAGTATAGTATTGAGTAGTATAGTAGTAAAATGGCTTGTACCAAAAATACAGGTCACCTTCTCCCTTCCTGGAACATGTGTGTTCCCACTGGGAGAACCTTGGTTTGAGGTGCAGATAACACACCTGCCAACAGTCCTGGATTTACCAATACAGTCCTGTACAGGGACATAAGTAACTTAAAGCACATAATCTTCCAATCCTGCAGGATCCTGTCTGAGAGGGAGAATCACACCATCATGCCATTTGACCCACACTTGCTTCAGCATGCCTGTGGTGCATCCAACATGGGTGGAACCTGGTGATTGTTGCTAGGTTTTATTTATTTATTTTGAAGAAAAGGTGGTAACGTTATGTATGAGGTAACTTATGTTCTAATTGTATTACATACAAGTGAGTGGACCTCCCTGCCATAGCAGTGAAGGTCTCAGCTGCTGCAGATCGCCTGCAGGTGGCAGACTGGCAAGTTACGCAGCCACAGCTGACCCACGGTGACAGGTGGTGGAGACACGGAGCGTGGCACTTCTCCCTAAGAGTAAGGGGAAAACATTTTTTGCCTCTGGAATCTGGTAAAAAAACAAAAGTTGTTTTTCAAGTTAAGAGGTTCTTTAATTTAGAATGTAAAGTATTTAAGCAAGAGATCCAGTATAACTATTGTGGATATGGCCTGCTTGAAGAAAAACATTTGCCATAACCAAAGCTGTAGATTATTTGATGACACACACAGACCATTTTGTGACATGCTTCTCCAAGCATTCAGCTCTCACACTTATTGCACATCGACATCCCCATAGACTAACACTTTTTTGTCACAAGGGAACTTGTGGATTGGTTTACGTGATACTTCTACATAGTTCTGTGTAAAACAAGCAGTAAGTAAGCATGCTGTGTAGTGTAAATGTGATGTACCATTGCAGTCTAGAATTGTATAAGGCTGGTAAGCTCACTACAGAAAGTGAACCAAGGAAGCAGCTTCACAATAAGGTCAGACGAGGGTGAGTAGCACATTGCTCATTCATGCAGCTCATTTATACAGGAAGTCTAGCCCAAGCCCCAACATGCATACATTTGTACATGTAGATTCATACACCTGCTTATGTCCTAATAATTATGGGGTAACACAATGACACGGATTTCTGGGAGTATGGAGCAATCATGGAAATCTAGTTGATGAAGCTATAGAATTTCACTCTAGAATCGCTTGTTATACTTAACCCCATCATATTAAACAGCTGACAATAATGGACAAGCTTCTTGATGTGCTAGTTCTAATAACAAGTGTGGGTCCTGTGTATTTTAGGATTGTCATTGATTTCACCATGTTCCAGTCTCTTACTTGGCCACATTGTACCGTAAAGGGAACACTACAGGCAAATAAATACGTTTGATGGCATTGTTGTTTTTGCGTGCCAAAAAACCTTCAGAATGTTTTTCAATATTTACTATTTGAGCCCTTGTCTGTACTTTTGTTTACATTGCAAGATGACAGTTTATCTGAATAGGGAGGGCTTGAGCAGGAGCAGGTTGTGAGCATGTACAGAAGCCAGCTCATTCAAGCTGGTCCCTGCCTCTCTGTTTTTGCTTTTTGGGTCAAGATATAGATGTACCGAAAGTGCATTGCTTTGCATTTGTTCCAAGTGGTCCTTACTGCATATTGACCTTATTTTCGTGTTAAACGTAGGTCTGATGACCTATCTGGGATGTGTAGGTATGTTCAACAATGTTCTATTGAACTATACAGTGGTGTGGTTTCAAACTGTCCACAAAACTGATTCTGTGTTTTGTTTTTGTTGAAAGCTGTGATAGGAAGGGGTAGGTCTCTCAATAAGTCCTGTGATTGGTTCACAAGTGATGCTGGGGAAACCTATTTTGTAAAAGTAATGCAAAAATTAAAGAAAAAAAAAAAACAAATGCATATTTATGTCAATAGTTTTTTTCCTACTGGAGTGATCCTATAATAATATATTGTTATAAATGGATTCCAGTAATGAAGCATCAAGTTGTAATACACCAGGACAAGTGGGACAATGATGCTGCAACTTTTAGAGAAAAGAAAAAAGAAAAGGCACAGCGCTAGTGAATACAAATTATAATGAGTGTCAAAAAGTACTTATAAAGAGACCCTCACTCCAAAAAATATAATAAAAATACAAGTACAATACTAACCAATGAGCTAGTGTATATAGGTACACACTGAACAGTTTTGGATAGTTTGCACTATAAAAATAGCTACACCTGTGGGGTACAGCTTTTTTTATAGTTCAAACTATCCAAAACTGTTTAATATACCTGGCCAGGTGAACAGACCCAGTAGGTAAGGGATTTTATTCTATTTTCTGTGTATTTTTTATTTTTATTTTTTGCCCATTTGTGGCTATTTTATCCTTTTGTATACCATCTATTTACTTTTAATATGTTCATTATCCATGTGATCACTATTTTTATTATTTTTCCCTTTTTTTTTCTTGTAATAAATGTATATATTTTTATATTCAATTGTCTGTGGAGTTTGTATTATTATTTTGCATCTTTATATATAGCGCTTTCTCACCCTTTTATCAACTTTTGCAGAATGTAATAATGGCAAGTAACGGCAATGATCATAAATTGCAAAACCACAGAATCCTTATCACACAAAAAAAGAAATGAACTGCTTTATAATCATGTTACAGGTAATGATACTAATAAATACATAATAACAACAGTATTAATGATATTGGGTCTAGAGGACTATAAGCACTGAAAACTCTTCTGACACTTAGACTATATAAGAAAGACATCTAACGTTCTAATTTGACGACATCAGTGCATTCTTACCATTTCTTCGGATGATCTTCTACAGTTCTATGGTATACTCAAAGCATTGCTTTATTTATTGTTGCTTTCGAAAAGTCAGATTATTAAGATTTCATTCTCATGCAATGGACTATCATATTGCTGCCATGAATAGCAATCTCAATGATTTAGGTCATGATTAGAGGAACCAGAAAATCTATCTGAAACATGAATCCGAGATAAGCTCTGAATGTCTGGAAATGATCCTATATTTTAGGAGTAAAATGTTTCTGTATCTGATATATATATATATATATTTATATATAAAGACCTCTAATCCGCCTGTTATGTATATTCTATCCATCTTGTTAGGTGGTTCTAGGTATTTTAGAGGCACACTGCTAGCAAGTCAAATACTTTCTATTATGACCATAGTATTCGCAGATTAGTTTAGGAAAATTGTAGAAATGTTTCAGTATCTGATTTATACAACAAAAAAAACTGTTATGGTGTATTTTATCCATTTTTAATGGGAAGATAGCTCAGTAAGGCACCATCTGTAGAATCTGCTCAAACCTTTGGGTTGCAGGTTAAGTTCCTGGCAGGGTCCAGAGCATATTTGAATGTAGCCTGAACTTTGTCATTATTATTAAAGGGGAGACGTATGAATTAAGATATAGAGATAGGACACGCCAAGTTTGGAGTACTTTGGTGTAGTGGTGGGCTAAGCAAACTATGTCCATATATTGTGACTAAATCTCCAATATTTTTCATCTAAGCTAGGTGCTTTTAAAATAACTTAAAAAAATAACGAATATAATTTGTTGTATGGTTGCACATTAACTCCTTTATGTATTGCATTGTGTGTCCATTTTGGTCACTCCAGTGGTGCTCTATATGCTATATACCAGTTCTGGAGAGCTGTCCAATTTCTTGTTTTTGTATGCATTAGAATAGAGCTTTCAGGCACTTGTATTATAAACACATCCTTATGCATTGGTCAGTACCCAGTTTGATGTATTGCATCATTCCTGGCAATAAGTGATGTGGAATTAAACAGCTGTATTTGGCATTATAACAAACTGAGTCATTTAACCTCAAGATTTGCAGTATAAACAGAACCAATTATTGTAAATTGCAAATCCGGTTCATACTGATGCATACAAGGCAGGTAACATGGGTGAGGCGAAGGAAAGGCAGACACACCTGAATGTGATTCTGGATATAATGTCGTTGTAATCGAATCTGTATGAAATGTAAACAAACCCTACGTCCTTACAGAACGCGACTTTGTGAAATAAGAGAAGACGGGAAGGAAGATCGAATACCAAGACTCTGATCACAGATGTCTTAAATCTCCCATTTTTTGATTATTTATGTGCTATATATAAGTGTTGTACTGCACCAGCAACCTAAAGTGGATCTGTTACAGACAAATAAGTGAAGAGCGTCAAAAGTTATATTTCTAGTTTATGTCAGGGGATAAGGTGTAGATTAAGGTAGCGGTTGAGAACAATACGATAAGATAGAAAGTCCTGCAGATGTTAGATATGCTCCTGGTCTTCAATGCAGATCTCTTACACATGCCTCTCTGTCTCCAACTTCCCAGTCCCCCCCCCCCCCCCACCCCCTCGAGGTAGAGACGGAGCGATAAAAGACCAGTGAAGATTGGGTAATAGCACAAACGACTGCTCTATCACTCTATCTATCCAATTATCTTGTCTGTCTATCAATCTCTGTACCTTACCTGTCTTGCTTGTCCATTATAACGGGTAGGCAGGTCAAGTTGCACCATGGCCTACTAAATTAGGTTTGATTCCAGGCCAAATGTTGGCAACCCTCACCTGACTAGCACAGAGCTTATAAATATATTTAATTAAAATATTAGACTAATTAACATTTAATAAGCAGAATAGAGTTAAAACGCATAATACCTGCATTGAATGTACTGATTAGTGTATGTTGTGAGATATTACTGGACCTGATATTAGAAATAGCAAATAAGACATAAAACATACATACATTATATCTGCTAGCAGGTTGGCTCCAATCGTACATCAAATAAATGCATTGCCACCATTTTGGATGTATTTAATGCCGTGTTTGAAAAGAATTGTGCTGAAGTTTAGCTTGATTTATACTCAATGTACATCTCATTAGTTGTTGACTATAAAATAGACAGCCCTATAGTATTTTTAGTGGAAAACATGTATACTTAGTGAACAAAACTTCATTATAAACTTCCACTACGATTTGGCTATTGGGGACATAAACCATGATGAGTTTCAAAACTCTAATATGTCTACTTGGATAGTTCATTTGGAAAGCTTGGTGTGGCTGGTGGGCATTGTCACCTTGACCTACATACCTATTCTGTGCCTTTGGATCCTACTGAGCTCTTGAAATTGTCTCCATTATATGCGGTCTCATCATGACCATATGTCAAGGGAGCCAGTGAGAGCAATAGTCAAATAGTAGGTAGGAGCAGGTGTAGGACCAACAATGCCCATGGTGGTGTGATGGACAATTGAAAGATGTTCTATGGACCTTTACAGACATTGCCATGGACACTTTGCCTATCCTTTGGCAGGGAAGCAGAGGAACATGTTTAGTATGGGTAGTTAGATAACTACTGCCATGTCCATTAGCTATCAATGCAGAAAAAGCTTAAACAGACACATGCTTGTAGAAAATCTGTTTACATGGTATGTGGTTAATTACACGTCATGAGAAAGACAGAATATATTAAAAAAAGTATCTACATTTTTGCCACGAACATGCTATACACAAAAAGTACGTAAATTAGAAAGCCGGGTTTTATATTATATTTTTTACATGTAACGTTAAACTTACCCATAAGCACCATTGCTAATGAGTTTGATTGTTTCAAAGTCACTTTCACAAGGTTTTCTTCTGATTTTCAAAGATGTGTTTGAGCTCTAGAGAGACCAGGAAGTTAAAGCAAAACACAATGAGAAACTCTTACATTAGAACATTGGACAGTTTAGATTCCATCTCAGAACGTCGAATATAGTCTGTGAAGATCCATTTCACAGATTCTGAAAAGTTGTTTTTTTCACTTAGTTGCACAAGATAACATTTATAATTTATGTCGTATGATAAAAACCTTGCTTATTGGAACAGTTAAGATAATGCATTGCAGCACAAAGAGCACACGTCTTTAGACACAATTAGTGTCTCCACTGCAAGCAGGTTTTAAAACTATTGACTTGCACAATAGGAAATCTCTGAACATGTTGATGGCATTAGCTCTTTGGCTACCATGAAGTCACTGTGCGTGCAGATTATTGTGTGTGGGGACATTGCAGTAAGTTCACTGATGGTGTTGAGGCTTAGCAAGTCTCTTGTTAATTAGACAGGATGTAAAACTCTGGCGGGGATACAGATGTCAAGGTCATTCCTGGATTAGAATGGCAATGAGAAATTGGCTAAGTCTTCAGAACACAAAGGATATGGGGTCAGGATCAAATCTGTCTGTGTACTCAGGAAACAGACAGTGGAGTAATGTGGATGAGTCCTCAAGGATCAAGAGATTGGAAAGATGAGAAGGATGTGGGCATTAATCAAGACAAAGGGGATGGGAATGATGAAGCATTTAGCTTAGACATTGAATATACATATGTGTACACACAGGGGAAGTCAGAGCAGAATTATTCCAACTTGGCCGTTTTGTCTTAAAGCTCAAAACTAAGTCAATAATTAACTTAATAAAACTTCTCCTACTTTCATTCCTGACCCCTTGGTTCAGTTGTGTTGCAGTGTCAGGAATGCAATTCTGAATGATGCCCACGATTCTGCCGTGGAAGAATCCAGGAGTGCGCGCGTGCATAATTCAGCAGTCAGGTATCTTCCGAATTGCACTGCCGACACAATTGTCAGCAATGCAATTTGGATGTAACATTCATAGCGTCCCTGGGGAACTCTATGAATGAAATAAATTTTAAAGTAAGTACTCCCCCCCCCCCACACACACAAAATTTCCCCCCCCAAACTAAATGGTAAAATATCCTTTGGTGCTATTTTTCCTTCTCCAGCAGGGATATATGCATAGGGAAGGAACTGACATGTCACTCATCCTTCAGTCAGACCACGATTGTTTTTCAACTGGAGCTGGAGTAAAATGGCAGCTCCCTCCTTGTGACAAACATATATTTTAACATTTAGCGGGAATTTAAAAATAAATTAATAATAAGAACACTTGTTTTATTAAAATGAATAGTCAAACTGTTCACAGCTGTCCTTGGCTTAGTTTTATACTATAAAGGGAATATATTATTAAAAATATATATATAAGAAACAAAACAGTTTTTTTTTTGGGGGGGGGGGGGAGAGAACTTACAAATTACATCTGCAAAAACAAACACACATTAAAAGAATGTCATTTCATTACTAAGTATTATAGTGTGACTTACACTGATGGATTCATCTGTCTCTGGAGTCTCTGCCGTCCCACTGTCATAATTGGCCAGCAAAGCAATTTCTTGAAGAAGGAAAGAAGTAGGTTTTAGATGCCAACTACTCCCTCCAACCTTATAAGTACTATTCCAGATGCAATCAAACCCACACATATTCCACTATAGTTCTATAAACTATAGCAAACTATAGATTGATGGATATTCCTCCCAATATATCATATAAAACGGTGCCAAATCAAATCTCTTTTACTGAATAGGGTATGAATAACTGTAATTTACTCCATAAGTGCAGTAATGGCTAACCTTGGCAGTGCAGATTATTAGTAACTACATATCCCATGATGCTTAGTCACTTATAAGGCTGACAAGGAATTATGTGATATGTTGTTTCCAATACCCTGCAGTGCCAAGTTTAGCCACCACTGCTCTAGTTGCCTACTTATGCTCTCCCTGTCTAATAACTTAATAAATACAAACCGCAAATTCTCTCAAATATTTTAACAATTCCTTTTAGGACAATACAAGAACAACAACAAAAACCCACGAAACAAGAATTTTTATATAACAAATATTTCTTGAATATAAAACCTACTGTGAATTATACAAATCTGTGAGAAAACAATTCTCACCTATACTAAAATTATAATCATATTTTCATTGCGCACATTTCCTATAACTAGCAAGTAATCCCATGCGGCCATTTAACGAGCTCTATAATCAGCGGTAAATGCATTTTAAAATGTGTTGACATTTCTGCAGAATAGAAAGTAATGTCATGGTGAACAAGTCAGAATTCACTATCAAAGAGGATCTTGCCCAATAGCAGTTATCTGGGAAATGCATAACATTTGCAAACAGTGGGTATTAATGGAATGAATCCCAGAGTAAGCACTTAAAGCATGAAGGCTCAGGAACCAGTTTAAAATGCCTGAAGAGATTTTTAAAAACTAATCTAAATACCATTAAACATCTGCCTATTTTATTTCATTGATTTAATCCATTGCTGAAGACTAGTGGTTCAGAAAAGGTAACGATGGCAATTTGAGCAGAACAGGGAGAGAGAAAAATCTCTCTCTAGGGAATGCATCCTTTCAGTATCTATTAAGTGATGAATCTGTTGTGGTACTCTTTTCAAAGCAGAGTGTGTCAATCTACCATTATCATTCAGTTCTTCAAGTGCGCCTTCTCTAATCGCAATGTAAGGCCATCCAGAAGAGCACACAAAGCAGAAATGAGCTGTGCATCCAATGGGTTTCGCTCATGTGCTGCCAACACGAGAACCTACAACGTTTCTTTTTCGGAGTATGAAAAGGAACCGATAAAAGGAAGTGGGATAAATATTTTAAAATGCCACTGAAAGCTAAAATCGGCACTAAAACTTTTCCCCCACGGGTGCTTCTATGGTAAAATCTCAGTGATTCTGTACTGCTTTAAATACATGTAATTTTATCCTGGCAGGATGATCTGGTGGCAGTGAGTAGGTTTGCCATCTTTTCTTCCAAAAAAAATACAGGCCATGCTCTTCCTTTCATAGACTTGACATTGGCTGCAAGCAATTTCTTGCCAGTAACATAGCAGTGATAGAACCTAGCAGTGATAGAACCTAGCAGTGATAGAACCTAGCAGTGATATAACTTAACTTGTCACCTCCAGTGATAATATGTGAAAATGAGGGTCACTGAACCTTACATTGGAGCGTCTAACACCTTTGTGAAAGGTTATGAGAACACATTTCCTTAACATTCCTTATTGTGTTGACTTTCTAAAGGATTTTTAAACACAAACCTACACACACCAGACAAGTCAAAAAGATTTGCTTTTCCCCCCAGAAATCTCACATTTGCAGTGCTACCACCACTGCAATGGACTCTGGGTAGAGATATGCAAATAAGGTCAACCAAGATACGCAAGAGAAATACAATGAACATTTTCAACATATGAGATCAGACAAAACAGTTGTATTGAGGCTGTGTGAAGGGATTCCTTTCACTACATTTTTTAAACTATCTCGGTCATTGGTTTAACGGATATTAAAAAAAAACGAATTCAGCACTACGGAAAAAAAAGCTATATTCTGTAATTGACCATTTAAATAATTAGTAACCATGTCTCCAATTACATAATAGGGTGTAGGTGTTCTTCAAATAGATCTCACAGTCTGCCTCTTCCTTGCACAGTCCTATCTATATGTACATTTGTCTTGCCATTATTAACTTCTGATCTACTGCTCACATTTCCTCAGTTATATTGCCCTATACTTTGTCTCTGTATTCATTATTCCTAGAAGTTAAAGAAAATGTATTACCTTGTTAAAAAGAAACATCACATACACAATTTTAATGTATAGTTCAACCATCGTTTAGTTTTTTTCTACAGTCGCAGCATATGCAATGTTGAGTTTGACTTTATTTATGGAAAAAAACTATAACTGTGTCGAATGTGAGACACGAATATCTACATGTTAGAGTTAATCGAAGGCTACAAGAAGGAGTAAAGCTTACCTTCAAGTGGATCCTTGTTTAGACCCAGCTGGCTTATTATATACCTAGGGATATCGGTTTTTATTCCTTGCCCCTCCTTTGCATGACCCTCTGCAGCTTCCAGCAGGTAATAAAATTCTTCAGGATCAAATTCCTAGTTTCAAAAAAACCAAAAACCCTTGGATTATATAAGTATGTGCAATAAATCCCCACATATAAATGACGAATAATTGGTTTCACACTAAATCATTTATGACCGTATAATCTGGGTTATAGATTACAGCACATGTATATAGCTATACTTTTTTTCTTTCAAGATATACAATAGTCCTATATTGTAGTCATAATGGTTAAGACTATAATCCAAGCAGGATTTTAAAAAAATAAGTAATATATGGGTAACGTACAAGTCCTATAATTCTTGGGATTAGTGACAAATACATTAAAAAAATTGAAATAACTTATTGATAAATCACATTAACCAGCATTAATACACGTTATTACAAAGAACAATACATTACGTGAAGGAAGACACAGTGACATGCTTAAAAAGAGCCACTAAACTTTTTCCCCCCACTTGTGCATCTGTCATAGAAGGAAACTGCTTACCAGACATTCTAATAACCGAGCTGGTCGGGCAATTACAATGAGGATCTTCTGAGCCAGCTGTTTAATAAATGCTAACTCTCCACTTTCTGACCGCTCATGGGCCTAAAACAGCAAAGGAAAAAAGTATTAAAATGTAAATAGTATTCAATACACAAGCACAAAAACAGACTGTGTCGGCAGATAAGAACCATTCAACCCATCTAGTCTGCCCAATTTTACAGATACTTTTATTAGTCAAGGATTTTAAGCATGCGTGGGATAGACACAAGGCTATCCTAGCTATAAGACCGGGAACGGGGGACTAATAAAAGTACTCAAAAAAAAATTGGGCAGACTAGATGGACCGAATGGTTCTTATCTGCCGACACATTCTATGTTTCTAGTCCCTGACCTTATCTTATATCTAGGCTAGCCTTGTGTCTATCCCACGCATCCATAAATTCCTTGACTGTGTTTACCTCTACCACTTCTGCTGGAAGGCTATTCCATACATCCACTACCCTCTCAGTAAAGTAATACTTCCTGATATTACTTTTAAATCGTTGCCCCTCTAATTTAAGACTATGTCCTCTAGTTGTGGTAGTTTTTCTTCTTTTAAATATACTCTCTTCCTTTACTGTGTTGATTCCCTTTATGTATTTAAATGTTACTATCATATCCCCCCTGTTACGTCTTTCCTCCAAGCTATACATGTTATGATCCTTTACCTTTCCTGGTAAATTTTATCCTTCAACCCATGAACCAGTTTAGTAGCCGTTCTCTGAACTCTCTCCAAAGTATCAATATCCTTCTGGAGATACGGTCTCCAGTACTGCGTACAATACTCCAAGCGAGGTCTCACCAGTGCTCTGTACAATGGCATGAGCACTTCCCTCTTCCTACTGCTAATACCTCTCCCTATGCAACCAAGCATTCTGCTAGCATTTCCTGCTAATCTATTACCTTGTGTCCCATCATTAAAATCATTAAATTAATTCAAAGCTTTTCAGTTAAACCAGAGGAATAGGAATTATAGAGTTAAAAATCAAAACTATTATTATTGTTGTATCTTGTTGTATACATGTTTATATTGTTATTTGAAAAATCCAATAGAAATATTTGAATAAAAATCAATAAACCTTTGTTAATTTTCTTGCAAATAATATTTTTTCATTAATAGCAAGAAATGTAACAGACAATACCGTGAACAGAGGAGAGTCACTGAATGGAAAACATTCGGCCTGGTATTACTTTATTTGTTTTATACAATGAAGACAAAATACCAGTTTGAGACATAAACCAAGGGAGACAGAGACCCCAAGAGAGACCGTGCTTCTTTTAATTAAATATAGCATTGTCTGTGAAAATAATGAAATGACTGATGAAGATGGAGGGGTATTTTATGTTCACCCAACATAGCATTCGGCTTCTTCATTTTTTTAATTGCTCGTTAAGTCTCCAGACTGTGTTTTCCCAGAGACTCCCAAAGCAGGCGAGCTCATCTCGGTGGCATGAATAATTCAAAAATGGCTTTACATTTTATGCCCATAGCTTGTCTCTGCCAGTCACTTAGGTGAATATAATATTTGAAGTAACATAACTGTACATTACATTAAAAAGTCGAAACAATTTCTAGCTAATAAGTTGCACCTACGATCAACTAAACAGGTAGACAGCCTTGAAGGGTTAAAAAAAACAAAAAAAAAAGTAACAAACCGTTAGAATCCTAATGATATAGAGTCTCTACGGGTCATGACCCTACCTATAAACCTATATTTAAAGTTGTTAGTTGATGCCAGTGTTCTCTTGAACACTGGCAGTTTTCCATTACACTTCACCAGTCATTGCGAAACCCTGACACACCAACATCGTAGTGCCGGATATTTAGGCATTTGTGTAGCCTACACGTATCACAAAACAAATAAATTAAGAATAAAAGGATTTGCTATCGTATTCCGTTAATGGAAGGTTTAGTAACCCTAGTCTGCTGGTGTATGTCGAACCCCCTGCTACTGTAACCATCCACCTAGTAAGAAACCTTATTTTAACAAAAATAAATACACAGCACCAAGACAGAGAAACAGCCAGAGATATCCTGTGTCTGACAGCGAAGGTATGTTTCTCCCTTGTGCTAGAGGATGCCGAGGTTAGCATTGCTACTGTAAGGTATTTAAGTATACCTGGTAGAAAGTTGCGTCTCTGGAGGCCTACAGGCTTTCCATCTTCTCAATGATCCACAAGCAAGTTTCAACACTTGGAGTAGTGCTTTGGTCCATAAATTTACACTTACTTCTTGTAGCAATTTTTCTAGCTTCTGTTGTAACTCCAGAAAATATCTGGAGGTGATAAGGCCCTGGTGGGATTTATCCAGGCAATCCCGAGCCAGCTCAACGATTTGGTGGTGAGTGAAGCTGAGCACCCCGTCTGCCAGGGGGAGCACACTGTCAGGTGAATAGTTGGTGATTATCTCCTGCAGTCGCTCTTCCATCTGAGCGGTTGCCTAATTAAAAAAAAAAAGCATATTTACATAATTATTCAGCAAGTGGGTGACAATTGCACCTTCCCTCATGTTCTTTAGTGACACAAAAAACTTGTTACAATTTCATTTAAGGGGTTTAATATTTTCATGATAGAAGGGTAGCATTTTCTGTAAGAAAATAAATTACAAATAGTACATCTAGGAGAGTACAAAAAAGGAACAGTATATGGCAAATAGAATGTCTTCTATGAACACCACAATATATGTGTATTTTTAGCTTACATAAATTAGTCATTTTAAACAGTTAACAAGTTATCATGTGAAATCAGACATACACAATACATGACTTAGGACTACAAAAAAAAAACTATTACTACCCGCGGCTTGAGTGTTGACAATGATTCTCATAATATAATTTACTGTAGGAAAACAACATAATCTTAATAATAATAATAATAAGTCCACATTTCTTCATTTTTTTATCTTGTGACACGGATGTATAAACACAGCCTGGCATCACATTTTAGAATCAAAAGCATTCCCAACTCATTATATAAAAGAAGCTTATTTAGGAAAACATTGAGATTTTTTGCCTCACGATCTCATGACTGTCCTGCACTAGTTATCTATATTGATTAAAAAGTTTTTTTTGTATTTTAAGAAATTGAAAAATACCACTTGCTTTTTTGTAATCTTTCACAGAAATCTAGAATGTGTTGGCATTAAGCCCATCTAGTCTGCCCAGCTTTCTAAATACTTTTATTAGTCCCCAGTTCCCTATCTTATGTCTAGGATAGCCTTGTGCCTATCCCACGCATGCTTAAACTCCTTCACTGTGTATACCTCTACCACTTCTACTGGAAGGCTATTCCACACATCCACTACCCTCTCAGTAATACTTCCTGATATTACTTTTAAATCTTTGCCCCTCTAATTTAAAACTATGTCTTAGTTGAGGTGATAGACTTTTAAAGGGACTATGTCCTCTTAAATACTGGTACTGAATAGCATAAATGCATAGACTAAGATAAAAATGTGTTCTAATTGGGTCTGCTGTGTCTCCAGTTTCTGTTATATTTATAATCAATGCTTTTGCCTGCAATTCTACATTAACAGTACAAACAATGCTTAGAGTTCCATTAATTGCTCATCTTACAGATATATTTCTGTACAGCTCTCTGACTTTACTTTGTGGATGCAGACGCTGTAAAAGAATTTTAGCGCCTTAGGGAAGATTGTGGACCATGAAGTGTAACAAAATGAATGCTCCACTGTGTCAACAGGAATGTAATTTCATGAATTCAGACCTTTTCAGTCAGTAAAACATTACCTAGCAGAACACATGTATACCAGATTATGGAATCTTGGTTTATGCATCTCTTTTCCAATCAAATCTGCTTATGTTTCCCTCCTACAGGTCAATTTATCAACCAGACGGTATTCTGCCAGCAGATTGGTAAACGGAATTGGGGACAATGTTAAACCTATGAAGCGAATCTTTGTTTTAAGAAATGTTGCCAGCCCCACCTACAACTCAAAATTTAGTTGGTTTTAAGCTCCATGGAGAACTGGTCATGGGAAATGTAAAAAAAAAAAAAATAATAAGTAATTTAAGCATAAATATAAAATATTTTGAGAATATTAGAAATTGATTTCATCTCCATATTTTAGATTTATGGAGAATGTGGAAAATCTGTCTATTCAAGAGGGCACCTAGTAACCCAAATTAGATGTCTAAGCCAATAAATCTAAACAGAAAAAAATAAATATCATGCTAAAACATCACACCAAAGTAAAAGAAACAATTAGTCAGACACTACTGTGGCTTTTTCTGACTGGAACCTATGTTAAAAGCACACAGGAACCATAAAATTACCTTTGGGAATCGTTCTTTGTATACATGGTTCATCATAATTATTTCATGGTCACAGCATGCAGATGTACGTCCAGGGCTGCAAAACAAACAAAATGGTCTCTACATGTCTTAAAAAAAAACATACGCCATTTATATATCAACCCAATAAAAGCAGAAACAAAATAGATGCTTTGAGGCAAATTTTCAGTGATCATATGCAAAATAATTAATCCCCCCAAAAATCTAAAAACACATTTAAAATTACTGAAAACAAAACATTTAATAAATGTGAACAGTAGATTTAAGGCTTGCCAGCACATCTGATCTGTGTGATAATTTCATGATGCTGATTACCAAATGAAGCAAGCACTCAATGAGGGATAAATGAGAAATTATTTCCAGTTTGTTCCACCAATGATTTGGCACTTAGCAGAAGATACTTGAGCTCCAAGCTAGTGCTGTCAAATTATCGTTTTTTTAATTATAATTTTATATGGTAATTTTTTTATTTCAATGCCCAATACAACACAATCTTTCACAAATGACGTGTTGGCATTGATCGTTCTGTTGAAGAAGCTCATCGCAATTTACTAAAAGTAAAGTGTCTAAAGGCATAATCATGTTACAGAAAAAACAACCACAAAGACTATTTATTTGGCAAAAAGATATTCTAACAAGATCATCAAGTAATGAAATTATGTGGAGTATGTGCCGTGAAAAAAAAGTGCAATCGCTATGATCCTGTGTATAACAGTAATGACCCATTTTCTTTACATTTAGAATGTTTTTGTGCCTGAAACTGTTTTTATGCCAGCCTTTTGTGGTTGTGATTTTAAGTGCTGAATTACCGAACCTTTTGAAAAAACAAACAAAAAAAACCCTACATTTATTTTATCAGTTGGTTGCAATTGGAGCAACCCTGCATCTCAGGACCTGTGCAAGTAGTGCACACTACCAGTGAAGGCCGAGATTGCCCAACTGGAGCAACCCTGCACCTCGGGAACTGTGAAGGTAGCGCAAACTACCAGGGAAGGCCGAGATTGCACAACTGGAGCAACCCTGTATCTCAGGACCTGTGAAGGTAGCGCAAACTACCGGTGAAGGCCAAGATTGCACAATGGTAGCAACCCTGTATCTCAGGACCTGTGCAGGTAGCGCAAACTACCAGTGAAGGCCGAGACTGCGCAATGGTAGCAACCCTGCACCTCAGGAACTGTGCAGGTAGCGCAAACTACCAGTGAAGTCTGAGATTGGCAAACTGGAGCAACCCTGCACCTCAGGAACTGTGCAAGTAGCACACACTACCACTGAAAGCTGAGGTTGTGCCACTATTAGGGGCCATTTCTGTGTGCACCACTTTTAGCCTTTATTTTAGCCACTTTTAGGGGCTTTATTCATGAAAGAGGGGATTAGAGGGTATTGCAAACGTAAGGCTTCAGTAGCAGAACTGGAAATCAGCTTTACTTCAAACTCTGCTATTTTGTCCTTAATCTTACAATTCTCTTGTCAATTCCTTGCACTTCCCACTTTCTTAATAAAGCGTTATGTGTATACCATTCTCATAATTAAGGCATTTGAACTGAAGAAACATAAAATGACTTCAGATATTCCCCTGCAATTAGTAAATGCACTCATAATTACTATTTAGCATGCAAGGGTTATAGCCAAAAGGCCTGGCTCCTAACATCAGTTTAGAAATAAACTACGATATTACGGTTCCATTAGCAAGTTAGTAAAGGATTAAATAAATAAAATCTCAGTTCATCTATTCCTTGGTTTGGAATAGCCATATACATGCCAACATCATGCATAATTAACTGACTTCATGTTAACGCTTTACTTGTCACACAAGGGTAAAGTGTTTTGATTGAATTTCGCTTTCCAAATGCCACAGCTATTCACGCACCTGAGACTCCTGGATCGGGGGCGCAGTGGAGTCGTATGGCATCTGTCATCGCTGGCAATGCTTTCCGTACAGAAATGTTTGGACAAAAAATGTAGTTCATCAGGTGTGGGTTGGTATGGTAACTGGTGTAGCTTCTCCTGGGATGAGCAGGAAGACTGTGGAATACATGGAAGAGAGTGTAAAGTTATTCTGGCTGACATTGCAGATAATGGTTCACCTTGCCTGGTTAGAAGACTGGCATTGACCCTGTAAAGTGAGAATACTCACTGTCAAATAGGATATAATTATGGGTTATAGTTAGCACATTACCAATAAATAAACATTACTAAAGAAAACACCCACCAAAACCAGGAGTTTTTGCAAAAAAAAAAAAAATATAATACACTTAGTGAAACTAAAATGTTGAATTGTCCAATTAAAATAAATGAATGATCTACACAACACACATCACTAATGATTATATATCATATATAGCTTTCTGCCAAGTTGCAAAAAATAATATATATATATATATATTATTAATATAGAAACACAAAGATATGACCTCACTTACCAATCATAGTATCACAAACATACACCTATACATCCTTCAGTCTGTGACTGGAAACAAGATCACATGATACACTGACACTGATCTCATATAAGTTCTCCAACCTAGTGAAACACCACGGAAAGTGTATAACACATCCATACACATACACATTGGGCAGACTAGATGGACCGCATGGTTCCTATCTGCCGACACATTCTATGTTTCTATACATCAACATAATAATAAACACCATATACAAACCTAATAGTAGGGAATATTTATATATATATAGCTATTCATGCCTAGCTGATCCTAGAGCAGTAGGAACATATCTAATAATGCTTGGATATTCACAACTGGACTTATTATATATATATCAATTACTCATACACTCCTTGTAACCAACTACGTCATGCTTACAATGAACTGGCAGGGGCCACATTCTAATGAACAGACCTATTCCTGTCAGGATCCATTGATCTATCTATTTATATCTATATATACATATACACACACACACACACACACACACACACACACACACACACACACACACATATACCAAAATGCCTAAAAGAATAAATACTGAGCATGCACAGAGGTTTGCGCTGTAAGATCGTCACCTTGAGTGTGCATGAGTAGTAACATGGACACTCCCCCACCAAAGCCATATGTTTGGAGATATGATGGATTTAAATCTTATACCATAAAACAGATCTCATCTTATGCACCAAGAGATGATTGGTACCCTGTGTTCATTTGAGCATGTATGCATTATGGGTTAATACAGCTGCAGTTGGAAAACACTCATTACTTTTCTGTACACCGGGAAAGAAGGAAATGACCACACAAGGATTGTAGCACCTTCCTCAAGGTTTCACATTGCACCCGACCCCAACATTAAAGCTGTAAGACACAATCTTAACCAGGCACTTTGTATGAAATGTTGCCACATATGCATGTGTTTATCAGATCCCTTTCTATAGATGGTGGTAAAGTTCAATGCAAGGAAGCGTGTTACCTGTGATTGCTTGTATATTACGGTAGGACCCCTGCCTCTATATCAAATATTTTATTACGATATAGACAGACTGTGTTGACAGTTTCTGATTAGCTACAGTATTTGATTGTCAGAAACAAATCTCTTTCCTCGGTAGCTGGACATCTCAAGGATCCAAAGCCCTTGAAAATCAGGTGGGTGGCAGAACCTTCAAAAAAAATACATAAATAGACAGGAAGAAGCGTCCTTTTCAATGAATCCTGGACTGGTATATGTTGTATAACCCAGAAAAAGCTGTAAGAATGTATAAAAGGGAATCTTTTGCACAATATACCTTTAAATATGTAACACAGTCCTTCGAGTAAAACGTCTAGATCATAATTCCTGGCAGGGAGTCCTTAATTTAAATATGGTTACCTCTTGTACACTAATAGTAAGTGAGTTTATTAGTCAGACCAGAGGGACCGAATGGCCCTTATCTACCTACACATGTTTCTATGTGAGCTACACACCATATTGTTTCTACTGCAATCAGGCTAATTTTACTTATATTTTACACAGAAATTGAGGTGAAGGGGTTTGGTCTAAAAAAAAAACAAAAAAAACAGGTAGCCAAAAATGACTCGGCTAGGTCAGGGCTAATAAAAGCAAGCTTTTGACTTCTGTGGCACTGGCATCCCTAAAAAAGGTGCGAGAAGGAAAAGCGTAATCCAGCCTGAAGTCTTCCACAACGTTCATTTATATTTTTACTAAACTGACGGTATACTGGAAAATATATATACAATAATGTATTGAAGATCAGCATATGTGAGTTAGTTAAACCATATATAGTATATATTTAGCAGTTTTGTTCCACGTGATAAACTGTATAGTGTGTGTAATATAAAATAAAAGAAGTGTTGCACAGTAGAAGAAAATAATACTGGTAGTTCACACCAGTGTCTGCTGCAAACAAATGACCACGTTCATTATAGTATATGTCACTCACAGTGTGTGGGCTATATTAATAATTAAGTATTCCGTGGCGCCTACTTCCTACCTTTTTTGTATAGTGTGTGTGTTTAAGTGTACCACTGAGGAACCATATTCTCTTGGGAAGGGGTTTAAAGACGAAGGCATCTGCCCGTGCCCTACTGGTGGCCCAAAGACACAAGGAGGCTCTCAAAGATTACAGATTCATGAAAAACACGATTCATCTTATACTACTTGTACCGTGTATATATATATATGGTAGGTATATATGGTTGGTTGCACGGATATACAAAATTGTCCAAATACAAACCTCAACTGGAGGCATCTTGGATTACCAGTTAACAAAAAAGTTATGCATCCTTGAGAAAATGCTATCAATTTATAAATCTGGAATGTTTTTCTTCCAGACATGAAGAACAATGCCTTTTACATGGTCTTAGTAGTTAAAGAGTCAAATGGAATTCGTAATAACACAACTTGTTATTCAGATTCCGTTTGAGTTTAGGTAAAATCAGGGTAGATTTGGCAAGTCTAAATTGTAAGGCAGTTAGCTTTGATTCGAAGATCTTATCATGCAGAGAGAGAGAGAGAGAGAGAGCGTAGGAATGGCTTAATAGCCAACTTCATTTTCTTATACTTCTGGGGTATCATTTGTTGAAACAAATCCTCAGTATCCAGGCAGTTTTTACTTTAGAGGATAATTGTGCATAATAGAGCTCGGCATCTTATCTGGACGCATGCTGCATGTCTGAGTTCACTTTTATAAAATGGAGACGTGTTACTGCGCAATGGAGGAAGACCCATCACGTACAAACAACATCATCACTAGAGATCTAGAAATCCTCTGCATTTCCTGCTCCTTAGCCGTAGGAGATCCCTCATGGATACACAACAGATCTTTTATACACAATGGGACCATTGCGGTAACGGAGGTAATCTCATAGACAAGAAGCAGGAATTACGGTAATTTCCCATATAACAAAAGGGAGCGGCTGAAAAAAATATTTTAAAAAAGTTGGATGCAAGTCTATGGATCCGATGTTCAGCAAAGTTCAGATAGCATGCAGGAAGAGACTAGGTTATATTGAGTAACTTATTAATTGTACTGCAGTATGTGTACAAAGTGTTCGTGCCATTCAATCCCGCGCCCCCCCCCCCCCATCATATCTCACAGAGCCACAAGTATGTTTGCACTGCATGTTGGTAGTCCTGTTTGTAAACTATATTTTTTATGTACTTCTAAATCTTTTCTGTATTTTGTAAGGAAACATTTACGCAATTCATATCAACGTTGTTCTAGTTTTTTACTTATTGTCATCAATAAAAAGACATTTAAAAGGAAAGAAAAAAAAGAAAAATCCAAAGCTCTACTAATGTTACAGACCATACAAAAGATAATCCGTTTGGAGAAATAAATTCTATATTACCACAGGGAAGATTATTTATGAAAATTTGAATACATTTAAAATACTTTCATTTTTCTTTCTTTCTTTCTGGGAAAGTGTAAAAGTCCTATTGTAGAAATGTGTACACACAATTATTAAATTATACGGCACTTCATTTACTATCGGGTGTTTAATTGCAGCACAGAGTATCAACACAAGTGCAGTAACAATTAAAAAATAAGGAGGTGTTTCCAGTCTAATTAGGTGTATGGGAATACAAACAAGCACAGCAGGAGTCAATTTAAGTGCATATATTTGGCTGTGAACCAAAAGGACTGAAGCTCTGGGCGTGCTGGTTCAAATACTTGTTAGAATAATCCCTTACCAGGTGTCTTTTTACAAGAAGGGTTTAAAGTATATTGTGGGATTGGGAGATCCAGAAATAAAAGTGCCCTGCTGAAGAAACAATCTAGAATAAACATGTTCCACCCCAGTTCAACGCTTTTCATAAAGAATATTAATCTGACCTTGAACATAACGTAACATTGGCTCTATGGGGCAGTTTTTAGGTTTAACACACCGAGCTGGGTGTAGGTTCTCCGATACCAATCAATTTGCTGTAAAGTGCCTTATTATTTATATATGGGTCACACCACAGCCGTTACCCAGAAATCTGTATTTTATGTGGAAATAGCCCGAATATGAGGTGTTCTCACGGTGTGTGCGCCTGATTTATAAATAACCTCCAGTGTGTATAAAGCGAATGGCTCGGTCTATATAAAATGTGACTGTTGAAGTACTAGATATATGCCTGTGTTTGTGGTTTGCGAGTGTGACCACGTGGACTATATTTACCCTAGATCAGTGGTTCCCAAACCAGTCCACAAGGCCCACCCAACAGTCCAGGATTTAGGGATTCTCCAGTTGTGTTCCTGTTTTCTTTTAAAAACACCTTAGACACAACTGGGTATTCCCTAAATCCTGGGCTGTTCGGTGGGCCTAGATCAGGGGTGTCCAACATGCGGCCCACTGGGCATCGAGGTGCAGCCAGCGGTAGCCGCACCTTCAACTTCTAACTGCACGGGAAGCAGCAGGCACACCGACATTTCTGGTGAAGTGGCCTGCTGCTAAAAAAAAACTTGGACACCCCTGGCCTAGATGATTGATTCACTGAATGTTTAGTGAATAGTTTAATGAATAGTTTAAGGATATTTTGCATCATCCACATATCTTGTAAAATGTAATAACATGGCAATAGTCATTGTGTCTAGGGAATAGAGGATTAGAATGTTCAAGATCAATATTTCTTAAAATCCATGCCTAGGGTAGGATCACAACTACGAATTTTCTGGAGGGTGAATATTAACAGGATTCTGTAAGAAATACAATAGTCCAAGTTCACATCCCAAGCAAGCGCAGAAGGGAAACTATCCCATCCTTGCACACGGCACTGAACAACTCGCAATTCAATTAATGAAAAGCCTTTTAAAGACCACACTGGGAGACGGGGAAATAAGACATTTATACATGAAGAGTCTGGGGGAAAAAATAGAATATAAACAATTTCTGAAAGAATTCAAATTAAAGCTAGTTTATTTGCCCTTGAAAAGAAGCCATTAGATACAGTGATTCTCAGTCAGGTGGAACATTTTTCATTTTCTCCAAATGATAAGCCTAAGCAGTTAGTCTTTATCATTTTAGCATTAGAATGCAAAGATTTTCCAGGTGAAGCAAGAAAGTTCCACGAGGAGGTCAGACTGAAAGGAAATGCTCCACGCAAACTACAATGCTTACAAGTTATAGTAAAGATATTTGGGACATTATAATGCCTGACAACTGGGTATCAGGATCATATATAATACACCTATTATTCTACATCTCCCAAAGGGGATCAAAGAATTGTAATGAAAACATTATCCTTTATTAACCATTTCCTGGTACTCATTTTTTTGACCAAGAACAGATGTAAGGCTGAGTTGATCCTGGCAAGTGTATTAACCAACCAAACCAGCTAACTGTGTCCTTTTGGGATATGTTTAAACCATATTGTGATAAAGCAGTGATTCTGAAATCAGAGACGAACAAGGCGTTCAGAATATAAACAAAGTTTAATGCATCTGGTACAGCCTTTTGTGTACAGGCATTCCTAAACAATAACTGTAAAAGTGTCCTGCTCTAAACACCCCCCACACTGTTGTTTACATTGCAAGAGACAGTTCTGCTAAATGGATCCTCTTGCAATATAAAAACAAGCGTGTGCGGGAAAGGTAGAAGAGGAAAGGGCTAAATTAAGCTGTTAACTGCTGCCCTGTTTTGTTTTTGACTGCAGTGACTGGTTGGACATTTGTTTAATGCCACTGATTAAATTACTGCAATGCAGCACATGTCTTATGGGCATCCCCACTGATCCCCTCCCACGAGAGGCCCATTATTTGGCTTGAGCTGGAGAGTCCCAGTGGAACACTGTACTAAATCCTTTATATGGAGGAGACCTCCTGAAGCATGTTACACGCAATACAACGGATATGTGCATTCAAATCATGACTGAGCTGCATTCTGCACAAAAACAATGATTTGTTTTCTACTATATTTGGCCAAAAAGTTGAAAACAATTCCCCAAGATAAAAAACACACACACACAAAACAAATAATAATTGAGCAACATGATAGATGCCTTGTAAACAAACTCTATATACCCTGTTTCTCAAACACCAATACATTATCAAGATCTCTGTGAAGTGGCAAATATTACACAAAACACAAGTTGTCATGCACACAACACAAACACAGCATTGTGTAGCATGGGTGACCGTTACTTTATCCATCCATGCACACACACTCTTAAGACAATGGTGAAGCCCAGCAGACAGTAGATTGTTTACTAGTGTGCTTGGTAACTGCAGAAATAATGATAGGTGCATCTAAGAAACAGGACTAGAGCTGCTGTGATAAGAGTTTTAGTACAGCCAGGCTGTGCTTTCTCAATCAGAGGTGTGGTTATAAAAGATGTCGATCGGGTTGCTTTTCCTGTTCTCCTAGCAAGAACCCGTGCACATCAGTCATGCTCGAGACAGGAAAGGAGTGGCCCCGGCTGAGACAACAGCACACAAATCCACTGAGGAAAAAAAAAACATTCACTACAGATCCTGTGCCCTCAATGTACATTTAAAGGGGCAGTTCCACCTACAGGGTTTTATTTATTTTTTTTAACAAACACAAAAAAAAAACAGATATGTCTTATCCAATTACCCCTCAGCTCTTCCTAAAACCTGCTAATAAACTGGAATAGATGTATTACTGTTGCTGTAGCAAGTCCTGCTTATTTCTCCCAGCTATACTTATTGGATGTCACTGAATATAGCAGCCCCGGTGAAATTCTTTTTATTCTAAAAGTATAGGGGAACTGTAAATCATTTTAAATGAAAAATAAGTGCATTGCACATATGTTAAACACAAAGACAATATACAGGTAATAAGCCAGGTGGAACTGGCCCAATCTGAAATAGTTTTAGAGGTAGGGCTCTTTCCATGGCACAAATTGGCATGTTTTGTGACGTTCAGCCATCAAACAGTAACTACAGGGTGAGCCTCCAACTACAGTCCACTGGATCCAACGTGCATCTGCATGGTTTTACTTGGTTTGGCACAAGGGATGACCAGGATGCCAATATAATGGGCAAAGTTCCTGGGATCAAACCATTTTTTTCTTGAATGTATAAATTCAGTTTATGCTGCATGAAATACTGAAAGTCTTAATCTGTGTATTGCAAACACCACCACCACCCTGGAGGCTCGTGTTAATAAAGAATGGACAAGTTTATGAACGGCAAGCTTGAACACATGTACTGAGGAGTACAGAGACGTGAAGCAGATGGTGACATTTAGAAAGTCAGACCAGATCACAAGCTCACAAACTGAGCTCAGATGGAATATTGGAGATCTACTGTGTGCAAAGTCTAAAATAAGTCCGCATTCACTATAATACTGGGTCGGAAGCAACACTGAACCCACCACATTCAGCTAGCGTATCCCCAACCCAAATTCACTTTACATTGCTGATTATGACATGGTTCCTTTTACCAGATAATGTTTAAATACTGTTTTTCCTTCATTCTAAGATGCACTTTATTCACAATTTTAACACCTCTGGAAAAGGGGTGCGACTTAGAATCACCTGCACCTTAGATTAGGCACCAAAATTTGGGTTTTAAATTCTGTGTCTGAATTCGCCATCCTAAATTCAGCAGAGCAGACATAAGCTGGCCGAAATAATGCTGTAAGGAGGGAGGAGTGATATCGCTCATGACATGTCCCGCTAAGTAGCACAGGAGAGTCAGCCTCCGAGATTGTGCAGCATCGCGGTAAGTACATACATGTTTTGGTATTTTTGGCACCCCTAGCTTTCTAGAAAAAACTCCTTCAACAAGGCAGCACAGCATTCCCTCAATTGTAAGACTTTCAAATTTTATAACCCCTCCGGAAAAGGGGTGGGGCATTCAAATCTACCATTAGGATTTATATGTGGGTATATTGGTGTTCAACATATAAATGAATAATGTAAACCTGAATAATAATAACAATAATCATCATACAGAACTTACAGACACTGTGGAGCTAGGCGTGTTTGTTCCATATCCAGATGAAGGCAATGATGCCAAGGACCACCGACGGCCATCAGTTCTGTTAATGAGAAAAACGGATTAATAATAAAGCCTACAATTTATTTATTGAATAAAAACTATAAAACCAATGACTGAGAAACTGAAATTAATTTTGTTATGAATATGTCGCAGCAGAAAATGCTCTGGTTACTCTAACATGTTGCCGAAAGCATGAAACAAATGAAAATAGACAGATCAATGAACATTATCAGCGTACAGCCCCGAAAGGTTTACACCGACACAGGCATTCAGAGAGCCGGTGTTCTGACAAAAAACTTGAGCGAACTGTACTGCACAGGCGCAGTAGAATTCACACACGTGCACAAAGTTACAGCTGATCATTCAGTCGTTACTTTGCCAGAACAGCGCATGCGCGAGACACACACCACCTCACGCCCCCTTCGGAAAGTAGAAGCATATTACTTATTATTGTCACTTATTAGCGTACCAATAACTGTATAGTTGGTAAAACTCCTATGCTGGAGAAGGGGGGGGGGGGGGGGGGGCTGCGGGGCTGCCTCATCTTGATGAGAGTTGTGATCCCCTGTGAGCACCTCCTTAGACTCCCGTGTGTCCCCCTCTGTCCCCTGTGTCTGACTTTCACTTACTAGCGTAGCATGTCACTGATAGGTGTTTTACCAACTATACAGTGATTGCTACGCTAATAAGTGACAATAATAACTAATATGCTTCTACTTTACCTGTCAACACAGCTGATCCGAAGGGGGCGTGAGATGGTGTGTGTCCTGAATGACAGCTGTAACTTTGTGCGCATGCGTGAATTCCACTGCGCCTGTGCAGTAGAATTCGCTCGAGTTTTTTTTGTCAGAACACCGGAAATCATAACCCAGAAAGTTAATGTTCATCTACTCACAATCCCACAAACAAACAAAAAACACCAACAACTCTTGTATCGTAATAGAAGGACTTGTTTTTTGTTTTGACTGAGTAGAACATAGTTGCCAATACCGGCCATGCATTTACACTCAGACAGAATGCAATTAATCACATACAACTTACTATGATTAATTAATTGGATTCTGTCCTACATACTGCTGGGCTGCAGCTTGCATGCTCTTTCTGCAGGATGGCTGGAAACATGGCCGATGCTGGCAACTATAGAACAAAGCTAAATCTGAAATTTACTAACATGCAACATGTAAATCTATGATTCCTTCAAGTGGCCACAGCCCCGTCCTGGTGGTCACAAGTAAGTGGTCTAGCGGATTTTCTTCAATAGAAATCAACAGAGTGATGATCGAAGGAGTTGCTACCTTTTCTTCCAAAAACAATGTTAGCCGTGCTATTGTGTTTACAAAGACCAAAATAGTCTTGAGGGATTCCAACGTGAGTTCACTCTCCTGTCACTAAGCTTTTTTGTACTCTGTGACTTTGCTGCATATAACTCATTTGTTTTCTATGCATGTCAGTTTCATTTTTGTGCTACATCTTGTTTGAATATCCGTCAAATTCTTTTGTACAATATTTTTGTAGCACTTGATATATTTTTAAATGTGTACCTCCTACACTGTTTTGTTTTATTGAATATCCTGTGGGGATGGGCTTGGGGGGGGGGGGTCACTTTATTGGCAGCATTTAAAACATTTGATTGTACATATTATTTCAGTGTGCCACCACCATCTGCATTGTGGCAATAAAGTTAACATTGGTTTCAAGACAGTTTTTCTTTACCAGGCCTGCTGGCTATAATGCCAGGGAACATTTGCATCAGTATATACAAACACTTTGTATTCCTCTTAAGCTATGGTGACTTTAAAAAAAAAAAAAACACAAAAAATAAACCCTGCTGTGATAAAAAAAACAGAGTTTATTTGGCATTTATGAATTACATATATAAAGAAATTCACTATACTGGCACAATGTTTACCAATACTCTGTCACACTTTGACTCCTGTCAGTATGTGTAAGCTACACTGTGCATTCAAATGAATACACATGAACAATGTGTCATTTCTTAGCTTCTATGCATTAGATAGCAATTAGATGAGATTAGGATGCTAATTAGATAATATTGGAAGAAAAATTGTTGCCCCCCGGCTCTCGGGGGACTAAATTCCTACAGTACCTTCGTGCAAATGAAAAATGAGCAGACGCGCTGGGGGAGAAGTTCCTTGGGCTGTCTTGGGGGCTGCTTCCTGAAAAATAAGGGAAATGAATAGAAAATGGTTATAGGTCTTCTATATTACACACAGCATGCAACGACTGCTGGCTAATCTTTCACTCTGCAAATAATTAGAAATGAAAAACAAAAATCCCAATTAAATAGAAAAGTGGACCCGCCATGTATTAATGAGAGGATGACGAGGTACGCTTGAGGTAGGCCAAATTTTATCCATGCACCGTGCCTGCCAAATTTCAGGAACTTAGTCACTGGCGTGTTTGCCTTTAAAGAGCAATGGTAGGCAGAAGATTAACAGGTTTAACTGAAAGAGCTATTTGGATCAAAGAGGGCTCTTAATAAAGGTATGTTATTTGTATTATTTCATTAAAGTATTCCTTTATAAGCTTATCTACAATTTAGAGGTAGAAGTGAAAATACGAGTGGCCCTAGTATGAGGATAAACGCACATATAGATGCCAGTTCATTCTCTGATCGGTAGCCATGGTGTTTCTCTTACCGCTTGTCAGAGCCTCACACATTTTCACACACCGCCAACAGAGAGGACCCTAACTAGGCATGTTAAAACAAAGGTCTCTCTCTGACCCCAATCATGCACATATGCGAGCCCCCGCTCTGATTGGCAGCATCAGAAGAGCTCTGCCTCAGTTAGGAGGCTGAGCTCAGGGTAACCCCACATGTATATATATAGTCTGGTTTACTCTGGAGTAGTGGCACTAAGTTTTCACGCGTTTGCTTCTATTAATGAAGCAAATGCTAAAAACAAATTTTAATGCCACTTTAATACAATCTTTCAATTAAACATAATAACATTTTTTGCTACAGTTGTCTTTCAATGGTGAAAGCACCCACAACACACTGGTCTCCAACAATGCATTCTGGCATACAACATGGGACATTTTGAGAGATTTTGAGAGTACCTCTAGATTGTAAACTTGTGAGCACGGCTCTCTACCTCAAGCCTGTCTCTTTTCATCTAATGTAGGATGTAGCTCCCTTCGATGCTCTGTACCAAGTGCTATGTACATTTTTGCAACTATATACATAAATGTTAATGTAATGTGCAACTCACTAACCAAAAAAACAGGGCCCTAGCTGGCGTACAGGTATACACTTAAACTTGTATGTAAATTCCAAGTATTGATTTGGCACCAATTACAATAGCTCAATCTATATGTGATATGGGTTACTCTTTAAAGGGGTCTCATGTTATTTTCATCACAGGTGCAATTTACAATAATTTGCTAATGATTGTAGTGCCACACAGTTTAGATTACAAATCCACACTCTTCCTTCACAGATTTGTACACAGTGACTGTTCTGCTATAGACATTGGTGTACTTGCTACAATAGGTTTACACTTTCAATAGTCTCATGTTGAGCCCATGCTGTCAGCAACACTCTTGAAGAGTCACTGACAGACTGGGCAGCTTCAAACGAGAAGTACCAGGTAAGAAACATGGAAAAAAAATATGATGAGGAAAAAATGAAAAACATTTTAATATTTTGCCTCCTGAAATCCAACTGAAGATCTAATCTACCAGAGTGAAGGGGCCATCGGGGGTTAAGTATAGAGGGCAATTCTTGAGCAATATTCTAAAAGTTGAGCAATCGCACATGGAAACAATGGAATGTTTCCACTGACTGCTCCATTTTGACCCAGAACCATGCTTTAATTGGTCGAGTCCAGTGTACTGGATCAGCCAATTACTTTTTTTTACTTCACTGTTCTTTTTGTCAGTATGGCCCTATGTGTGACCATTCTGTAATGGTTAGTTATCAATATACTTTCATTCATTATTATTTTTTGTATTGGATTTTCCAGAATAAAACGCAAAGTAACATTAATAGATTAAAAGCAAGCTATTTAGCACTGACGCCCCTGAGATTTGATTTACATGTGTATAAGGAAGCGGTGGAACCCTAACATAATCAAATATTCCAATTTTACAGCCAAATTACAAGAGTGGCAAAAATAGCTGAAGAGCTAAATCCAAGTTAGACCAAAAAAAAATGATGATTAAATACATTGTGTTTGCAAAACTGCAAACAAATGCCTAGGAGACAACAACGTGTTTTAAATGTTTCTGTGGAGTTTGCTGCTTATGACATCACTTGTGGCCTAATGCAAATTAACTGCTTTTCCATGGGAAATGTGTAATTTGCATATTGGGCCACAAGTGATGTCATAAATTGGAGACTCCACAGACCCCACATTCACATTTAAAACACATTTTTCTCCTAATTTAGGTATTTTCATGCAATTTTGCAAATGTATAAATCATTTTCATTCACCTTTTAGTTTAGGTGATACAGTCCCTTTAACTGCCATAGTATTTGTAGGATAACTGGTCAAACATGCACTATGATGATAAACGAAGCCAAATACTCGCTTGGTAAAAGGCATCTGTGCTGCTGTCCTGAGGAGACGATCAGCCTCATCTAATCTGCAAATGTGTTTAGCTAGCCAAGAACTGCACTTGACTGAATACAACAGAGCTACTTCAAAAACATAGATCTTCATGGTGATATTCATTATCATTGTAAAAACACATATATCCATAACAAGCGTACGTTTTAAATAAACATAAAAATGCTCTACCTATCCAATTATCTAGTGCCGTTATATATACGATTAGATTAATTTCTAATAAAATCTAATGTTTTATGTAGAATATTACATTCTGGCATATTATATTAGACACCAGGACAATGCCATATTACTCTGAATGCTATGTTGTTTTGGGTTATTTTTTTTGTCCCTGGCCAAACTATTTCCTAAAATATATAAAGAGTGTAAAATTCAAAAGGTAATACTTCTGTAAACATGCAATAAAAAAAAATACAAAACCCCCCCCACCTAAGACAGGTGTAAGGGGCTTAGGGGGAAAAACAAGTCAGACGTGACCTTCATCTTGAGTGTTTTTCTCTCTGTATCCATCCACCCATCTGCAAGTCAATACCTGAGAGAGTTTTAAATGAAAACTAGCTCCAGTTAATTCCCTTCCCATATGTGCCGAGCTCACTTATTACTTAAGTCCTGCTGTTCCCAGGGAGTTCTTGGCTGTTGTATGTTTTTTTAGTTCTACGATAATGTCGATAGACCACAGAGATTATGGCTGGTACTCCTGACCTGCTATTGAGGCTAGGCATTAGGTGGATAATTAACTCATCCTCCCTGGGGGAGAAGTGGCAAAATGAATAGGTAATCAAACCGAGCCATCCCGCGCATCTCACGACGGTAATATGCGGGGTGCCTCGTTTTAGAAGCACTTATTGTTCAGAAATGTATATCCAGATTAATTAAACGGTTTCATTGTTTAGTAATTAGCCGTGAGGAGTAGTACATCTTTACTCAGGATGGAACAAATGCAAATCTTCTTATAAGACATATGTTAAACTCACTCTGTTCATTATTAATGTCCTTTTAATAGTAGTCTGGTCGCAAATACAAAAAAACTAACATTTTCTGATACACTGAATCTATATTAGCACCCTGGGAATAAGAGGATTGATTGTAATTGATTCTGTAAACTGCTGGCAACCCCCCCCCCCCCAAAGATGGTTATTGAAGGAAATAATGTGATTTGGCTAACAACACTTCAAATGATAGGGAAAAAAATCAGCCCTAAACATAAGATTTAGCAGGTGGCATTCTCTTCCTGCTGTGAGCGATCACAATAGGCTCCCTTATAGAAATATTTGCTTTTGGTCGAAATTCTTTTTTTTTTTTTTTCTTTCTTTTTTGTATTGAACGAATACAATGTTCAGCATTTATATAATCGGAATGTGCTTTTTTTTTTTCCCGGTTTTTTTTAAAAACCCATTAACGAGTTCTAATTTTTCTAGATCGTGCAAAAGAAATGTCTATTTGAATCCTGTTCAATCATGTGTGGCAAACCATTTTAATAGGAGTCTATCATCACATAATGTCACACTTGCAGTGTATCTTTCCCATTAAATAGAGGGCAAATTGCTCATCTTAGATTACAGCTCGCTATGTTATGGGTTTTTCCACAATGTTCATCTCTCCAGCTTTGCTCGTTAATACATAGCTATTTTAAAACCAACGACGAGTTTGGTCATGCTGGTTTTGGTAATAAGGCCTTAAATCTCTGAAAATAGATTTGCTTCTTATATTTTACATTGTTAGTTTCAGTGTCTCAGAGTATCTAAGTAACTATTGCTATTGATCTCTCTAATTTTTATGTTCAGGTTTAATGATAAAAGATCTACACAAATACACACTGAGGCCTGTTTGCTCTGTCGAGGTCTCTCTGTCAGGGGGCAGACAATTTGGGTCAGATGAAGGAATTGTGACCCCAAAATGTCTCCCCCCTGATGGAGCTATATGGAGCAAAGAGAGCTCAATAAGGTACTTTATTTGTATTCTTTCATCAAAGCATTTATATTTAAAATGCCTACATGTGAGCCAATCTTTCAATTAAACAGTTGTCCTTTAAAATACTTTGGTTTCTTGGTTGGTCACTTGCCAATTAAAGAAAAAATCCTTGCGGACCTTAACCAACAATAATACCACACAACAGAGAAATAGATGTTGTTATGTGATGGAAAAACCCAAACACACTAATATAAATAACACTCCCACAAAGCCTGACAGATTCCAAGATTCCCAGGTTGCATCACGTGAATGTGTATACAGACAGAACCATCATTTACATGCCGCTGAACAGAATGTGTTTTGCAATACATGCAATTTATTATAAACCAACAGTTCTGGTTTTGCAATCTGCCTCCACAGTGCAGAATCAGCCACTCATGGCAAGATGCGAGATCTGTACCGACCGTGGAGTTACATGCCTCACTAGCTGCTGCTTCGCGATTCACTTAATGATGAGGTGGAAAATATATTCAGAGTACTTGGTTACAGATAAGAAAGGCAAGAGGAAATCAGCAAACATGCTTATTTGCAATCAGACTAGCTATTTATCATGGAGTCAGCTCACGGCACAATTGGTTAATTTCATGGTGTTCCTGGGCTTTTCTCTTCTATTACTGAGCTATTAAGACCAGAGTGAAGCCCTGCCGTTGGATAAAGAAGTCAGTGAGACCATTCCGGTTATTCAAAGTTCATAGTTGCCAACATCGGCCATGTTTCCAGGGACACATATTTGTTCCACATGCTGCAGAAAGAGCATGCAAAGTACAGCCCGGCAATCTGTACAATGCATATACACACAGACCCAATCCACTTAATTAATTATGGTAGGTCCTATAAGATCTCCACCCTGATTAATTAATTGGATTCTGTGCGTATATCCATCCTTCATGCTGCCGGGCTGCACTTTGCATGGTTTTTTTTGCAGCATGTGCAACAAATATGTGTCCCTGGAAAGTTGGCAACTATGAAAGATTGGAGATTTGTGGACCTTGGTACCTCCTTCTGAAGGGCATGATCACAATTACTCCATTGCATGCTTTAGGTAAAGGGTTAACCAATGGAGTGTGGAAAAACAGGACGAGATTAAAAAATGGCGTGCTGTATAAATCATAACTCATGCAAAATGCTAATCAGGGGCTGCTTTTATAGTGTATTTGTCATACATGGCATGGTGTCAACATATACATTGTGCTATGCAAACAGATTTTATCTCTGTAATGCCAGGAGGGCCCAGGTTATGTCTGAAGAAGGCCACATTTCTTTCTTTTTTTTTTTTTATTATTGTCCAGAATTGTTTGTTAGACAGAGAAAAACGGTTTGGTTATTTAGCAGAAGTACAAAAGCAATTTAAATTAATTTTATTTAAAACAAAACTGCACAGTTCTACTGCTAGTGGGAATATGGGTAAGTAAGTCAGTTGGGCTACAACTTGCTGACCACATTTGGCTCACAGGCTAGACATTGGATGACCTTCCTCTATGCCTTTGGCATACAGGTAAAAATGACAACCATAGCTGTGCACTGAGGTGTGTGCATGTGAAAAATGGTAACTCCACCCACTTCATACAACTTCCTGATTTGTGACAAACTAGTATTATGAAGCTTGGACAGGAGTAGCAGTGCTGAAAGCTTTCCCTCTGGAGTGCACTGGGTGCTGTTGCCCTGAAGACTTGATCTCAGTATTAATATTTCTTTAAACAAATTAATCAAAGAATTCTAGTATCTTTCATAATTCTCTAAATAATTAGGGGATTTGGCAAAAATAAAATGCACTTTTCCACTTGAGCAACTCAAAGGCAGAATTTTTTATATTTATTTTCAGGAAACAAATTTTCCGTTAAGAGTGATTAAATCTTGTCAAAGCGACAAATGAGAAAGATAACGTCTCAGTGGGCTGACCTGCCATGTGCCAGTTTGCATTCAGAATAGTTACACATGTGCCAGGTTCTGCTGTGATCCAGAATTTTCTTTTCCAAATATCTAAAAGGTCTGGTTTAACATTAATTGATTTTAACCTTGAGATGCCAACCCGTGCTTTTATGGCTCATAAACCCAGAATAACAAAAGAGGATTATTTTTTTAAATGATTTAGGTTTTTTTGTCCCCAAGAGAAAAATGCACCATCAGAATCAGACACGATTAGCATTTTCAGATAGGCTCAATTGAGAGTGAAGTCAATTGGACAGTGATTTAGAACATCAGAAACATAAAAAAGGGTAAAACGATTTACCAGGAACATAAAGCATTGTAAACAGGCAAAATGTGATCAGATTTTTCAAGGAGACATTCATACCTGTGAGAGCAGAGAGAGGAGAGTGGGGTCGAGGAAGGGCAGGAGATTGATTGCTGCCAATTAAGCTCTTTCTGTTGCTTGTCCTACAACTGGGAGATAGAAGAAAATATTGTTAGAGCTGGTGAAACATATAGTCTGTAAAGACATTACTCTTTATCTTCTGCTACATAACTGAAGGAGAAGACTTAACCAACCAACCTAAACAAATAAAATGACATACATTCCTTACTGATATATTTCCATTAATTCTAAGATATATTTGCCTAAAGTTTCTCAATGTCACATTTGTATGTTGGCATCTGATCCCAAAATGACAATGTAGGCGCAACACGGGCGCTGGTTGGGTTTAGCACTAAATAATGTTGTTGGGTATTGTGATTACCCACATCTTCCGACAGACTGAGCTAATTTGTGGTCTATCAAAATAGCCAGACGATTTTGGCACAATCACTATACTGCACAACTATGTGGCCACCATGAACAGTCCTAAAGAACAGAGAAAAAAACTACTCATCTGTGACCCCCAGAACATGTGTTACTACAGTGTTGGTCACATGAACTATAGGCCTAGCAGGTTTTCTCTGAGAAATGACCAAAGAAGTGTACTTTAGCGTCAAGTATTTAACAAGAGCTGCAACGGTGACTGTGCCCATTAACTCACAAGTGAAATAAACAAAAAAATACGAGGGGTCAAAGCGTGTATAGTGTGACAGTGCAGAACCCCAGCCCCCCAACAGACTATGGACTAATACCATGTTTAAATGACATGCGTATAATGTGCCAATAATGCACTCACGTGCCAGCACATCAAGAGTTAATCTGTTTGAAACCCAACAAGGTAAGCAGATCTTCTCACATACTGCCACGGCGGGGGAGGCTGTGCTATTAATTGTATTGACTTCTGGATGTGAACAGGTTACATCTTTTTATGTAAGCTACTATTTGTGTGCAATACATTTTGATGTCTTGGATACTACATTTCATCCTGCCCACTGCTTTGAGGTATTTAGGATCTGCTTACCTTGTTGGGTAACACACACACAGCCAGGGTTACCAGATTTGACAGCTGATGGGGTGAGAGTGGAGAGTGAGTGGTGCACAAAGGCATCCTGCTATTTTGGAGTGGCCGTGACAAATTGTATATCCCACTCAATCGGTGACTGTTCTTGTTCCATGAGAAAGGGGGGAGTCTAGGCAACTGACCTACCAAAGTTTTAGTCTTAAAGGGACCCTAAACTTTTCCCAGATATTGTAATCAAGCCATAGATACATGCCATTTTATTGTACTATTGTACAGAGGGCAGCCTAAATGGACTCCCTGTATAACAAATAGGAGGACACTGCCACATCCATCAGACCTCAAACCATACAAAGGGAGGTTGGTCACTCCGATTGGCTGAGCACACAGCTCTGCCTCTGTAAATCCACATGTATCTGCAAGTATACACATCAGGTTTACTCCCACCAAAAAATTAAAAAGGTTTTTATTTTGCATTGTTGATTTCAGATATGTCTTTTGTTTTCGTTATGCGAGTTTATTTTATTAAATATTTTACCAAACAAGTGTTACTGGGCACTGAAATTTTGTGAAATATAGTGTTTTTGGGTGCCACCCCTCAGAGACTTTACAGCACTAGTATCTCACTTTGGGGGCGGGGTACACAGGGGCCAGGGGACACTTTGGGGCCGGGGGACACAATGCATCTGATATCACCTTGCAGCACCATATGTAAATAAGCTATTACAATGGATAATCATCAATGTGCACATGGTGCTGCAAGGTGAGGTCATAATTGGGAGACAGGGTAGACACATTTAAAAAAACATACAGTCTCCTATTGTATTACCTTGCCTTTCTCTGAGCACAATGCATGAACATTTTGTATCCCCCGACATCCCCATTACAGTTACTATCCATGTGACAGGGTTCGTCTAATGCCTTCAAATAATGCATGTGGAATACGGTATATTAGCAGAGATCTAAAATCGTAATATTAAGTGTAAACCAATTCATGCTTCACTAGTTTTAAATTCATCACACAGTAAACACTTAAACATTATTTATGTGTCAAATTAGTCTGGCTGGATGACTAGACAAATATTTCCCATCAACCACAGTTTCTGTTTGTGTGTTTTGCATGATCTCGAGTTTAATAATAGATGATGCCACTTGCAATGAAGACAGATAGGGCCTGTAAATCTCACATGAAACCAGGAACAGCTTGCAAGCATTAGTTATACCCAGCAGATTTGGTCATGAAATGAATCTTTGGAAACCATATGGGTTCACACTCGAGGAAAGATTAAAATGCTATTATTTTTCTCATGTTAACCCATGAGTTGTTTTAAAGCGAAGGGTTTATGTCCTCCAAGACTACAACAAAAGCGTTTGTCTTTATTGCGCAGTGTATATACCTGCGTCTTCAAACACTTTTCCATGATAAAGAGAAAGCGCTCTATGAAAGGTGTAGCCTCCTATGTATCATATACTCCTCAGGCACTCAAAGGGTTATTAGGTACAGTCCCAACGGCAAGTAATAAAAGGTAACACTGAAAAAGATGGCCATTTTTCGTCTGGTTGTTTACACAGCCATATCATTTGAAAAGTGCATACTTTAAAAAACAAGAAAAAATAACTGTTCAAAAATTCCTCATATAACGGGGGGGGGGGGGAACCTCAGCAAGATAGACATAAAAATAAAACACATCAATGCTGGTCAAGAAAACCTGAATTAAGTGAAGCACGCACTGTATAAACATTTAAGAAGATCAATAACAATCCTACCATTTATTAAAAAAAAAAGAATAAATAAATAGGAAAGAGAAGGAAAAAAATGTAAATAAATAAAAAGAATAAATATTATTTATTTCTCAATTCCTTTGTTATTGGAAGCTCCACTGATGAACTTCTAGTTATACACGATTAGTCAGTAAAATGGCAGCAGGTGACAATTTAACAGTCCTTATGAATGTCAGTATTCAGGTTTGAACCCTCTTGTCAATGGTTTGACATCAGATAAGAACTGATTTGATACTGAGCTGTAACAATTCTGATGTTTGTATGTCATTAGTACCAATAGTACCCTATTGTTTGTATGTCATTAGTACCAAGCTGCCAATTAAACATACATTTCCCTTGTTTAGGGGGCTAGATTGTGAGTTGTTGTTGCAGAGGGCACAATCTAAATATATCTAAACATTCCCAAATTTCATTGGGTCCAAAACCAATTTGAAAAATGTGCTTGAAATAGTAATAATAATAAAAAATGTACTCTGTGTCCCTTTAAAGCAGTGCTTCTCAAAAAAATCAGGCAAGAGTCGCTGGTGTAGAGGAATAACGGTTATAATTATGGACACGTGCCTAAGTGCACACTCCCACAAATCTAGCAACGTGCTCAATTCTACAGGAGTAAAGAAACACCGACAGTTCTACTCAACAGCCAATGGGAAAGCAAGAAAATCTGTGAAACTGGGAGCGGTAACGACGAATGAGAGGGAGGGTCCAGCTGCAGTAGTATCCAATTGGTGGGGAGTGTGTGAGTAGAGCACCGCCCCCACACATGCCCAACTCAACTAAGTGAATTGCTGAACTACAGGTTCATTAATCAGTTCTTCGGTTGGTGCAGAAATACGTTGACTTGCTGTTTCATAAAAACTAATATTTTTTATTGGAATTAATTCATTATATAACAAATAAAATCATTTTTTTTTTAAACAGGGCCGCTGCTTGAGATGCTTTATCTAAGTTGTGTCTAGTTCAGTACACAGAGTGAGACAGTACAGATGCTGGGTTTGGCACTGTGATCATGAATTTGCTACTGTACGTACAATCAATAGGAACACAGGCTACATATCAATATGATAAACCACATCAGGACATCATGTAGTCTGTCCTGCTGCCTCTTGCTCATCAAAAATACAAATGAGCTAGAAATGGCACACTTAAAAGGCCTTTACATTTTAAAAAGACAACTTTAGCAGAAGGAAAAACAATGTATTGATTCTCCTAATTGTAAAGGAGGAGACAAGGTACATAACCTCTACTCCACCAGCACCTGTCAAAGATGATTAGTAGCAGCAAGTGCAGAAGTTGTCACAGGGTCAACAGCAATCATTACTGCAGGGGACGTCCTCACCTCCAAAATCCCTCAAATTGTTCACATAACTGCATCTCAAACCAATATGTGTCAATACCGTTTGGTATGAATTCAGCAGGACATATTTGAAAATGAGACCAAAACTCATTATATTCTTCCTGGTAAAAGACTTAATAGGAGCTCTTCATACTGCCCAATGTTTAAAAAATGTGTAAACTGGTTATATACATAGATCTAAATAACTGTTACGCAGGAAAGTGCACTGATAATGACACCGGACACAGAGACCCCAAGGGAGTGCTTTCTGGACATTAGATCAGCTTTATAAAATATAAATAGTATTTGTATGGTCCTCTCTTGAAAGCTTTCTATTGGATGTGTTATCATTCATTAGCATCATGTTTTTAAACACATTGTGTCTGTGGATCATATATCCTGCATCGTGTTAGCAGATATATACTAGGGGCCCCTAGGAGTTAATGCCATAAGTTTAATGTTGTACCTCCATATACAAATACACAGGTATTTGGTATCACCAGGGTAATAAACATACTTGCGGTCCTGTTCTCTTAGAGGGGCCACTTCTGTTGGGTGGCTCTGATGAGCGCGGGGGGCTGGTTATGCAGTTGGTAATCAAGATATAAATTTACACTTTACTGAACGTAGGTTGTGGTAAAAAAAAAAAAAAAAAACAATTTATTAAGCTTGAAAGTCCTTGCATGTGCCTGCATTATTTTCATTTAGCACCTGGGTGGTATTTTCAAGATTTGAGTACATGGAGTGCAAAGAACATTGGCATGTTTTTATGTAATGTGTCTGCACACGTTTAAAGCACCCAGTTTACACAGGAATACAGACAGTGAAGCTATAATCATATATGGGAACATATTCCAACCTATCAACATTGGGGATCTCCCAAGAGATCTCCCTTTTCCAACAGAGACAGAAGTAGATCTTAAGAAACCTGACAGTCTGCATGGAATGGAATGATTAGTACAAGACAACATAAAGGGTTGTAAATGGACAGTTACTAAATGGAACTAGACCACCACTTAATGCTTACAAACTAATAGTCTCCTTGGGAGAATTTTTAAAGTGACAGCACAGAGTAAACACATGCTAAACAAAAACGGTAAGTGAAATAATATTCTAAACTGTGAAAAAAAACACAATCAGTGATGTCTAATCACTATAAACTGAACTGTGATAAACCAATGTGTCTTAAAGGAACTATCACCAAAGCATTGTTTGTAGAGCATAAAGAAATCTATACATTGTGTATACAATCAAGAAATTAAGAGGAAAAATGTGTATTCATTTATTTTTTTTAAATACAAAATATTTTATTATTCAAATCATATATAGACATATAGATGGTATATAAAAGAACAATATAAGAGAAAAACATATTACTAACAAACATATGCAAGAATAAAGAAGAGAGCAGCACTGTTATTACTCCTATATAGTGTTAGAAGGTTGCCCTAAAGATTCTCCATCCAGTATGACCATCTCTCATTTTTGTGGCTCGAGGTATTATATTGATTCAGAATCCCCCTTTACATTTTACATCAGAACTTTGCCTGTGTCTTAACCTGTTCCCATTGAGGGATTTTATCAGATTTCCAATTTCTCGCAATTATTTGTTTAGCTGCCAGTAGTATATGAATGACGATCATTCTGGAGTTCTTTGGAACGGAATTTAAATTCAGGTGTAGTAAGGCTACTTCTGGCCCACTCTTTATATCCACCTGTGGTCCACTTTCTGAAATACCTCGCCCCTGAAATGTGTATTCAAATGTTTCTGTGATGTCGCCTGTTCATCGCTTTGTGGCTTGATTTACAAATTACACATTTTATATTTAAAGTAGGTCATTTGTATATCAAGGAGATGCCATAAACAGCAGAGACCACAGACACATTTAAAACACATTTTATCTTAATCTATGCATTCGCTTGCAAAATAAATTTTTGCTGATACACTAATTAACCTTGAAAGACAAACATCAGCGACATTCCTACACAATAAAGGGCTTGTGTAATTACTGAAGAAAAGTAGATCCATCGAAGGAGGAGACAAGATGACTCATTATTGCAACACCCCTTGATATTTTGATATTTATTGATGCTTATCTGCAGGCAGCTGTCTCCAACATGACCTCTTATGTACAAGACGCACGTTTCTGAATCATTGCCAAATAAGACTGGTAGCCACATGCCACTTGTGTATGGCGGACATCGCTAGTTTATACTTGTCTGGGGAACAAGACTGGGCTGTATTTCCTGGCTATGGAGAAACAATAGAAGAGAAATTCCCCTTTTTGTCTGTAAGTGTTGCATTTTTAAATAATACTATAAGAATGTTGATAGTTGCTGAGAACATCAGCGTTCCAGACATACAGCGCTGCAGTGGGCAGCTTCTAGTTATGACTTGAGATGATAGCTGGTAATTGCAGTCAGACCTCTGTCTGGACTAGCCGGGCTCACCCCACCTGAGCCATGATCGCATACTTCCCAACATGCATCCTGGGGGCGTGGCTTGAGAGTGTCAGTGCTGCTGTGCATGCGCAGTAACCATTTTTTTCTCTCTTTCTTCTAATGCATCTTGCACACATCCCAGCTATTTCTAAAATTCCGTTACTACTGTCCTTGGGATGTTACTTCAGGTATCTACTAATTCAGAAAATCATAAGGTGTTCTCAAAGTTTCTGTTGTTTTCTGCCCGGTAAGTTTTTAGTCTTTGCATTTGCTACTTGAGGTGGGATTGGATTGCAGCCCCCTCAACTGGGACAATTGTCCATTTCTCAAATGTTCTCTTCAACTTCAAATGTTCAGAAAAGGGCTAGTAAATTGGTTCATGGGTTGAAGGATACAACTTACCAGGAAAGGTCAAAGCATCTTAACATGCATAGCCTGGACAAAAGACATATCAGGGGGATATGATAGAAACATAAATACATAAAGGGAATCAACACAGTAAAGGAGGAGAAGAAAGAAGAAAAACTACCACAACTAGAGGGCATAGTCTTAAATTAGAGGGGCAAAGGTTTAAAATTAATATCAGGAAGCATTACTTTACTGAGAGGGTAGTGGATGTATGGAATAGCTTTCCAGCGGAAGTGGTAGAGGTTAACACAGTCAAGGAGTTTAAGCAAGCGTGGGATAGACACAAGGCTATCCTACATATAAGATAGAGAACCGGATATTTAGAAAATTGGGCAGACTAGATGGACCGAACAGTTATCTGCCGACACATTCTATGTAATTTCATATTGATAGAGTGGTCCTTATCCTCATCTGTCTGTCCGATATTAGCTTCCTTTATTCTCCAGTTTTAATGTTACAATATTACAGAGTAATATATATTCTCATTTGGTATTGTTTTTCTGTAATGAAAATTAAAAAAAATGTAACAAAACTTTTAAAGAGATTAATGAAAACTAGAAATAATGGTCTGTTTTCATCCCGTCATTTCTTGACAGGAACCCTCCAAAAGATCAATCAAATGTAAAAAAGTTAAAAACCAGTTTTCCTGCTCATAGCGTCTGTGGGATTATTGGTAAGCAGTGTCTCTTTCTAGTGAGAAGCATCAATCATGTATTGTACAATGCATTACCTGCTTAAGAAACAATCACACTCTGTCATAATCTGCACTTTAAAGATGTAAGCAGTTCCCCTTTCTCAAAACTGCATCCTGCAGAGGAGAAATTAAACTATTACATCATATTCGGAGAATATGCCAAGTACAACGGTCACCTATTTTGAATTTTACTATGAAGATCAGTTAGGATTTTAGTCATGCCTAAGGTAGCTCAAAACCAAAATACACCACTGTGTAGTTCCCTAACCTCTGCAGTGCCACTGACCTAAGCTTGCTCTCCTTCCCCAGTTAATTTTGCCTACCATGGGGGCACCATCAATAATGATACAGTGCAGATCGGTGCCTTTATTTATCAACACAGAAGTCTCATCAGACTGCCACAAGGCCCCATACATCTGTACGTGTCTGAAAGCCCGAGTGTAACTTCCCGTTCTCTTACTCATTAGCAAGCAGTGCACGGCAGCCTGAACAAGGTTTGTGCAAGGTAGCAGGTCCCTGCCTTTTTCCACAAACCTTGTTCAAGGCTGAGCACACAGGGGGGCTCATTAGGGGAGAGCACTCTAGCCTTTTCTGGTTTCACGCCCAGTGGCAGACCCTGAATAAATACTACCCCGTGAATCTATTTAGAAACTGACTCACAGGTAGGGTTGCCACCTTTTCTTCAAAAAAATACCGGCCTTGGTACTGTCTCCATAGACTTAACATTGGCCTGATGCCAATTTTTTACCGGCCTGCCGGTAAAATACCGGCCAGGTGGCAACCCAACTCACAGGTAAGCACACCATATGATTTTTTTTTTAAAAAGAGAAATCAAATATTTGAGTTTTATTGCTGTGGAGCTCTGTGATCCACTCGACACATCACATTACTGTGAGTTTTATTGCTGTGGAGTTCTGTGATCCACTCGCACACCTCACATTACTGTGAGTTTTATTGCTGTGGAGCTCTGTGATCCACTCGACACATCACACTACTGTGAGTTTTATTGCTGTGGAGCTCTGTGATCCACTCGCACACCTCACATTACTGTGAGTTTTATTGCTGTTGAGCTCTGTGATCCACTCGCACACCTCACACTACTGTGAATTTTATTGCTGTGGAGCTCTGTGATCCACTCGCACACCTCACATTACTGTGAGTTTTATTGCTGTGGAGCTCTGTGATCCAGTCACACACCTAACATTACAGTGAGTTTTATTGCTGTGGAGCTCTGTGATCCAGTCACACACCTCACATTACTGTGAGTTTTATTGCTGTGGAGCTCTGTGATCCAGTCACACACCTCACACTACTGTGAGTTTTATTGCTGTGGAGCTCTGTAATATTATCTGGGATACACAAACACTGCACAGCACTAATGATTTAATGCATCAGCGATACAATTAGAGGGAATTATGGGGATATTTTCCAACATGCAATTGAATTTTTCCACCTCGGCTACTTTGGCCTTTAGTTCTCGTCTCATTTCCCTCCTTCATACATAAAGCCCTAAGCATTTCACTGGAGTGGGACTCTGTGATACCCTCATGATCACCATCTATTACTGTGAGTTGTACTGCTATAGGGTATTGTAATTTACTTATACACACTGAACATTATGCGTTAATATAACAATCAGCATAAATGATGGGAGCCACACAAGGTGGTATAGTATAGTTATTAAATTCAAATAACAGGGTGTCTACCAGTTTCATATAGTAATATAGGCACATGTATTGGTATTATAGGCTGAAAACCAAAGTTCCCAAGATGGTGGCTCAGCCACAGCAGTTGACGTGTCAAAAAAGTCAGCTAAGGACTGCACTTCCCATAATGCTCAGCCAGCTTAATATTTCTCATGCACATAATGGAAAATGTGATCCCCAATGGCTGCAATAATAAAACCCATTGTCAGACTATCACCTTGTGACGCTTGAAAAATGCACAGAAGTCACTTGCAGCTGGAGAAAGGTGGCAGGAGCTGGATGTTCTCTGGCTGTTCTTCACTGGGTGCTGAGGCTTGGTTCCCATTGCTTCTGGGTAATCTGCAGCCCCAATAATTCACACATCTACAGTCTGTGTAGTACTGGAAGTCACTAGGAGAGTTTGCCTCGGCCAATCAGTAGAGTCCTTTATGGTGTCATTAAGATTCACCTGATTGGCTGAGGATAGATTCCCCAGTTTCTCAGTACAACAACCAGTGTGCCTGGAATATGCTGCATGCTGGATGCAGCAGTGATCTGAAAGCTTTACTCTCATGGTTTTCTGTTAACACACAAACTCCTACACAGGTGATGAGAATCTGAATCTCTCTGCCCCAAAGCAACAGTGTAAATGCTTCTCTGCTTAGTAGGCCTAGGCAGCAATACAACCCTGGTAGGGCCTTGGAGGAGGCGGTGTCTCAGATGTGCAGTGTTACTGAAATTGCAGCGACATCCAGCTGCGCATGGGCCACTGAGAGGCATGAAGAATGGAAACCATGCATGCACAGTTATGATGGCACACTGCGTGCGCATGCACAGCTGCGAGGTATGCAGACTTGCAGCTACAAGCAGACAAAGGAAAAGTCAATGGTTAGTTTCCTCCCTAGTTATATCAGTGATTTCTTTCAAACAAAACTTTAGAAATATGATTTAAAAAGCCAGAAAAACAGGGCTAGTGTTTTAACATGTTGGCTTTGGTCACTTTTTTTTTTTTATCAGTATAGATTTTATGATGCAGATTTTAACTTAATAAATCCTTCCAGGCATATCGCCTTGACAAATTAGAAACTAGAGAAGAGCACTGAACCATAGAGCTGGTTTAAACACATCACAGTCACAACGGCCTGCAGAGTTACTGTAGAATGACTCACTGCTACAGAAATGTGTCACATCAGGATCTCCACTCATACCATCGTTCTAATCAGTATACCAACCAATGAATACACATAATACTGTGACGCTGAATGGCTTCTAAATAGTGCTGCCATGTTTCTTGCTAAGTAGGTTAATTAAGAACGAAACCAACTTTTACTCGGGAAAATTAGGGAATGGGTGGGATCAGGGAACTAAATGGCTTTATTTAACAAATACTAGAGAAAGCATGTCATTAATATGTGGACAAAAAACCTGATGAGAGATCAAAAAGACGCAGAGGTCTGCTAAGCGTTTTCAGAATGAATAATAGGTAGTGACGCTTTTCCTGAAGCATATCAAGCAGTCCCAGAGACGATACGCTCCTACTGATTGAGTGAGAAAAGCAGGAGACATTTACTCTGGAGCCGATCCAAATCTGGACTTGTAATCTAGAAATGTCAACGTCGGCCCAGCTACTGTGATCCACACATTTACTGAATTCGCCTATTGCTGAGATTCTGCCAACACTGTGTGTGGGGAACATAGTTAGTCAGGCTGAAGTCAGAAATCGCACCGAAAACGCATTCATCACTAATATGCGTAATGTGCGCTTTCAACGCAGTTATCAAAATGGAATTTAAGATCGATAAGATATTAATGAAACAGCTGGTAACCCACCTTAACCAAAATGGACAGGGGCATGTCCTTAAACAATAGGAACGGTTTTATATGAAGCCAGGCAATTAAATGGCTAAACAAGGACCAGAATGATATTTAATTTTGCAGCCCTCTCTCTTTAAAGTTGGTCCTGTCATCAAACTGTAATTAACGGAATGGATCTGATGCAAGTGTACGAGTCAAAAATAAATAAACTAAAAATAATGAATCCCTTATGTTCCATCATTTTTTTTGATCCATGTGTTTCGCCTGAAAACATGAACATTCTACAATCGTTTTAATATATCGCGATCCAAAACAAAGATTTAACCTGGCAGATTATTAGAAGAAAACACTGTTTTAAGTACATTTGTGCAGCAAGATGAAAAAAAAAATTATAGTAACTTTTTGGGGGTCTCTATTTCACTTTCTATTCAGTTTCTTCAAAAAACAGGGAGCGCTGGTCACAAAGAGTGAGTCAGAGGTGAATACAGGTGAACCTTTCATCTCATGAAGTTCATTTTATATTGTGCAGAAACAAAGCTGACCAGTGTATCTGGTCTGTATCAACACAGTAAAGGAAGAGAGTACATTTAAAAGAAAAACTACCACAACTAAAGGACATAGTCTTAAATTAGAGGAGCAACGATTTAAAAGTACTATCAGGAAGTATTACTTTACTGAGAGGGTAGTGGATGTATGGAATAGCCTTCCAGCAAAAGTGGTAGAGGTAAACACAGTGAAGGATTTTAAGCATGCTTGGGATAGGCACAAGGCTATCCTAGATATAAGAAAGGGAACAAGGGACTAATAAAAGTATTCAAAAAAATTGGGCAGACTAGATGGACTGAATGGTTCTTATCTGCCGACACTTTCTATGTTTCTATCTTCCTAGAAGAGCTCAATGTATATAAATACATACATGCACACAGATAAGCTGGAGATTTTAAGTGAAGGAGATTCGTGTGATTTGAACATTTAAAATCACTGCACAGGGACAAACCAGTCTTTCTTGCTATAAGAGCTCAGGCAGCCCTGCATAATGCACAATTAAATATTGAATACAAGTTCTTATCACCTATGCCTCACTTTAAAGACAATCTATCAACCTCAACATTCTTTATACTGTCAGTTTGGTAGTAAGAAATTATGAAACATGATCTATATGTTGTGTTAGAAAAACTGCAAGGAGAATTGTGTTTTTTTTTAAACAGGTCTGTTGTGTTTCAAGTCTATGATGTCACCTGTGACTTGATATGCAAATGCACGTTTTCTTTCTATGGGAAATGCCACAGGTGATGTCATAAGCAGGAGACAGCAGACATATTGAACACAATTGTCTCTTAAATTCTGCATTTGGTTTAAATTCTGCTAACATGATGTATGGATAATTTTTCTGTATTGTGTATTCTCTACATTCACAACGGTTAAAAGATCAGTACCGTGTTAGTTGTGGAAAAACAGGATAAAATGTTTATAATTTGTTGGAGAACAAAGTTTGATTGCGAGCTTTCAAGGACAGTTTATTAGGTCCCTTCCTTTGGCATTAATGAAGAAAAACCACAGAGTATTGAAGAATGTTCTCAACAGTAAATTGGCCAGTTCTACAGAGATCCAGCAGATAAAATCAGTTCTAAACCCTGGTTGGGGGTGGCGAGGCTTGCGTCTTGAAAGCTTACAATCAAACTGAGTTAGCCAATAAACGGTATCATTTTAATGCTACTTGTTTCTTACATTCAGAATTTGATCAATGCTAAGGTTGACAGAGTCCACGTACAGCAGATACCTCCACTAACCAATACTGCTGCTTAAACGGTCAGGACAAATTTGAAAATTGAACTAAAATACGCAGTGTGTATTATTTTACCTATAATTGTCACTTATATTTGTAGAGTGCAGGTCAGCGTTTCTGCTGCTGCCTGCAGCTAGGGTTAGGCATCAGCATTGTTCGCATTTACTGGACTTTTTCACTGACAATTTAATGATGTTCCGTTGACCTTTACAGACCTTGCCACAAACACATTACCTATCTTGGCATTTGGCTCTGGACTGCCATGTGAGTCCAGGACAGCTTGCACACATCATACAGTCTACCAGTGTAAGTGAGTAGGTCCCTTTGGCAACCGCCAAGCCCCTCGCTTAATAACCGAGGGCCATACTGACTAGGGCTCGGGTTTCACTGCTAAATTGATTACTATTGGCCAAAATCTGACGATTACCAACTCTTCTATACCCTGCAGGATCTCTTGCCAGCTGCTTAGTGGCAGATGGTGACACTTTACAGAGGATGACATTTCATCTTTAGATTGTGCTGGTCAAATTCCTTGTAAATATATATGTTTGCGGTATAAGATTTCTGTTGATACACTCGCACAGCGCTCAATCCAAGCATGCAGTGAGTTGTGAGATTATACTGCACATATTACAGAAGCACACAGGTGTTTACACTGTTACCTTTACATTTCTAGATGAACACGTCCGGTAAGAAAATTACTTAATTTCAATATTTGCTAACGATTTCACAATGTGTGGATTGCATTTCCCTGATTTTGGTCAAGGGTACATTGTCATCCACAAGGTTTCCTGAACTTTCCTATTATGATATAAGTAGGTGTCCAATTAATCTCTACATACCCTACTAGAACCTCCTAATTATATATATATATATATATATATATATATATATATATATATATATATATACCTGTACACTGGGAATGTGTTTCAAAGTTTCCCGCTCTAGTCCTCTCTTGTTTACATTTAATTTTGATCACATTGCAAGTGGATCAGCGCAGATGAACTTTTATCATCTTGCAAAGAGCAAATGCAGTAACTACTTCATTCAGAAAAAGGAAGCTAGCTTTTTAGTAGTGACAGTAGGGGCAGATGACAAAATCCAATAGCAAGCGTATTTAAGCTTGGGTTAGTTCACACCCAGATCGGGTTAGCTCACGCCCAGCTCGGGGTAGCTCACGCCCAGCTCGGGAAAGGTCACGCCCAGCTCGGGAAAGCCCACACCCAGCTCGGGAAAGCCCACACCCAGCTTGGGAAAGCTCACACCCAGCTTGGGAAAGGTCACACCCAGCTTGGGAAAGCTCACACCCAGCTTGGGAAAGCTCACACCCAGCTTGGGAAAGCTCACACCCAGCTTGGGAAAGCTCACACCCAGCTTGGGAAAGCTCACACCCAGCTTGGGTTAGCTCAATACTTTTTAGAACCAGACATGAAGGGGGAAATTTTTTTTAATGCCCCTCTAAATTTAATGACATGTGAGTCATCCAACAAAGATATCCTAAGACAAGATGAGGGCATATTTTTCATGTGCTCGACCTGTCTCTGCAGTCTTTATCTGGGAGTTCCCTATGGAGGAAACTGAATGACCTTTTATAAGCAAGTAGACCAGTTGCTTGTGTTTTAAACATTGTGCAAGAACATCCAAGGCTTATTCCAACTTAAGTAACTGGCAAATGAAGAGATCAGCGCATGATATTAACGCATACATGGCATGAATAACTTAATTGTGATTTATGACCTATTGATCTTCATCTCATTGTGTGAATAAACTTTTTTTTTTTTTTTGTTAAATAGGTTTGCTCTATGAAAGAAGCTACTTTTAAATTGTAGTGGCTCTGACCATCAAGACTGTGTTTTGATAAGTTCTTCTTTAATATGACATTGCCATACCTTCCAACATGCTACAATGGCAATATGGATGCTGGTGGGATGGCTTAATAGGATAGATTTCAATGCTAGAGCACATACGCAAACCTCTGCACATGGACAGTATTTATTTGCCTGTGCCCAGAACAAAGGAGATTGCAAATTGTAACCACAGGATAGCAGTCCACAAGCCCAATTCAAGCATTTGGTGGCATGCAATGCCTGTGTGTATTTTTTAAAAGTAACAACCCGCAGTGAGCAGAATGAAATGAGAATTAATTCCTAGTGACTTGTCATTTTATTATCTCTTTTGTTTTAATTATTGAAAAATAAATAATATAGTCACCTGTAGGTCTTGCTAGCAAGAACATGTTCCCATTTAAAGGAAGACAAACCCACTTTGATCTGCTGTGAAGAATTTGGTATTCCCAACGCAGTGTGAAAAAGCTTCTGTAAACAGAGCAGAGCTAATGGAATGTATGGATTATGCATCATCAACAAAGACACATACAAGCCGCGCCGCATTCAAAGAGAATGGAACGTATTTTTATTTATTGATTATAATTCTCTCTTACCCATAACTTTGCGATCGCCACTGCCAGCTATTTAACGTCCTAACCCTTCCAGCAGTAAAGCAGTTTAAAGAGGGACTAAACCAGCAACCAAGGTTTAATTAGACAAAAGTATTCTTCTGTTAGAGGCATCCTCTAGAAATACATTGACAAATCCAATGTATGCAATGCCTCGGAAGCAGACCAGGGAGGTGGATCATGCTTATTTTCCTACATACATAAGCATGCAAAACAAATATACATAAAATCGGGCAAGCAAAATGTTACGAATATAAAAGATGGATATACAAATCCAGATTCTTAGCATAGCTAGCTAGATGGTCCCAGGCATCTTTGGTACAGACACCTGTACATTTCAAGTGGATTCCTGTCTTCTTTGTAATGGATGTTCCCACAGCATAGAATATAAATGAGTTCTCTCTACATGATATTGACCAAATATATTCAAAGTTAATGTTTTCATTTTCCATTGATGTGCTTGCATTGTGCTTGAAAAGCAACCTTTATATTATATCACCGTACACACACACACACAAACAAGACTAATCTGAACAAAGTCACTGCTAATCTAGTAAGGTTACACAGGGAGGGATAGTAATTGTTGATGGAGAGATTTGATTGGAACCTGAGATTTCAGTTATAATGCTTTTCAGGTCAACTGAATGGAGGTCAGCAAGATTGAAAAGACTGGTAGAACCTTGAGTTTCAATTAAATGATTAGATGTATTCCCCACAGCTACACAGGGAATCTGGGATTAATATGATTACCTAAAACAAAAACATCCTTTGGAAGGTGGATGTATGTGTCCTATCCCTCACTTGTCACAGTTTAGTAAAACAAATGAATAAGATGCCTCTCTGAGGAGTCACTAAAACAAAAGTAGCGTAATTTCAGCACTGATGGTAATGTGGGGGAAGAATACTAAAATTGAGCAGTCATCATGGAACACAACGGAATGTTCCGAATTCTGCCTTAGACTTCCTCTATATGTACAACCATAAGTGCCATCACGTTTGCATAGCATGATTACCAACTATAGTCCTGCAAAGAGTACAGAGAGAGACATCCCCTCTATGTTGGTTATACATAAAATGTAGGGTCTGTACAGAGCTAGGAGTGATTCAGCAAACAAATCAGCCTACACAGAGAAGCATTAAGAGATTCCCGGGAGATGGGGAAATGTGATGCATGTTTAATAATACACATCATCATATCCTGTTACTGTGCCAAATTAAAACAAAAATGAAAAATAGAATCCTCACTTTCAGGAATCTACACACATGGTTTATTCAGTCAGTTAGTGTTAAAATGCTACTAATGTTGCAAATTAGCAGTTGTCCACATCACAGTGCGGACATATTTATACAGTACGGTAGAGGTCACAGAACTCTAATGTCTACCCGTCCTAAGCTGCTATTAGTCCTCTAGACCTCACATGCAAACATTGTTGTTTTTGTATATTTGTTTTTTGCTGGTGTTATCATGGGCAGACTTCCTTGCCAGTCAAACTTAATATCTAAGGAAGTCACTGTTATGTTGTCATATCAGAAACGTCACACTATTCATGCCTCTTCAAAGATGTCTACAGCACATTGAATTAGAACAGACCATCAGTCTCCATTGATCTAACCTGTAGTTGGCACAGTCGCCCAATACATCCTCTATTCATCGGTCTTTCCTTGTGTTACTCCTGCATGTACATACAATGAAGGAAGGTTATGGTGCTAGTGTTAGATAACCCCTCAGGATAATGCTATTGCCCATCACCCAGGGATGTTATTATCATGCAATGAAGGAAGGTTATGTTGCTAGTGTTAGATAACCCCTCAGGATGACACTATTGCCCATCACCCATGGATGGTATCATGCAATTAAGGAAGGTTATGTTGCTAGTGTTAGATAACCCCTTAGGATGATACTATTGCCCATCACCCAGGGATGTTATAATCATGCAATGAAGGAAGGTTATGTTGCTAGTGTTAGATAACTCCATAGGATGACACCATTGCCCATCACCCATGGATGGTATCATGCAATGAAGGAAGGTTATGTTGCTAGTGTTAGATAACCCCTCAGGATAATGCTATTGCCCATCACCCATGGATGGTATCATGCAATGAAGGAAGGTTATGTTGCTAGTGTTAGATAACCCCTCAGGATAATGCTATTGCCCATCACCCATGGATGGTATCATGCAATGAAGAGGTTATGTTGCTAGTGTTAGATAACCCCTCAGGATGATACTATTGCCCATCACCCATGGATGGTATTATCATACAATGAAGGAAAGTTATGTTGCTAGTGTTAGATAACCCCTCAGGATGATACTATTGCCCATCACCCAGGGATGTTATTAAATTGTAAGTGTATGACCAGGGAATTCTCTACTGTATGTATCAAGTGCAAGCAAAGCACCAAATCAATAACATGGAATGGACTGTACACCACAGAACCAACAGGTATCATCGGCCTGTGGTACACGGCAGATACATCTAAAAATGTATATATATTCTAATGCAGAAGGTTTTTTTATTATTTGAAAGAGATGGTCAGGTAAATGCTTTTTTTCTCTAATTCAATGGAGAATGAATAAACTGTCCCCCATGGCACAGGGTGATGTGGATTGCATGCAGCAGAGATTATGTCACCAAGGTGCAGCGAGAGCCCACCTTGGATTGAGACCCTGTGCTAAAAGTGAGAGATGATGGCTAGGGGGCCTCCCCTTTAAATAAATACTTTTATTTTTAAAACTATTTAATTATTTCTTTTTGGAGTGCTGCACAGTACATCCTGACATTTTTCTGTACAACTCCTCCTATTGGCCACCAAAAATGCACTGGCCGAATATTGGAAAGGTATTGGGGGTGGGATGTTTGCAGGCCCCTCCTCCACCGTTGGACTACAGAGCCCAAGTTAAACCTAACTCCAAACACATCTCTGAAAAATCAGAAGAGCAGAGGGTCGGAAGTCACACGGATGTGTAGTTTTTAAAAGATGCGTGTTAAGCCAGTCCCAGTTACTCTTAGCGCTCAAATTCCCACCAGCAGTATTAACCTGTCCCAAGGATGATAGGTAACAGCTGAAATCATTTTCACATTTATACCATGGCAAAATTCGCAAACCTTCACCTTTCTATCAGTGATATTTTTATAAACCTGTCTAACAGAGCAGTAACTAAAACTTTCCATTAGGCCGACAGGTCTATCAAATATAGCTCGGCACTAATTGTTAGAATTCATAAACCATATGACTGTATAATCCATACTGTAACAGCTCACACAGAGCAGTGTACAAATAAGCTGTATATTGCAGTCACAGTGATAAAGAACAAATCAAGCAAGTCCAAAGGGCAGGAAAGCAAGTACAAAAACATAACAGATCTTAATTCACACGTGTTTTTCTTTTTCAATACACCAAAAATATAGGCATACACACTGTAAGCGACGCAACAATCTGATTAGAATCTTAAGTATTTTGGGTGTATGAATACGTGCAGTCTCGAAAAGTTTTATTTCAGCTAGTGTATCTTTACTGCAAATCAAAAGTTTCTAGAGCACATTCAAGGAAGGCATTGTCACTGACCAGAGTAAACTTTATAAACAACTACATGCACACAAACAATAACATCACTATCAGCAAGTACATAGATATACAATAAGATATACAAACATCCTATTCATGAAACTTCTATCATTACAATGCTGCCATAGGATACAGGGCACACTGCTATGTAGAAATAAAAAGAAACCGCTAATTATTTGCTTTTTAACCCCAGAGCTCAGACAATAAACAGCTTTTTACGTCCATGAAAAACCAATCCTATCTGTGCATTTAAAATCTTCACATCTTCTGAAAGGGAATGAAAAGCTGGATGGTTAATATTATTATTACTTTACCTCTGTGTGCGACGAAGTCTGTTCCGATTTCTTAAATGAGGCAGTGTAAAATTAGAGAGGACCGTCCAGAAATTGGAATCTGACATGTTGAAAGCAGCATCCGACTGGACCGTTTAACTTCAGGACTCACAGCATTTGGAAAAAGGGGGGGGGGGGGAGAAATGTCCCAAAGTCCTTAAAATATTAAAGACTTTTCCCAATGAGATGCCGTCTGGGATGGCACTTACCAGCAATTCAATGCATAGCTGGAGAAAGCAGGAAAAATAAAATCCCAGGTCTAGCTGTGTAACTGGAGTCTCCTACAGCAGAGGGTAGAATCCGTCTCCCATAATTCTACTATGACCTTCTGTTTATAAGGCGTATCTAGACTACAAACAATTACAATAGCTGAGCTCCCAGCTCTGCTGAAAGCTCTTACATTGTATGCGAGGCAGACTAAGATACCTTGTCATATGTTTGGCAGCTACCATTCACACATTCCCACGGGGGAGGTACGTGTTCCTGTAACCGTTTCACAGAGGAAGAGATCACTTTCAAGAGACCTCTGATGTGATTTTAGCATTTACTGCTCCAATTAAACTTTAAGGGTGAATAATAAAAAGTCAGTTTCAATAGCTCTTTTTTTTTTCTCCTCTTCTTGAGCCTGCAGCATATAAAGGCAATGGGGATTATACCCGCAGTTTAAAATAAGCTGCTCTTTTGGAGTCTTTCACAAGATTTAAACCTGTCACCTTTGATCACTGTATCACTGTTAAAATAAAATTGAGGACAGAAGTGAAACCTCTCGGTTACCTGTAATTAGTGGTAATGGTGACGGGATATAGTGTTTGCCGTTTCCTGCCCAGTGATGTCACAGCAGCACAGTCTTACAGGAAATCGTAGCATGCAGCAACTTGCCTGCCGTAGACATCATCAAATGTCTAAATCAAAACCATTGTATGAAGTGGAACAATCAGTAGGTGCACGGTGCTGGTTTCCATGGTGACTGCTCCACTTTTAGAACTTTGCCCCAGAACTGCTCTTCACACATAAACCTTATTGTTTAAGGTTTTTGTGCGTTGCTTCCTCACTTTTACTCCCTTCACCCTCAGCATCATCTCTGTACAAAGCACACTGTCAATTAGTTAAAGGCATAATAATAAGAAGCCTAGAGCTTAAATGAAAGCACACACCATTAGATTTCCCAAACTCAGTATCGCTCCTAATCACTCCTCAATCTTTACAGAAGACCCATGCTTATCAATCCAGCATGTTCTAATTTAATGTCGCACAACTGGTTTTTCCTCTAGCCGTTTCCGAATTACAACTCCCGTCACCATCATCCAGCTGCTGCCCCCACCATTCTGCTTTAAAGCATACAAGAGTCTGCATGGCAGAGTGTAATGGGAGTTGTAGTGAAACCACCAACAGCACACAATTCCCAAGCCTGCCCCTAGAGGGAAACGACATAAACACAGGAACTCTAACAGTGGCAGCATACACAATGCATTGCCCTCTTTATTTTTAACTTGGAACAGACTTAAAACGCTTGTGGGAAAAACTTTTTAATGTTCACGTAAGCAGAGATCATTGACAGAACCTCTCAAAACAAATCATTAGTGCTGCTACAAAAGCACAATTCCAGCCAAGTCAATGTTTACCACCTTGATAAGCACCTTTAATTGATCAGTTCATTTGTTTAGCTGTGACCACTGATTTCCTTTTTTTTCTTCCCCCCCGTGTAATTTGATCATGGATATTATGCCAAGAAAGGCTTACAGTAAATTATAAATAACTAAATCAAATAAAAAAAATGCTCCACTTACTAAAAATATTGATCCTCTTTCTTCAAAGTGTCATGACAAAACAAACACTGCACACAATGTATGATCCAAGTGAAAAGCGGTTTACATGAAAATGCTGGTCGATCACATGACATGAAAAACGACCAATAGGAGCCAAGATATTACGTTTAGGATAACCAACTATTTGATGGGGTCCCTTAGGGTTAATATATCCTGCAAGGTTAGATTAAATCACTGCAGCTCTGCGCTTGGTGGCCATATTTCTGTTTTTTCCCAGGGACCCTTACATCAAATGTATAGTCAAGAGCTGTTTTGGTTGAAATCAAGACTGAAAACATTGATTTTAGGCTCGATGTATGCACTTGTCTCTGAAAAAAAAAAAAAATCACCAATATTCTCACCCTACCCCTGCAGCATTATCAGTAAAGTATAAGGGTATACGCAATATATGCAATATAAATGGTTTATGTGACTATATTACAGAAGCTTATTTCTATCTCAACAACAACAATAATAGTAAATAATTAGCAGTCTGAAAACACTGTTTTAAAAAAAAAAAAAAAAAAATTGACATACTTAATGACTAAACCCTAGAATCTGTTTTAATCAGACAGAAAGTAACTTCTGCCTGACGGTCATTTCTATGGTTCATCTACAGTGTAACATTCAAAGTATACTTATAATTAGTCTCTGCAGAAACAAAATGTAAGGGGCTCCAATAATTTTACAGAGCTCTATACTCTCAGTTAGTGGCGTGTGAGTGTATCAATCACGCCTCACACAATCAATAGATGGTATCATCACCCATGGTGCTTCCAGTGCACCACCAAGCATCACTATCTGTAATTTACCTCTCCAGGTTGCATCCCCTCCTCACATAACACTACACCAGTTTTCCCCCAAATCCCTTTGCACAGTACCAGACTGCTCCCTGGTTATCTAGTGGGGGTCAGCATGTCTATATGGGCAACATTTACACAGATTGGTTGGGACATTAGTTCCCCTTTAAAGTAGTCATTTTCCAGTTTGAAAGATGATGTATAATGCTTAGGAAGGATCTATTTTTACCAAACAGAAGGGTGCGAGAGAGCACTGCCCTTGCTTGGAACAGACAGTGTAGGGCTAACAAAAAAAAGTAGCATATAGAGGTATAAATATGGCTGCTTCTACTTATCACTTACAATGTAAGGCCAGACATTTTTTTTTTATTAATTTTTTTTTAAAGAGAAATCTTCAAACTAACGCCAAGTCATTTGTAACATTAAACCTTTATTTACTATTGCCTTTTTTGTGTGAAAACAATGTATATATCTGTGTACACAATCTTGTAAAACCTCAATAAAAAAAAGTTTATTAAAAAAAGGAACAATGTGGCAGTAAACAGTCATATTAAAGACTGCGAGCTTAGGTTAAAAGATAATGGCAATGATCAATATGTGGGTTTTTTTTTTTTTAAATACAGAAAAACACATTTTTACTGTAAGAATCCCAACAAATACATTTTCGACTATATACGCACACACTTTGTACTCTCACAGAATTCACCTTCAATATCCTACTAATCAATTAACCAAGTTGCATTCTTTCAGCTAATACATTACTACACAGCCAATCTCTGACCTTTAATATTTGTTTTCCATGTTTCCAGGTTGGAGTAGCTATACCAGCACCTAACAGTGACATTTTTTTAAACAATACAATGAGATGAGAAATGCACATCAAGCAACTACTGTATTATTACAACACATTGCATACATTTCTTAATTCTTAAGTTTAAGGGATTTAATCCCTTTTTTTTGTGCTTTAAATTAATTTCAAATATATGTTTAAACAGAGCATATTTCCACTTTGTTTTAGCGTCAGTCCTCCGTAAAATAATAAACTGTCAGTAATAAATAACAGTCTAACCCTTCCTTATATTACCATTTATCCAGTTTCTATACATTTGCATGCTCTATCAGGAACTTCTTTGCTGTCATGGATCTGACTGAAACCATTGTCAATTTGTCACTTTCTGAAAGAGTCTATGAAGTGTATTAGTGTGAAGGGATTAAACTCCAACTAGACAAATCCACGAGAAGGTCCACTTTCTCCTGTAATATCTGCTATATTCTCAATCCACGTCAGTCATTCTGTTGTGCAGAGTTCAGCTCTCTGGCGCACCCTGCTGGATTCCAGTTTCTTTCATCACAGCTGTTTAGAAGCCAGGAGAGACTGTAACCTGAAGCTTACATCTTATTAAAGATCTCATCTGTTTTTTTTTTTTTTAATGCCCATGACCTCTGGAGAGCAGGTTCTTGTAGCAATCACACGGTGACCTCTTAATATTTAAAAATATATCTGCTCATGGACAAAACATTAGTAACACGATAATGATCTTTAGTCTCTGCTATTCCTTGTGTAACCATTAAATCTAATAAAGGACACTCTGGAGTCTATGACACAGTGCTAGTGCCTCTGGCCTTCTTCTGATAATTGAGCACTGTAATTAAATATCAATGCTCGCTGCTTTACCAATAAATCAGAAACGCTGTTCAGTTTTACTGCCCTCTGCTGCCTTGTTTGCACTCTGCTTGGCACAAAGCTCCGCAAATCATGTACACTTGTGCCTTCTCAGCAGGGGTGTATCGTGCCCCTGAGTGACAGGTGTGTTGCCAGTCCGGAGCACTCGTGTCACTCAGGGGCACAATGTATCTTGTGTATTTCCGAGAGTTTATGTGCTGCAAACAGACAGCACACAACAAACCCCCGGAAATACACCAGATACATCCGAGGGTCCGACAGCAGCTGTGAATCCGGCAACAGAGTCACTCACTCTGTTGCCAATTTGACCAGCACGAAATGCATACGAATTTTCATATACATTTCGTGCTGGTTGAACTGGCAACACAGAGTGAGTGACTCTGTTGCCGAAATCGCAGCTGCCGTCTGTCTCCCGGATGTATTTCCGAGGTTTCTGTGCTCTATGTTCGGACCAGACCTACCACTTATAGAGCATACGCCACTACTTCTCAGTTACATCAAGGTAAAGTAAACAGATCAACATTCATCGTTACAAGGGAAACAAAATTCCAATCTGCCACCTGCATCGCTGATCCCAGCAATAATACAGTATCAGGGTCTACTGTCTCTTTAAAGAGAGACTAAATATATACCAGTATATTTTGTTTAATGTGACAGAAGGTCACTGAGCAGCAGCCTGTGATCACCTATGTACCGTGCTCCATAGAAGCATAGTTCAAAAGCCTTTTTAAATTGGACGTTTATCTGGAGGGTTTAATCCCTCTTTATAATGTGTCGATGCTATCCATTCTGATATAAATACGTCTAATATAAAGATGTATGATTTGCAAATAGAAGGATCCACCAAGAAGCATTGTTTCTTTATGAGCTGTCCATGTATTATCATTACTAGAGTTGACCATGTATGTAACCACTTCTTAAAACGGTAAGGATTACCTAGGGCAGTGACGGCAAACGTTTTTAAGCCCCAGGGCGCATCGTTCTGCAGGATATTGTTTAATCCGCGCCTCTGCTGACCCAGCACAAACCTGATGTGTATCTTAAAGTTAAATGCAGGTTTACGGCTGAGACACAGCAGGTCTGGGAGCTGGAGCTATGCTGATCCCATCCAAAAACAAGAGAGAGAGAGAGAGAGAGAGAAACAGTCGTTGACCAGACCAGACTGCCTGCCCGTGAGATGATAATCTGGAACGTACGGTCAAAAACTCTGCTCATTTTAGTTACCGCTTCTCTCTGTTATTATTACTTTCCTTTTAATATGCCATCTCAGTGATCCTCCGTGTGCTCCACTTCCATGTCTGATAATGGTAACAACGGAACTCAGAAGCTAACCTCAGAGGCTCTGTGCCTTCAGCTTGTCGTCACTGAGCTAGGGCACTATTAATACTGGTTGAGTATCCCTTATCTGAATACTTTCGGTTAACAGATCATTTCGGCACCACCAGTTGAGCTGCCGGGACAATCCGCTCAAAGCACAACAGTCCCTCCTGTCGCAGTGGTGTGGGAACTACATTTCCCATGAGCACTTGCTTTGAACGTACGGTCCCCGAGAGGGTGAAGGAAATGCGTTTCACATCTGGGGCTCCAGGAAAGTTAGTATCCCTTATCCAAAACCCCTTTTATTTTTTTTAATTTTGCATACTCAACCTGTATTAAGTGGCACTAACTAGTTAATCCTAATATATGTCAATTACCCTCCTTTCCCACGAGGAAAATATCACACAACATAAGTTGGCATTAATAGCAATACATGTGAGACTAGGAGGATCTGTCTGTAGGAGGGTTCAGCAAACAAATCCCCATAATGGCCTACTTAATCTCCCATTGATTTAATTCTCGTTAATTAAATTTTTATTAAAAATCTTATATTAACAAGAAAGAATTTTGGCTCAAATAGATAACTTAATTATATGTTTTTCCTTTTATTTTCGCACATTTTTTCCATTAAATAGAATTTAAAAAATTGACATTTTGTATGCAGAGCCAAATGGTAGTATTAATAAAGACACTGTAATTCGGCATTTTCCTTACACTACTCCACATTTTAACCATCGTTGCATCATATGAAAATTAACTATATGGCGAGATCATGAACAGATGACAGCACAGACATTTAAAAACACATTCTCTTAAAGGGGCAGTTCCAGCTCCAGTGTATAAACATTTTTTTAAGCTAAGTACTGCATCATGTAAGGTGAAGAAAACAGATCAGTATTAACAGTTTTCCCTCAGCTCATTCTGTTTCCTGAAAACAGTAAATATAAATGTAATAGATTTATTACCGTTGTTATAGAAACAGTCCCGCCTATCTCTTCAAGCACTCCTTATTGGATATCAAGTTAGAGGCCACTGTGAAATTGTTTTCAATAGAAAATAGGAGAATTGTAAGCAGTTTTAAAGTAATAAGTGTCTTTTACATATAAAATGAACATGTGTAACAACTATGGAAGCATGTCAGCTGTCAGTCAGAGGATAAACTTGCGTGTACTATCAAAAGTACACGCCAGGTTATCCTCATACTAGGGACAACGGACATTTCACTTGTGCTTCTATATTAGATATGAAAAATACTTTTAATGTCCCTTTAATGTCTATTTATTTAGAATGTGATGTCATAAAAGTCCATCTTGGTGTAATGGTCAGGTGTCCCAATACTTTTGTTCATATGAGGATCTACTCAATAAAAATACAAAATAAAAATAAAGAAATGCAGGGAATTGAGGTGGGAATTTCAAACTTAAAGTCAAAGTAGCTGAGTTGGAAAAATTGTCTCATTAAACTGCATTGGAAAAATTTTCCAACTCCCCTACATAGGCCAAAAGTTTGAAATGCCCACCTAAATTCCCCAAAAGCTGTGATAACTACAACATAAATATATATATATATATATATATATATATATATATATATATACATATACACACACCGGTATATGCCCAAGATTACCACAAATGTGTCTCACAGCATGCTTTATAATATGTCTAGTTGGGAAAGCCAGCCTGGACTAAATGAGCAAACAGGCTTCATGGCAGTGGTTGGGCTTTGTAAGGATCTACTCTCCTCCATTTCATAAACTACTTCAAAACAGAAGCTCTAAAGGCACCAAACTGCATGTCCACAGAGACTTACCAAAACTCTCCAGGTTAGCTATACTAACATCTACCAGCAGGGGGAAAAATTGTATAGCAAAGGAAAATTTTATATTTTATACTGCAGGAGAAAGATTTGTGGTGGGTGTTAATTTAATGTAATAATCTAAAAAGAATATATATATATATATATATATATATATATATATATATATAAATAGTGTAATTATCTTCTACATGTGCAAATCAAGAAACTGTAAAGAGCAACGGTAGAAAAGTGTATGTCCACATGTGTTTAATCGGTTAAAGATGCAAGATAGAGAACAACGATTCCATATCATGAAAAATATAATTTGTTGCAAGAGTAGAATCTCCACCTGTGTTAGCCTTTACAATATGAAAAAGATACTTACACAAGCATCACAGCCAATTAACTAAATATGTTATCACTTTTTAAGTCACACAATTTGATTATTATTATTTTTTTAGTGAAATTATGTATATATACACACCTTTTTAGGGCACTCGCCTGTATGGAATATAGACTTTTTGTACAGAGACCTCTGCCTACCCAAATAAAGTACATTTTCTGCGGTTAGTGGACATGCAAGATAGGTGAGTCAGGCAGGTTATGATGGCAAAACAGGAGGAGGTAAAAGGGCAGTGTATGCAACCTGAGCATCTCTCACCCCAGGGCTTTCTATCTTATTGATCACAGCCAGATTCTCCATGGACCGGCCTAAACATCTCTGACCGGTTGCATTTGGAAGGAAAAAATGGTGCAATCCTGACCTCATTGTGCCAGTCCATCCTGCTGCAGCACCTTCATAGTACTGAAAAGGCTTGTGGAAACTGGCTGGTGAATTCACCAGAAAGATTGCTAAACCAATTTAAAGTCTGACGGGTTTTGTCTGGTGTGGAATTTGTATGGAGCATTTTGCACGGATGTTTAGACATCAGTAAAGGTGGTTCCTTTGGCATTCCATAATTCATTTCAGTTGGTATGAAGAAAAATTTGTGTGGTACAGGAAAGTGTGGGAAATGTATGTATGTGGTAAAAATGGCCAAAGTGGCAACCACATGAGGAGAGGCTGAAGATCATGAGTACCAAACCCTGAGAGAAGGGATACAACATGAGGCCACTATTAAACCCTAATCTGTACCAAAGATCCAGCACTTATACCAAAGAAACATGTCCACTCCTCATTAATGCACATGGATGTCAACATACACGTGACACATGGACAATGCATGATCCTCAGCTTTCTACTGCAACTGTGTAACCAAAATACTCTAATCAAAAGGTTATCACGCCCTCTGCTTCTATCTACTTGCGGACAATTTGCATTTCAAGCAGACAGTGGTTTATAGGTCTCTAGAAGACACAACGAGTTAACAAAATGCACAGCACAATTTTATTTATGAATCAAATACTTAATATCATCATGAAAACAAAACTGCTAATTAATCCACCTCCTGCTGGTTCATGACTGCTCGGAAGACAGACTATGTCTCACAAACCGTCAAGTACACCCAATTAAGGCACGGGTGATTAACAGTACAGCACATTACTTAATTCACAATCCCTCTTACAGCACACTGAGCTGGAGACGTCTACTATAACTTGCCTACATAAAGCATTAATTTTACATCGTAATCGTTTCCAAGAAGGCTTTAGTGATACGTAGGGTGGTAAACAGACTACCAAGATGCAGAATGAAATAGAGTAAATCGCTAAAAGGGAAACATAGGCAGAATGGATTTTTCCAACCTCATGCCAACGAGATCCATTAAGAGGGAAGCGGAACGTCCATGAGTGGAGATTTTCTGGCATTCCAAATCTATCCTACACTCTTTAATGGTGCACATATGCTTAAAGGGCCAGTACCACCTACACATATTTTTAAGATAAAGTAAACATAAATATTCAGTCCGGTCTTATCAGTTTTTTCCTTCTTATCTGCACAAACGTCAAATAAAATGTAATCCTTTTTGTGATGTTGCTACTGCAACAGTTAAGTTTACCTCTCCAAACCCCCGTTATTGGATGTCTTAAAGTAAAAGTTAGTACATGTCATTATTTTAGAAACATGTAAAACATACAGATTCTAAAGCTTGGTGGAATGCCAATGCCCTCCTTACCCAGAATGGTGATCTCTATGGCAAAAACTGGTTTGCTGACTTGTCTGTGATGGGCAGTTGTGTTTGGAAATCGCTGCTACCTGCTGAAGGGACTAAGTGGAACCTTTTTTTTCCTATAATGCCTGGCTGACTTCCCACCCTCGCTTCATTTGACTCTATTGGGGCTATTCACTAATTTAACTATACATTGTGCAGGGACAGAGATGATGAGCTTCTGCTGCTAAGCAAAACAGGTGAGATGATTTGTTCTTGTCAACTCACCTTTTAGTGAATACCCCCAATACCTAGTCCTTTACATTCAAACTGGGCTTTGCTGGCCTGTGCTTATTTGCCATCATTATGTTTTTTTCTCTTATCTCTTTCTTTCAGGTTTGTCTTATTTTTTGATTGTCCCTATTTCATTTTGTATATTATATATTTTTTTTTTTTTTTCATTTCTATTTTTTATTTCTATTTTATATTTATATTTACACCTTTTCCTTATTTTCAAGCCTATTATTTTAATTTTACTTATTTTTCTTCTTTACTGTTATCATTTATTGTATTATCCTATTGTATTTGCTTTTTATATTTCCCTAATTGTGTTCTCCTCAGAAATTTCCATTTAGTTATTGTTTCTTTGTATATCAGAGCCAGTGCCCATGCTTTAGTGCAGTTATACTTATAACACTTTTAGACTGCTCGTTAACTAATTAGGGACAATCTGTCAGGACATCATACTCTATTTTTCAGTGACTGATCAGGCAGTGTTCAACATGTGAAGTACAAGCAGTGCATTTGTAAACCTTTACATATGTAAACTTTGTACGCTCATATGTCATTGTGTATACCCCTGAACAGATTAAATTGTACCTTCTTTGCAGACATTGAGTAACTGGGAAATAAACTCTGTGAATCAGACAACTTCTTGTCTTCTCAATAATGTGTCACACAATTACAAGACAATTTAGTTCATTATCTTCACAAATAACCACAGACGTCATTTCTCTAAACACAGATTAAAATGAGACCGCACTAAAAACAGATGAATCACTAGCTTTATCTCCAACTGTTCTCAGATTATTTTCTAATTATATCAACTTGTAAGAAAGGCCGGGTAGCCAATAGTAGATGAGCAAGACAGACATTCCTATCACCAGACGAGGGTGTTCTATTTACAAATCCAAAGTTCATTTAAAGTGACCCTAACAGTTTGAGGAAAAGAAAAGCAATTAAATATTAAGAAAATAGTTGTATCTAACGCCCAGGTAAGACTCCTGCAATAGTTACAGTTACAAAAAACAATACACTTTTACTGGCTCTCTCTAATATCATTTTGTGGTTATAGGGGGTCACCAAGCAGATAAGTTAGAATGATTTCTTACTACCTTCCTGGTAAAATACTTAACAAATAAATGAAATACTTGCACAACATTCTAAAATGGAATGTCAGGAAAAAGGGAGGAGCTGAGATTATCCTATAGGCGAATGCATTTTGTCCAAAAAATATTGGAATAGCTTAACATTGGTATCTTATTGCTAAGGAATTACTGTCACTTTAACTCTAATTTCCAATATTTGAAAATGTGATACATCAAATCAAGTTGTGCTAATATTAGCTAGTTAGTTAGTTAGTAACATACCACTAAGCCCCACTAATTGTTATTTACAGAGAAATAGTTGTAGATGAGAACCAGTGAATGCTTGCATAGGTAATACAAGTCAGCACTTTGATCTGCAACTGAAAGTTACTAACTAATGAATGTCATATTTGGTTGCAAAACATAATCTACTTCAAACAAGGAATGCTTAATTACCTTGAAGACATTGCCATCTCTCCTTGTGGTATTCCTTTTGATGTGAAGTTAAACTCCCTCAGTTACCTATGTGACAGTCTCTAAAAATAGGTCTGCAAAGAGTAGTCACATCTGTGGTGAGGTACAGAAGTGTTGCTATGAGTCAAGTAGTACAACAGTGACACAAAGACTGTTTGAAATATCTGTACATATACAGGAGTGCTGTGGGGAACAACAGCTGTGCTAAAAATAAAGTGATCCAATATTTATAAATTTTGTCTCCGTGTTGAAAAACAATGGAAAAAATGTACCATTTTTTTAAGCTTGGCTCAATTTACTGCACTCCCCCGTTCCATTATTGTGTTAAAAGGTTAGTTCCAACTATACAAGAAAAAGTATGTGCCAGCAATATAACATCCAGGAAGCCCATCAGTTCAATGAAAAAATCAGTAAAAAGATATTTTTATTAGAATCCAAAAAACTATATAAAACCAATATAGGAGTGTGGAGACAAACAATAAACAGACAAACGCTTGACGCGTTTCACACCAACTGCTGCTTTGTCACTGCTTTTGGCATTTATTTGTAGTTCCAACTATAGTGTTGAGAAAAATATGATTAAACAGTGCTGCAACCAAGAAAGTAAAGAAACTGCAAGTATAATGGAGTTAATTCCATTTCTATAGTAATAGTTATGCCCATCATCTCAAGCCCCTCTGTATTCTAAGCACATGAAACAGTTTTACTGAGAGAGGCTGATTCCACAGTAATAGCCAATGCTGCAGAAGGAGGCACTATCTCCTGTGTACTCCCTTACTCCCGTGATGTTGCCAACATTAGAGAAACTGGTGAATTTATTTTCAGTACAAAACACCAGGAAACCTGCACTTTAAAGTGAAAATCCGTTTACTTAGGATACACTAAATTCATGTAGAACAAGCTGTTTATAAGAGCAGCACCATAGATGGGTGTACCAGCTGATTGCTGGGCGTCAGGGAAAGACCTCTCTAGTGTACGGGCTACCATTGGACGAGAATCCCAGGTATGCGAGGCAGTGCTGCCATTTGTAAAACTACACTCTATACACAATGGCAATGCTATCAAATGTCTGTCTATTTATTTTTAATTGCAAATCTTTAGTATTTTCATACAAATATATGACAAACATATACACATTTCACCTCGATATAGTTATGTTAGAAATGACATATAAATAAGTATACTAAAAAAACATAAAGGAGCTACAGATTATTTCCACATCCCAATTACATCCTAGCCATTTCCCACCCTGAGATTGGTCAACGTTATTGATTCACCTCTCCCACGTTTGTCTGGTTCTTATAAAAGAATTTAATATGCAACTTACTCCCACTTTCCATCTTCAACTGGAAAATTAATTGGTTTTCCAGTTGTTGCCGAGCGAAACCTTTATTGTTTCCACTCTTTAGAGATCATTTTTTTTTTACAGCCAAAAGAACAAAGTATCGTTAAAGCCGACTGAAATGGGTTCAAAGGAGACAAACCCAACAGAGCAGTGTTGGATTCTCATGTAACTTGATAGTATGCATTATTTCTAAGGGCTCGTGCTGCATTAGTAGAGACAGACATGCAACAAAATTAATTGAGGCAATTTTGTAAATATATCAAAATGGTGTAACTGTGCATGTGAAGGATTTTGGTTAATATTTGATAGTAAATTCTAAATAACTTCTTCTGGATTACCGATTTATCCAAACAAGAGCTTAAATCATACACAGTACTTTCAGAAAGAAGAAACAAACATCAAACGAGAAAAGAAATAAAATGCAATAATTAGTAAAATGCGACTTCTAGTCTTTTAAAGATTATTGTGTTTAGAATCCCTAAAATTTCCTACTTCTATCTGACCCAATTTTCAAAAATAAGAACCAAAAATATATAAGGAGCTGCTAACAGCCCGCTAAATACTGAGATGATGGATTTATTTGTATGCGGAAGAGCATCACTGAGCATTTATTACAAAATCACAAAAGGTTAGCTACAAGGCATAAAATCTGCCCGATAACCTTGCTTTATCCTTTGTCATAATGCAGTTAGAAATAACAGAAAGTCACGAATAATCTCAGGCTATGAATAAATCAGATGCTGCTCTTCTCCTGCCATGCCATTAAAGAGACAGTACATGGCCAACTTTTATAATCCTATTCAAATGAATATCAATATTAGAATTTAAAGAAAGGTAAAATCAAAATTTTATTTTTGTTTTTTTTACAAATTCCAAAATAAAAATTTATGAAATTTAGCTGGATCTTAATCAATTTTAAGCAGAGTCTTAATTAACAGCATGCTCTAAGCACACTGTCCCTTTCTCTCATCAGCTAGATGTAAATGGATCCGATTGAGGGGGAATGACATGGCGGATCCCTTCCACATGTACTGCTGAGGAGGGAAAGGTATGAAGGGTGTATTTAAGCTATAGAAGTTTTATTTAATGAATGTATTTATTTTTTTTAAATGGTTAAAATACCACTACAGTAGTCCTTTAAAAGGGTCTCTCAAACGTAACATTGCTTATACGGTCAGCGTAGAGAATAAAAAAGAAAAATGATCTATACATTGTGCTCGCAGAATTGCCATCAGAGCATAAAATAAGATAAACATATGTTTTCAATGTGCTTCAAGTGACTCCAGCTTATGATATCCCCTATGGCTTGATATGCAAACAATCTAATTTTCATTAGGAAATGTGTCATTTGCATATCAAGCCACGTGTCCGTTATAGTGGGAGTAAGGATGATGGAAAAACTCCACTTAAAAATCAGGGTAGCAGAGACATTATTAAACACAAATATACACACACCTGGCGTGCTGGAAGACTTGTTTTTGCCATAGAAAGCCAGTAATTGCAGTGCCAGCACTGCTGCAAGGGATTATGGTTAGGCATATGCAAATAAGGTTCACAATGATCACCTATTTGCCTCTATATCCAATTCATGCATTGACACCGTGGAGCCAATAAACGCTGTACTAGACAGCATTTAAACATAGCCGGGGACAGAGCTGTTTAGAAGATAATTAATGTATGTTAAAGCTAATGCGTCAACTAAAAATATGCATTATTTTTTTAAAAGGCCACCAAAATATCATGGGCTTCCCCATAATCTCATGGGAGCCAGTAAGAGGATGCATGAAAGTATCTCCATGGTCTAACTTGGAGAGGCATAGTGACCCATTGATCACAAATGCCCAGCATTGGCCTTAGTGGGGGAAGAAAAGATATTGCAGGGCAAGTACAGAATATATGATCACTCTGACCAGCAATCTGAAAGGGAGCATGCATTTTATGTTACATGTACCAATATGGAAAAACTACAAATGTGCCCAATGTGGTCCTTTAACTGAAGATTCTCTACCACATGCACTTCAATAGCTGCCAAACTCCCTGTTTATTAACTCCAGAGAAATTGCCCACTCAACACAGGAGCTTTCCAGCAAAACAGTTATAAGGTCGCTTCCTTGTATCTTATTTCCCAAGGTTGTAGAAAGATTAGTGACTGGTCATCAGTTTCTAAACTCTAAAGGCTGTCCTAGGATGCTATAGAACTACACTTAACACTGGTCCATGTCACACCTTCTCACAGTGACTGAACCAATCTTCACAACAATCCACTTTCATACACAACAATACTCCACTGATTCTTCAGACTGACCTTGCTTAAGGTTTTGAATTTGTCGTGCTCCGTTTATTCTGGTGATTTGCATACATAAGAAGCATTATGTACCGCACATATTTCTGTGTGTGGTCTTAATGCCAAGGACTGTTTGTCTATTGTACACTACATGTGTGGGTTTAAATCATTGTTTTGTTTAAAATTTTAATCAGGGTGTAGAGAGAGATTGTCCTCTGACAGCATTATTTCTTGTTGGTTTTTAAAGCTATTGTGTCATTTTGAAGGGACTGTTGCCTAAAAACAGTATGTCTGCAGAATTGTAAGCAGATGCATAGGTTAAATATAAAACTGTCCCGCCTCTGGGTTATGACATCACCTTGTGGCACCATATGTAATTTAGACATTATTCATTTAGATTAACCTGCATGACACAAAGTGGTGTCATACACTAGTCAGTGTAATAATCATAATATAATGCTCTACGTTCACTCTGCAATAAAGTGTTTAGGTGACAAAGTCCCCAAAATCCCTTTAAGATCAAGGTCTGATGGGAACAAATAGCAAAAGCAAAGCTTCCATGAACAATTAAAACTTGCAGAGTGGCCTCTAGTGGCCAATACTGGTCTTATTGGAACCATGATTAATACTGCACATGCCACAGGTTTGTTTTTTTCAAATTAATATAGTAACACAAAATGAAACGCGTCATAATGGTTACAAAAATATTTTACATGTACTGGCTTTTAGGAACAACAAAAGGAACAACTAAAACACCAACATGGAAATCATTATTTTAGGACTTAGAATGGTTATTAATTAAGTCACCACAATCATCATACAGCAACTGTTACCTCTTAATTTAACAACTTTTTCCAGTTACTCCAAGGGGTCCTCTTGTTTGATCACTGAATGTAATGGGCAAGTCATGCCTCATTTTTTTTCATTGGCACAGGCTGCATTAAGCATGCTCAGTTATTCTAGTTTTTGCTCGGTTAAGCTTGAAAAATAATAGGAATGCTCCTCCCTCTGGCTAGGTTTTGAAATACTGACCATACAACTGTACGCTCACAACTGCACATGTATTAAGGTTTGGCTCCTGAGAGCTTGTGGTAATGGGGTGACCAATTCTTAGAAGATACGTCTTAAATCTTGCAAGATAAGCGTTAAAAAAAAAAAAAATGCATTCTCTGATATAATTAGGATGGTTTCAATATACTTTTTTTGTTGTTGAAATTGTTGGAACTATTAGCCCACCACCTAGAACTAGGATAATCCGGAAATGGCCCAACTATGAACACCGCATAGGACAAAGCAAACCTCAGCTACAATGTGATGATGGATGCTAAAAAAAGAAGATATATAACCCCATCGAGTAGAAAGGTTTTCCCAATTCTACGGAAATATTTCTCATATTTTATACTTTATCTCCGAACAATACCATTTACTATAGGCATCTCATTCCTCCGGTTCCCATTTACTACAGGCATCTCACTCCTTCGGTTCCCATTTACTGTAGGCATCTCCATGGGCATCCGCAGAATTTTTTTCAGGGGGGCATACTTTTACCGTCGTACATGCTGCGCCGCGCCTCTTTTTGACAATGTTATGAAGTGGAGGAGCTTAGTCATTATCAGTGCAGCATGCCACACCATCACTTTGCAAGTTAAAATAAGCCACTGTCAGGTACCAATTAACATGCCACACGCACTTTGCCATTAAAATATGCAACTGTAGGCATATCTCACTCCTACAGTTCCCATTTACTGTAGGCATATCTCACTCCTACAATTCCCATTTACTGTAGGCATATCTCACTCCTACAGTTCCCATTTACTGTAGGCATATCTCACTCCTACAGTTCCCATTTACTGTAGGCATATCTCACTCCTACAGTTCCCATTTACTGTAGGCATATCTCACTCCTACAGTTCCCATTTACTGTAGGCATCTCACTCCTACAGTTCCCATTTACTGTAGGCATCTCACTCCTTACCGCTGCTGTAATACAAGCTTGCAAGAAACATGGAACTATTTCCATTACAGGATGATGTTTAGTTGTTGGCTCCTCCTCCTCATGTCCGGAAGAAGGCATACAAGCCTGAAACGCGTCAACGTCACCGTGCAGAATGGAGGGGGAGGAGCCAACACCACTACCATCCTGTAAGGGAGATAGTTCCATGTTTCTTGCAAGCTTGTATTACAGCAGCAACTGATACCAAAATGTACGCAGATAGTTGCCTCTGATTTCCTCCCTGCTTCTCATTTTATGTCCGGGATACCGTTCTTATACTTTGAGAGTTCAACTATAAATATAATCTACTGTGAAAGTATTCCTGGTGGTCCATTTCTAGTGATTATACCCTGAGCCTGGTCACTATAGGTTCACAAGATTGTGAGTCCATTTGTTTGTGGGGGAAATATCCACATCAATTGTACAAAACATACTGTACTATACACCACCTTCACAGCCTTCCTACTTCCCTGGATCTGAGGTAAAGAAGACCTAACTCAGGACACAAATACAGCCACTTGTCTACAGGTCTAGGTTTTTTTGCCTTTCTGTGCAGTTGTGTTGCATTATCTGTCAGCAGATCTGTATTGTCCATCTGTGCCCGTCTGATAATAACGAATAGATTTATGAAGTGGTGCCATACACAACTAAATTGTTTCTTTCCCCCCAGGTCAAGTCACCTGCCTTCTCCTCTCAGGAGCCATTACAGAACCTGATGAAATGTTCAACCGTTGCATGTTACTGAATGCTGTACAAACCATTAAATACGCCAAGAGAAAGGCTAAAGAAACGAGGAGCTCCTCACAGGCAGGTCAGGTCACCTGTAGAATATGTCTGTCAGAAAGTATTTACTACCATGAATGAACAGGCGAACCAAGGACATCCCAAACCCTTGCTGAGGCAAGACCACTGAAGTCAGGAAGTGACCAGAGGTTCATAAAGCTGACAGAAAAACTGATAAGTAAATACGTAAGAAACCTCAAATTCAGGTTTAAAAACACAAGTTTTAATGGAAACAGGGATGACATTAAAGAAACACTTTCGTTGCATAAAGAAAATAAAGATGTGAAGCAAGTTTGGTTTATGTTTTCACACATTGCAGTTTTCTAGATACAAACAAAAGGAGGTCAAGAGATGAGGCGGAGAATGATTCACAACCTCACAAAAAAACTCATAATGTCGGACATAAAATAAAAAAATGTATGCCTAATGCATGGGATAAATACTATCTAAGGCTAAAAGCTCAGTCATAAAATTCAGATGAGAGTATTTAAGGGCTCGATAGAGGACGGTTATGCACGCTAAGGGACAGATAGAAACAAAAAACAAAGTCAAGGAGGAGGATGGAACCAGAGAAAGAAAAGACAAAAGATATGTTCACCTACCAAAAGCCATAATTCTATAAACTCTAATAATCTGCATTATGAACATTTGGGGGAAAAGAACAGGCTGATTTAAAGGTGCTTTAAAACACAGTAAAAGAACGGGTAACTGTAAATAATTTCATACATTGTCGCACAAGCCATTTTCTATTTAATTGCCCCAGCAGGGGTATAATAAACAAATTTCATTGTAAAAAAAAAAAAAAAAAAAAAAAAAAAAAAGGTGCTAAACATAAGCAGAAACTCGAATTTTATTGATATAATAAATACTATGGCACTTTATAGTTCTCATTGTTATAGCCTGTTTTATTATATTTGTGGCACAAAAAGTGAAATAAGAACCTTTTCCATTTTTTAAAAACAAATATATATATATATATATATGCATTAGATTATTTTGCAAATTTACAATTCACATTAAATAATATTTTAGAAATACACAATATACTATTTCTTTCTTTCATATGGGTCCAATATAATAAAATCATTATAATTAAAAATCAAACACAAACACCAGCACTGCAGTGTTATGAAAAACATCACCACCAAAAAAATGCTATTCTTTTATATGAATATAAAGAGGGGAGAAATATTATAAACAGCCATTAATTTAATGACCTACCTATCAATTCCATCCCTAATAAGCACCTCATTACATTAAATTACATCTACCTCATTAAGTAAAACATGTAAACATAAAACAACAAAGAGCTGTTCAGTGCAGTCCTATGATTTGGAAAATTAACGAGGAAGATGATGTAATTAGCGTATTCGTGTGTAGTCTGATACAGACTCTTACACTCCCCTTCTAGTTTAAGCGGTTTCGTTGTACTCACCATGTAAATTAAACCAGCTATATTAATAGTGTATAAGCTGAAACGCTGGAATAAAAGTAACGGTATTGAAAAAAATAAAAAAATAAAAATCACTGCAGCATATATATCAACTTAACAAGCACATGTTTGACGATTCGTCAAAACACCTTTTGGATTTAAATAAAAAGCAAAATATTTACATTTTTTTGATCCTTTGGGGAAGCTAGGTTGTTGAATTGCACTCAGAATTGCCAACTGGATAATGTAATGTTTTTATTTAAATATTTTTTTTAAACCTATGACACCAGGCTTGTTGGGCCTATCAACCCTAATGCCAGTCTTACTAAAAGTCCTAGGCATCAGAATCCATACCTGTATCAGCAGCACAAATGTCCTGCTCTGCTCCATGTGGTCCAGTGCAATATGAGAGCAGGAAGACTATGCTAACATAGCAAGCCCGGACTGCACTGGACCCCTACAATCCCCCTTAATGGAATTGGATGTAGAGTAGAAGCTCATTTTGCTTTCTACCTTAAAGATCACATACAGAGGCCTTCATCTCTTAGAAGTCAAACTATATTATTAGATCAAAAGGGTGCACCTGAATAATGTGGGATATTGTACATCTGTCGGTAGGAATCATGCCCTACAATGCTTTCTACGATGGCTTTCCTGTTCTCAGGATGATCTTCAGATGATTTTACTGAGGAATATGATAAAACTGAACTGTGGCTTTCTATTGGGGGAACAAGACAGTGGATCCACTTCTGAAAAATATTGCACAATTGTACTTTACTTTGATTTACCATACATGCTATAATATATGGAGCATATGCAACATGGACAAAGGCTGACATTTGTAATTATACATTTTATGTCTTTCATATAGCGCAGCTCCTTTAGTTAGTTTTGGTTTATATTCGTGTTTGATATTTCAAGAGACTATTATGTGTATATTTTATTATCTGCAGTGGTTTCTCAAAGGTTTTGCTAATTCTTTAATTTACAGAGAGCAAGTTCAATGCACCATACCCTGATTAACATGGTATAAGTTTGTTTTTCTGTATCTCCTAGTAATCACTGCTTGAGCAAAAAAAATAAATCACTAGATTTAAAATCATATGTATGTTTTATTTAAGAACATGTAATTTTTTTTTTTAAATGTCACAGTGTTAAATCTAGCACTGTAATTATACAATATAGCACTGTAATGATACAATATAGCACTGCAATGATACAATCTAGCACTGCAATGATATAATCTAGCACTGCAATGATATAATCTAGCACTGCAATGATATAATCTAGCACTGCAATGATATAATCTAGCACTGCAATGATATAATCTAGCACTGCAATGATATAATCTAGCACTGCAATGATATAATCTAGCACTGTAATTATATAATCTAGCACTGCAATTATATAATCTAGCACTGCAATTAAATAATCTAGCACTGCAATTATATAATCTAGCACTGTAATTATATAATCTAGCACTGTAATTATATTCTAGAGACTTGTATCCACTTTCAAATATAGAAGTCTGAATTTGAAATCTCTGCAAAATGATAAATGGAGTGATTACCAATGAAAATACGTCACTACTTGAGGCATTTAGGCTAATTGCCAAAGTTACTTTTTAAATCTGAGTGTCAATTACAGGTGAAGACCCTTTTGTCTCTGGCTTGGTCTGAGTGGGTTTTTTTATTTTTTTTATAGTTCTCTCCCTAAGGCAGTGACGGGGATTGGCAATCTATACAGGTAATCTAATAGTTGGCAATCTTACAGCTATGGTTTAGTGCTGCTGTACAGATAACCTGAATGAAAACTCTCGATATAACATCATACTATGGTCTTTATTACAGGTGCACCAGAGTTAATATACGCAAGTTGATCACCTCTAGTAGTGCTTTATTTGTTACTGCAAAGCTTATTTTTAAATATATATTAACATGAATGTGTGACAACTCAGTAAGCTTACATGAATGCTATTATCCGATGTGATCTTGCCAAAAAAATATAACCAGGTGATCTTATTCGTGTAAGCCTGAATTGCTGTAAGCTGTTTGGGGAACAGTTTCCCAGTGAGCACCCCGCTTTTTTATGAATATATTGTACACATGTAAAGCTTTATGTTTGCTGTGTGCCATCACATAGAGACTCAAGGTCATTATGTTTCCATCTTCTCAGGGAAAGGCATCTACCTGGGCTGCGGGGGGAATTAAAATACCTATTTAAGCCACCCATAAACCGTGGCTGTGCCAGCAAATCTGGGTCTATTCGCATCTATGCACTACAGGTAAATAATAAGGTGATGTCATCTCAACCCAACACAAAATAGGTTCTGGAGTCTACATTCCAATATTCTTCATAGTTACTGGCTAGAAAACCACAACCTTAATTGGGGATAATTCAGCCAAATGATCCGACCTGTACCTAGGCAAAAGCTTTCTCTCCAGAGGCCATCATTTGAGTGCTCTATCTGACCAGTTTGTACTTACATCAGTATACAATTTCTAAAGCTTACTAGTCTGAAGGGACGTGGTCACTCCATATTTATATTGCCCCTATTAAGAGAGCGCTTCTCTAAATTTCTCAGTCATTCGTGAACAACCAAGAATTTATTTAGAGACAATATTCTACAATCACAAAAGAATTGTACAGACGGTTACAAAACCTAATACTATATCACTGAACTTGTTGAAAAAGGAACACATGATTTAATGGTTTTCTTGTTGCAAAGTGAACTGCCCACCACAGCTGTGGCCAATATAAGTCCATATGTGTACCATACTAAAAGTGGCATATTTTTGGCCCTGCTGTTATGTTTCATGATGCTTCCTCATTTTCAAAGCAGGTTGAATTCTTTTTGGAGCTGATAGAGTAAGGGGTTTCATTTGACTATGACATAGCTACGGTTTCTGTCCCCACTCACCCCCATTTTTAAAAAATTATTACATTAGTAAATAAAAGTTACGTTTTTACGGACTTTGAAGGTAGTCACATCTGTTGTTGTGTAATGACAATATAATGTTCTATATAATAGAAAAGAATGTTCTATATAAAAAAAAAAAAAAAAAAAAAATATTTACCCCCTTGTATTTCTATCGGCTCCCCCTTTAAATGCATATTCCTTATACAGAGGCCACACTACTGGAATGTCAGTTTTATTTACTGCATTTATTGTGTGCAATATTGGCAACAACTACAGAAAGGAACTAGGCTTAATACATACAGAAAGTACATAAGTGAAATCAGTTTTCCTAATCAACTTCACAGGTCTTAAATATGTCATTAAAAAAAAAAAAAATCAAATCAAATTGAAATTTTAATTCAAATGAATGATAATGCCACGAAAATCGAACTCCTGTTTTAAAAGGTGACAAAGCCCTTCACAACATTCAGCAAAATGAAGGGGCCCATCAGTTAACCTAATTATCGTTTTGGTAACCGCAGAGACCATTAAGCAGAATAGTGTCGTAATACTGATTTTATTTGGCTTTGATGAAAACAGCTGTGATGTTGATAACGGCTAATGGTGAATTGCGGCTTCAGAGAGTACACTTAAATTGTCCCTTATAAATGGCTCAGCTCTAAGTCAATTAGCAACAGAGGTCTTGTATACCAAGCAGTACACCTAAAGGGATTGAATCCTTGTTTTATGAGAAAAAGTTGGCTTGGACATAGGTTGGCTTTTATAATGGGCTATGGAGGGCTGGTTGTATCTGAGGCATCTGGGGTTTAAATCAAGCTATACCTTTAATTAGACAGCAGGTGCCAATGAGAGTGTTAATATCATAACATCATAATCCCGTTCTAATTCAGTTCGATTCTCTATGGGTTTGTATATAAATGTTCAAAAACAACCTTAAAAGGGACACTCATTTTTTTTTTTTTTACTTGTGCTTCTAATATATAAGCACAAGCGAAATGTTAGTTGTCCCTAGTGTGGGGATAAAGTGATGTGTACTTTTGATAGTACACGCCAGATTATCCTCTGACCGACAGCTGCCATGCTTCCATAGGAAGGTTTAATGTTCCTTTAAAACTAAAGTCAAAAAGGAACATAAGTGGTCAGTACCTTGGTGTGACATCAGTCAAGGCTAACACACATATCAACTAAAAACATACCCACTACCATGCTAGATAAAGAAAATATTACATTTAACATACATAACTTATGTTTGCTTGAAAGATTACATCAAATGTAGGCAATTTAAAAAGAAATGTTTAATGAAAGAATACAAATAAAGCTTCTTATAGATCCCTCTTTTCACTATCAGGGGGCGGACATCTTGGGTCCGATCGTTCTTCTTCTGACCCAACATATCTACCCCCTGATAGAGCTTTACAAGCAGAGAGGTACTTTACTTCTAATCTTTCATTAAAGCATTTCTATTTAAAATACCTACACTTGATGTTAAATGTTATTTTCTAGCATTTAAAAAATCATTTTCTTTATCTAGAACGCCAATGGTAGTGGTTTTATTTGTACTTTTTATGTTAGTCTTAACTGATGTCACTCTCAGTTAATCAGAACTTATATATTTTGCTGACAGTTGTCGTTAAAGGACTTTACGCGCACACAAAAAGAGTTCGCAGAATTTATAAGTAAAAATAGACTGATGTGTTTCTTGCATGTGTATGGAAAATGCACAGATTTTTGAAGTGATAACACTTCTAGGTGACAATCCCCTAGATAGAAAGGCCATTTGTATGGTAATAGTCTTACTATTTAAAAGACACAGACTAAAATGTAATTTTAAAAAAATGTTGAAAGTCCTTTATCAGGGCCAGGTTAAAAAACAATGTGTCTTTATAAAGTGTTCAGTATAACTCATAATAAGCCTATATTTCCAATTAAAAATGTTGTTTCCCAGAAAACATTTGGTATACGGTCTATCGCAGGGGTAGCCAACCTTTGGCACTACAGATGTTGTGTACTACATGCTTTTCTTTTACAGCCGTAATAACAAGCATACAGTAAATGTGGTCCACAACATTTGGAGTGCCAAAGGTTGCCTACCCCTGGTCTATCATAAGCAGACACATGGTACACTGCCTAGTTCTGCCCAATTTCTAGATGATGGAATCCTATGCTTGTCACAGCAAGTGAATTCCCTGAACACTGGCCATGGAAATACAGTGCCTTGCAAAAGTATTCACCCCCCCTTGACTTGTTAGCTATTTTGTTACATTACAGCCTTAAGTTCAATGTTTTATTAATCTGAGTTTTTTGTGATGGATCAGAACACAATAGTCTAAGTTGGTGAAGTGAAATGAGAAAAATATATACATAAATGGTGAATACTTTTGCAAGGCACTGTATATTTGGATTGGCCAGGTCCAAGCTGTGCATTACACAGACACACTGGAGGTTCAAATTGAATGTTCCACATCATAAAAGGTATTAATGGAAAGAGCATTAAAGTTTCTTAATTCAATTGTTCCACAATAATGGTTCACTTAATTTGAAATATGTTGACTTTGTCCTGTAATTGCAGAACGCACTTGGCTTTTATTGTAAAGGAAGAGGAGTTAAACAATTAATTACCCCACCAGGGTACCGGGGGTGCCGTATTGAAGAGGAGCATGCTCCTCCAATACAGCGTGCCCAGCAGAGCAAAGGAAGTGATAAATTTTTTTTAAAAATCTCTTCCGTTGCTCTGAAACTGTTGCTGGACTGCGCCTAGAGGCAGTCAGCGACATTACAGTTAAAAAAAAATTAATAAATAAAAGGAAAAAGCTAACCATAGATCTACTAAGCCTAGATCTAGGGTTATAGATGGTTTAGGGTTAGAATTAGGGTTAGTACAAGGGTTAAATTAAGGGGTGGGGGGGGTAGATTTGGGGTTAGGGTTAAATTTAGGTTTAAGGTTGGGGTCAACAGGTCACTGTAGGAGAAAAAGGTTAAGAAACAAAAAAATACTAGTATTGGTTATTGCCCTATTACTTGAAAAAAAGAAAAAGAAAAACATGGAAACATTAGTATATCTAAACTCAGGACAAATATTAGAAACTATATAGACGGGTTCTTTTTTACAGTTTGTAATTGTGTAAAAAAATCAGGTCAAAGTTACAAAAAGTGGGGTTTTTTTGGCATATTTTCATCATATTTTATATATATTTTTTAAAGTAAATGATATCATATTATGAAAATAATAGTATCAAAAGAAAGATCCATCTGTCATTTAAAAAATTATATATAATTTGTGTACTGAACACGAACAAAGAAATTACAGTTAAGCAAATGTTTGACAAAAATAATGGAATTCTGGTCTTTAAGGCATATCAGATGCAGCATAGAAGTCTGTCACTAAGGGGTTAAATACGATATGTTACTAAAAAATGTTGAAAAACCACTAGATAATACGTGTGGGTACATTAGAGAATGATGAAAATTACAGCTAAACACAAATAATGCAGAAGGGTAAAAACAGCCTCGGGCCTTAAGTGCCTAAATAGTATCTGCTAAACACCAGTCTCAGTGTCAACAGTGAAGAGGCAACAACAGGATGCTGGCTTTCTAGGCAAAGTTGCAAAGAAAAAGCCTCAGCCTGGCCAATGAAAAATGATAAAAATGAACAAAACAACACAACTGGATAGAGGAAGAATGGAAACAAGTGTTATGGACAAAGCGAAGTGTGAGGTGAAGAACATTGATGAGAAGCAAACCAAATGAAAAGATGCTGTAGGACTGCTTGATGCCATCTGTCAAGCATGGTGGAGGCAATGTTACGATCTATGGGGAGTTTTGTAAAAGGGATCTTGAAGAAGGAAGACTATCACGCCATTTTGTGGGAGGAGTTTGACCGTATGGTATGTAAGAAGTGCCCATCAAGCCAATCCAACTTGTGGGACGTGCGTCAGGAAGCGTAGGTGAAATCTCTTCAGGTCACGTCAACAAACTGATAACTATAATGCCAACAGTCTGCAAGCTGTGATTGCTACAAATGGAGGATTCTTTGACCAACGCAAAGTTTGAAGGATACAATTATTATTTACATTTAAAATCATTATATCTAACCTTGTCAACGTCTTGACTGTATTATTACTTCATTTTGCAACTCATTTAATTTCTATGTGACCCCAAACTGTTGAATGGTACCACATTATTTTGTTTGTTCCCCCTCCCTGCTAATTTACCTTGTTTCTGCGGGGAGGGGGATTGTCCCATCTGTGGTCCGATTTGTCACCGACACCCGGTACTCCAACTGGGTCAGAGTGGGCAGAGTTTTCTCCCTCACGCTCTGTCCCTGTTGGCACACTGGTTGTCAGTGACATCCCGGTGCACACTTTGTCCGAGCAGCTCAGAGGTGCGGATACCGCTGCCACTCTCAAGTGGGCCGCACCTCTCTGATGGTCGGCCGCATTTGGCCCGCATGTTGGACGTCCGTGCTCTATTTATACATTTACTTACACTTTTCCTAGCACAATATATAGCTCATTTATGTTCATTTATTATTCTCTACATTAAAAGTATAAACAGTATTTAGATTGCTGGTTTCCTCTAAGGAGTCAGCTCTGTTGTCTTCTCCAGATTGCAGCCTTTCATTGCATAACTTTTCTATATTGCCCCCAAACACATACCCACAGGGCCAGATTGTCTCAACATCCCTTTTCATTATACCATATTGCCCCCAAATCTCTTTGCACAACCCCAGATTGCTCCCTGATGATCTAGTGGTGACAGCTCAGATATCGTACAGGCAGTGCAAGGCATTTAGGGAAGATGTACCACCAACAATGGTAGTTCATGTTCTTCTGTTGCCTCCTTCAGTCTTCTGTTGCCCCCTCCTGTTTGGCCAAGGCAGGAATACAAAAGTCTCCGCTAGATTGAGAACTGTTAAGAAAATTGCTTTGGGGAAAACAATGCTGATTGTCAATATAAGTGTTATCAGTGATGCCAATAAAAAGCCATATGCAAAAATAGAGAAGCAATCTTACCATGGTAACTGTATGCACAAAAACAAAGAACTACCAATTTATTGGAGAAATGAACCATACCAACGCCTATTACAGACTTTTATTGCTTTCTGGACATCTTTTGTTTTTATTGTAACACTTACAGAGGGCTCAGTTAGAAAGAAAGATGATAAATTAGGACACTGAAAAAACCCTGAAAGGAAACATGTACTCACAATCATTTCACAGTGAGGACAAACTATCTTGATTTAGCAGTCAAGGTGATGGATAGTAGATATGAGACAAATCTAGCACGCTAGCCTATCCAACTGGGGCAAGTCTTGGGAAATTCTTGGAACCCTATCCAAATGGCAACATTTTATAGGAACTCTACCAAAATAAATATAGTAAAACTGGAGTAAATACATAGTAGATCAAACTGTGTGGACTATTCAAGAAAAGTGAACTGTCAAATGAACTGCACAGATCGCCCATAAATACCAGAGCTGGCAAACCAGAAGCAGGCATGAATAGGCCCCATGATTAGAAATCTAAATCTCGCAGACAAGACAGCCGTACTATATATTCGTTACTTTTCAAGAAGTTACCAGAACTCAGATAAAAGAATCAAGACAAAAGCACATATAAAATTGCTGGTGACATTAACCAGTGAATTGACATAATGAAAAAGGATAATTCAACATAGACCGTGTGTCAATGGCTGGCTGACCATCATGGGAAATTAAGTCGATAATGTCAGCCATTGCTGTTCTAAGTTAATGTAAAGATATTCTGATAAAACATAATGATTTAGGTTGAGAGAAAAAAAAAATGTTGTGTTCTGAAAGAAGGTAAACATGTTTTTCCGAAATTGGCAGCTCAATATACAACTTTCTTTACTCTTTATAATGTATTTTAGGATTACGCCAGACAGGAGCCAATAAATGTACATGTAATGTATTTGCATACCGGGAGGTATACTGAATCCTGTAAAATTATAAACTACCACTAACTAGTGTATAAAAGTATAATACAGGCATATTTTTATGCTTAGGTGTGAAATCCAGTTTAATCTACATGTCATAACTTTTTCATTATCATACATATTGCATCACTTAATTATAAGACATAAGCGCAAGCAGACGGGATACAGAACTAGTCTCACTTACTGAATCTGCATAATAGCTTCATTTTTTAGTGCAAAAAAAAAATGGATTCCGATTAGGTATAAATCAGCAGTATTATTTAATCATGCCATTTACTGTATGCGATACACAGACACACAATCATAGCAAAAAGGAAATTTCCTTACCTCCAAAAATGGAAAGCATACAATGGACTACAGGGGCTGCAGGGGCTTGTTGGAGTAGGGCTCAAGCTTCTTGGAGTGAGACTGCAAAGTTAAAATGTCACTGGCAGTGAGCAGAGCAGGTACAAGCAGGTGAAATGATATAATCAGATGGCACTGGGCTCATGAGGATGGAGTTTTACTTTAGGAGTATTCTAAATTGCTTTGAGAATGCCAAAGCGACAACTGTACAATTTTTTTAGAACAGTTCTATTTCTTGGTATGGTTAAGGATTCTGGGTATGAAGGTCAGTGCTTCTTTAAAAAGACTCTGTGACCTAATCATGGCTTGTACTGTGAATATAGAAAAAGAAATCTATACATTCGGACGCGAATCCATAGAATACAAAATGTGTTTTACATATGTCTGTGGTGTCTTCTGTTTATGACATCACGTTGTGGCTAAGTATGCAAATTGACATTTTATTTTAATTTTCTACATCCACAGTACCAGCAATGTTTAAATGACTGGTGCTCTCTACATCACCAGCTCCGATTAAAGAGTCTGAGTCTGTGCTCATGATGACCGAGGACTGATTAAACATCCACTTAACAAAATTACAATTTATATGCTAGCTTTGAATTAATATTTTTGGATAACGCCTAGTTTTCAGTCTCCTGATACCTTTCTACTTAAGCCAACTATCTACAACACAGCTTTGAAAAAAATTCTATTTATTAAAACTAGGCTTGTTATTTTTGTTGATCAGTGTAACTGGCTTAACAATATTGGGTTCAGGGACTAGATTAGATCACCATAGCAGAGTTCATTGGCATATGGCTCAAACCCTGCATATGCAATTACTATTCTGTCTAAGACAGAACCCTGGCAACAAAGAGTATAAAGAATGAATGGTAGTCAATTTAAAAAGTGAAATAGATAGAATCTGGCTCGGAAGGGATGACTCATCTTTTCCAAAATGGCTAGTTGGGCATTAGTAACATCCTCACAGTATACTTGAAAATGACAGAATAGCTCACTGTACCTTACCTGGTTAAATACTTGCCATGACCCCACCCCCCATTATTTATAGGGACCCCACTGGGGCTATAAATATCTTTTATTGTTTTAGATTTTGGGATGAATTCTGCTCTGTCCACAATAGCCACATTCATTCCGAAATTAGTCTCTACCATCACATATGTCTATGGGGATGATGGAGGCTATTTTTGGTTTTGTGTATATTGGTCTGCTTTCGGTATGAAATCGGCTAGGAAAGCCAAATTTCAGGACTATTCAGGGTTACATCAGGGATATTGCGTAACTCAAAATTTGGTTCCCGATGTGAACCCGAATCTTTCCGAACTTCGAGCCAATTAGTTGTGTAGGCCCTTTAGACTTAGTATTTTAAACTTTTGATGCCTACACTGGAAAAAAAAAACTTTTCTGTTGGTTTCATTGATAATGTTCTCGAGATCAGATGCCTTTTTAAGATATTGGAGATGTGCAGTGTGACCTTTGAATTAACCAATAGGAGCTGCTGAAGGTCACAGGTATACCATACTTGCTCGACCTGATTATAAGGTGACTCCCCCAAACTGCGAATCTTAAATGAGTGGAAACAAAGAAAAGGGTTAAATGTAAGGCAATCCCTATAGGAAAAACAGAGTAAATATTGCTTGACATGTAAACTTTTTTCATTTCTAATAAAAATCTTACTGGAAAAAGAAATGGCATTTTTGTTTTTAATTTCCTTCCTCAGCCCCTTAAACTGCCATAGCATCAACATTGCACCCACAGAGTCTTTCCATGGACCCAACAGAAGCATGACGTCTATGTCAGGGGTTTTGTGACCTACAGGTGCTCAGACTTCTGGAGATGTCTGGACATGGCACTGCCTACACCTGCTCCAGTGAGATCCTGGTACCTGCAGCTCTACGGGGAATCTGGATCTCTGCCTTGTAATCGAACCTTTAAGGACCGACTTAAAGAGATTATATCACCTAGAAATTGTTTCACTGAAATAAAAAAATTTATTGAAAATCATCTATACATGGTGTGTTGGCAAATTTGCACGCAAATGTCCAGATTAGGAGAAAAAATGGGTTTTAAATGTGTCTTGCTTAAGACATCATCTGTGGCAAAACATGCAAATTAAGTTTTTTTTCAGTGGGAAATGTGTAATTTGTATATTTAGCCACATGTGATTTAATAAAATGGAGAATCCCTACACACGCATAAAAACCATTTCCTCCTAGTCTAGACATTTGCTTGCAAATTTGGCAACACATGTATAGATCATTTGCAATCATTTTTTATTCTCTACATTCACCGTGCAACAATGTTTAGTTGATATGGTCACTTTAAGTCGGTCCTTCAAGGCTTGATTACAAGGCAGAGAGCCGGATTCCCCATAAAGCTGCAGGCACCAGGTGTAGGCAGTGCCATGTCTGTACGGTACCAGATGTCTGAGCACCTATGGCTCACAAAACCCCTGGCACATACATTATGCTGCTCCCCATTAGACACCATGGTTAAGTTCCTTGTTGGGTACTTCAGGTGCATGGAAAGACCCTGTGAGTGCTTTGGATGCAAACTGGTGCTGGGGGCGCAATAAAGGGGCCAGAGGACAGAAATAAAAGAAATGCATTTTCCAGTAAGATTTTTTTTATTAATCTCAAAATGTATTTCCTATAGGGATTTGCCTTATATTTAACCTTTTTCTTTTTTCCCACTCATTTAATATTCACAGTTTGGGGGAGTCACCTTATAATCAAGTCGAGCAAGTACAGTATACCTGTGACCTCCAGCAGCTCCTATTAACCTGTAATAACTGTACATTGAGTGTACATTTCCATTTATTTATGTACCATCCCCTTTTTGTATTCAATGTCCTTATACAACGAGCTACTGTTCCGTAAGTGTATATTGTAGGTTAATATATCTAGCAGTGCAGACGTTGGGGTCCTCTCCATGTCGGGATCGGTGCCACACTATGCCGGCTATGTGTGGTCCCGATGCGTTGCCATGGAGACGTCGCCAGGTACGTCGCTACACTTTACTTCCGGTTTCTCGGGCCTTTGTATCCAGAAGTGGAGCTATTTAAAACCCCATTCATGCTTGCCTGATTTGTGCTGAACGCCATTGTCTAGGCTGGGGATGCAGTCGAAACGCGTCCCTGCTCTTGGCGTCCTGTTTGAAAGACCTGGCCAGGCTTTCCCTTGAATTCAATTTTAATCCCTGTTTGAGTTCAGCACATTTTAGGGCAAACTATAAGGTGTGTATTATCAACTTGTAAATCCCGTTTTTATTTTATTTCTTGCTGATAAATTACTAGCATTCCAATGCTTCTATTGTGTTTCGGACTGCCATGATTTAGGTAGTCTAATATATGTACTATATATCGTATGTGTTTTTTGTCTTTATTTGCGTTATAATATTTATTATTATTGCAATAATATTTATCTATATGTTTTATATATCTACCTATTAAATATTTATTTTTATACTACTATTCATTGAATGCTGTAGTGGCTTATTTTACTGTACTTCACATCATTTTATACATTACTTATAAAGTGCTGTCTATCCAGATGTTTACTTGTTTCCGTCCTATAATTCTATTATTATGTCTTAAAAAGGCATCTGATCTCGAGAACATTATCATAGAAACCAACAGAAAAGTGGTTTTATTTTCCTGCGCAGACATTAAAAGTTGCAAATACTAATTCAAAGGGGTCTACACAACATACGCCGAACAATTTGTCTAGCACAAAGTAGTTTTTTCCCACATTCACAGTAATGGATGTGATACAGTTTATTTATGGACCATTAAGAACTGATTACATGGCAACCTCCATTTAAAGGCCAGGTCGCCATAAGAGTATCTGCACTGAAAATAACTGTGCCTTGTATTCGCGAAAATGCGGTACTACTCAGACTATATCTACCCAAACTTTATGTTTCTGTATGTTTAGCAAGTATGTCAGGTCTGTGAGAGCCATCTACATTTATAGTAATACAAGTCATCTCAACATTACTTAGTAATGTTTACTAGTATAGTGCTCAATTTATAGTAATAATAAAGTGGAATGTACACTAAGTTATTCTGTTACTATATCAAGTATATTGTGTAAATGTCGCTACTCAGAAGGGTGGAATCAGCCCCACCGGATCAGATTTTGGATTTGTTTTTTTTTTTTCGAGGGGCCTCTTTGTTGGAATGTTGGTGAGGTAACTGGAGAGCTCTAGTAAACCAAGATGGCGCACAATAATAATTAGCCAGGTAATTAAAATCAAACATTTACTAACCCAACTAGAAGACATACCAGTTCAGAAGCCTATATGGCTATGAAACTGGGAGAATTTGTATTATCCTCAACTACTATGTGGCAGTTTGTGCTTAACTGAAGTTGTGTTTCAACAGCCAGGCTGCTCATTGTAAAAGACATTACATCAAATCATGCAAAGCAGACAGATGGACACATGGAGACAGGAGTTGACATCTTCCAATAATTAACATCTCACAGAAACCGTAGGCACAACTAGGGTAAGTTAGAATTCTTGGACTGCGTTGAGTTCCATGTAGACATCATTAACAGTTGCCAACACGTTACCATGCTGGGTATCTCTACCTTGGCAAGTTTACTCTGGGAATGTCAGAGCTGAATAATAAACTAAAATAAGGTCTCAGAACTGTTTACGGGGCCTAGCAAGGAAAGTAGGAACAACAGGTTCTGGTAAATCAGAAAGAAAGAGAAAGGGAAAAACACATAAAAAAAAAAAAAGACCTGGTTGTAGACAAGGTGATATTTAGAAGACAATTAGATGGGTGGAAAATGGGTGGTACAAGAAAAGACAGGAAAGAGGGATCCAGTCAAAAAGAGAGAAATAATTGGATCATGCAGTATAGGGGAAACCAGAGAATTGAGACACATCAGGACTACAGGGATATATTCAAAAGGAGAGAAGGTCCCTAGATCATTAATAAAGCCTTGCAATCCTTGAAAATGACTAGTTTATAAAGATATGTTGCACATCAGGCCTGCATCCCTAAAGAACAACATGTCCTAGATCAGTGAATGGGGAAAGACACATAAATTACTGAAAAGTCCCAATAACTCGTCGTCTACCTCTCTGGTGGGGTGATTTACTCCAGCGTAAAAAGTCTAAAATAAAAATTCTGTGAGTCTAAAGTGATCTAAACAGTAATGCAAATGAAACAACCTTGACAAGAAAGTCTTCACATTTATGGACTGTTTACACATTGAGAAACATGCAAATGTAGACATATTAATGACGTTACGTGCACACTCAAAGACATGTACACAGAGCACACGCATATCACAATGTGCCATAAAATTATTTTACACACGTTTCTTTAACAATAACAAAAAGAAAAACAAACACAGACACAGCATTACAAATAAGCCATGACCAAAAACAAACACTCAATAAAACACACAGTATATTTCCTTCAAAATGTCTAGCACTTTATTATTGCTAGCATTGCTGTTTTAAAAAATTGATTATGGCTAATACATTTTCATGAACAGCATTTCAATTATGCTTTAATCTATTGTACTGCTGTTCATTATTCAAGAGACACACAGGCCTTATCTGAAAGGCAGCGCTGGGACAAACAGCGAGGGGGAGGGGGTGGAGAAGGTGGAGAGACAAATGCACACATTCACACCACGGCCTACACAACATATTCTTTTACAATTAAACGGCAAGACATGGAGATCCCTGGATCATCGGCGTCTCGGGGGGAAGCCCAGATCTCCAGGTTGTGTTTTAGCAATATTAGGTGATCATCACCCCCCAGCATGTAAGGACGACTGCATTGCAACATTTAGCATGCACCTTCCCCTTAAGCTGCAGGGCTTCGGGGCTGTCCGTATAAACACTGCCTAAACAGCTATTGGTTGCACAAAAGCTAATGTCATGCAGAAACCATCAAAATATTAAAGAGAGACAATACTTACTCCAAGGTCAGCCCCGGAATTCGCAGCCTTTCCCGCTGGGCTTTCATGACTGTTATATTTTAGCACAATCTATTGAGACCATGACACACATCCACTGCCAGCATCCTGGAAGCTGATAGAGAGCCAAAATGAACCTCTATAAAGGAATGGACTAACAATCTCAGGGGGGGGGAGGGAGGGAAATCCTGCAAGTTTGGGTCCTTCCACCTCTAGCTGTAAGAAAGAGATGTCAGCTGCTGTGTTCAGGTTTAACAGGAGGAATGCAGCACTGATTTTTTTTTTTTTTTGCAAAGCAAAACGCACACTAACAGAATTGCAAATGAGGATCAGAGCAGAGCATATTAATCGTCATCAGATCAGACCGTTCACTGGCAGGCTTTCCTTCGCTTGCTACGCGAGATGAAGTCTCCTCTACAGATTGACAACAGCACACACACACACACACAGAATCACCGCAATGCACATTAATAGCTTCTCACCTCAGAGCACGTAATCATTAACTCTTAATCATCTTGTGTGCTCCAACTGGACAACACCAATTCACATGACACCAGTGGATGAGGACTGATAGCCCGACTGGTATTGTTTGTAAAAGAGTGCACATGCAATAGCAGCTAACATGAATATACTGGGGTGCTTGGATTGACTATAACGTTGAAAGTTCATCAGCCCAAACACACTAACTCGTCCAGCAGGCTTATGTCTTTATTAAATATTTGATTACACGTGTCTGTTCGTCCTCCTGACCTTGAACGTAAGCAAAGGGTTGAATGTAACACAGTAATAAGTATATTAAGTGAAGACTAAGTTGGAAGCCTCATGCTGTCATTTTATCAATAATTACTGTAAATTAATGTTTCAGCAATTTTTGTAACATTGTTAAAGGGACAATAAACTTTATTTTACAATAAAGCACAAGCACAAGTTAAAAGTTAGTTGTCCCTAGTGTAAGGATAAACTGGCATGGACTTTTGATAGTACACGCCAGTTTATACTCTGACCGGCAGCTGCCAGGGTTCCATGGGAAGTCCAGTCTGATTGGCGACCCTGATCAAATGAGAGGGGCGAGCATCCACTCTGACTGTCAGCACGCCAGCCTCCACACCTGCTGTTTACTACGGACCAGCAGGGCATCATTTTTAACCCTTGCTTCTTTCAAAGAAGTTGGGTTAAAAGAATGCTTGTTCTTTAAACATGGAAGAGCACAATTGCCTTTTAGAATTGCTTAAAAAATAAATACTGCATAGAAAGTTTTTCTACATGTGGCAGGGAATCTCAAACGTTGCAACACTGTTGGGATTATTCAAAAAGTGAACAGACAAGTGAACTGCAAAATACAGCCCTTAATAGAACAGTTAGGAAAAGTCACTGACTTACCCATCTTTGTCTCTGCTATTCATGCCTGACTTTTGAAATTCAATTTGATGGACGCAAGTTGATTTTCAACCTAAACTACTATTATGTAACTATGCAATTGTCAGTTTAATAGCCCACATTTACTGTATGGTGAGATGGAGGTTGAGGAAAGACAATGTAAAATATTTACAGCACAATTTTAGGTGTACTTTTATCCCAAAAAAAATAAATAAATGGTTTACGCTGGTGCAAACAGTGCTGGAACAACTGGAAAGTTCTGGAATGGTACATTTTTTTTTTGTACCCAAGCCAGAGCTTTCCAAACTTTTCATGTTGGTGACACTTTTATACATCATTTCGCAACACAGTAATTCAGTTTTACTAGCAAACCAGAGGTTAAAGTAACCCCTTAAAAGAGATACAGACAAACATAAATCATAATAATTAAAGGTTTTCGTGAGGTATGTTTTGTCCCCATTCATTTCATGTATATTTTTTAAAATATATGAATTGTAACATAATAACATACAAAGCCAGTTTGCCCACTCAATATGCCAGAGTTTGAGTTTGCCCATTACATATGCCCCGGTTTGCCCATATTCCCCAGTCAGGTGCCCATTAACATATGCCAGTTTTTTCCAATACATATGCCACAGTTTGCCAACTAAATTATTCCCCAGTCTGGTGCCCAATATGCCACTATTAGTTTGCCTATTACATAGGCCACGGTTTGCCCATTACATAGGCCACGGTTTGCCCATTACAATATTCCCCAGTCTGGTGCCCAATAAAAATATAACACCCTCCTCCTCCTTCCCTAGTACTCAACTGACTGAAGCTCGCCTCAATCTTCCATCTTCCATGCAGCGTACAGAAGGAGGGAACTAGCCACCGAATACGACCACAGCTATGACAGCAAGGCTGGACATGAGCCATATCATTCGGAAAGCTCTGTCCTAGGCAGTCATTCCTCACAACCAAACTTTCTGAATCGCTGCAGTTTTATTGCTATTAACCTAAATTGCTTTTTCCTTAACTATGCCTACTTCTAATTGCATGCATGCGTAGGTACATATGTATAGCCATATTGAGAAAAAAAATGTAAGGACTCATAAGGTTTTATAATTTGAATTTATTATAAATATTAACCAAGGTAACCAATGATTATTTTGCGGATTCCCAGTTGGAATTGACCTAGAAAACCTAGCTGTACAACTGGTGGAAAACCACTGCAAATGTGCAATCTGTATGCCTGTGCTCTGGCTCCTGTGAGATATTCGTATGAGCATGTTGCAAATAACCATTTGGGATATTTCCCATTTTTTAAATGCTGTGAACGCGAGTGGGGACGGACAGTAGAAGCTGCAAACCTGATATTTGTAAATTAAAATTAAACCTATTCAGAATACAGATAAACTTTTAATGAATGTATACATTTGTATAATTATTTAACTTGAAATTCTTGCAATTTGAAGTCTGTGCAATCTAAAAATGACCTTCCGACAATGTGCAAGGCTTCACATGTACAAATGTATGTAGACAATAAACTCTATTACAGGCTAATCCGGTCACATTTTTTGGCTGTTATAGGAACAATTCTCAGTAGTTGAACAATAGATTGCTTAAAAATAAACTATTATAAAGTACTCTCAAAGTGTCTCAATTGTTTAGAACAGAGACACAATTGGTTTCTAATGGAGACCATATGTTATTATCATACCACGAACATTAAAGGACAAAAGTTGCCAGAAAAATAAGTAATGTTTCATTGAAAGATTACAGCAAGTGTAGCCATTTTAAACAAATTCTAGAATAAAAATACAAATAAAGGGCCTTATTGAGCCTTCTTGCTTCTGTAGCACTATGAGGGGAGCACATGTTGTTTAGAATGTTGGGTCAGAGCTATAAAAGCAAAGAATGCTCAATATGGTTCTTTATATGTATTCTTTTATTAAAGCATTTCAATTTAAAATGCCTACAAGTGATGCAATTTTTCAATTAAACTTTGGTCCTTAAGTGGCCTGCAGAGCTGCCCCTTCGTCTGACAAAAAGATATTGTCCCTGGCCGTTATGTACTGAACCAGCCCTAAAAATGGAAGGGACAGACAGTGAAATAAAAGGCAACTGTGAAGAAGTAACTCCTGAGAGGGGGCAGAGTGAGCTCAGCAACAGAGCGGACATATGAGATCTCCTGTGTGGCTACGCCGTCTAAAATGATCCTAAAAGACCCTTTTTCTTCACACAAAAAAAACAGTTTTAACGGCTGAATTGTCAGGCATGTGAAAAGTCGTTCAACCACAGTAGGGAAAGGAAGACACTGTGGGCACAGAAATAGATGGATCCAATTAAAGATCGATCTTTCAGTCCAAACTGCTTGTATGGCATGACAGGTATGGAACTTACACAATCAATTGTTGATCACTGACACCAGAGTGAGACGAGCCAATATCAGAGTTCAGGGCATCGAGGAAGTGATTAATATCTCAAGGAAGACTCCACACATTGCATACAAAGGTGCCAAGATTCAGCTGTTCGATGACATATTTTTTGACTTGGAGAAAGTCAATGAGCCCAGATGCAGGTGGGGCACAGTCCACTCTATGACAATACAAAAGGATGGAAGAATCCTGGTAGTGAGCACTTTGGAAGAAGCCTCGGTTGCTCTGGAATCCCTGCGACTTTCTCAAACGACAGACAAGTGTGACAAGTGTCTCACAAGAAAAACAACTCAAGCAGTCTAACCCAGAGCTAAAACACGGAACTCACTCAAAGAACTTGTCTGCTGTTACTGACCCCATGTATATTATTGCCCTAACCCCTAAATGTCACTATGTTGATCTCTCTTGTAGATATACCTGGTATGTCTGTGTTGGCTGATCTCAATGGCTTTTTCTTTCAGTCCCCCCGATATGGCTGCTATATATCTCTACCCCCAAGGGCTCCACTCCCTGGTTACCCCCCTGAGGGTGTGCAGCGGGAGTGCACCGTTGACCCACTAGAGCTAGACGGTGAACATATTTTGGCTACAACTGGTAGTCATTAGCCACATTTTGGCATTGCTCTCTTGCGGTATCTTGGTTTTGTGCTGCACTAGGAAGACAAAATTCGGGCACACCCATTCCAACCTTGCACACCCACAACATGCCTCCATCCCCCTGCACCCCAGGACTTTCCCTTGTGGCCTATCATCCTGTATGTTCGGCTCCCTGCCTGATTTCTCGCTCTGACCAAGCCTCCAAAAGTAGGCACTCTGTTATCAAATATGTTCTGTATAAATATTCATTTTTGCTGTAATGAGTTGCTAGTAGTCCCGTCTACTATTTGGAAACAAAGGGTAAGGTTCCGGAGAAGACTTACTGGGTGTCTTCTGAACCCCTACAAAGAGCCCAGTGCTACCAGTTTGTTACCGTCACAGATCGAGATATCGACATGTCCATGAAAGTAAAAGAGGTAAATGATAACCAGTTCCCTGGGACTGTGACACTCTCTCCCACATGCAAAACGGTAATCACAACACCCTAATCCACCACCTCAGATTTTTTCGCTGCTGCTACCATCACCAGAAAAGAACAAGCATGGCTTTCTTCAGCTACATTTCATTAACTTAAATTTTAAAGGGACTCTTATATACATTTATACCACTCAATGATTACAACATTAATCCTGGCACGCCAAGCTAACTGGGATAACCTGAAAAGTTTAGAATATTAACTGATAACCTGCGAGAATCCCTACTCCTGTTGTGCTGTGGTTTGGAAGTTGTGCCATCTAACTTAATATGTACATTTATTATCATTTGAGAAGCAAACCAAATTTAAATTAAATATATTTTTTAATCCATTCCAATTTCTAGAAATTGCTTCCACCACTCTAAATAAAGTGTATTTTGTATGGAATTTGAAAGTGATTATTAATAGAAATTAGATGGCTCAACTTCCAATAAAACCAAGAAATACAAACCACGGCAAAACAGGAGCTGGGATTCTCACAAGTTATCAATTAATATTCTAAACTTTTCAGGTCATCCCGTTTAGCTTGGGGGGGCCAGGATTAATGTTGTAATCATTGATTGGTAATGATCCATGAAGGTAACAAGCGGCTCATTAAATATGTAGCAACAGTGCAGAATAGAAATGTAAACAATGGAGAAGAAAGGATGGCTCTCAATGATATTCATATTTTCTTTGCAGACACAGGGATTTTCAAGGTTAGATATAATGTGCCATTCTAAAAATCCCCAAAGAGCCAATGTCAATCATGACGGTTTTTTACTAAACTCCCATAGGAGCCACAAACTAATACACAAAAAAACTAAATACATTTTGAAAGCTATAAGCACACACATGAGAAATAACCAACATTCAAGGTATCATCCATCCAACCATAATACATATATATATAAACTTGATCTGCAGTGACAGACAACCCTCATTCGCGTGGTCTTCTAGCAGTATTTTCCAGCATTCTAAACAGAAGCACTTAACATTCCAACGTACCTTAAAAAAACAGATTTAAAGCATTTATAGCTATAGAAACACATGCATTTTTTTTGACACATAGTATTCAATATGATGAAGAATGCCATCATTAAAAGCACCCAAGGACTTACCACCGGAACTGCATGTCATAAAATCGCATTTTATGTACTGTGTTTACTGCAACTATACTAAATGATCAGACAATAAGATACTAATGTTATCTTGTATGATGGCTACTTCTTATAGAGTCCCTTACGAACTAGACACAACATATTTAATCACAAAATATTGTACATTTATAGCACTGTAGCAGAATACATATATATATATATATATATATCTCAACATAAAAGTCCACTACATGAGTAAAAAAAAAAAAAAAAAAAACACTAACTGACCCAAATTTCTTGGGTTTAGAACTGGATCAGTTTCATTCTGCTAGGAAATGTCATTTAAACCTGGTCTGACTATAACATTGCTGTGACCAATCTTTAATCAGATTCATCTGTTTGATAACATGTTGGGTGAGTGAATAAAATTAGAACTTCTCAGAGGATATGGATCTTGTGCACAGGTTCGATCCTAGGGTCAAGGAGGCTTTTTTTTGGCACCCCCAGGTTGATGTTGGTATATTAATAACTCCTCCCCTTTACGAATGTAATTTTACTGGCGGGGGCAACACAAACTTTATTTTGACATCAAGGGCCCACATAAACTTATATTTTAGAGTGAAAAAGATAATGAAATTTAAATAAAGGCAGTAGAAATGGGGTTAAATGACTTTGGGATATCATTTCAATGTGTACTGAAGTTCCCAAAACAAAGGGACATAACACTGGAAGAAATGGCCTTTTAGATTCTAAAATAAAATAGAAAATACAATGATCTGACTCCTGATAAAACCTAGCTGTATCAATTAACTATTTGTGACCAGCCAAAGTCCAGCTTTGGCTCAGCAGTTCTGCCTGATACCCTGGGAAACTATTGTACATTTACAATTTTATAGCTTGTTTTCCGTCTTTTTTTTCTTCTTCTTCTCCTCATATTTTAAGCCATTTTGTAGGGTTAACTTGAGGTATTTTTATAATTTTACACACCATTGCACCCATAGTGTTTTGTTTATGAGCGCCTGTCAGTTGTCATATGCATTTTTGTTCTATAGACAAATGACTGTAAATTTGATGGCCCCTGTCATCAGTACTGTAACCTTCTTCCAGAATTTTTCCTTGTTGCCTGTTATTTTTAGGGGTTATAGCCTATTTCCATATTTTCCCACATGATTGGACACCTGCTGTTTAAGAAGTCCATTTAAATTCTAAAGGATTTTTTAAAATGTTGTACAGTAACTATTTTATGACAGATAGAAATATCATGACAGGTTATATTGCTCTATTAAATGTAGGCCCAACATATAGCAGTGGAATTGCTTGACCCTTCACCTTGGGAATTATATTATCATGTACCATTAACAAGCAATAAAATAGAGCACTCGTCTACAAGTAACAAGTGATGTGACCTGGTTATTTTTAAATTAAAATGATAGGTCCTGTTAGTTGAAAGTGTTTCTTTGCAAAAACAAACAAACAAAGAAACTCTTTAGTATTTTTTTTTTTTTTAAGTTATAGATTTACAAGCAGTGAATATTAAGACATTCTACCTTTAAGAGGCATAACCCATCGTTTTGGGGTTTTCATTTTATTTTAATATTTTTTACTACATTGCATACATTTTTTTTTTTTACATTCAACGTTTTAAGTGAGAAACAAAAAACAGCATGAAAATGGCGCAGGAATTAAGACTATCATGCTGATAGCATGGATGGTGGCACAAAGGATGAGTACTTGCAGCCATACAGAATGCATAAGGAGTGTGTTAACCCCTTAGTGACATGACCTTTGGGCCTCGTGTTTCCCTTGGTGACAAGGGCTGTCTTGACATTTCTGGAGTGTTTGTGTTTAGCTGTAATCTTCTTCTTTATCACATACTGTACCAATACTAATTATATGTTGTTTTTATCGTCATAAGAAGTTCTTTCATTAGATACCATTATGTTCATCATAACTTATAATTTACTACAAAAAAAAAACTTGGACCTAAAAAATGGATTCTAACCCTAATTTAATTGTAACCCTAACCAGAGATTTTTTTTTTTATTGCAATGTTGCTGACTGCCGTTAAGGGCATTCGTAATTTCGGGTGAGGAAAAAAAAATTTAGGTGCTGCCTAATACCTCGAAGAGTAGTACCGCCAGAGAGGTTTTTGCGATCGTTGAGCCGATAATTAGGAAAATTAAGACTGAATTGCTTAGTTGGAAACCGTTACATCTTACTTTTACAGGCCAAGACGCTTTGATCAAAATGATCAGCTTCCCACGGTTATTGTATCATCTCCAAACACTTCCTGTTCTAAAAAATACAGACAGATAAAATGCCTCAGCCAGTACTTCTCTAGATTCTTGATGGCTGGACAAAAAAGCTAGAATCAGTCTCACTAGACTTAACAGACCGGCTTCTAGACTGAGTCTGGATATCCCCATCTCTTTAGACTACAATCTTTCAGCACTACTTCGATATCCATTAGACTTGGTTAAAAACCGCAACACACAATTAGATAGTAGTCTATATCCGCCCCCAGTCTCTACAATCAGTGCTGCACACCCCATACCATTTATTACCAGACAGGTATGTGCCAATCCCCTACTAGCCACCACGATCTGGGCCTGGAAACTGGTCAGACCCAAACTGAAAACAAACTGGCAATTTTCACTTTTCCAACCCTGGATAAATAACCACCTTTTTCCAACATGGATCGGCAGGTAGGCCATACACGACCTGGGCACAACAACAAGGCATAAACATGCTGGTACCCATTGTAGACCAAGCCCATAAAGGAATCCTTGAATACGATGAATTCAGAAAGCGATTCCCCACAGTCCAAATGCCTTTTTTTTTTTTTTTACTTACATACACACAAACCTATTCCTTTAATACATACAGTGAACAGTCAAAATAAAAGACTGCCTAGATATTTCTATTAATACACAAAAATACTTTCCCCATTATAATGTTAAGGAGATCTGTAATATCCCTTTCCAAGATCGACCATTACCACACCTCCCCATGGACACATATTGATTGATTACTAGATGGGTTAAGTGTGTTGACACAAATAAAGAACCAGTCCAATCTGCAGTTCACAATGTGTTATATCTTGCATAATGATGGGATAGGAGTTTAAAAGGCTTCTATATGATCCACATCATTATATTATTCAAAATAACACACCAAAAATCAGCCACGCCAAACTGCAGGGCTCACATTATGGGATTACAAACTGTACGACATGAATTTCTTCATTTCTTCAGCAGCCTGTAGATTAAAAAGATTTAATTTGCATCTTACTTGATTTTCACACCGTATCCCTGAGGTTTTGTTGACTGACACTGTTCATTAGTAAGTAGCAGTTCATTTTAAAAGGAAAAAAATAAGTCTTAATTAATGCTTAATAATTTCCTTTTGTGTTTCACGTTTCTTGAATATTAATATTTCCTCTGAAATGATGAAGTCAGTAAAACATGAAGATGAAGGAAAGACTCCCCATGTTTATTAGGAGGAATCATTGGTTTAATTAACATGATGTTAGATACAATGATTACTTGTATGTAACAAATAGAGATGGAAGAATTACCATGCCCCTCTTTTACTTTATTGTGTGACTGCAATAACGACCAGGGTTTGTGGATTCCATGTATTTTCATAATCTGTTGCTACTAGTTGTTGGAACTGTTTATTTCTATAAACTCTTCAAATGACTGCATCTTAGTCTTCAAAGACAGGAAAGAGTAGATAGTGGTTTCTACAAGCTCTAGAAAGAGTTGCAAGCCAATTTCTGATCATAAACTGGCATGTGCAGCTTATTTCATACACAAGATATAAATATTACAAAGAGACTATACTAAATGCCACACACAGCAGCATCTTAAAGGGACAGTCTAGTCCCCAAACTCACTTTGGTGCAAGTTGAAGACTACTGCTTGTATAATGCACAGGCTTTTTTCCCAGTGTGATTTGATGCAGGCATTCTGTATAAATCCCATTTACATTTTTAATATTTGACTCACGCCCTTCCCACGTGATTACTCTGCATGTTTACTGCAGGTGCGGCAGCACTGATTACATAGACACTGAGGATATAAAGTTTTGTTTTATTTAGTCACTTCCTCAGCTGCTGAAAATTAATACATTGTGTGGACTGTAATAGACTTGCTCTTTTACACAGTAGGATCTCTTAACAGTGCAACACAGTATCTGATGACATCACTAGAGAGACAGAAAATTCTATTAATTTGAATGAAATTATTCTCATTGGTTTCTTCACCAAAAAAAAAGAAAAAAGAAGGAGGACATTGGCTTTTACTCAACTAGTGAGGGCAGTCCTGGCCTTTTGCAAACTGCTGTAATTTCATAATCCCATCTAGCTGTAAGTATTTTATATTTTAGCAATGCAAAAATGTAAAACATGTATTTTAAAATACTTTGAAAGCACATTGGTATTCATTACTACTTGGAAGATGTATTTTGGGCACCAGACAGTCCCTTTAACTACTTGTTACACATGATTATATCATTTATGCCTACAATTTCAAAAGGTTTTGTCGCACATGACCATTGTGCTCATATGGTCCTAAACCTGCCAAATATCTCAAACAATTGCTCTAAGTGGGAAAAAAAAAAAACGAATATACTACAGGCAGTTTTAATTACATTTGTTTGTATTAAGAGCTACGCAGGTGGCAAGCCTACTTTAATCACTTCATCCCTTTGAAGCTTGTTACAGAAAAATACAGAGCGGAACAATTAGTGTTACTAGAATTATTTCAAGCTTATTGTGATATAAACTTCGTTATCTCACTTAATGCGGACGTTTAGCAAGATCCTGGGACTCACATTGCAATAGGAGTCCCTGGATCCCAAATCCCACATTATAGCTGTAGTCATGTTGGGTTTTTTCCCCAGATAAAATTAAACTTTATGCCAATATTTTCCAACAACCTTAAAATTCAACTACTTTTTTTTTATCAAATCACTTTCTAAATCCAGTTCCCTTTCGGAGCTATCAATTACTTCCTTTCAGGTCTCATAGTTTAACATTTAAAAACAAAGTGGGAAATTGAATAAAGCTGGTAACTTTGTAAAGATGATAACTGAATTGCCATCGCCCAATAATGTCATCTTCACTCAATTTACCACTTTTCTTTTCCTTATTGGTCCTGAGCTGTAGTTATCGAAGGCTCAATAATTCAGAAATAAACTGTCTTATATTATATATCTCACACCAGGAGTAGTGTTCCTTAATGTCCTAGTTAATATTTGTGTGCAGAATAATTGTATGGTTCACATATAGAGCCATTTATTTTGATGAACGACTCACATGCCTTTCCCTGGCACTTTCATGGTGTCCAGTATGACACCTGACAACGCCCTGGTCCAAAATGGTATTCCCTTATATTTAACTACATTTTCAAAGAATTAACACGTTTTAGAACTTTATTCATTTATTTATTATTACATTTCTTTTCAATCTATTCTAATTCTACTTTGGTCGCACATAACATAAGTCCATCCAAGATTCTAAATATTTGTTTAATGTTTTAATACAAAGCACTGTAGTTTAATAAAAACAAAGAAAATTGTGATAGCGGCAACCTTAGCATACTGACCACAAAAATGTACAAATAATCTAACAAGAAAAATTCTGATCCCTATTCATCTGATACCTATTTTTTATGTTACAATAAATGTGTTACTATTGTCTAATTCCTACTCCTCTGTTCTCTATTTAAGGTTTATCCCATCAATGATTAGCCATATTGAAGGACTTTTTTGGCACACCACATTGCGGTCAGCATCTGCTAGTTCCATGATGATCGCCCTGTGCCAGTATTTGTGAGCAGCCAGTCTGCCATACTTGTGTGTAGCCATCGGTATATTGTGTGTAGCCATCAGAGTTTTACAGTATTATACTATATGTGTATTTTTTATCTGTTCCATGTACAGGTTTACCCGACTTCAGAATTTGAGAACATTTATGTACCTTTTTTTTTAACATATGTTTTATTGATTTTAAATATAATAAAAGGATACAGAACAAAAAGGATCGGAGGACTATAACACATGAGGAGAAAGGAACAGACAGTACCGTTGGGAAGATCCCAACACACACCTGTTTCACAACATTGCAATGCAGCACATATCCTCAAACCATATAAGAATAGACATTCCAAAAACAAAAATAACAGAGACAGAGAAGACAAGGTGAGGATGGTAAGGAATGGAGAGAGGACAGGGGGAAAGGTTTGCGGCCTCTATAGGGAATATATAACAGGATCCAGCGAAGCATCACACTGAGAAGCGGTCCAAGGTTTCCAGATCTTCGTAAAAAACCTGCCTTGTATCCTGCAATGTAGCCGTTATCTTTTCCATAGGCAAATGTATGCCACACATAGCGCAGTATCAGAGTAAGAGAAGGAGTGCTTCACTATAGCCCTTGTCGCCACTGAGCATATACGATGGATAAGCAATTGGTAATGTTTGGAAAGCTGGCCATGGATTTATGTACCTTTTATTTACACAAGTGGTGAAATAGATTGACAATGATACATGCTTAAATCTCTTAATATAGCGGCACAGATATCAAAGCGAGGCTAATGTCTTTAATGCCCCCTGTTGACAGGCTACCATACCATGAGGAAGTTAACATAGTTATGCAAGAAAATCAGTATTAAAGGGACTGTCTAGTGCCCAAAATGCATCTTCCAAATATCAATGCATATTAATATGCTTTCAAAGTACTTTAAAATGCATGTCTTACATTTTCCATTGCTTAAAATACAAAATACTTACAGCTAAAAGAAATTGTGAAATTACAGCAGTTTGCAAGAAACAAGGACTGCCCACATTAGATTAGTAAAAGTCCTTTCCTTTGTTTTGCTGCAGGAACCAATAAGAATAATGCCATTCAAATGAATGGAATATGCTTTCTCTCTAGTGATGTCATCAGACAATGTGTTGCACTGTTAAGAGATCTTACTGTGTACAAGAGAAAGGTCACTCATAGGCCACTCAATAGACACAATTTGAGGAGAACAGGAAGTGACTATATGAAACAAAACTTTATATCCTCAGTGTCTATAGAATCAGTGCTGCTGCATCTGCAGTGAATATGCAGAGTAATCACTGGGGAGGGATTGAGTCAAATATTAAAAATGTGATTTATACAGAACGCCTGCATCAAATCACACAGGGATAAAATCCTGTGCATTATACAAGCAGTAATCTTGCACCAAAGTGAGTTTGGGGACTAGACTGTCCCTTTAACAGTGTGCTCATATTTGGTGTGCTGTACTTACGGATTCACCACTTTCAGGAGCATAAGTGAAAAGATCTGTCTTTTATGACCTAGTAACCAAATTCCTGGATTTCTGCACAATATGGCTAATTTCACTGGTCATTCGCCACAATTGAGTCTACAATGAAGAACAGGCTCCCCTCCTAGATTCTAAAGGTTTAGGAACCAGAAGGCGTATTCCACGTTTATCCACAGTGATTGCTCAAACTTGACCAGACAAGTTATACCTATAGAGTTGTAGATCTCCCTCCATTCTTTTGACTCAAGTGGAAGTTTCTAGATGGCTTTATGGAAGAGAAAGAGAGCGAGAGCGAGAGAGACAGATATTCCAAATGTATTCCAAATACACAATATTATAATATATAAATATAAAACCTCTGTAGTTAATCTGTAAACAGATATCCCTACTCGTTTTACCTAAAGGCTTTCTCAGAGGATCCAAAGTCTGAGTGTCCAAAAAAACAAAAAACAGTTTTATTGTGGTATTCTAAAAGAATCCTAATTTGTATATCAAACATTATTTCTCAGTTTGTCTAGCAGGACAGACTGTGAAATATTAAATAGAGAATTTAAATTATTGCCAGCTTTACAAAACAAAAACAAAAACAAAAAAAGAGTGTACTTTTGCCTTTTATACTTTTTTCAGAGTTTTGGCACAACCACACTTTTTTTTTTTACCAAAATACTATAGTCCCTATTTTTTTTTTTACAGCGCTAAGCCATTTATTACTATTATATATTGATTTGCTTTAGTGTGAAAGTACCAAAATTATCTGAAATAAATTCCTGTTACCCATTTGTTAATAAAGATTATAAAGATATTCATTCTATATTCTTTGAAATCTTTCTAGATGCTATAGAATTCTTGCTTTTGGATCCCCTTCTATTCTGGAAAAAATAAAAAAAGACTATATGTTGATACACATGTGCATATATGAAATGTACCTGTAACATTTTCACGTGGACATTGACCAGACAGCCGGCGGACAAGGTGCTATTGTACTACCTCATGAAATAATTAATGTCTGACCTCAAAGCTAAACTTCTGCACTGCATGTGACCGAGCATGTTTCATCTTAGTAAAAAGAAAAAGGAACAAAAGACACGACTGTATGATACAATATATATATAAAAATGAATGAAGCAAAAGGGAACTCAAGCTCATATTTTTATTATTAAATGTTATTTTGTCTGTGAGTGCGGATTTTATAGATTCATAGACTGTATCTTTAGATAAGAACCATTCGGTCCATCTAGTCTGCCCAATTTTCTAAATACTTTTGTAAGTCCCTGTTTCCCTATCTTACATTTAGGATAGCTTTGTCCCTATCCCCCGCATGCTTTATCTGTTTGTTATAAGAAGTCGGTATGCCCCGCACTATTTTTTGTATGTTTATTTTTTAATTTTGTGTCTGGCAACCAAGTGACATCTACTATCATCATTTAGTTTTCTTTCTTGGAGTCTTTTCTGATGAAAAGTACTATTATAGTCAGCTTTTTTTATTTTTTTTTTATCCTGTCTTTTTCTATTATTTCATCATGCCGAGAAATAAACTGATTAGATCACCTTGATATGGATTCCCTTGGAAATGGCCTCCAGACCTCAAATGTTATGAAGACTTATTTTCTTTTATCAGAGGTAATCCACAGGGTGGAGGGTTCCATAGTTCATTATTATTACACAGGCTGACATTGGAATTATGTAGTTTCCTTTGGTTATTGGCAATTCTTAAATAATGACCATAACGTTTCTGAAACTATTAGCTCTTTACATGCTAAGGTAGAAAATATTGCACTGCTAGTTTATAAATACTCTGTGTCATGACAGATCTAAAAAAAAGCAATGAATTTGGTAAGAAATAAATCTTTGTAGTCAGATATGAATAGATTCAGTTGTACAATCAATCTTATGGCTCATCACAGCCAAGCAAAGCAAATATATTATTGAATTATCTGTCATATGGATAGTGTCAACTGCTCCATACATCTCTTCCCAAGACAATAACGGGGATATCATTCATTCCCTCACGCCTTCCGATTGCCACATTCAACAAAATACATTTCTGGATTTTCTTACTTGTCATAGTGAATGACACTCACTGCCCATTTATCTACATTATTAAATATACTGCTCTAAAAGTCCTCACACAATTCATTCAGGTAAAGAAGTAGTACTGCGTTAGCCGTGGAAAAACAGGAAACAAGTAGGATTAAAATGATACCATTTATTGGCTAAAATAGTTTGGTTGCATACAATCAATTCATTTAGGTAAAAGGAAATCTAGTACATGAGGTTTTGTTGTTTTTTTTTTTTTTTTTTATAAATGAAACAATCTGCTTAATTATTTATTTATTTTTTTTGCAATGACCATTGCCCAAAAAATCTGGTGTGTAAATAGAATAGGCATCTGTGTCAGGGCTCTTAAAATTAAACGGATATCCAAATTGTTGTGCACATTTTTCAAGAAAGTTTTAATTGACTCTAAAGGGTTTTCTCAACAAAGAGATAATTGAGACAGGAATTTCAAACGTAAGGCAGAAGTAGAGTTGGAAATGTTTTGGTCTAAAGTTTGAAAGTCACACCTCATTGAGTAGACAACTTATATTTAGTCATTGCCGCTTTGTACCAGATACCTTGAGATAACTTTATTTACCACTGATTTAATCCAAAGGAAATTAGCTAAACTGGCATGTGATTTACACTAGCGCCTTGAAAGAATACATCCATGCAAGGTTCTGTTCAGGTAATAACCTAGTTATTCAGGCAATAATAAAGCCAAATCAATTCGCCTTTATCAATATCTCTCGCTATAAACCATACAGCAGGATCTGGTTGTCGACGGTCATTTTTAATTCCACTATGGCACATTCGGTTTCACATTAAAAATAAATAATAATAAAACTATTGCTTAACAGGATCATGGCTATTGACTATTTCATAAAAAAGCACATTTTACTGTGGGAACATAACAGTAAAGGCACCTGCTGATAGCTTTCATGCCAACAGCCAGTCACTTTATTGACTTGCCAATAGCCTCTGCTGACCGGCTGAGTGTAGTGAGCCAACCTTATGATTTTATGATGGGTGGGGACACCAAATGTGACTTCCAAAGTCACTTTAGGATAGGCAGAATATAAAAACATTGCTTGTGTCAATTAATGTTAGTTTTTAAAGTGACATCTGATCATTAGCTTTACAGATCTATGCGGATTTACTCTGGACTTGGCCTCAGAGCTATGGGAGAACCAGTCAGGAAGTTGGCTCGTCTGAGAAGGGTCTTTATTCAGTAAGGGGGGGGGGGGGGGCGCGCTTCTCTATGCTAACGCAGAGAGAGAGACCCTCGATTTCAAAGCGGATCATCAGGGTGGACCATAATAATCTTCTCATGGATGCATGGTAGCAGCCGGTCAGAGGATGAACTGGCATGTTTTATCAAAAGTACATGCCAGTTTCCCTTAGGGCACCTTAGGGCACCCCATTCTCCACTATATCAGAGGCACAAATAAACTGGTTTATTTATGTTTTAAGCGAAAATGAATACAACACTGTGATCATCATTTGTTTTTATATGTCCAATCAGAACTGCTGGTTCAAATAAAAATTACTTAGGTGTTTAATTTGTGACTTTGTAAAACCCTAAATTCTATTATATATGTTACAGTATCCGTAAGGCGCAGGGGGAATTGGTCAGTATGAGCTCAACCAGTTTACTTTTCCAGATGAGAGTTCCAAATGCTAATCAGTTTCCAAGTCACATTATTTCTTATTATGTTGCAATGTAGAAATCAGAGAACTGGCAAAGTGGTGGTTTTACCAATAAGATTATATTAAAGCAGCACAGATCCATAAGAGAATAGATAGTAGCACATACATTAATAAGACAGACACATGAGAAATCTATATATAGGGGAAGTAGTAGTAAAAAATAAAGCCAGGATGCAGATGCTAAATTCTCTGCCATGTTTAATTTACAGTGTTACTGATACACAAAAGATTCAGGTTGTGAAAAGTACCATAACAAACCAACACATGGATGAAAAGGGACTCCTTCCATTAAACCTTGCTTATATTATATTAATAAGGGTCTATAAACCATGTTTCCATGAGAGAGTTCCTTTGAAATATAAAAGTGTACAAATTCAAATATATTCAGACGTTCCTTTATATGATGAATTTTTCCACTAGCACATCATGTAACTGTGATGTCTATAAATCAAGGCTACATATCCATGCTGACATAAAAACATACATCCCGGTATCAAGTAAGATATGCATAAAAGAAAATGTATATGTATCAATATATATTTTTTTACGTGTATTTACAGATTCGGGCCCTCAAAGCCACTGTATGCGAAAGGTAAACAAACTAATTATCAACAGATAATGTAATACTGAACTTTGCATGTGTACTCTACAACTCGGCTTGCAATAATGCCACAATGAATAAAACATCAATACGAATTCAATGTCACATTTCACTAGGGAAAATACACAGCAGTGGTACTCACAAGCTTCCCCGTCTTGGAAGGCTCAATTCTTTCTGAAAGAAAAAGAAAAAACAAATATAGCCAATGAGATATAAAAATAAACTTGCTTTCAGTCTAAAAGCTAATTACATTTTTAGAATTGGACAGACTTGATTTTATTCCAATCTTTAGACCTTTAGCGGTTTTTTTTTTGTTTTTTTTATTCTCTCTTAGTAGTTTGTTCTTCTTAACATGCACAAAATAAAATCCACACCATTTTTAATGTGGCAGAAATCAAATCTAGAGAGGAGACTCTGGTGTTGTTCCAAACTCATTATACAATGCAGTAATAGAGTCTTGCAATGAATGTTAAAGCAACCATGCATGTACACATCCCAAAAAAGAGGGAACAGAATCTTATTTCAGCTTGTATTCCAATTAAAATTAAAAGAAAATAATTAATCATTCAATGATAGATACAGAAACAACTCTGTAACGTTGCAAGACATTTTATTTAGTTACAATGCAATGGCAGGGCAAGCCGATTCGATTCCAGATGCGATGTGACCAAGGTCTGTGGGTTAGCATGATGAATGAGGGGAGGAGAGGCAATCTTGTATAGATAGAAATGTCAATGCCTGTATTTCTTCATGGCCAAGGAAAGCATGAGAAGCATTAAGTATTATGATAACTGGGAAGAGCATTAAAACTCCTCGAAACGTGAAAATTAGAATGTTTAACCCCTTCCTGACATTAGGACGTACTATGCCGTCCTGATTTTTAGTGACTAAAAGACGCTAGGACGGCTTAGTACTCCAGCGTTAAACAGCTCATCGCGGCTTCCCGCAATGAGCTGTGTTCGGATGATGCTGCAGGGACTTGCAGACAGATCCCACCTGTCAGATGAGGCCACTTTGAGTCTGACCGGCAAAAGGTAGCCGGTGCTCAAAGTGAGCACCGGCTACATTTCTCTAAATTGCGCCATGCCAAACTTCCGGGTTCAGGCACACCTCGGTGACGTCACCTGTGACGTCAGGTGGTCTCGCAATTTTTAGGCAGGGACCCACAGGGTCTATTAGGACCCTGATCGGGTCTCTACCATAATCTTCCTGGCTACGGACCACCTTATTGTAGGACATTAAGTGCGATGATCTGCCATGTACTTTTAATGGAACTTGCCAACTCTGAAGGGTACCATGCTTCCCTGAGAAGCAGGCAGGCTGGTCTGCCTGTGACTATCTCTTGAATAAAGGCATTGCGATTCTGATAAGGCATCCATGAGAAGCAGCAAGACTCGTCTGGGCAGCGATGGTCTCTCTCTGCCATATCTTCCAAATTCTTTCCTTTAGGGGGCGTAGCATGGGAGGTCGGGTATTAGTGCAACCACACATGTCAAACTGACACGGGAGATTGAAAGCTCAGGGTTTTTTTTTTAATCACACAGAAGCTGCCTTTGGGGTAATTATAATATGTAAAATTGACTTAATATTCCATAATTAAAATCAGTGTAACACTATGTAGGCAATAATATTTCTCTCCAATGTGTTACCCCTCTTCTCCCACAATGGCAGCCTCCCATTCACATATCCTTAAAATGATTGCTATTAAAATAGTTTTAGCTGCTCTCTGCGCCCTTAACCAAAAGCCAATTAATCTTTAGATTGGACTTTCATTTTACCAGTCTATTCATTTAGACCTACACCGAGTGAAATATATTGCTTTATTCCTTTGCTGTCTCTACATCCATTCCATAGAGCTTTATTTGGCCCTATTCATTGAAAGACTTACTATTATAGTTGGATTTTTAATCTTGGGTCCATTGACACCACTAAATAACTGATTAGAGTATCGCCTACTTTCTCATTCTGATCTACTATTGACAAAACCTAGTGTCCCAAAACTTTTTTTTTTTTCTAATCGACCACTTCAAAATACAATATTAAAAAATTTATGATAAGTTATGGAAGATAAAACTGCAGAAATATTTTTGACCTAGAAAAGTAAAATTTACTTAAGTCTGTATAGTGTAAATATAGCGCATAAACCATAATACTGTTGAATGAAGGCAACTCTGCAGTATGTCCTGCAATCAGGGCCGGTGCAAGGATTTTTGCCACCCTAGACGAATCCTCATTTTGCTGCCCCTTGCCTCTCCCCTTACCCCACCTACTTATAACAGCCAGACAACAGCACATCAATGAAGCAATCATAAACAAAATATCCCACATATACACAGAGACAGTCACACACAGAGTCACATATACACAAGCGAGCAGTTTTTTTTTCTTGTTAAAGAAAAAGTAAATTTCTTAATGTGTCCTCCTGTCTGTCTCCTCTTCCACCTCATGCCTGTCCCTCTCCTTTCACCCTTCCCATGCCTGTCTACCTGTCCTCTTTGCACCCATATCGCACCTATTTCTGTGATCTGCCCCCCCCCTTCCCTCCCATGTCTGTGGTCTCCCCTTCCCCCTCCCATGACTGTGGCCTTTCATCCCCTACCTCCCATGTGTGTGGTCTTTCCTCCCCTCCCATGTGTGTATTCTTTCCTCCCATCCCTCCCATGTGTGTGTTCCTGACTCCCGGCTCCCCATCCCATGTGTGTGTTCTCTCCTCCCCTGCATCCCTCCCATGTGTGTGGTGTTTCCTCCCCTCCCTCCCTCCCTCCCATGGACGGTCCGATAGAAGTAGGGAGCGGACCTTCATCTCGTCCCCGGTGAGGTCCGCCTCCCTCCCTCAGTGCCACATTGTGGCAGAAAAATAGGAGCGCGTGGGCGCCCCTTGCAAAAGTGCACCCTAGGCCGGTGCCTACTTGGACTATAGGAGGAGCCGGCCCTGCCTGCAATTCAACTTGGCTGTGCATGATACAGTAAACAAACAAACAAAACAAAAAAGAGGAATTTAAAAACACAAACACACCTCACTTAGTTTGCGGCTACTGGACACAAAGCTAAATTCCTAAATCCAGTTAGTGCCAAGCCAGCTAAAAAGCTTGCATATGGTTAAAGATAATGCAAGTTTTTTTTTTAAAAGAGTGTAGGAGTTTACCCAAACTAAATTCCGAAATCCAGTTAGATAGGGTTAAAATAAATGCCTGTTTTAAAATGTGTAGGAGCTTACCCTCACAAATGTCCCAAAGGGGGTGGTATGAAAATAAACTAGCAATCAATATGATGTTTAGCTAGGAAAAGCCAGCCATATTACAATAAAGTGGGGAATTTTTTAAGCACTATTAAAAAGGTAGCACATCTGCTCGGGTTCAAATAACTGTGAGGTGGAACTTGGGGGCGAGTAAACAACTACAACATGGAGGGAAAAAGAAGAGAAAACACAAACAGTGTAGACTTCAAATGATGAGAAGGAGAGTGAAGGGGTTGAGTGTACGTGTTGAGTTAGAGGAGAGAATGATGCCAACACGACCACCCTGTTTGTCTTTCTTTTTTTAGTCGGAGGACGTAATATAAGACACTTAAAATCACACTATACATTTAAACTGAAATATAATGGGTACAGAGGCATTATTAAACAGAAATCTACATACACCACAAATCTTACATTCACACTGCAAGGGATTCTGGGTAGGCGTATGCAAATAAGGTCAACAATGACCACCTTTTGCCTCTATATCAACTCTATACATGACAAGTTATTTTACTTGTTTGGTCTGCATAGAGGTGGTGTAATAATGCCTCTGCTGCCCACTAAATTTCAGGTGGAGGGGTTTTCCAATCACATTTACCCCACCATAATGTATGAAAGAAAGTAGGAGGAAATACAATTAAACATACACTACAGTTGTGTTTCTCCTGATTACTAATGGTACCAAGGAAATGAAGCCACCTTCCATAAGCAATGTAGTGAAAAGTACTACTACTGCTAGCAGTCAATGAGCCCCTTGCTAGCTCAATCCATATAAGCCCTGTCCATGGTACTGACAAGGAGTGACCAGAGAAGACAATTAAAGGGACTGTGTCACCTACACATTTTGTTTTACTGTGCATGTAGAGGACATACAATGATTAAAAATGTTCTATACATTGTTTTGATAAAATTGCAAGCAAATGCCTAAATTAGGAGAAAAATGTGTTTTACATGAGTCTGTGGAGTCTCCTGTTTATGACATCACCTGTGGCCTTCTATGTAAATGAACTGATTGTCAATGGGAAATGTGTAATTTGCATATTATTCCACAGGTGATGTCATAAACTGTAGACTCCACAGACACATTTAAAAACACATTTTTCTCCTAATTTAAGGTTTTCATCATTTTTTTTATTCTCAACATTTAAAATAAAAACAATGTTTAAGTGATATAGTCCCTTTAACATAGTTAAAGTATTGATGGAAATTTCCTCAAAAAATCCTGTGTACTCAAGCTGCAAAGGAACAGAGTATTAGTAGCTCCTGAAAGAAAAACAGAAAATCAAAAGACACAGACAGGAAAACAAAAAGCACGCTCGTCTAAATATAAGAACTCTCCATCAAATATTGCCTCATAAACACTAAACAATGGTCAATTAGTGGGAGTGGCCTGCAACAGACTTTGCATAAGGCATCCGTGGTTTGGTGAAACAGGTAAAAAAAGGAAAAATCGCAAATATTATTGAATTGAAAATAAATATAGAATGAATGACAGAGTTGCATCAGCTATTTGCTTAGTATTAGTCTAATGATTACCAAATAAAGCTTGATAGGCCTAGCCCAGAATAAATACCACATTCCCATAATTACAATTATTCATGTTTTCTTAATGAATGAAGAAAAAATATGATGGATTTTGTTTAACAGGAACACGTCTTGGAAAGTGCAGATTACAAAACTCCATATACACCAACCAATCCTCCTACACACAAACATACACAGAACATCACACACAACACACCGAATAGAGAAACGTATATAGTTAACAGCTGCTGACATTTGATATAATTTTTTTACTGAACAATATACTGTCAGATGATATTGTCAAGGGAGAAGATCTAGTTCCGAAGAAATATTTTCTCTTTCCGGATGGCTATTCCTTCATTGATACTGTGGCTCTAATATCCACTTTCTGTCACTTCGCTGAGCACACCAGAGGCAAATAAAAAGGTCAGGGAAGTGTGATAAGCCTGTCATATGTGTGAAGGTGGAATTCAGAGTCACTTGACACAAAGCAAATCACTATATCTGCAGGGCCTACAGAGAATTAAATTGTTATATTGTAACAATTACCTCAAATAAAGAGCCCATGGATAGTTTAATAGCACTTTACCTTAAGACGATGCAACACTCCTCCAAGGCATTTATCCAGCAGTGCACCTAGTATGTTGGTGACAGATGTTTATTAAACTGTTTAGTGCTGCAGGGAAAGCAATGCATTGTAAAACGGTTCACTGCTGACCTCTGACACCGAGGGAAGAATATTCCGAGGGGCACTTTACGTCAAGCATTCCTAAAAAGTCACTTCATTCTCACAAGGTAATGTTATCATATGTAACCAGACTGGGATAACCTAATAAATGGGGGAGGGGGGATGGCAACATGGATAACCAGGGTCTTCTGTGAGTTTAGTAACATAAAATGGCCAGATACATTCATAGGATGGAATAACGGCAGCAATTTATGGTAAACTAATCCGGAACCAAATATCCATTTTTTTTTTTTATATTTACATAAACAATTAGACTTTTTCTATTTATGAGATTATTTAAAGTACAGTGAAAGTGCAGTTTTAACCTATTCAGCTTATTTCTTGGTGGCATCATACTGATCTGGTCACCAATTCCCGTGTTTGCACCAGGGATGACTTGAAATGTTTAATAGTATTCATAATCTTGGACGGAAATCTGTTAGCATTTGAAACCATTTATTCTTATTTGTCAATATGCTTCTTGAACTTTAAACCTTGTAGGCCGCCTTCTCTGCACTAGGTTGCCCTCCACAGACCCCTGCTTGCAAACTTACTCAACTATTATTAGCAAACCAGAACTCAAACCCCCCCCCCCCCCCCCCATTTCTCTGTGTTAAGGCTCTGTAATCAAAACAGTAACAGTTAAGACAAATAGATACTCCATCTTCTGTCTTTAAGTGGACATGATTGGTTTTTTTAACCCTTTAACAAAGGACACAACAGGCTATTTATATGCAAATGTTTAGCTGGGTAGAACAAAATTATTGTTACTTGTGAGTAGCTTGAGGGGTGTTGAGGGGACCTAGTGAGGTGATCTATTTCAAACATGCTTGAATCTGTTTACATATTATTGACATATCCACTTATTAAAATATTTCAATGAAAATTATGGGAAAGCATTATGGGGCATGTACTATTTTTAAGTTCATTAAAACAAAAACAGTCTTCAAAATGCAGAAGTTTGACTTTTTTTATGGGATCATCCGCCATCGTTGGTCCTAGTTGGCTCTCTCTTGACAAATTGTTACGGGAAGAATTTATCTGGCTGTCAACTCGTAGGGAATCTTAAACATGTCAAGGGGTAACACAGGCTTATTCTCCGAGACACGTCTTCACATAAAGGCGGTTCTCAAAAGAAATAAATCACAGAATTGTTAAAACAGGCAATTTATTGCTACATGTCCATACGGAATATATCTCCTTTGTGTCTACATTTGAAAAGCCATTAAGTGTACTTTTCTAGTCATTATTTCACAATTCCTGGATCATGTTGTGCACGGCTCCTGCAAGGTAAACCTCTATTTTACACCAAGAGACAAACCGCGGCACAGAGGGATATCCAATTCCTCTTTTCAACGTGTATTTGCAGATTTGATTGTAAATATTACAATGCATTAGCCACAGAGACGCAGCATGAAAGAAACTGCCTATGTGGCAGCAGATTTAAATAACGATTAAATTAAAGTTTAGCTTGTTCAAAAAACACATTTCTCTTTTTTTAGTCCTCCTAACTACGCTTTCAGTTTTGGCTTATTCTGAGGCTACCTCCACAGTTCACTGCAGGTATAATATAGACTATCCTGAAGCTACAACACAAGTGTGGATTCAGACCTATTCAACTGGCAGTGTGAAGATGTACCGAGTTCAATGGGGGGGAAAAAAAGGTGCAAACAGTGATGTCACAGATATCACATTAAAGACCACCAATGTCAAGGCCATTAGAAAAGTCATCATTTTAAAAGTGATGAATATAAGGTGGAATAGAAAAGCATTATCGAGTATTTCTGGAAAACATTGGAGCTAGAGACTAGAGTAAAAGATCAGGGACTTAGAAACTGGCATACTAAAAGTTTGGCCAACCTGAGGAATACCACCAGATGTGGTTCCATTGGATCAAATTTATTGAAAGGTCTTAAGACCTGAATCATATACATTCCTAGGGTCCTCTGCCCTTCCTCTTTGATATTTCCCAAACACGATTTCGCCCTGGCCATTGTCTGGATGGCTATAACTCAGGTCATGTAGGAGCTTTTCACGATACTCATGGAGCTCCCAGAACAGGGTGAACATTTGGCTTGATTTTCTTGACTCTGTATTCGATATTGTGTTTGTTTTACTACTGAAATGTATAACCCCCCTGCTGCGTCAGGGGTGTTTTGTTTTAATACCCAGACCCCCCCCCCCCCCCTGGAATCTCTGCACACAGGATTAGGATATAAACCGTGGACCTACATTTAAATAGTTTTCACCACTATTCTTAAAAATACGTTCTGTAACCAGAAAACTACAAATACAGTTAGGGGATTAAAACTATATAGAAAAGCACAACCAAACAAGTGTTTGCTATTCACCAATGATACATGTCCATAATAGGTTCGCATTATCCTTTAAAGGATTAATCAAGGTTAATACAAATAAAATAAGGCCTAGGCATTGAGCCATACTGCTCAGTCTCACTGTTCAGAGCAATCTGTATTAGACTGATTGACCCATTAACCATATATTGCTTTCCCATTTCACCGTCACAGTGTTAATTAAATACCAGCGAGTTCAGCCACAGATAGAAAGTGACTGACCTCATCTAAAAGGAAAACAATGCCAATATATTGTTCATCGAACATGATGCAAACACCTGTTTACTTGTCTGAATGAGCAGGGGAGGAGAAGGGGGGAAAAAATCATTGATTGTAGAAGAGATGCACCAAATCTTTCTACGCAGACAGAATATTGATTTGCCTTCTGCATTCCCAGTGTAAAGGTGATCTCTCCAATAAGCCAGTCTATTATAGCAGTTGCATTAGTGTAATATAACATGACAACAGTGGAGTATTTCACCTGATGAAAGGTTGCACATACGGTGACACCAAAGTCTAGTGGACACCTACATATTCCCCAAATGATTAATGTCCTGTTTACTCTGTGCAATAGCTGCCGGGCCAAATCCACACAGCAAACAGATTGTTGCATTCCAGTATGTCAGGGAATGAACCAGGTGGTGCTGGTTTATTACCAAGCAAGTCATTTATCCTGATTCTATTATAGAAATGAGTACTATTTTGAAGGTGGTTTCTCATCCTGTCAGTGCATTTCCACATACACTGTCCAGTTTGAAGATGGTAGGGGTAAGCATGAGAAGAGGAACGAAAAGCAAAACAAAAAAAAACACAAAGAAAAGCTAAAATCCAGACTGAGGAGACACAAAAAAAACTTGTAAAACAAAAGGAATATACAGAAATATGCAGCACAAATAGACACAAAAAAATCCACATAGCTCTGTGCCAATGTGTTAGTCATGTTCATTTTAATAGGAATTCTGAGGAAATGAGTCCAAATGTTCTTTTGTGTGTGTTTTTGGTAAGGATAAAGCATTGATTCCTCCGGGATCTAATCTGTATGAAAAGGTATAAACTAAAGAACAATATGTGGAATCAAAGCACAAAAAAAATAATATGTGCATTTGATGCCATCTTTTACGAGTGTGAAATGAAAGAATGAGCAAAAGAGGTGCTCATTCAGAACAGTTGACTTTAAGGAAATTTAAAATATTTTTGGAATCAAAAACAAATGCGACAACACGCCTTACTCAGGCAAACATTCTCAAACTGGTAAAACAATAGTGTTTCCCAGACTGGGTAGCAAACTCAGCCGGTACTTTACACATTTTAGGTATATTCCTGTGGGCAGTATTAGTTTGATAAGTTCATAGACCAAATGCAGGTGACAAGAAAAATCTGGTTGATACTCCTGTCTGCACATTCCCAGAGGCACTATAAGTCACCCCATAACAAGACTGCTGGAAAGAAAACATTAAGCCTTGCTATATATACTGTTGTTTTTTGTAGGAAACCAATCCAATATAAATTGTGTAGATATTTTACATTTTGGCAGAGCTTGCTGCTCATGCAAGTGCTGCCATCTTCACTTGGGATCTCAGGCTCTGTGGCCCGAGCTTCCTAAGATGCCTTGTTGGGTCCTGTCTCCACCCCTGTGCGGTCACTGTCCTTCTCATGTGTGATGTCACGCAAGACCGCACTGCGATACATAATCGTGCACGCAGCTTGTTGCAGGAATGCAAGCGCTATGTGCACGCTTGGCTATCACAGTATGATTTCGAGGAGGGAGACTACATAATGATGAGGAGGAGGTGTGAGCATAGGACGTTTGGGTTGGAGAGTATGAGTTTCGACCCACATGAAGAATGAAGATGGCAGTCTTAAGTGCTGCCAAAAAAGTAAAATATCCTCAAATATTATTGGATTGATTTCCTAAAAAAACTAAACAAATAGTATTAATGTTAAGAGCAATCGAGTTATGTGGTGACAATAGTCCTTTAATTGTTTTTGCATGCATTGCTTTGGATATTTCTATATTATAATCCAACATTTAATGGGGAAGAAATCTTTTTTTATATATTATATAAATGTATATATTTTTTTTTTTTAAATAAGATACAGGCACTACCAATTGATATAGAATTCTAAACAATTAGTAAGAAAAAATAAAAAAAAATTACACAATAGTAATATCGTATATACAAAACATACCCCTTCTTATAGTCTAAATATATATAAATGTAATTTTCTTTCTCTGCTTTGTCAGAAAATATACTGCAAGAAAAACGAACCAATTCCAGCATAGTGCTTTCCCCACTCGCCACTAATAACACATTGCTGGAATTTATTACATTTTTAGTATTACATTTACTTGAAAATAAACATTAATCAAAATCCAGACCTCCTGCTTGTGCTGATGTAGAATCCCACAGCAACAGACATTGAAAAAAGAGGAAATGAAGCAGGGATACTGCAGATACTGAAAGGCTGGCATCCCCCTTGGGTCTCCAAGCCAGTCAAAGCTCCACCCTCAATGACCCGTACTGTGCTGCCACTTCAGAAGATTAATAGACTGTCTTAGAAGTGGTGTTAAGAATACACTTATCAGCTTACACACCATAGGAAGCAATCAAGCCATGACATTTTTTGACATGTAATAAAAAGGTAGGTAATGACAAAAAAGGTATTTACAAATTGAAGGATCATTTACCATCTACAGATATTTAACAATTCAGGCACAAAGGCAGTCTGATGGGCAACAAAGGAGTCACAAGATAAACATGAATATTCAAGTATATAAGTGAAAGAAGGTCAGATAATGATATGTCGGTAAAGTACAGACAATGTAAAGGTAGATGTTAGATGTATCCCTCTTTCCATACATGACTGTCCCTGATTGAATCACACAAATAAACTTTTTTTTTCTCTACTGGACAGAGACAGACTGGCTTTACTAGCTGTGTAAGTGAACCATATAGAAAGGGAACGTCCAAGGTGCGGCCCATGGACCAAATGGCCGAACAAATATATCTGACAATATTCTCATTAACTCAATATCGTTTTCATTGAATAAAGTGGATTTAGTCTCTGTTGGCAATGCTTCTGTAGTACTGCCATTTAGCCAACATTATTCTATTGCTAAGAAGCTATTCTTAAATATTACTGTAATTAAAAAGATTATTGCGGCTCATACATCCACATGCATTGCTGAACATGCGGCCCACTTCAGAAAAAAATTGCATGCCCCTGATATAGACCATCTTCCCCAACTGGCAAGGTGATGCTAAAAAGCAGGCCTACAGTTTGGCCAAACATGTTTAAACCAAGAATATCCCAAATGCCTTTCACAGTCAGGCGAGATTACACTAACTATAGGCTATGCAGTGACATCATGTGATCCTGTACTGCGTAGCAGGCGGGCAGGAAGTGGGCAATATTTGCAGGTATGGAAAAAGTACCCAACTTAATAAATGAAATTAACTTGCCAGATATTGCAACTCTGGAGATTGAACAGCTTCTACAGCATTATCCCACTGAGCGATTATATTGGCATATGAATAGCAAGTGGTTAAAGTAAGTAGGGCCAAAACACAATCTACGAGGTTTATCAACTGACCGAAGACTGGCTTGTGCACGAACAGATCAAGCAGATCTGAAAACACAACATGCAGTCCATGAGTTCCATTACTCCATTATCAATTTGAAATCTCTTAACCCTTTGAGCACAAAGAAAAGTCCACGCCATCATCATAATCCAGACCCCATGCGGGCCGAACCTTCTAGCTTATTTAGCACTATTACGCCTGCTGTTTGTGAGTGAGTCATGGTCGCATAGCTCACTCATTCTTAAAGTGTTAATAAATGGAAAGGTTTTGGTCTCTTCTTGATACTTTGCGATAATAGCTCATAAAAACCTTTTTATAACAACCTTGTAAAATCCACTTTCTCAGGCATGTCCTCTGGAATACGGGCTTAGACATGAGCAGTGCTTGCTTGGATAGTTCTGGAAAACAAGGAACCACAACCATTTCTATTAACTTGCCAAGCACAGTACAGCAACCATATCTTCTGGATCGTCTGCTTGGTGAATACCAATAAGATGTAATAGTCTGGTTAGATACGGTATCAGATTTCCCATTGCTTAACTTCAGCTTTAGTTTCCATTTGCACAATAACATTTTGCATGGGCCTGGGATCCATGCTTGCATGTTTTAGCCTTATTATATGTGCTTACATGGTTAAAAGGACTCCCCCATCACCTACATATCCTGTTTATAACGTGAATGTAAAACTCAAACATTGTCTATACATCATGTTAGCAGAACTGCAAGCAAAGGCAGAATGTGAAGAGAAAAATGTTTTTTTAAAATGCATCTGAGGTTTCTCATGTTTTGGACGTATATTGATCCCCATGCAAATGAGCTACATTAGTGAAATGTCTAGCCACAAGGTGATGTCATACAACAAGAGAGACTACAGACGCATTTAAAATATATTTTCTCTTAACATTGTGTTAGCAGATGCGCAGGCAAATGCACATATTAAAGGGACATTTAAAATGATTGAAAATGATTTACACATTGCTTGCATTTTTTTTTCTAACACAAATGCCTAAATTGGGAGAATTCTAAAAAAAAAATTTTAAGGTGTCTGTGGAGTCTCTCGTTCAGGGGTGTCCAAGTTTTTTTTTTCGGTGGGCCACTTCACAAGAAATGTATGTGTGCATGGGCCACATTCATTTTTCATTGAGAGAAAATTATATATACTATATCATATTCAATATATATATATATATATATATATATATATATATATATATATATATATATATAAATAAATAAAATTCACATTAATGTGCAGTTTGCGAGTGTATCACAGACTTGACAGCAATAAAACGCACTCACACTGAACATAACTGTATCACAGTACACAATAAAAAGCTCACATTAATTAAAGATACCTACAGACACACACACACAAACTCCCTTACACAGATACCCACACACTCCCTTACACAGATACCTCCACACACACACTCCCTTACACAGATACCCCCACACACACACTCCCTTACACAGATACCCCCACACACACACTCCCTTACACAGATACCCCCACACTCCCTTACACAGATACCCCCACACACACACTCCCTTACACAGATACCCCCACACACACACTCCCTTACACAGATACCCCCACACACACACTCCCTTACACAGATACCCCCACACACACACTCCCTTACACAGATACCCCCCCACACACACTCCCTTACACAGATACCCCCACACACACACTCCCTTACACAGATACCCCCACACACACACTCCCTTACACAGATACCCCCACACACACACTCCCTTACACAGATACCCCCCCACACACACTCCCTTACACAGATACCCCCCCACACACACTCCCTTACACAGATACCCCCCAACACACACTCCCTTACACAGATACCCCCCCACACACACTCCCTTACACAGATACCCCCCCACACACACTCCCTTACAGATACCCCCCACACACACTCCCTTACACAGATACCCCCACACACACTCCCTTACACAGATACCCACACACACACACTCCCTTACACAGATACCCACACACACACACTCCCTTACACAGATACCCACACACACACACTCCCTTACACAGATACACACACACACACACACTCCCTTACACAGATACCCACACACACTCCCTTACACAGATACCCACACACACACACACTCCCTTACACAGATACCCACACACACACACTCCCTTACACAGATACCCACACACACACACTCCCTTACACCAGGGCTCGACAAACCCCGGGCGCCAGGTCGCCATGGCGACCTGGAAATTAAGCCTGGCGCCCGGGTGCCGTTCCCTACATGACCCCCTTGCTGCTGCCGTTCGTGTGTTAGTGGATTTTTGCAGCGCGAGGGGGAGAAGTCTGTGCGGATCGCGCAGACAGTAAGCTCCGCCCCCTCGCGCAGCGCATGTGAGTACTGGGTGTCGTCACGTGACAACCCAGCACTCATCCGAAATAGCAAGGAAGAACGGCTTCAGCACGAATGTTCCCCAGCCCTGCAATGAGGTAAGGCAGCAGGGAAGGAACATTCGTGCTGCAGCCATTCTTCCTTGCTATTTCAGATGAGTGCTGGGTTGACAAGTGACGACACCCAGCACTCACAAGTTAAGACAGTTGGGAAAAAAAAATCAACTTTTGTATGTGTGAGGTGTATATGTGTATGTGTGTGAGGTGTATATGTGTGTGAGGTGTATATGTGTGTGAGGTGTATATGTGTATGTTAAGTGGGGGGGAGGTGTATATGTGAAGTGGGTTGGGGTGTGTGTGTGTGTATGTATGTATATGGTGTGTGTGTGTATATGTGAAGTGGGGGGTGTGTGTGGTGTATATGTGAAGTGGGTTGGTGTGTGTGTTTATGAATTGCGTGTATGTTTGCGTGATTGTCTGGCTCCTAAAATTTTTTGCTGGCTCCTAGAATCAAATTAAATTTGTCAAGCCCTGCCTTACACAGATACCCACACACACACACTCCCTTACACAGATACCAAAATCTACAAATGACACATTTTCCATTGAAAAGCAGTTCATTTGCACATGAAGCCACGGGTGATGTCATAAACAGGAGACACCGCAGACACACTTATACACCGTTTTCTCTTTTTTTATGCATTTGTTTACAATTTAGCTAACACAATGTATGGCTCATTTTCAATCTTTCTTTATTCTCTACATTCACAGTAAAAACAATGGTTAGGTGACGGAATCCCATTAATAGACATTTTTACTTTGCCGTTACTAAAATACATTATAGAAAAACAAAAACACAAGGATCATACTTTGTTGTATTCAAACACCTAGAGGCATTACAAACATATAACTAAAACGTCTCTATTTTATTGTTCATGTAAGCATTTTGTTTATTCTTTTCTTTTGGGACAAAACGTTTGCTCATTTAATACAGTTCCAAATGTCACACCGTGTGCAGTTGACAGGAAGTGATATTCACCTTGACACATTTTTGTTCCCGGAACATACTAGAAGTCTGATTCCACATGGAACTTTTCCCCACTTGACATGTTCAATCAAGGCCACCAAGAGTCTGTTGCTTACGGAGACTGCTCACAATTGAGACTGAATATCCCAAACCAAAACTGCAGGCTGCATGGAGTATAATTAGGTGCTTGACAGGTCAAGCAGTATTTTTACATTATTTCCAGTCAACTTGACATATAGAGTGATTACTGCATTATAGGTCAGTTCTACACTGCCCACAGCATTATTCTTATGGCTATAAATATAAATGTGGCCGATGTACACACTTTAGAACTTTGATTTATTTAAAATTGCTTAAAATTGCTTGCAGTAGCCCCCCTAATTATCTCTCTTATGCGTATGTAAAATTGTAAAACAGAGGCAACTGTAGACATTTCCTCTCCGTGGGCCAATTAAGAGAATAAAACATGTCAAAAAGAGTATCCATATGTTCAAAACGTCACATCGCACAGATTGCAGCAGAGGTGAGTAAGCCTACCAGAAGCATTCAGCATCTATCATCTATATAAGGGTGTGTACACATTATACGTTTGCCAACTGTCCTGAGTTTGAAGCGACAGTCCTGTGTTTTGGCACCGTGTCTAGTTCAGGCATTACTGTGCACTGCAGATTCCCATTAAAACTATGTAAAGACATACTGAGCTTAAAAATCCCTGTATTGAGTCCAGGCACAGGCAGAAACTTAATTTTGCTGAATCATGAAACTTCGAGTGATATGGTACGTGACTTAATTTTGGTTCTGCACCTAGGGTTGCCACCTTTTCTTCAAAAAAAATACCGGCCTTGGTACTGTCTCCATAGACTTAACATTGGCCTGATGCCAATTTTTTACCGGCCTGCCGGTAAAATACCGGCCAGGTGGCAACTCTATCTGCACCCAGGACATTGGCAGGCGTGCAAAGTACTTGTGATTATATATATATATATATAATCACATCACAACAGTGTTACACTACTGGCAGAATGTGATCAAAGATCCAGTAAAAGTATTTATTGCTGATCATTATCTACCGGCATTACAGATATCAACACAAAACCACTGATAAATAACATATTCATCCACTTCTGTGAAAAGTTCAGTGGATAAGCCTAGCACTGCAAGAATAGACCATGGCTGTGTTAATGCACATACATTGGCAACACGAACAAACTTGCTCCCAATGCTCACTCTAGGTCTGGTTCGCTCAGCACTGAGCCAGTCCATGCCACGATAGGAAAGCCTGTTAACGAGGTAAGAACGCCAATTCATTAAAAAGGGCAGGAGCCTGAGCTTACATAGCTTGTGCTCCTTCAGTTCATGTAGCAACATATAAATGAAATGGAGGCTTGGCTGCTCCTTCGATATACCAATAAAATGCAAATAAACGTTATTCGCTCACAAGCACTAAGTGTTTGCAACAGTAATACTACTTCTAAGGCGCTAATAATAAACGGTGTAACTTTAATATAATATAATCATGCATCACAGTATAAATTCACGCGGAGGCTTTTTTTTTATTTTTTTTAAAAGCAGACGGTAATTTAAGTTTAGCATGGGCAAACGTAATCAAAGAAAAGTCGCTTTAGCGAGGGAAGGGGCGAGGGATAAACAGCTCATCTCTGATTTGAATCCAGGTCACTGTGACACCCGAATAAAGTGATTCGGATTTTGTGTTGGAATTGGTTAAGATGGAGGCATATTACAACTCGGAGCCTGTTACATGATCGCACAAACATCTCCGCTAAATTGTACCAGAGTGCATACCGTGGGGAGCTTACACCTGTTATTATCTGCATAGATTAGCATATCTATAAATATGGAACACAAGCATTACTAATGCTCGGAGTAGTCAGTGGTGAAAGCTAGCAAGGGTTTACGCAGGATCCATCACCAGAGTTAAGCAAGATGTTGGCGTGAATAGCGCAATTAGTCGGTTCATACCGTTAGCCTTTCTGCTTATTCATGACATTATGCAAGATACTCATGAAAGCACAGCGTGCGGAGCCCTAAGGGTTAAATACATTCCCTTTCTAGTTTGTTATTGGCATGCAACCTATGAATGACCCCAATTTTCAGATTGCCAAGGTGCAGCAAAAAAAAAAAACCTGTTAATGCAGGCGCCCACTCTCTCCTTTGAACGTTTTGTTTCAAGAGAAAATATATATATATATATATATATACACACATTGGAAAAAGCATTTAAATATGTATGATTAGGCGCCAATTAAGTAGTTTTAACAAAGCATTCCATTCCCGTACAGAACACGGATTTCCTATGACCCATGTGCCTCTGTGCTCGAAGGATCAGAATCCCAATATTGTCATTAGAGACTCTCAATAGCTTCACAAAAAAAAAAAAAAAAAATCAACCAGCCAGGCTCCCCGAACACTGTGCATTTCATTTAATCCAAACCTGTTGGTGCTCACAGACCTTAGCATGTTTCCCTGACATGCTCCTTGCACAATGTTGATGATGAGATAATATATCCTGACAGAAAGGGAAAGGTAGCTGGGTGCAAAAGTAAACAAAGATTCCCAGACGGCTTGGGGGCATAGAACTGTACTAGAAAAGTATTCATACATTGTGCAATAGCCGTATTAGAGAAGGCCACATTTTACACTCCCTGGATGGCAAAAACAAGACAAAAATAATGTAAGCAGTGACCGAAGATAGAAAATATAATTCGATAAACGTGCAAATGTGCACTACCAAGTCACTGACCAATATTTATAATATTATATATACTAATGGATATATATACACAGGGCCGGCCTTAAGTGTTCCGACGCCCTGTGCGGGCTTCCCCCCGTGGTGCCCCCCCCCCCCGTCTCTTTCACCCCTCTATGTTTGTCCCTTTCCTCTTCCTTGCCATGTCTGTCTCTCTCTCTCTCCCCCCGTCCTGTCTCTCTCCCCCCGTCCCCTGTTCTGTCTCTCTCCCCCGTCCCCTGTTCCGTCTCTCTCCCCCGTCCCCTGTTCCGTCTCTCTCCCCCGTGCCCTGTTCCGTCTCTCTCCCCCGTCCCCTGTTCCGTCTCTCTCCCCCGTCCCCTGTTCCGTCTCTCTCCCCCGTCCCCTGTTCCGTCTCTCTCCCCCCGTCCCCTGTTCCGTCTCTCTCCCCCCCGTCCCCTGTTCCGTCTCTCTCCCCCCCGTCCCCTGTTCTGTCTCTCTCCCCCCGTCCCCTGTTCTGTCTCTCTCCCCCCCGTCCCCTGTTCTGTCTCTCTCCCCCCCGTCCCCTGTTCTGTCTCTCTCCCCCCCGTCCCCTGTTCTGTCTCTCTCCCCCCCCCCGTCCCCTGTTCTGTCTCTCTCCCCCCCCCCGTCCCCTGTTCTGTCTCTCTCCCCCGTCCCCTGTTCTGTCTCTCTCTCTCCCCCAGTTCTGTCTATATCCCCTGCCCCTGTTCTGTCTCTCCCCCTCCCCCTGTTCTCACTCTCTAGCCCTGTTCTCTCTCCCCCCTCCCCCTGTTCTGTCTCTCCCCCCTGCCCCTGTTCTGTCTGTCTCTCTCTCCCCTCCCCCTGTTCTGTCTGTCTCTCTCCCCCCTAACCCCTGTTCTGTCTGTCCCCCCTAAACCCTGTTCTGTCTCTCCCCCCTGCCCCTGTTCTGTCTGTCTCTCTCTCCCCTCCCCCTGTTCTGTCAGTTTCTCTCTCCCCTCACCCTGTTCTGTCAGTCTCTCTCTCCCCTCCCCCTGTTCTGTCTCTCCCCCCTAACCAATGTTCTGTCTGTCTCTCTCTCCCCTCCCCCTGTTCTGTCTCTCCCCCCTAACCCCTGTTCTGTCTGTCCCCCCTAAACCCCGTTCTGTCTCTCCCCCCTGCCCCTGTTCTGTCTGTCTCTCTCTCTCTCTCTCCCCTCCCCCTGTTCTGTCAGTTTCTCTCTCCCCTCACCCTGTTCTGTCAGTCTCTCTCTCCCCTCCCCCTGTTCTGTCTCTCCCCCCTAACCAATGTTCTGTCTGTCTCTCTCTCCCCTCCCCCTGTTCTGTCTCTCCCCCCTAACCCCTGTTCTGTCTGTCCCCCCTAAACCCCGTTCTGTCTCTCCCCCCTGCCCCTGTTCTGTCTGTCTCTCTCTCTCTCTCTCCCCTCCCCCTGTTCTGTCAGTTTCTCTCTCCCCTCACCCTGTTCTGTCAGTCTCTCTCTCCCCTCCCCCTGTTCTGTCTCTCCCCCCTAACCAATGTTCTGTCTGTCTCTCTCTCCCCTCCCCCTGTTCTGTCTCTCCCCCCTAACCAATGTTCTGTCTGTCTCTCTCTCCCCTTTTTTTTTCTTTCTACCGGCCGGGCGGGCGCCCCCTGGGGTGTTGCGCCCTGTGCGCTCGCACAGGTCGCACACCCCTAAGGCCGGCCCTGTATATACACATTACGTGGACCAAGATATTGAAACACCTGACAATTATGTCAAAGAGGACTATGACATTGCATTCTAAATACATAGACATTAATATGTAGTTGGTCCCCACTTTGCAGCTATAACAGCTTCTACTCTTCTGTGAAGATTTTCCACAAGATTTTGGAGTGTTTCTAAGGGAATGGTTTCCTATTCAGTAGAGTATTTGTGAGTACAGCGGTTTTCTAGTAGGCAAAAAGAAATCCAATAAAGTAGGTCTGTTAAATAGTACTCATAAGACATAGGGCAAAATATAGAAAACAAAATAATTTATTTAAAAAAATGTTTATATTAAAATATTATATTAAAAATAGATATAAACAATAAAATAATATATTACATTTATAAAATAATATATTAAAATAGATATAAATAAATGAACCCCCACAGCACAATATAAACAACTCAGAGCTAAAAACCACACTAAACCAACACAGTAAATAAAAACAAAACAGAAAATGAACTCCCAACATTTAAAAAACAAAAAAAATAAGTAAATCAAGAAATAAAACAAAACAATAAGATCAAATAAAATATACAGTCCACAGCAGTATAAAGAGTGATAGAAAAAATATTTATAAAGAGCTCAAAGTTAAAAAGGCAGTCCCCTAGGGATATGAATCAGTTGGGTGAAAATAGCAAACAATAAGCAGAGGGTAACAGCACAAATCCGAGACGCAGGATCCACATTCAGTATGATTACACAAACTTTCACTGGAAATACTGGGAGAGAAGATCCACAAGTGGCATCCATCCAAGACACTAATGGGGCCATCCACAGACTTCAACATAACCCGACAAACAGCGGGGCAGAACCAACATAGAAAACGTATAGATCCCAATGTCTCTTCCGGCTAGCAGAAAGAAACTGCCTAGTGAAACGTCATCGTCCGATGTAAACGCCAGAAGGAACAACTTAAAACTATTTGAAAGCAATCCACTAAGCACTGTAGTGCTGATAAAAACCAACTTACGCTTACAGGTAGTATAGCACCTCCAGTTCCAGTATTCCATTCGGACACAGTAACAGGGAAACCCATACAAAAAACCTCAAATGCCAATGATCATTTTACCCGCACACCAGGGTATCTTCCAGGTCAGAGATGTCACATCCTCCAAAACACAGTATAAACAACATAATAAATATATACAATTTCTACATAAATCCATTTGCCAGTCTGAACCTTTTCTATTTGCATGGTTTTTAACAAATGGGCACTAATATTTTCTGGCCAGTTCCACCCCACTGACTATCTCTACCCACAATGATTTCACATGTCAATGCAAATTGGACATACAGACAGACCCCTTCCCCTTTTTTATTTGACCTATCTTTCCTAAACATCATGTAGCCCTCCAAATTGACTGACCAATCATGTTTGTCATCCCACCATGTTATGACAGTTAAGTCTTCATTTTCAATTTCTATTACCAGCATCGATTCCCCAATTTTACTGGTTAAACTTCTGGCATTTGCAAGCATACATTTAATGCCACTGCCATAAACAAAGAAAAAATTACATGAGGATCATCAGATTTGGTCAAAAATGACCTGGACTAGAGATTAATTATACAGATGTACCAACAATATGAATGTGATTGAAAGGCAAAACGCAGACATTTTTCATACAATTACAGAGAGGTGTATCCGAGATCACTGAATATTATTATATGGTTTGCCTAAACCTTATTTAGATGTAAAATTTCTAATTTATTTTTAGAAATTCTTAAAATCGGAAGCAAGAAAGAACGGACAATTGTTTTTTGAAAAAAAAATGAATGTCCCCTTTTGCCAAGTGGGAAGAAAACAGCTATTCTGAATGTCCGCATACATCCCTCTTGGTGATAAAGCCTGCAAAATAAACAATCCAGTTGAAACAACCTAAGATCAAGGTTGCCACCTCGATCTAATGCCTAACTGGACCTTTTCCAAGCCCCATTCTGAAAATCACGAGACCTCCCACCATGCACCATGTTCGGATGAACCCATGTTTTAATATAGTATGGGAAGATATAAAAAGTTGGAATAATAGGATTTTTTTTTTTTTTACACAATTAGGGCTCTATATGCAAGATGAAGCAGACCCCTCTAGTCTATTCTGAATCAGTCTCTGATATTTGGTGCTACTCTCTGCTAATCGCTTGCGCCTCTGCTTTCTAATTTTTATCCAACGAATTCATATCCCTAGACTGCCTAATATTGAGCTATTTACATTTTTTAACTACCTGTTGTTTCTATCTTCACACTGTAGTGGTCTATAATTTTTACCTTTTTGGTCACTTTATTGATTTAATTATTAATATTTTTGGTTCATTTTCGGTTTTCTTTTTACTCTGCCCCTATGTGCTGCTTTTCCTCATGTGAATCAATACCTAATTTTATACATGCCAATATCATATTTGCCTTTGCAGCTGCTGACTGGCATTGCACAATCTTGCAAAGTCTGCTGTCTACAATTATTCTTAAATGTTTCTCATAAGTAGTAGGGAAATAGCATTTAAAGCATATGTTGCATGGTTATTTTTCCCATAACGCATAACTTTACATTTGTCTATACTGAACATCAATAGCTACTTGCTTTCCCAGTACTTCACTTTGCCTAAACCCTCCTGCTAAGCATAAATATCAAGGTTAGACTGTATTACCCTATGAAATTTTGTGTCATAAGCAAACACTGAGACATGGCTCTCAATGCAACTTGGAGATCATTGATAAACAAATAAAAAAAAGAGAACACACCCCTGAGGTACAACATTTAATACCTTTGTCCAGCTTGAGAATTGTTACTTTACAGAAACTCTTTGCATTTCAATTTAAACACACTTGTCTACTTTAAAAGTATTTAATTTATTATTCACTTTTCCTGTGTCAGCCAATCCTATGTTTCTCATTTTCCAATTTAGACAATTTATTTAGCCTTTTTGGCAGTGGCCATTCTTCTGCAAGGTACCAAATTAAAGATCTCAAAGTGCCATATTCCCTTAGATTATACTCCTCTCTTCCATTTCCATGAGCAGACTCTGCTCATTTTTATTTTCCCTTCTCTCTGTTATTGCTATCTTTCCCTTTTTTTACCCCATTTCAGTGCCCTTCTATGTGCTCTACTGCTGATTCTCACTTTTATAATGTTTGAATGCCATTTTCTTGTTTTTCATTTCTTGTCTTGCATTACAGGTAAGCCACATTGGTTTTTATTTGCTTATTTTGTATTTGTTTCCAAGGGTTTACATACTGATATGTCTGGTTCTCTGATGTGTGCTTAAAGGTTTTCCCAACTTGCCTGTATTTTGTCCAGAACACAATCCATCCAAGTCTACATGTTCAATAGATGTCAAAGTTGGCCCTTCTAAAATTAAGTGTTTTGGTGGAGTAGCTACGGTTTGCTTTTTTGAATTAATCTCAAATGATACCAAGTTACAGTCACTATTTTGGTGTTTACGAGATCCAGACAGGCATTCATTCAAGTTGGGGTCTCTACTAATTATGAGTTTTCAGAAATTTGCTGCCATAAGCGGAACTAGCTTTCCCACAATTCCAACCTATATCAGAATACTGTATTTGCTTGAATATAAGACAAGGTTTTTTTTCAGAGCAAATGCAAGTCTGGGGGAGGGAAGGTGGAGGCATTGGGTGAGGCTGTGGGACAGGGTCAGCATTGGCTACAGGGTAGATGCACAAATAAAAGGAAATAAAAACAAAAAATGCATTTTTTTTTCTTGCAGATGAAAAAGCAATTTACATGTGAATATATACAAGTTATACTTTTTTTTCCTATAGGGTAGTCTTATGTTTAGGCTTTTTGTTTTTTTTTCTTAAAGGAATATCCAAAGTTTGGGGGGTCGTCTTATAATCAGGGTCATCTTATATTCAAGCAAATACGGTCATTAAAATCTATAATTAAGGGTATATTGAACTTTTCCACATGTGCTTCTAATATAGATAAAAATAGTAGTACCTAGTATGAGGATAAAGTGGCATGTACTTTTGATAGTACATGCCATTTTATCCTCAGACTGTCAGTTGCCCTGCTAGCGCAGAGAGAGACCCTCCTTTTATTTTACATGGGATGAGCAGAGGGTACCTTAACTAGAAACCCGGCACAATTCAGACAAACAGACCGAGTTGACACAATCAGTGTCTGCCAGCTTCAGATGAGCTGATCCAGCTGAGAGGCAGAGCATAGAGTAAGCCTGCAAGTATCTATAGAGATAAACCAATGTAGTAATAGGTTACACAGGTTCTATTTTATAGGCTCCTAGTGCAGTATAGACACATTCAAACACTGCCTGGAAGTCTGCATATTCTTATAATACGGCTCTTATAAGACTTTCTAGATCGGATTGTTCAATATTAATACAGTGTCAAGTTGCCCTTCTGAAATGGTTACCATATAATATTTCTCGCATAAGCAGAGACTACAGCATCAAAATAACTATCTGAACCAAGATTCTGTATGTATTGTGAGCAATTTACATTCCCATTCGCACAGCATACAGTTCTTTAACAAGTACCATTTTTAAATTATTTTATGCAGCAAATACAATAGATTTAACATCTGCGTAATTTACACAACTATATAATGATTGGCGTTAGAAGCTGGCCCAAAAGAATGTTACTGCAACCAGCTTGACTTCCTGAGTTTTTCCACTCACCTTACGCGTTTCCTGCCTCACACTCGCTTGAGACTGCACGTATAAGCAGCACACTCTCTACCTCATGTATCAGTCTGTCTCAGTGTTGAGACTGCACATATAAGCAGCACACTCTCTACCTCATGTATCAGTCTGTCTCAGTGTTGAGACTGCACGTATAAGCAGCACACTCTCTACCTCATGTATCAGTCTGTCTCAGTGTGTGTAATATAGTCTGAAATTCCCTTTTAGGCTCTGTATCAAGAGCTGCATACATTGTTCATGCGAGAAATGAATATGAAAATAAGAAATATCAAATTTAAGCCTAACCAGTAGTGGACTTGTTCCATGTACTGCAAGATAATGTAAAAGATTCTGTCCTTGTTTGTTTTTGTCTTTTTAACGGTCCCCAAGGCAAGTAAAAACATTGTTCAATCTCTGTCAATCTCGGAAAGCCCCAAGGTTAAAGAGATTCATCAAAGAAAGTAAAAAGCAACGGTAGGAGCTTCCCACAAAAGGGCAAATTCCTCCTCTATAAAGTAATATAGATGATTTGACTGCTACAGCTTAATGACTGAATGATTAATACAATCGTCATTTGCAGCCCAGGTGCCTTGCAAAATAGGGGCCTCGAGGATTACATCTCGAAGCCCATGCCTTAATCTGGCAAAAAAAAAAAATTGCCGCAGAGACACTGACTGGGGAGATCAGAAGATCTCCACTCTCCAATTGCCTGTCGGCAAGCAACGACAAGTCTCCATGCTGCCTGTCTAGTGCCCCCCGTTGCTCTCAAAGCAACAGGTCACGTGATCAATGAGGGTCACGTGACGTTCCGCGATGAGAGCAACCAGGGGCACTAGGGAGCATAGGAGACAGCCGGAGACAGAGCAGCAGGAAGGTAAGTACTGGGCGGAGGTAAACAATACTTTTTTGGCAGACTAATAGTGGAATATTAGTGGAATTATAATTGTGGCATATTATTGGGCATACTAATAGTGGCATAGTATTGTGCCTACTAATAGTGGCATTTTAATTGTGGCATATATTTATTGTGGCATATTAGTGGGCATACCAATAGTGGCATATTAGTGGGCATACCAACAGTGGCATATTAGTGGGCATACCAACAGTGGCATATTAGTGGGCATACCAACAGTGGCATATTAGTGGGCATACCAACAGTGGCATATTAATTGTGGCTTATTAATGGGCATATTAACTGATATTTTAGTGGGCCTATTAATTGTGATATTTTAGTGGGCCTATTAATTGTGATATTTTAGTGGGCCTATAAATTGTGATATTTTTGTGGGCCTATTAATTGTGATATATTAATGGGCAAATTGGCTGCGGAATATTAATGGGCATAATAGTGGCATATTAATGGGCAAACTGGCTGTGGAAATACAAGGCAAGACTGGTTGAAGAAAGTCAAGTATGGTGGTGTATTAACAAGTCTGAGGTGCAGATTGACAGTTCGGAGGGGCAGATTGGCAAGTTTGGGGATGCATTGTCAAGTCTGTGGGGAAGAGTGGCAAATATCGGGGCAGGATGGCAAATAAAAGGAAATCAAATCAATAAATGCATTTTCTCAATCATAGGTTTTATTAAATATGGAAACAACTGTTCACATGTGAATTATTAATTACTAGTAAAACTTTGTTTTTCATATAAGGTCATCTTATATTTACTGGGGGCCTCACAATACCTGTAGCACAGGGGACTACAATGTCTGAATCCGGCCCTGGTTACAACAGAGAAAGGCCCTTTTCCATGTTCTGGACTGGTCGTCATTGTAGGTCTATAGAGTCCAGCACGTTATATGGTGTAAAAAAATCAGTGTATCAGGAGTAATGTTGCTGAAAAGCAATGGGTGGGCGATGGAGCAGGCCCTGGGTGTGCAGTGCGGGCGATGGGGCAGGCCCTGGGTGTGCAGTGCGGGCGATGGGGCAGGCCCTGGGTGTGCAGTGCGGGCGATGGGGCAGGCCCTGGGTGTGCAGTGCGGGCGATGGGGCAGGCCCTGGGTGTGCAGTGCGGGCGACGGGGCAGGCCCTGGGTGTGCAGTGCGGGCGACAGGGCAGGCCCTGGGTGTGCAGTGCGGGCGACGGGGAAGGCACTGGGTGTGCATGGTGGCCGGCGGGGCATGCCTTGGGTGTGCACTGTGGGCTGCAGGGCATGACCTGGGTGTGCACTGTGGGCGGCAGGGCATGACCTGTGTGTGCAATGTGGGCGGCGGGGCATTACCTGGATGTGCAATGTGGGCGGCGGGGCATGTCATGGGTGTGCACTGTGGGCGGCGGGGCATGTCCTGGGTGTGCAGTGTGGGCAACGGGGCATGTCATGGGTGTGCAGTGTGGGCAATGGGGCATTTCTTGGGTGTGCAGTGTGGGCAACGGGGCATGTCCTGGGTGTGCAGTGTGGTTGATGGGGCACGATCTTGATTATGTCCTGGTTCTGCAATGTGGGGGTGGGGTGCCGAATTTAGTCTGACTAGGGGACCACAAAACCAAAATACACCAATAGGTGGGCAAAACTATCCATGTAGGTGAAGCCATGAACCTGCACTGACGTTAAATCCAGTAGTTTCATTCACTTACATTGCACATGTGGGATTCACAAATTGATTAGAATCATGTAAGTTGTAAGCCTCATGTTAATTAAGATGCAATTAAAAGCATGTACCACATAAAATATGTCCCACTACACAGCCAATGTCTGAAGCCCTGCCTATTGGATATTTATCCAATGCAAATCAGCTTGTTCAAAGTACATGTGTTTATTTACATCCATCGTATTCCTAAAGAATTGCAAAGTGTTCACTTTCAACCCTTGTTCCCCTATAATTGTGCATGACTAAATCATTGACTTTTTTTCTAAAGGACATTATGCATATTCTTGTAAGCAGTAATTGGATCATAGAAATTAAGTCAAAGTATATGCATATTATTATAAACGTCTATGACAAATAATTCAATTATAATAAAAAAAAATATGTCTCACATATTTTTGAAAACTGTAACAGAGTAACAATAAAAAACAAGAATATAGTGTTGATGATGAAAAGCAGAGTAAAATCTAAAGATAACGGAAAAAATATATATAAATAAAGATAATTACATGCTTTAGTTTTGTATTAAACCCAAAAAAGATATATTTAAAACCATAGCAGGTACATTAAACACCTTCGTCCAATATACACAGATAAATATTGTATACTTTTATAATATAAATAAATCCGGCAGTATAAACTGTAAGGTCAGGGGGCAAGTTGGATATCCCATATAAACAGTACACATTGGAACACAGTAAACATATGAAAACATATAATATATTTAATAGTGAATAGTTATTACGTCACAAGGTTGAACAAAAAATATTTTTTAGCTTTGAAATAATACCAAATTTGTTGCAATTTGATGCTTTATTAGGTATACTACCTTTAATGACTACATAAGAGGATAGTAATTTAAAGCTTTTCCTTATTGAGCCTTCTTTACTCCATATTGTTCTCTCAGGGGGCAGACATCTTGTTTAGAATCTTGGGCCACATCTTCACTCACCTTGGTTCAGATGAAGAAAGATCTGACCAAAGATTCTAAACAAAATGTCTGCCTCCTGGTGAATCTGTATGGTAAAGATTGCCCAATAAGGTACCTTATTTGTATTCTTTCATTAAAGAATTTCTATGTAAAATAACTGCACACATAACTTCATTTTTTGCTACAGTTGTCCTTTAAACAAGTGGGGTTGTGGTTTCATACCAGATAGAAGTATAGAACTCCCTATCTAATTCCCTTGGCAAATTTGTTTCGAATGCTACTGAGGATGAGAAGAGGTCCATTGGGGAATAACCGTAAATATCTCCTGTAGCTGTTATGGGTCATTTTTGTATACTGCCCTTCAGTCATTAGGTTGTCATTGTGTGATTGAGGTCCATAAGACACATGAGTACCGCCATTTTCCAGCAGATGCCGACTTTAGCCAATGGGGTTTCCATTCATTTCAGTATTAATAGTGTATTCTTGGCGCTAGGAAATTATGACCTTTATTCAATAACTTTGTTGATAAATGGAATGCCAGCTAAAGGTGAGGTTTCCTAAGAATGTATTTGCTGATGGCTTCTTTCAGCAAGCGAGGGAGGAATTCACATTTGCGTCACATGTTTTATAAAGTAGTGCAATGATTGCCGTTATGCACAAACTTGAGAAGGCGTGCGGGAGCAGATCCAATTTCTTGATATTGCCGTCAAGCCTGAGAGCAAGCCAATTAGCTCAGTGTAAGATAGTATTTTGAATGACCATAGGGAGCCGTCTGCGTTGTGGTTTGGGAATGGCGATTCCTTTGTGGCATATGGAGATTTTGAGGTGGATGGTAGAGATCTTACTTGGGAGGTAATAATGTTTACTTGCACACGGGATGAGTGCTTGGTTAAGCTTTGGAGGTTGAGATCTCATAGGATGTTGTTCGTATAGAGCTTGGAGTGTGCAACTTTAAACTCAAAGCTTCTCCCATTGGAATAAACTGGAGAAGCATTGCACAATGCCTGCCCTTGACTCTACAGTATATAAAGTTTTAAGAAAATATCTGTTCTCTTAAACGTAAAAAAAAAAAAATGATTAATTTGGAATTTACGACAAATAATGTGTGTGTTTGTGTGTATATATACATATATATATACATACATATACACACATACATATAAATGAACACTTGTATGCTACACCCAATCCCCTGATTGTTCTTCTTAGAGTCATTTCTCGTTTTTTCTATACTTTGTTAGTATCCATTTCCCTTTACCGGTACTCTGATGCTCTTCCTTTCTCCACTTCCTAATCTGCAAAACATTCCATCCACCCAAGACACATGTAGAAACTAGCTCATTCATTCTTACCTCTTCTCTACCCCTGAAATCATTACATGGAACAAAAAAAACAAAAACAAAATTTCAAAAATATCAGGAATTTCAACTCACTGTTACGTTGAAACAGGTTATATTCTTGTACGTAGAATATCTGGGCCTTTGGTTTAGAATGGTTTTAACAGTGGAGCATGGGTTAATTACATTTAACTACATAAAGCTGTCAGAGTATTCATAGTAACCTTGTAAACACACATATTTTATATTTCTGCATAAATATACATAAAATAAACACACATACATTTTTAATTAGTCAATGGAATTCAAACATAATTGTAACAGGGCGCGTGTGTGCATTTGCGAATGTTTCGGTACTTACATTTAATTAAAAAATATCTAATTGCTCATTTCTGCATGGAAGTGAATAAATATGGCCTTAGAATGTGGATATAACATTAATATTAACCATTGGCTATGAAGGGAGAGAAATAAAAAGTGATCTATTTATTGTGCTAGCAGAATTTCAAGCAAATTAATAAAAGACACAAGGAACAAAATACATTTTGAAGGTAACTATGGAGTCTATATAACCTCACCTTGTGGCTTAATTTGCAAATGCAAAAAATGTGTAATTTACATATCACGCCACAAGGTGAAACTGAGAGACACATTAAAAATAAATTTTGAAGCTCATAGTATAAACAAAGTTTAGTTGACATAGTCCCTTTAAGATGGCACTGTGATCATGCCATACTGCAAGGCTTGAGAAATATTTGTACACTTTTGGGACCAGACTAAAAAGTAAGATGAAGTGGCGGTGAGATGAACATTCCATCTTAAGGACTTGATTACGCATTGGCCCTTAATAATGCACAGTTAAATGAATGAGATTGAATGTTTGCCTGGGAATTTGAAACTTAAAGGGACTATATCACCCAAACATTGCTTATACTGTGAATATAGACAATAAAAATTGATTGAAAATGATCTACACATTGTGTTTGCAGAATTGCAAGCAAATGCCTAAATAAGGAGAAACATGTGTTTTAAATGCATCTTTGGAGTGTCCTGTATATGACATCACCTGTGACTTGATATGCAAAATACACATTTCCCATTGAAAACCAATTCATTGGCATATGAAGCAACTGGTGATGTCAGAAGCAGGAGACTCCACATTTAAAACTATTTTTTTCTCATAATTTAGGTATTTGCTTGCAGTTTTGCTAATGTTATGTAGAGATCATTTTCAATATTTTTTTTCATTCTCTACATTCACAGTAAAAAAAACAGTATTTAGGTGATACAGTCCCTTTAATTTTGAAATTCCATCCCCAGTTCCCTGCAAAACTCTCTTTATTGAGTAGTTCTTTACTTTCTGTAATCTAGTCCAAACTATAAAGTACATTTCTTAACACTTTTTGCCAGATGGTGGGGATGAATTAGCCCCATGCTGCATTGTTCAATGTTTTCTAACTTATACTGGACAATGGTTTTTTATGGTAGGATTTCCTGTCCTCTTACATGCCTAGACTTCCACCTACACCAAAATATGTTCTTTTAAAAACAAGAAATCTAACAATACAACAAAGCACTCAACGTTTCTATTGTAAATATAGATAGAGATAAAAAATAAACAGCAGATTTTAAAAGGAACCCAATATGATACTCCCCATGCTAGTTTATGCCAGAGTCTATGCAAGTCATGTAAGTTATAAGGGGAGGACAGTGGTTAAAATTTCAGAAGTATTTAAAAGGAAAATATTTTTGCAATGAACAAAATGTGTGAACTGTACTAAAATGCTAGAAAACTGTAATCCTGACGAGTACCCCCCCCCCCCCCAACCCCATAGTCCTCAAAGATAAAAAAAAAATATTTGAAGCCAGAGTATAGTTCAAATAACAGTTTAATGTGTTATTTAATTTACAGATAAACTACCAAAAATATGTGACAAATTAACAATCCTATTCCTCAGGAATGTAACAAGATATAAACAGCCACTTCCTCATCTATCAAAAAACACTTAAATAATTTACATTTAACCAGACTGGGTTTATACCACTCACATTTCTAGGTTTTGGTTGTCTCTCTGTATAAATAGTTATTTAGATGTGTGAACTGTAATAGCATTGTAATAAATTGGGATTCTATCCCACACTGCCACACTCTTAGTTCATTAGTCATTACTGCTCCCATTCATCTAGTCCTCTGGCTTCAAGCGGTCACATTTTATTTTTGGACAGCGCTTTGCTAGGGGAATTCTGCTAAATAAATAAAAGGCAAAGATGAAGAAACGCATCTTATTATGCAAACCTGACGACACCAGATGTTTAGAAAGTAACAACTTGCAGAACGAATACTTGCAAAATGATGCAGCACAAATATTACAAATATCCTGTCACCCACTGCATTATTGCACAGGGCTCCAGAATATTTTAATATATATATATATACACACACACACAATGCATTTGGTAGCCGAAACATACAAGATCTCTGGGGATGACAGCTACATAAAACACTGTGTTTACTGAAAGCCAGCGACTTTGCTATGCACTTATTTATATCTGCCAAAAGTTGTCTACTGGAGAGGGGGGGAAATAAATGCTATGCTAAATAGATATATCAGCACTGTAACTAATGCTGAGCCAGCTTGATCAACACAGGCTACAACCCTGAGAATATACATAATATGTTGCATTGCTCCACACCCCGGCACTGAAAGGGTTAACCCGGCAGCACCCACACTAGAGAGCAGGGTAGCTGGACCACATGCTGAGATCCGTCCTCCCAGCCCCTCTGGCTCAGGGAGATTGGAAGGAGAATTCCCACATTATGCCAGAAATGAATGAAATGCCAGGAACTTTGATGATGTCAAATTACAGCATGGAAGAATTTCTAAATGAAAGAGGTCTCTAACCCTTACCTGAAGTCCTCTTCTTCTCAGGATACTTGACTCGTCCATTATACACAGCTCCGGTTAGTTCTTCCACAACAGTATAGCCATGCTGCTCAGTACAGTGCACCTTAGACTTCAACACTCCAATTCAGATCCTAGCAGCTGCTAAACACTTACATCACGGTTTATCTGATTGGGTAGGGCCTGTCAGCTGACCAGGCTTTAGTTATTCACTCCAGCAACTTCAGAGATCATGAATGCATGCAGTACTGTCTTACAAAGCAGCAAGTGGGCTCCAAACACCTCACACATCCAGCAGCAGCAGCAGCAGCAGCAGCGATTAGACAGAGGAAATCCTGAGAGTATTGTTAGGTTCAGAACAATACTACTAGCATCCTGTGTGAACAGCAAACTGCTTCAGGCACTGGCTCCGGTCAAGTGCTTGGTGGGGAGACAAAAAGGTCAATGGATCTCAATTGCCTGGTCGACTAAATGGTATTTAGTGGGAATGTAGAGCATAAAATAATTGTATACATTGAGATTGGAGCATTGCAAATAAATGTATTTCTAAATGTATCCAAATTATCTTACAATGCTCTTAAAATGTGTGTGTGGTCCCCATTTGTTACATCACTCTGTGGTTCCTTATGCAGATGAATTACACACCATGAACAGATAATTTTCTCTTAAACAATATCCATGTTTGCAATGCTCCTAACAATGGGGGGTCTATTCCCTGACCAGTAAATAATGGTGAATTGACAAGGAACTGCAAAAATCAGGACCAAAAAAGTATTTTAAAAACCCTGCTCATCTTGGAAAAAACAGAATCAGGAATCAGAGATAATGGACTAACATGTATGTGCTATGTATCATGCAGGCCTTGTGAATAAGGAGATCAGACAGACACACAAGTAAATAGACAAACAAACAGAGAATCTGAATTTTAAAGACTGTGTTTTCCAACTACCTACCGAGTTTCAGTCCACACAAGATGATCAGTGACTGTCATCAGTAGTGCTGGCAGGTCTGATGCTGCCAAACATAGAGTAACCTGTGATGGTGCTGCCATACAAGCAAATTAAATAGATGCCTAGAGACCTCACTTGTTCAGGGGGCCCACACAGTGAGTAACTTACAGGAGACCGTTCTTAACATGGGACAAATAGCTTGCCACCCCCATCTGATTTTCCACTCCACGTTGCACAAGTCTTAGAACCACCACAAACAATAACACTAAACTCAAGAGGTTATTTCCCTGCTTCGACCATTATTTCAGTGAGCTGAACACAAACACAATTTACATAGACTCCACAAAGATTCACCGAGCTCCACGGAAAATACTATACATCACTTAAGCCAACTTACTTTAATCTGTTCTCTTTTTTTTTTTTTCTTTCCTACAAAAACAGCAAAACAAAAACCAGAAAGAAACCGTAGGCTGGGAGATAACGTAATCTTTGTTTTAGCCAATGAGAATGCGAGTTTGATTTCAATCCCATGCAATTTCACAGTCTGTCTCCGCTTGTTTCAGTGCTCATTGTCACCTTATTTCAATTCAGTGTGACCACGGAATGAATTCTAAGTGTTCTCCTCTCAGCCATAAACAAAACGGAATAACTACTTGTTAATCAATGAGATGTGAACAATAATGTCATTGTCAGCAACTAGACGAGCTTTTTGGGGATTATCTAGGTCCACTTTATGGAAACCAAGATTTCACCCATCAACGTTTAGGGGGGACTCTAAATGAATTGGGTAATTAAAGGAGAATCTAAGGGACGCCATCATCTAAACATGTTTTTTGCTGAGGATTAAAATGATCTATATATTGTGTTCGAAAAATAGCCTGAAATAGTAAGAGGAAAATGGGGGTTTTGTATAAAGGTCAATTGTGGGGCAAAAGTTCTAAAAGTGGTCCAGTTACCATGGAAACTAATGGCATGTTTCTGCTGAGTAGATCACCTTGAGAACTTGGCCCTAGAAGTTACCTTTATACATAACCTCCATTGTGTCTTAAATTTGTCTTTGGTATCTCCCGTTTATGACTTTTGATTTTTTTGTAAAACATTATATTGTTGAATTATTAGCCCATAATTAGCCCAAAGGTAGTTTGGGGATACCCAGTAGAGCTAAGCATGAATACTTCTCTTGCAAATACCATTACTTAATTTAACAGGAACAGTAAACTCAAGATGATTTGGAAACATGTTCCATTATGTCTACTATTCTCAAAACAAATGCTACATGTACACTAAGCTTTGGTCCTTTCTTTGATAGAAACACCAGTCTGTTTTAAAGGCTTAAATGTATTTTCATTTGGGACATTTTGTGGGTAACTTTTGGCCCGGGGAAAAAACAACTTAGTGGCCGATGGTGCAACTTTAAAAAGATAGACACAATTGCCCCCCTTGCCAGCCCTCCCTCGCAGCACCCCATCCAGTGACACACACACACACACACAGACCGTTTTAGGATTATATAAGACTAGATTTTTGAAATCTAGGAAACGCAGCCCTAAATCAGAAGGCCGCTTGTGCCTATTAAGGGCTTTACAAACAGGCAATTTGAACTATTTTGCTCCCAGCGCCAGCAATAAAAAACATTTGGAATGAACACCTGGATATTGTGTGACTGTGTGCTGCAGGTCTTCACTCCTGTCTGAGTGCCTGGCAGACACTGATAAATGCTCTAAACCCAAAAGGCAAACAAAAAGCAAACAACATAACACTATGTTCATGAAGAGTATCCTACACTATTCAGCACCGGCAGTCAGCCTAGGGGGTTTCGGTTAAAAATGTGAATGCCTTTTTTCTTTTGCTGGGGTCAGTGAGAGAAAATGACCTCACTACTCAGATTTACCAGAGATGCATGCAGCATTCCATGGAGAAAACCTCACTGAACGAACCCGTGATGTCGGAAGATAGCGTGTGCGTTATAGACGGTAGCATTTCTGCCACAAATATCAGATACTACGGGTCGCTAATATGTAGGATTTAAAAAAACAAAAGGATTTACTATTCCTTTAAAAGTACTGTGAATGAAAAGTGGGATGATGCTAGAGAAGATGAATATCTTTTGCTCAAGGGCAACTACACTTTTGCTCATTTTTAAACCCGTGTTTTCTGGCTTACAATGTAGAATTTTGGGTTACCAAAAAAACCCACACATTTCCTAGCAAGTGGAGCCTTCTAGTTATGTGTATTTGGTTATAGCAGTTCTTTAATGTTACTCTGGTACTACAGACAAAGTCCTCCATCTTCATCCTCTTATATTTATTGACTCACAGATAAGGACAAGGTGGGATAAGCGACAGATAAGAGTAATGAAAACACTGACAATCATTTCCTCATTTAGATGCCCCTGAACATTGAACACTAGTAATTAGCTTCCAAAATGAGAGTTAAAGCTATAGACATGGATGTATTTATAATAAGTTTCTTTTTTTAACAGACAGTGTCTATAAATATACGTTAAAATAAATGGCGCATCTCTAAATATTTATAGTGGCTCAGTATTTCTTTCTGTAATTCCTTATTGTTCTGCCAAAGACAGGGTAGGAATTGTAATGCTTTAGTGAAAAAATACAAATAATGTATCTTATTGAGCCTGCTTTGACCCAACTTGCCTATGTCCCTCCCCATGCACAGTCTACCACTGCGTTAATTTCCTATTTTATCAGTACCATATGTGTCTCCAGTCCCAGAGTCCACATATATTTTAAGTGCTCTCGTAACCTTATGGAGTGCTGTATTTCAGTTCTGCTAGCCCAATCAGTAACATCCATTTAAGCTTTATAGCACTATACCTAGCCATCAGAAATAGGTGTTCTAAATAATGTGTCTTTAGAATGCCTGCCAAGGCCCTTCTGTTGGCTCCTATACTTCTTCTCTTCATTATTTATAAAGGCCAGAGGGGCAAGCATTGTATAACACAGTTCTAGTCCGGTTTTAATTTCCCACCATGCAATATTTACAATATAAATAGTTGGAATTTTTCTCTATATACATAAGACGGCTATATGGTTTCCTTCCAGAGTGACACTAAAGTGGTTTTATAAAATAATGGGAAACATCCTATTTGAACCATATCCATTTATGTCTATAGGTCATCACGTCCGCACAGCATGCAAATACAATCACATAATTAAACAATTCAGTGCTCTAAATTCCCATTTACATACAGACCAGTTTATAATATTATCATATCCGCAAGCGACATTGCTGCCCTGCAATGCATAATATTTTGTCAGTCTGTCCCATATTTTATTTTTTAATAAATACAAGAGCAGTAAAAACAACAAGTAATTTATCCACCAGAGACATTGACAACAATTAGCACCAACATCAGTTAACATAATTATACTATTCATTGCAGGATTCATACAGCATATTTAAACACAAACACGAAGACACATAAGGCATTTAGCAAATATATTAAAAAATCTCAAATAGATTAAAAAAAAAACAAAAACAAAGCGTATGCAAATGGTAATACCAAAGGCAATATAAGTTATAAGATGCAATATAAGTTATTTTTATATAAAAGTGAATAACATGCACATAAACAAGAGGAAAATACATTTCCCAAAGTGATTGAAAGCAGGTAATAGCAGTAGTCTATTTAGTTATGTAAGATTTCAAGAAGATTTTTAATACCTTACATTCAGATTGCTATAGATTATACTCTGTACCTGACCACAGACGGTGGTTTTGCATTACAGGTTGAGTATCCCTTATCCAAAACAATCTGTCATTCCAAAAAAAAATCAGATATTTCCATAAATACCACACACGCCTGTTAGAATACTGGCACACAACAGTTTCTTCAGTGTCCAGCCCCCTTAAGCTGCGTTATAGCCTTTCCATGCATGATCAGATTTCCCCACACCCACAAAGGGTAATACAATGGCATTGTGTGCATGCATGACACGCTAACGATGTCTCACATCACAGTAAAAGTGATTTATTTGTGCTATACATTATTTTAATTGATAATACTGTATGAGTGCTGAGAGGCTTTAATATATCTTATTGGTGAAAATGATAAGTTATCCGAAATTACCAGTTATCCAAAATACTTCTGTTCCCGAGCATTTTGGATAAGGGATACTCAACTTGTGTTTATTATTGTATAATTGTTATTTTATTATTGAAAACAGCGGTTCTCAACTGGTGGGTCGCAAACTGGTGTGGAGCCGTCTGTAGCAGAGAAGCCACCAAGGAACACATGGAGTTTTTTCAGTAGTGCCACTGATATATCTTCCAGTAACCCATGTAGGGAACAGGCGAGGCATTAACGTTTACTTAGGGGGATACAATTTTGAAATTCGTCTGAGATGGGTCAAGCGAAGTTTGGGCTTTATGCGGCTGATACATGGCAGTGAATGTTTAACCTTTTTTGTGAGAGTGAGTTCTCAGCTCTGGTCCAACTGAGTACAAAATATGGCAACAGAATGGACATAGAACACATCCTCAGAATAGCTTTTTTTTATTACAAGCAGTTCATTTAGTATCTGTTTAAATTCAATTTTCAGAGTTTTGTTGTGTTTTTTGTTTAACCTATTTATTTCATACTGTGGGCTGATATTATAAGACAGGATTTTAGCTTACAAAAGGGTCTGGGGCATCTGGAACCAACTGGTGTTTTAAGACACTTCAAATTATCCTCCCCTGCCCTGGCAATAGTACTAAACATCTCAAAGTGGAAACAGATGGGGAGGAATGAGGACATGCACATTGCTGCTGCTAGTACAGAGGTGATGCCAACAATGCTACATCTAGTATTTAAAATCAGCAAGTTTCCCGTAGGTGAAGGCGGGCAATGGGGCAGGAGGGCAATTGCTCCACGGCTGTTCGCTACTCTCACTCAATGGACTTTTCACTTTTAAATGCCACAGTAACACTTTCTATCCAATTGTTTTTTCTGCTTATCAGTCTCTGTTGTTTATCTGTCTATAAATTTCTGTGCCTTATCGGGCAGCAAACCTGTCTAGCGTGTCTGTGTGTGCCGATCGCTGATATCAGGTGGGCTGGTGAAGTGACTCCAAGGGCAACTACATTGTTTTTGCTCCCCAGCCATCCCCTGGTTTCCAGACACATATAAATTTAAGAGCTATTCAGATCACTGATGTGGTCCGGAAGCGGTACCAGATTAGATCCTCATCAATTCACCACACATCACTTTTTAGTAAACTAACCCTACTATGTCTCTATAATATATACTTTAGGTAGAAATTAATTAAAGTATGGCCCTGTCCTCCAATCCTCCACAATAGATTCTAATATTTGTCCGAATATAAAGCTATCTTGCAGGGTATAAGATCAAAATAATGGTATCTAAAGCAAGTCCTTGTCATCCTGAAAAGAAAAAAAAAGTGGGTACAGTAAACGAGAAAATTATAGCTAAGCACAAACACCTTAATGGCACAACATGGACAAAACAAAAACACAAACCTTAACGGCACAACATGGACAACACAGTCCGGTCGCAAGGGAGTTAAAGTGGATTTTTGCAATTTGGAATAGAAGTATTTTATTTACAGTAACTAAGATATAAACACATTTAGAGCAGTTCACACACACTTTTTTTGTGAGTTGTACTGCTCAAGACCTCTGCGATACACTAATATACACCACATCTGAACCACTAGAAAACAGACGCTTCAGGAATAGGGTACAAAAAAAAAAAGGGGGGGGACTGTAGCTCGTAAATGGGGACACGTGGGAGGTATGCCATCACATTTTGTAAGCATGCTTGATCAAATGTAACTTCCAGTCTAGGTAGCTTAATGTGGAGACAGATCTGCCAAGTACATGTAAAAGGTTATAACAAACATTAACTTAATATGCTTCCATAGGAAATAGTTTAATATCATGAATAACAACCAAGAAAACTGATTAAACACGGCAGGAGCTTAGCTAATTAGCAGTATTTTGGGATCATTTAAACAGTCTTCAGTTCTAGGAAGTTTATCCGCAGTTTTATTGCTGAAAAAGGTACTCACCTCTCCATAATTTAATGGGATTTTCCTAGAATTTCGATGTGTGCATCAGGCTGACAGCCATCATCTAAACAGTACAATCTTTTGTTTCCACCTTATTAAAAAATCTAAAAGCCAACAAACTATCACAGTCTTTTATTCTTCACATGCAAAACCCAGTGAGAGAGTTATACAAGAATGGAAATAAATAAAACATGGAAGTTTTGGAAACCCTTGGAAGTAAAATACTATCAATTTAATACTACTTGTCTTCAGTGTGAAGATGAATACAGAATAACTCCCAAGTAGAGTTGCCACCCGGCCAGTAAAAAATTGGCTTGCTGCCAATGTTAAGTCTATGGAGGCAGTAGCATGGTCTTTTTTTAAATTTTTTATTCTGGACTCCAATACCTCTGTCCCGCTTTCTAAGAACTAACTTTTGGTGCTTTTGTGTAGTTATCCCCAATCTCCAGTGCAATAAAATTCACATTAAAGTGCAGTAAATTAGTTTATAGATCATGTTCTTATTCTAAGTTATTTACCAAATTAAACACCATACATCAGTCATACAGAGGATTCTTCATAAAGACGACAAACCTGGAGATGGCGTCTTATACAATTCATAAAGAAGGTGCACTCAGTGGTGTATTTTGGTTCTGTGCTTCCCTAGGCATATTAAATTCAGCCCCCCACATTGCAGAACCAGGACCAGAACCAATATATGCCCCATCATCCACATTGCACATCCAGGACTAACCTCTGCACCCAAATACATGCCCCATCACCCACACTGAACATTCAGAACAAACCCCTGCATCCCAGGACATGCCCCATCACCCACATTGCACATCTAGGACTTACCCCTGCACCACAGGACATGCCCCATCACCCACATTGCACATCAAGGACTTACCCCTGTACCCCAATACATGCTCCATCACACACACTGCACATCTAGGACTTACCCCTGGACCATAGGATATGCCCCATCACCCACACTGCACATCGAGGACTTGCCCCTGCACCCCAATACATGCCCCATCACCCACATTGCACATCCAGGACAAACCCTTGCACCCCAATACATGCACCATTAGCCACATTGCACATCTAGGACATACCTTATTACCCGTATTGCACATCAAGGACTTACCCCTGCACCCAATACATGCTCCACTACACACATTGCACATACAGAACTTACCCCTGCACCCCAATACATGCCCCATAACCCACACTGCACCCCAATACATGGCCCATCACCTACTTTGCACATTCAGCACTTAGCCCTGCACCCACATTGTACATCCAGGACTTCCCTGGTGTCTAGTCGAGGAGTTCATGTATAGTTTTTAAGTCTCAATAAAGTGTGACTAAAAACACAAATGCTTTCCACAGAAATGCCTCACAAACTTATTGTAAAGTTCCATGAGGCTGTGAGACTGAATATATATATGCACACAACGCATCTGAAACCTAATCAATTTACAGAAATGAAACAATATTAATTTGCAATTCATTGAGAATATAATAAAAATACCCCACAAAACAATTTGATCCTGTTTCCAGGATGATGTCACTGACAGAGCTGGCGGCAAACGTGATGGAAGTCAGAGAGACACTTTGTAAATGACTTACCTCATCAGACGGCTGCTGTTTGATCAATAAGGTGATGTCTGAGAGCGCCAATTAAACTGGTCAAACAAGACAAGGTTTTAACCCCAGGAAGAATACAAGGCCGCTCAGCACATGATTTGTTAGATTTAGCTGAAGGAAGTCTTAACCTGAATTAAATGACAAGATAAAATATGCAAGGCCCTGCACAACACCAAGATTGTCTAAAATGATAAGAAAGCTTTATCTCTCCTGGAGTGTTTACCAGAACAGACAGCAAAACACCGCCCACCACCATCCAGAATGTACAAGCATTAAACAAATGCTTTTACAAAAATGTGCTTTGGATCAATAAAAAAACCATAGAATTTATTTTTGGTGTTTATACAAACAGACAGGTACAGCGAGTTTCAGTCTCTTGTATTTTTTTTTTTATTTTTTTTTACAGCCAACAATGAAAAATAGTCAGGTAATTTTGTTATTCTATGGTTTTAAAATATTCTGCCAGAAACCTAGACAGAGTGCATCCTTCTAAAACAAGAAGTCTAGATGATTCACATATGGTCCTAAATGAAAAATAACAAATATGTTTCACTAATTGCATTATGGGAATAATCTAGACGTCTTGCTTGAAGGGATGTACTTTGTCTGACAGACTATTTTAAAACATTTTAGGAAAGTGCTACTTTAAAACATTCCTCAATGTAGTGGCAGCACCTGAACTCTGTGATATTCCATCTGGATTGAGACCTCCCCACTGCTAGTAACATACTTGTATAGGTCAATGAGGACTTATCTAGAAGGTAACAATGTAGGGTACAGTGTCATCCACAGAATTTTTTTCAGCACAAAACTCCACAGCAACAAATACAGCGCCATAGATCAAGATATAAACCCAAAGCAACAGACTGCACCCACATTTTCAACATTTCTCTCCTTTGTATTACTGTATTTTCTCGCAAATAAGACGACCCTGATTATAAGACGACACTCCAAACTTTGGATATTCCTTTAGGAAAAAAACTAAACGCCGGACTATAAGACTACCCTATAGGAAAAAAGGGTAACTTGTATGTATTCATATGTAAATTGCTTTTTCATATTTAATAAAAAATTATTATATAAAAAATGCATTTCTTGTCTTTATTTCCTTTTATGTGCCACTGCTGCTCCTGCCCCACAGATTTGCCCAATGCTCCCTCTCTCTCCCCCCCAACGTTGCCTTTCTCCCCCCTCCCTCCCCCCAATGTTGTCTATGTCTCCCCCTCCCTACTCCCAATGTTGTCTCTCTCCCCATCCCTCTCCCCAACATTGTCTCTGTCTCCCCCTTCCCCCAAGGTATTCTCTGTCTCCCCCTCCCCTCTCCCTCCCTCCCCCCAACATTGTCTCTGTCTCCCCTCTCCCTGGTGGCAGCCAGGGGATGTCATGTGACCTCCCTGCTGCCGTCATAATAGACGGACGTGTCGGACAACATGGAGGATGTCTGCATTACCGTGGGTAGGGGGGGCACTTCCGCAGGGACTTCTATTATGAAGGTCACATGACCTCCCGGCTTCCGTCATAGAAGTCCCGGCGGACGTGCCAGGCAGCAGCAGAGGATGTCTGCGCACTCTTTCCCCTTGTATTTTCATCCTTCACCCGCCATCTCTTTCCCCTTGTATGTATTTTCCCACAACCCGTCATCTCTTCCTCTTGTATTTTCTGCCCCACCCAGTCCTTTAATTTTCTCCCCCTTCCCGTCATCTTTCCTCTTATTTTCATCCTTCACACCTGTCATTTCTTTACCCTTGTAGGTATTTGCCCCCAACCCTGTATTTTCTCTCATCTATTTTTCATTCCATCGCATCCCACCCACTCCTGTCATATTTTTTTTTTCAGTTGTATTTCCCCCCCCATCCTTGTCATTTCTGTTTCTATTGCATTATACATGCTTTCTCCTCAATCCACCCGACCCCGACCCCCCCCCCCCCCCCCCCCAACTCCAACCACCGGAACGGAAGCAGCTCACACTCCTCAGCAAGCTGTGGATGCATGTGTCTGAACCGTGGTTCTGCTGCTCTGACATCATTAACAGCAGTGCAATTTTGTTCGTTTTTTTAAAGGGCAAGTAAAAAATCCATGGCTGCAGACGCCCATGCTTTATCACTTGGGGGGGTCTCTACTACTACTTGTATAACTACTCACACCACACCAATTGCACTCTTACTGATTGAAGAGGTACTAGTTCTTTGCAATGCTTAGTGCCACCATATCAATACCCCCACTGGCACACACCTCTGCCCTCCCTCATTCTGCTTTTGTAGGGGTCGAGAGCATGTTTTACATCAGTACTATGAAATGCCGACAGCCCGTAGGCATAGGTGGGTTATGAAAGGAGCTAGGATAATAAGCCGTTTATAAATTGGACAGGAATTTAATAATGGCCTTTTCCATCTCATAAAAATATAAAATTTCATAGTGACTCCTAAGAGAAATGATATTTAATGTAATTAAGTAATTAATGGGTATTTAGCGATGCAGCACACTAGTGACTGGAGACATGGCGGGAGGGAAGTGGTACATGAGATTGTGATTTAACATAAAGAATGATCAATGAAAAGAGGATTCATTCCAAAAAAAAAAATGATCTCTACTAAAATGTAACTCTGAAAAATGATGGAATCTGCAGATTTTTTTTCTAGTAGACTGGTCACTTGTAGCTAGTATCACAAAACCATTAAGAATGTTCCTATTTACAAATATATCCTGGTAATTTAATAAGTTCCAGTATTCAACTGTACCAGCGTTAAAACTACACAGATAATGTGTGCGCTCTGTCAGTTCTGGTAGAAATATAGAAACATAGAATGTGTCGGCAGATAAGAACCATTCGGTCCATCTAGTCTGCCCAATTTTCTAAATAATTTTATTAGTCCCCCGTTCCCTATCTTATATCTAGGATAGCCTTGTGCCTATCCCACGAATGCTTAAAATCCTTCACTGTGTTTACCTCTACCACTTCTACTGGAAGGCTATTCCATACATCCACTACCCTCTCAGTAATTAATACTTACTGATATTACTTTTAAATCATTGCCCCTCTAATTTTAGACTATGTCCTCTAGTTGTGGTAGCACAGTATATTGCTCTATACTGTTGTTCCAGGGACCAGTATTAAAGATTTAAATGTGAAATTTAATTAGCAGCTGGATTAAAAACTTCATGATAACAGCAATCTAAATGATCCTGAAGCTGCTGTAACACAGCTGAAACCTGCAGCTCCACAGCTGTTATCCAGGTACAGTCTCCATGATCCACTGAAGGAAAAGACTGGAAGATGAACCAGCCGAGGTATTACATTTTCCCTGTGTGAAGTATCAATCAAGGTTTACACTAGGACAGTCTCTCCATTACCCGCTGTAATACAGAGTGCTACACAGGGCCAAATATTGCATATTTCAGCAGCATCCAACAGGGCAGGAATATTCCATCTGGCTACATCACAGGCAGAAATCACTGCATTACAGAGACCATAAAATGGCATCATAGGGAGGGCATGAGACAAAGTAACCAGCGGTGCCTCGTCCTGTACATCGATCATCTTCACTGATAACCGAACTTGCTCCAGGATGTGAAATATTAAAGGGCCAGTATCACTACAATGCAGGTCCACTGGTCCCCTAGAGGCTAAACCAGGCACTGCACACAGAGGTTCGCTCATTCTTTAAGTGACTGCCTTACAAACCATTTGCAAATTTGATTTGTAATATTAAATACTACAAATTTCTTATTACAATTTAAACACACTTGTTAATAAGGAAATAGATGTATTAGAGGTAAACTCCTTAGAAATGAAAATATTGGAGCAACAAACACAATGTATTACCCCCGACACAAATAATTTCCCCTTCCATGCCAAACACCCGCTCTCTGCATACAAGTCTGGTTTCCACAGGTAGAATGGCATGTATCAATATCACAAACTAGCATTTTAGCTTTATATACTGTGTGTCCAGTCAGCTCCTCTGAGAGAACACGATATGTAGACTTGTTTTGTTTGGGGTGTATAAAATGCCCAGTGAGGCTGCATTAAAAAGGAAATGCCTAGCAAGTTATTTCCAAAATACTTCACATTCTACTCACGCTGTAAGTTTGGACAATCAGGTTAGCTAGTAAACATGGATGAGTTCATTCAAAACTAAACCAATAGGTGGATTATGTTGTGGTTTTGAATGGTCCCTTTCCCTTGGCCGAAGATCAAGGGCACCTGTGACAGAGAGGGGCGTTTTAAATTGGGCAGACTAGATGGACCGAATGGTTCTTATCTGCCGACACATTCTATGTTTCTATGTTTCGATGTTTAGTATTTTATTTTATATTAATTATATCTGGTCTGGGAACCTATTTAACTCGGGAGGAGGGCACTTGAGCACTCAAAAGGTATTTTTTGAATGAAAGGGAAGGTCGGTCTGGAGACACTTAGGCAGCCTCTGAACCCCAGGGTATTTTTACTTTTATTGGGAATGGGGGGGGTGGGACAGAGGGAGTCAGTAGGCATTTGGCCAGCTTGAAATTAATTTACATCCAAGATTGTAAAGTTTAACAATACAAATCAGTTAAAAGCATCTTGAGTTTGGATATAATAATCTGACTAAACCTTATTCAAGTGTTTGCAAATTCCCTGTCAGTGGCATTTTTTTGGGTTTGAAATTCTCATTAAATATGGCCTTAATAATTACTGCAGTAGGCTTTTTCCCCTCATCAAATTACATTATAAGTAGCTGGCATAAGTATATTTAAAGATGTGTTCGGAGGAAGACATGACCAAGTCTTTTGAAGAATATGGAGATCAAAGGGGACACACTGAATTATAAATCATGGAATCATGTTATATTACGAAAAGGTCTGAAATATGGATTCAGTGTTACAAGCGTATGCTAACAATCCATTCTGTAAGATCCTGACACTTTGCCGCCAGTAAGATTGGATTTGATTCTAATAGGAATATACTACAAAATACGTTTTTATCAAAAGGTAGAACAGTCCAGCGTGTTTCCATTTCTGTGTTTTGTACTGGTAGCGTCAGGTTGTGTAAACCAGGCTGCCACAAAACCCAATATTGATCAGGTACTTTAATCTTTGATGAAATGTTTCCCCATCAAATTGCTTAAAAGGACAACAAATGAACTAAAGTTTATTTGAAAGATTTTGAAAAGTGTAGATAGTTGCAAATAAATGCTTTAATGAAAAAAATATAAATAATGTACCTTATTTAGCCATCTTTGCTCTGTTTAGCTCTAACAGGGGGCAGACATTTTGTTTATAATCTTGGGTTAGATCTTCCTTCATCTGAACAAAGGTGAATGAAGAACTGCCCTGAGATTCTAAACAGAATGTCTGCCCCTATTAGAGCTATACAGAGCAAAGAAGGCTCAATAAGGTACTTTATGTTCCATCATTAAAATATTTATATTTAAAATTTCAACACTCGATAAAATAATTCAATTAAACATTACTTTTTGTTTTTTTGCTACAATTGTCCTTTAAGTAGTAAGAATTAATTACTTGTTGCACTGAACAAACAGCCTTTTGCACTGTACTACCTATCACCACAGGAATGCAACAGAAATTCAAATTCAATGTAGAGAACAATGTGGGGCTTGAAGTAAAACAGACCTAGACCACAGATAAGATTAGTCCAGGATGTCTTCATTGATCCATTGGCTACATTCTGAGTTGAGGCGAGATGAACATCTACATTGTGAAGTGACAAATGTGGCGAGTACCTCCGACAGTGGCGTCGCTAGCGGTGGGCTACTGGGGCTATAGCCCTGAATCCCTGGAACATAGCCCCGAATGGAGACCCTGGGGCTAAAGTATACTTTACCCCGAGACTCCAGGGATAACATTGTAATTTTTATTTTGTCCCCCGCTGAGCTTTCCTCCTTCTGGGACATGGTTCCAGAATGGGAGGTTTAAGTTCACGCGGGGGTGAGGACCGATCTGGAGGAGGCGCTGCTATAGGGAGCTCTCTCCCTAGCACCTCCTCCTCAAGGTGTGTCATGCAGGCGAGAGTCTGCAGTAACCTCACCTCCTGGCCATACTGATACAGCGCGACGGGTGCAAGCTCTGCCCCGTCGCGCTGTGAGATTGGCTGCGCACCCTATGTCAGGACATCTGACAGAAGAAGCTGTATGGCGGTGTGCAAGCTGTATAGCGGTGTTTTGCAGCTGCAGTCACCATCGGAAATGTCATCCTCCCTGAAAATAAACACACTTGGTGTTTGCAAGTGTATGTGTGAGTGTGTGTCAGGGTGTTTGCAAGTGTGAGTGTGAGTCAGGGTGTTTGCAAGTGTGAGTGTGAGTCAGGGTGTTTGCAAGTGTGAGTGTGAGTCAGGGTGTTTGCAAGTGTGACTGTGAGTCAGGGTGTTTGCAAGTGTGAGGGTGAGTCAGGGTGTTTGCAAGTGTGAGGGTGAGTCAGGGTGTTTGCAAGTGTGAGGGTGAGTGTGAGGGTGTGTGTCTGGGTGTGTGTCTGAGAAAGAGAGAGACGATGTGTTTGGGAGAGAGAGAGAGAGAGAGAGACGATGTGTTTGGGAGAGAGAGAGAGACGATGTGTTTGGGAGAGAGAGAGAGACGATGTGTTTGGGAGAGAGAGAGAGACGATGTGTTTGGGAGAGAGAGAGAGAGAGACTGTGTGCGAGAGCGAGACAATGTGTGCGAGAGCGAGACAATGTGTGCGAGAGCGAGACAATGTGTGCGAGAGCGAGAGAGAGAGAGAGAGAGAGAGAGACTATGTGTGAGAAATAAGGTGAGAGTATGTGTGCGACAGAGAGAGACTATGTGTGCGACAGAGAGAGACTATGTGTGCGACAGAGAGAGACTATGTGTGCGACAGAGAGAGACTATGTGTGCGACAGAGAGAGACTATGTGTGCGACAGAGAGAGACTATGTGTGCGACAGAGAGAGACTATGTGTGCGACAGAGAGAGACTATGTGTGCGACAGAGAGAGACTATGTGTGCGACAGAGAGAGACTATGTGTGCGACAGAGAGAGACTATGTGTGCGACAGAGAGAGACTATGTGTGCGACAGAGAGAGACTATGTGTGCGACAGAGAGAGACTATGTGTGCGACAGAGAGAGACTATGTGTGCGACAGAGAGAGACTTTGTGTGCGACAGAGAGAGACTATGTGTGCGACAGAGAGAGACTATGTGTGCGACAGAGAGAGACTATGTGTGCGACAGAGAGAGACTATGTGTGCGACAGAGAGAGACTATGTGTGCGCGACAGAGAGAGACTATGTGTGCGAGAGCGAGACAATGTGTGCGAGAGAGAGAGAGAGAGAGAGAGAGAGAGAGAGACTATGTGTGAGAAATAAGGTGAGAGTATGTGTGCGACAGAGAGAAACTATGTGTGCGACAGAGAGAGACTATGTGTGCGACAGAGAGAGACTATGTGTGCGACAGAGAGAGACTATGTGTGCGACAGAGAGAAACTATGTGTGCGATAGAGAGAAACTATGTGTGCGACAGAGAGAGACTATGTGTGCGACAGAGAGAAACTATGTGTGCGACAGAGAGAAACTATGTGTGCGACAGAGAGAGACTATGTGTGCGACAGAGAGAGACTATGTGTGCGACAGAGAGAGACTATGTGTGCGACAGAGAGAGACTATGTGTGCGACAGAGAGAGACTATGTGTGCGACAGAGAGAGACTATGTGTGCGACAGAGAGAGACTATGTGTGCGACAGAGAGAGACTATGTGTGCGACAGAGTGAGACTATGTGTGCGACAGAGAGAGACTATGTGTGCGACAGAGAGACTATGTGTGCGACAGAGAGAGACTATGTGTGCGACAGAGAGAGACTATGTGTGCGACAGAGAGAGACTATGTGTGCGACAGAGAGAGACTATGTGTGCGACAGAGAGAGACTATGTGTGCGACAGAGAGAGACTATGTGTGCGACAGAGAGAGACTATGTGTGCGCGACAGAGAGAGACTATGTGTGCGAGAGCGAGACAATGTGTGCGAGAGCGAGACAATGTGTGCGAGAGAGAGAGAGAGAGAGAGAGAGACTATGTGTGAGAAATAAGGTGAGAGTATGTGTGCGACAGAGAGAAACTATGTGTGCGACAGAGAGAAACTATGTGTGCGACAGAGAGAGACTATGTGTGCGACAGAGAGAGACTATGTGTGCGACAGAGAGAGACTATGTGTGCGACAGAGAGAGACTATGTGTGCGCGACAGAGAGAGACTGTGCGCGACCGAGAGAGACTATGTGTGCGACAGAGAGAGAGAGAGAGAGAGAGAGAGAGACTGTGCGGCAGAGAGAGAGAGAGAGAGAGAGACAATGTGTGAGAGAGAGAATGTGTGAGAGAGAGAGAGAGAGAGAGAGAGAGAGACGATGTGTGCGGGAGAGACGATGTGTGCGGGAGAGACGATGTGTGCGGGAGAGACGATGTGTGCGGGAGAGACAATGTGTGTGCGGGAGAGACAATGTGTGTGCGGGAGAGACAATGTGTGTGCGGGAGAGACAATGTGTGTGCGGGAGAGACAATGTGTGTGCGGGAGAAAGATGGTGTGGGTGTGTGTAAGAGATGATGTGTGTGTGTGTAAGAGATGATGTGTGTGTGTGTGAGAGAGAGAGAGAGAGAGAGAGAGAGAGAGAGAGAGAGAGAGAGAGAATGTGTGTGAGTAAGACACAGAGAGACTGTGTGAGAAAGAGAGACTCTGTGTGAGAAAGAGAGAGAGACTGTGTGTGAGAAAGAGAGAGAGACTGTGTGTGAGAAAGAGAGAGAGACTATGTGTGAGAAATAAGGCGAGAGTATGTGTGTGAGAGAGAAGGAGAGTGTGTGAGGGAGAGAGAAGGAGAGTGTGTGAGGGAGAGAGAAGGAGAGTGTGTGAGGGAGAGAGACGGAGTGTGTGAGGGAGAGGTTGCATTGTTAAGTCAATGAGATGAATTTTACATCTAACCTCAACTCGCCTATTAGGGAATAGGTCACAAATATAATTTTCATATTCCTTTATTGTATTAACCTCTAGTTATGCTGAGAGGTTATTCCATGTGTCCACAACCATTTCAGTAAATACTTTGTTGTATATCATTTAATCCTTTGCACCCTCAAATTGTAGATACAGGACTTTTCATCCCAATATTTTCTTGTAGTATATGCCACCAATTCAAAAAATATTTCTAATGTATTTGCTGGAGCATGCGGCATCCCCCTTGGATTTTTAGCATTTTGAAACTCTAAATCCAATCCATAGTCCAGTTTTTTGGGGTGTAAAATCTTTGAAGAATATACAGGTGAAAATTGTAAGTGTCACCTATAATATGCATTAACTTATTTACTTTTTTTTTTCCTTCTTTAATCGTGGCCTTTGAAACTGCCTGAGAGAGAGAGAAGAGTGAGATCAAAATGTCACAATTCACCTATAATTTAAGAAATGTTAAGGATATGGCAAGTATATATTCATTAAAACATTCAACAAAAGTATGAATCAGAATAAAATGTCTATTTAAAAGCAGGGGGGGATTTTCTTTCCATTCAAATAATTTCCTATTTTCCCCCTATATTTCCCTCAGATGTGTAACTGCTGCAATCATCCCTTCCTTTCAGCTTTGCTCAGCAGCACCTTCGGGGAATAACTGCTCAGAAATTCATAGGCTTTTACTCCTTTGTTAAATTCACAAGCATTTGTTACAGAAGAAGTGTTAAAATTACCGCTGTAACATAGCTGCTTTACCTTCAGCCTTTGCACACACTTCCTATACCTGGAAAATGCAGAGGCAGCACATTTACCTAATATAGTCTTTAGCGGCACAAAGTGTATGCAAAAGTTCAGGTAAGTATCACAATACGAAGACTGTATCTAAACATTTCATATAAAATGATTTGAAAACATACTGAACAGGCATTGTTTATTATTTCACAATGGAGGGATGCTTGAAGAAAGGTGGAGAAGGAGGAGATAAAATGGGATACGGCACTTGGAAGGAAAGGTTACAAGTCAGGTTAAAAACAAAAATACAAAGACCAAAAGGTGACTACTTGGCTATTAAATGTCTGAAATAAGGATTATAACAATCACACCATCATATCTCGTATGAAAAAGTATTGATTTGCTGTCAAAATGCATCTCTTTCAGAATAGAATAGCCATAGATGTTAAAGAAACTAAAAATCAGCCTGAGGCCAAAACATATATAAGAGGAAAATAAAGAGTTGCCAAAAGATTGGTGTAAACTATAATAGCTCTGTTTGGGGAGGAAAGAAAAATAAGTTGAATATTATTGACTGTCGAATGTCCGCAAAATAGGCTATTTTAAAAAGCAGAATAAGACACGCATAGCAATCTCATGTAAGAACTGCTCTTTCAAATGTGCCACTCGTTTAATGTGAAATTCAGATCACATTTCATGTAACCTATACCAGATGTCAGAAATAACATCACCAGGTCCTAATAGATGGAAAGAACCGGAGTTTGATATCTTCTAAAATCAAAGCCTTAAAACCTTTTGACATCCAATCATAACATACTAAATTGGCATTGTTAAAGGGGGGTGGGGGGGAAAGTAACGTCAATCATTGTTAAATTTTCTTACCCAGAGGAGGTAAGTCTATATATATATATATATATATATATATATATATATATATATATATATATACAGCTCTTCCTATGTTTTTTTTCTATTCTGTGTTTCTGATCAGTAATGTGGCCTATTTTTCTGCAGTATCAAATCAAAACATAAGGTCCTGATGTTCCTCTTGTAGGGAATGGGCTTTGTTAGGTGCCTTTTTCTATTAATCGGATTATGGAATTTTTAAATCCGATTTATTAACGCAAACCGTCTGGCATATTAGAAAAGAATCATCAATACTCAGACTCCATACATGTTTTAGGCCTTATCTGATTTTCACTAACAGACCGGCTACTTCTGAGGGACCAGTGCGTAAGCCCCCTTTGCTTAGAGGTCCCATTGACTCCTTTTTTTTACCCCCGGTCCTTAGATCAGCTTTCTCTGGACAATAAATATAAAAGTAGCCATTTTCAGTTAATTACACATATAGTTGGTTTTCTCCAAAGTGATCTCCTACAAGAGCTAATATTTAAGATGTTAAATAACTGTTTAACCCCCTTAGTTACATGACCCTTTGACCATGGTTTTTTCTTTGATGGCATGGGCTATTTTGACATTTCTGGGGTGTTTGTGTTTATCTGTAATTTCCTTCTCTCTCATTTAATGTAACCACACAAATTATATATTGGTTTTATTGCCATAAGAAGGGTTTTCTTTAGATACCATTATTTTCATCATATCTTATGATTCACTACAAACAAAATGAAACAAAAACTCCCAAACACTTTCTTACTTTACTAAAAAATCATTCACACAATTACAAATGCTAAAAAAGGCCCCATCTAAATAGTTTCAACATTTTGTCCTGAGTTTAGAAATATGCTTGTTTCCATGTTTTTTGCGAGTTATAGGGTAATAACCAAAAGCAGTGTTTGTTTTTTTTATTTTCTAACCATTTTCACCTACTGTGACCTTTTGACCCCAACCTGAGCCCTAAATTTAACTCTAACCCTTAATTTTTCTGTAACCCTCAATTATTTTAACCCCTAACCCTATATGTAAGGCTAATTTAACCACACCACGGGTTTAATTATTAGTTGTTTGCTAGAGCAGTAAGCTAAATAAGGACATTATATGATAGAATAGGACAGTGATGGTGACCCTTTGGCACGGAGACACTGAAATGGATCAACTAAAGAAAAGTAAAAGCAGAGAGACGGGGGAACAAAAAGTTAGAGCGTCTGTAATAAAAATGGAAGACCGGTCGTACTATAAGGAGATTTGGCACATTAAGATTGTCAATTTGGTTTGTTGCATAAAAATGGGCACTTGGGCTCAAAAGCTTTTGCTATCACTTGAATAGGACCTTCAACAACCAGACAATTTTGACAACATAGTGTCATTAATGTTTAAAAGCACAGTCAAAAAGGTGCTTTAACCTAGAAATAAGTACAGTCAGACAAAAACAAAAATGATCCACCTGCTTGCCATTTCCAATTATTTCACTAAGTTGGCTTTCTTCACTTTGTCAAACATGACCGTTGGAGAATATGATGGCACTAGATATAGTAAGACTAACTTATAGACTGCAAATGCTTATATAAAAGGCTATGCTAGCTGTCACATTTTAACCTTCAGTTCAAAAGCATTTCATCAAGTACCATAGATTGCTTTGATCCCGCTCAGGCTCCAAAAGGGTTAAGTGCTGAGCTGGTAAATGTGATGTCAGCTGTGTATCATGGAGTACTGCAGGGCAATCGCCAAGATTAGGACACTATAAAGAGAATTTGCGCACTTCCATTTCAAATCAACTAGATTAAACTTCTTTCCACGCAGGCTGGATTTAATTTCAAACTTCATGGACATTGGGCAAGTAAGTTTAATCACATCTGACAGAAACTACAAATACCTGAGGACTGGTATAACCTCAGGCTACGTAAGGCAAAGCATTTATTCTGAAGAACAGACATTAAAAAAAAAAAAACAGAGAAACAGCAAATTTCCCATGTAGAAAATGTATTTGAAGAAGGCAGAAGACGCATGAAACTTCTTCCAACTTCATAAAAACACAGACAAAAAAAAAAAAAAGTGTATAAATGAGGTACAATACAGAAGATTTACCAGGCCGCTGACCATGAAAACGCAGAGAACACAGTTTAATAAAAATGTCTGCACGCACATGTCGTTAACACATTCAGTACTGCATTCTAGCAAAGCTTATGGCTTGTAATGAGGTCTCTCTGCTAATGGAAAACCCTTCAAAAAGGCCAGTTCTACCTATAGTGGCCCAAAAAAGTAATTTTAGATAAGTACTGCATCAGGTAAAGCATGATTTTATTTCCCCTTCAACTCTTCCAATCTCCTAAAAATTGTAACTAAATTGTAATAGATTTAGTGTTCTTGCTAAAGCAGTAGGCCCGTCTCTATCACTTTCCAATCCCAATCTTATTGAAGTCACTGAATTTAGAGACCACTGTGAATTATATATCAAGGTAACAGGAGAACTGCAAATTGGTTTAATAAGCGTACCTAGAGTATTTGACATTCAGGGCGGATCTTATGTTTGGCAACCACCACTCTCCAAACAGCATGCACGTCCCCAGTTTCCCTGTGCCACCTCCCTCTGCCCACAAGTAGCTTGCCTATGCCATCTCTACCCCCAAGCAGCTTGCCGGTACTTTGTCTCCTAATAGCTTGCCAGTCCCACCTCTGTCCCGCAGGCTCTCTAGTGGGGGCAAGCAGACGATGTCTGTGTGCTGCCCGATACTTCCACTAGATCGGAACACTGGGAGGTCACATAAGCAGCATCTTCAGGTTGCGCCCACTGGGTAATACTGGTTTAGTTCCATTTTCATTGTATTTTCCAAAATATATTTTTGTTTCACTCCGCTATCCATTCGTGAAAACTGGCTATGAGAGGCCATGCCTAGCATGCATGGTTGCATCAAAATATTATGATGGGTTGTTTCTTTCAACGAAGATTGAACGCCATTTATCAACATGTAGGATAAAATCATAAATGTCTAGTTTATTATACATGTAAAACCAATTGATACTGCACTTAAGTATGATGTGGTCTATTCACTTGAAAGTAAATTTTGGTGAATTTAAAGCAAATTGCAATTTTCAAACCAAAATACTAGAGCATCAAAAACAGCCATGTTGGAGATTCAGTTGTCAAATACCCACAGTTCACCACTTCATGAGAGAAAGAAAATGATTCAGAGGGTGATTAACAGTTATTTGGATTATGTTTCTGAATAAGCTAATTATGCAAACTGTAAACAAACTGCAGAGCTGAATTTAAGTGTCTTCTTCACACACAGATAAAAGAAAAAAGAAGGTGTGCAAAGAGTATTGTTCGTTTTTGCCAGAATAATGTATGCACTGTTCAGTATCTCCTAATCAATGCTTATTGCCTCAAAGGTTTCACTTCACATCTTCCATCAGACTGCCAGATAACCATGTAATCTGTCGTAGAAATAAAAAAAACTATCAACAAATGCATTTTCTGCCTTATAGCCTTTAAAAAAATAATAATAAAATGGATTAAAAAAAAATATTGCTTAGCAAAAAAAAAAAAAAAAAATCCATATTACACACACACAAAACCCCAACAGCAATGCAGTTTAAACAGTACTGTCTCTTGCTGGCCAAAAAAAATACTTTATGGAACAATAAGAGAAAAAATGGCCTGGAATCCATTTAGAAATAGATTTTGAAAAATGCATAACCAAAATTACAAACCTAAATAAATATCTTGGAAAGTTGAAACCTAAGTAATGTGTATCGCTCGCTCCATCCTCTGTTTGGTCAATTAGGTGGTTATTTGGTTTCCTCTATTTCAGTTACATACCCGAGAATGTTCTCTATGAGGTTGATGACTAGGTGTTTTAGTTGAAAAAAGCAGAATGACATGTGAGAGGTAATGATAAACATAAGGCTAGTATACGGCTTAACATGTATTCAGGCATGGACTATTTAAAATATTAAATGACTGTCAACCTAAACATTGTTTGTACTAGAACTGTAGAGAATAAAAATAATAATCAAAAAAATATTCTATATTTTGTGCCTGTGGAGTCTCCTGTTTACATCATCTGTGACTTGATATGCAAATTACGCATTTCCCATTGGAGAATTGTTAATTTGCATATCAAGCCACAGGTGATGTCATAAACAGGAGACTCCACAGAGATGTCTAAAACATTCTTTTGTCTTTATTTATGGATTTGCTGGCAATTTTGCAAATATGTGTTAGGATCGTTTTTTTGTCCATTATTATTCTGCATATTCCCTGTATAAACAATGTTCAGATGACAGTCTCGTTAAAAGTCGCTTCATCATCTAAACATTGTTTGTATATTTGTAATCGTAGAGAATAAGAATGAGTCGATCCATTGCAAGCAGAGATAGGCAAAGTGTCTGTGGAACGGTCTGTGAAGACGTCACCAGGAACAAAGTTTTCGCCTCCCAAATGAAAGTTACTACATAGCATACGAGAAATGAGTTTGAATCTGTCTGTGGAGACTCCTGTTTATGACATCATCTTGTTGTTTGGTATGCAAATTAACCCAGAAAAATGCATACTTTGCATATTAAGCCACAAAGTAATATCCTATTACTATATAGTAGGATACAATAGACACATTTAAATCACACTTTTCTCTGAATATACAAATATTCTTGCAATATATTCAGTGCGCAGATCAATGTTGATTCAATACATTCACAGCATAAACCAGATTGTGATAATTATATGCAAGCATTTCCACATTTCATTGACTTAACTAAAAAACAAAAAAACAAAAAAAAACCTTACCTGCCAGGGCCCCTGAAACATGATTTTATAGTGAACACTTTATTGGCTGCTTAGCAGAGTTTATCAAATAAATGTAGTGACTGCATGAAAGTCATTTTGTGTGGTAAAACTCCATCAATGTACCCAACATACGTGTTGACTCAATATACACAAATAAGTCCGGAACTGGATTAGGATCAGGCATAAGCAGGGCTAGGAGTTGGCCATTGTTCATGGTGGACATTAAAGGGACAGTCTAGTCCCCAAACTCAGTTTAGTGCAAGATAAAGATTACTGCTTGTATAGAGCACAGGCTTTTTTTCCCAGTGTGATTTGATGCAGGCAGTCTGTGTAAATCACATTTTTAATATTTGATTCAGAGTGATTACTCTGCATGTTGATTGCAGGTGCGGCAGCACTGATAATTTGGACACTGAGTTTATAAAGTTTTGTTTCATTTAGTCACTTCCTGTGCTGCTGGAATATAATACTTGTACACAGTAGGATCGCTTAACAGTGCAACACATTGTCACTAGAGATCTATAAAATGTCACTAATTTGAACGTTATCATCACTGGTTCCTGCATAAAAAAAACAAAAAAAAAAAAACGAATTTACTTTTACTCAGCTAGTGTGGGCAGTCCTGTTTTCTTGCAAACTGCTATGATTTCACAATTTCATCTAGCTGTAAGTATTTAATATTTGAAGCAATGCAACATGTAAAACATGCATTTTAAAAAACTTTATTAATAAATTAATATGCATTAACATTTGGAAGATGCTGTTTGGGCACCAGAAAGTCCCATAAGATAACTTTGCGACAATTTAATGATGTTCTATGACCTTGCCTCGGACACCGGCGTACCTGGACAGACTGACACTTTGCTTATCCCTGATGACCAGTGAACACAGACACAGTCAAGATAGTCTAATGTTCCAGATAATCGTTACTGACATGCAAGGCACTTTTCCCCTTCCAAATCAAATAATTCATCATTACAGAAAATGAAAACGTTTTCAGTATTCACATGCTCTGCATTAAACATGCTGAACGTACCACGATTGGTAAGCAAAACAGATTAAAAAAAGATATTCCGTTCAACCGACTGCCACTAAGAATATTAATCAGCCAATTTATCATCCTGCCCTTTAGCTCCAGAATGGGATTAAGATGTTATCAGTTAATGTGTGACAATGGCGTCTTCTTTATGGGAGCACAACAAAGCACCTAATTGTGCTAACCTGAGCATTTTACAAGTGGACAAGATCATCAAGTATCAGGATAATGTCATTTAATCTAGGATGTTTTCCCTGGTTTGTCAATTAAAATTAAAAAAAAAAATACAGTCAATTCACAAAGCTGTTGCTGATGTCATGAGGGAGTTGATTAATGTTTAATTATTGTGCATAAAATGTCAATCACTGTCAATCCAGGATATCCTGCACAGATATGCAAATAAAACAACAAGATACATACACCGTCTATATTGAGACTATCCAACTGACTACACATATGAACATGATAATAGAAGTGTGTGTGTGAAGGGGGGACTTATTTTTTTTTTTTTTTTTATAAATTTGACTTGGATTCCAATTATTATGCACTACAATGTAACAGACACATAACTAGTTGCTTCTTGTGTTAAAAGGTCTTTAGTACCAAGTTCTAGGACATTAAGGATTAACAAAGCCTTGAATAAAAACAAGGTTCTTTATTGAAAGAATGTCTTCATATAACCCACTTTACATCAATATTCCCATCCAAAATTATTTTCAGCTAATGTAATGTAATTAAAGGACCACTTCAGTGTTTACCTTTAAAGGGACACTAAACGTTATTTTTCACTTGCGCTTCTAATATAGAAGCACAAGTGAAATTTTTGTTGTTCCTATTGTGGGGATGAACTGGCGGGGACTTTTGATAGAGATACACACCAGCTTATCCTCTGATCAACAGCTGCCATGCTTCCATAGGAAGCAGGCAGCCGTCTGGTCGGCGACTGGCTCTCTGCTAGCAAGGGGGGAGAGACCCTCGTTTTTGCATGGGATCAGCAAGGGGGACCTTTGCTGATCCCATGCAAAAACGAGGGGCTCTTGCTAGATCCTCGCATTCTGTAGTCAGAGCAGGGAAGGGGAGAACACAGAATGCAAAACCTACACTGTATAACTATATAAAAATCAGGTCAAACTTGGTTTGATGCCTCAGGTGCCCTTTAAAAACCATGCCAAAAACTGAAACTAAGTAACGCTTAATAAGAGATAATATATAAAGCTTTTTTTAATGTTAATTAAAATATACGTTTCGCAGGAATTCTCATGAATCAGATTGCTTTCACAGAGATGTAAGGGGATGCTTAGTGCAAGAGAGGACGTGAGTGCTGTCAAACACCTGAAGCCTGTAAAAAAATTGCTGAATGGTCCTGAAATATTAGCTCTGGGTGTCAAATTTAAAGAAAGAAAATTATTTTTTTTTTTAAAAGCCTGTAAGGCCGAAGGCATTGAGAGTTTCTGATAGAAAAACCCAGTCCACTCTATCGAATGCCTTCTTGGCATCCAGTGCCATAAAGACTGTGGGGATTCTGCAATGGTTCACCCTATGTAACCAATTTAAGATCTTTCTATTGTTATCCTCTCCAGACATACTTGAACAGGGACAATAATGCCTCCAAAAGCAGGGCAAAATTTACACCATCAGCACTCACCGGCTCAAGTCATTGCTAAATCCCTCCCTCTGTGGCTCCATAAATCCACACAAAAATAGGGTTGCCATTTGAAAGACTATCATTTGCTCAATATGAATTCCTTCCTTACCAAAGAGACTTGTAAAGTCTGAAGACCAGAATCCAAAATGAATAAAAAGTATATAGCATGACGGTTAGTGTATTGACGTGCACATGAATTCCTTTTATATTGTATTTTACAGAATTTCAGAATTAAAAACCAAAATATGGGACCTACTATATTAAGCATTATCATTATCACTATTTCTGAATAACTGTATTTTTGTTGAAAACAACACCTTATGTATGATACTATTCTTGGCTTAAAATATATCATTCAATCGTTATTATTAGCAGTGATAGACAAGGTGTCCATGCATGGACACCAGTGTCATTGGCAAGGTCCACAAAACATCAGTGGTCACCATGAACAATGCAGGTGCCTAGGTTTATATATGAAAAAGTCCAAAGTACTAAAATTGGAGCAATCCCCACAGAAACCAATGGAATGTTATTCCTCATTGCTCTACTTTTTCGAACGCTGCAGTTGGTTAGAACGCTGCAGTTGGTTAGAACGCTGCAGTTGGTTAGAACGCTGCAGTTGGTTAGAACGCTGCAGTTGGTTAGAACGCTGCAGTTGGTTAGAACGCTGCAGTTGGTTAGAACGCTGCAGTTGGTTAGAACGCTGCAGTTGGTTAGAACGCTGCAGTTGGTTAGAACGCTGCAGTTGGTTAGAACGCTGCAGTTGGTTAGAACGCTGCAGTTGGTTAGAACGCTGCAGTGCAATTTATTTTTTTATTTTACCCCACAAAATGTAATCTTTATGATCATGAGTTAGAGTGGTAGAGTGTAAATCATAATCTTACATAGCCCTGCAATAAAACAATGTAAGCTCACAAAATTACTACTGCCACTCCCACTAAACTACTGCCACTACAAATAGTACGTTCTGGAAAATCGGGCATAGAATAATCAAAAACCAATAAGCAGAAAGATAATACAGAATGTAAATAACAAATGCCTTTTAAATTAATTATGCCTGCCAATGAAATCCTAAAGGGATGTAAACTTGAACAAAAAGCTGTCACTTAACATTCTAACTTATTGTTTGTAATGATCAACACAAATCCACATTTAGAGGGGTGGTGCTCACATATTTTAGCATAATTGTTATGTATATTTCCAGGGAAAAAATTGCTCAGCAAATATGAATTGGTGCAGTGAACCAACAAAGGAACATATTTGCAAGTCAGCTGCTCTTGGCTTTTAAAAGACAATGAAAACGTTCCCTGTATTTTTCACATTTCAGATTATTCTTCGTAAAGTTAATCTTTTGTGTTTCAGATGAAATGTTTTGTACCTCGGGTTAAAATCATTAATCCTAATCATATCAACAGTGTGCTTGTGTTTTTCCAGCTGCTAATTACATTTTATAACAATGTGAGGACTTGCAAAACATCGATCCCACTACTGGCTAAATAAAAACAAACAAACAAACAAGATAAATATCATTCAGATGGTGCAATTTGTACCAGAGGCGTTCAACATAGGAAATAAAATAATGTAACAAATGCTTCAGCACACTATTTTTTAGTATAAACTTTGATTGGTTTTTGACAAAAACATATAGTTAGAAAACTACTACACTTGCTACTTCCTTCCCTACCTTCACCCCACCACCAAGAGAACCATGGTCTGTAGCAGTATGAGTTAAGGTTACATTGTATCTGCTTGTTAACATAGAGGCTATTTCTGTGCTTGTGCAAGGATGAGGTTTCTGATGATAAAATCACCTTACAGCCAGGCAGACAACCATTTACACCCAAGAGATAAACCAAAGGATTGCACTGGCCTACTTTCAACATAGTACCTTAAACAGGAGGAGATGGTACAATAGTAGTCAAGGTCAAGGATGTCTGACGCTTGTAGTTCACATGTTTTGGGTACCAAAGGTTAACTATTATTAATTTGGGTGAAGGAGTAAAAAAAAAAAAAAAAATAGGATGGTAAGCTTAGCTTTGGCACATCAATGGAAGTAGGCAGGATCACCCACCAATTTGTTGGTCCCACTCTCCAACTGTATCCTGCGATGTCCAAGTAATGTTGTGGATACTAGTAGGGTTGCCACCTTTTCTTCAGAAAAATACCGGCCTTGGTACTGTCTCCATAGACTTAACATTGGCCTGAAGCCAATACTAGAGGTACTAGAGGTGTCTGTCACTGCTAATCCTTTGATGGAAGATCTTTCTACTTCCATTATTGTGCTTCACTGTTTATCAGCTGGGACGCCAACGGCTGTTGATGGCTGTGCATTATGGTAGCCATACTTGCATGTTTTTTAATTTAACCTGGTTGGAGTTGGGTGCAAAAATCCTTTTTTTTTTACCATTAATGAAAGAGGTCCATTAAGTGCATTTTATACACAGAGATCATTAGATATACATGTTCACACTGATAACATAGGCAGTTTGTTTATTTTGTGATAGTAATTATCATCAGTGTCAAAGTAATGTATAAAAATACAGCACTGATAAATGATATTGGGGCAAAGCTGGCATTGACAAATGATATGGGGCAAAGCTGGCACTTAAAAAAAAAATGATGGTAGTATCATGTGGTGATGGTAGTATCATGTGGTGATGGTAGTATCATGTGGTGATGGTAGTATCATGTGGTGCTAGCAGCATAATGGTGTCTGGGGGGGGGCCCTAGAGACATTTTCATATAAGCGGCCCAGTGGTTCATAGTTACGCCACTGCTCTATAGTAACTGGGGCTCTGCTCACGAGAGTGATTAATTAAGATGATAAATATCATTAAACAGGTGTCATTTTAACTATACTCCTCTCTTTCCAAGAATCAAACACAAAAGTGCAGTTTGTATAATTTTCTATTACATTACACATTTACCAATTTTTTTTCTTCTATGGCAACTGTAGCGACAAAACAAAACAAAAAAGTTACGTTTTATTGAAAGCTTGAATAAAGTGTAGGCATTTAAAATAGAAATGCTATAAAGAAAGGATACAAATAAATCACCTTATTGAGCTTATATGGAAGTGTCAGGTTGCGGACACATTGTTTAAAATGTTGTGTTAGACAATGGAAAATCCGACCCAAGATGTCCGCCCCCAGATACGCATACCTCCCAATTTAATTGGAGGTCAAGGGTTAGTGCATCTGTGCATTCGTGGAAGCAATGTCACTCAAATGACAGTGTTGCCGTGGATGTGCAGGAGCGCTGTCACTCAGCCAGACTGCCTACTGCGCATGCGTAGTGTCACAAATGCTCCACAGACACCGGAGAATGCAATCAAGCCTGCAGAATTGCAGTCCCGAATCCTGCTGCCGTGCCAAACTCTACCACTGTGCAAAAAAAGTGGGACAGAGGTAGAGCTCAGCAGACAGTTCCTCCATTTCGGCAAGGTCCCGCACATAGCCAGATGGTTGGGAGGTATGTGATAGTGCTATACAAACAGAGAGGGCTCATTAAGGTACATAATGCGTTTTCTTTCATTAAAGTATTTTTATTTAAAATGAATATACAAAAAATAAAAGTGACTCAAGTGTGCCTTGTGCAAATTCACTAAGTAGGATTGGCACCCTATAATATTCGGGTAGTAGAAGTTGTTGTCTGGTCAATATATTGCACCATACATATTATAAGAGAGTGAGAGAGAGAAGGAACACTCAATAGTGTAATACTGCAGAAAATATTGTAATTGAGTAGGGCTATATATTGCCATAAAGGCTCATCAAACAGGAGAAAGTCTTGAACTTCACTTCAATGATAGAATATTGATTCACCAACACCAGAAAGCAGGATCTCTTCCAGGTAGAGAGAAAGGAATCAATGCCAGCAATATTTCAATAATTTAAAATGAAGTAGTAACTCACATAAAGGCGACAGGATTCCCTGCATTTGAAATACATAAGCAGGATAAAAAGTGCACAGCACCAAATCCACACATCAAACATATGGTGGGGGAGTAAAATATTGCACAGTTCCAGGTGCGCTGACCCAGAGTCTGACCTATGTGAAATGCGTATAATATTTTCTGCAGTATAACCTTTTTGACTGTTCTTTCTCTCGCTTTTATACGTATGCAGCTATATACTTAACAGGAAACAACTTCTACTACCGAATATTGCACAGCTCCAGGTCCGCTACAAATTTCCCCATGGTCAGAATCTGACCAAGGTGAAATGCGTAGTGTATCAGGAGCTGTGTAATATATTACTCTTCCACCATATGTTTGATGTATGGATTTGAAGCAGTGAATTTTGTATCCTGCTTATGTCTTCCAACTGTAGGCAATCCTGTGCCCTTATTGTGAGTTACTACTTTCTATTAAATTATGCTGGCATTGATTCCTGTCTCTTTACCTTGAGATTTGGAGGAGACTCTTCTTTCTGGTGTTGGAGAATCAATATTCCATCATTATCATCATGTTAAAGTTGATGAGCCTTTTTCCTTACACAAATATGTGCAACATGTAGCACTACTCCAAATATACTTTCTGCAGTATTACACTACTGTGTGTTTTTTTTCCCTCTCTTTTATATTATGTGTGCTGCTTTACACTGACCAGGAAACCACCAGATTATTATAAGGTGGTAATCAAATCTATTGTTTTGGAATTTGCCGTAAGCGCAGTTTATTTTCTTGCATTTTAACTTGTTTAGGGAGAGTTGCTGCTAATAGTTGCTGCTAAGCACTGAGAATATCACCACACTTTCCTACAATCTTTCAATTAAACATAACAATTTCTAGCCGACAGCTGTCCTTTAAATGGGGTACATAACACAAGTTGGTGAAGGTAAAAAAAAACGGCACGTAAATCCAGTACTTAATCATTTTTTCTTCAATAAAAGATCTAGTGCTTTCTCTCTCTGTAAAATGACAACTGACAGTGAAGAAAAATGATACAGGATAATGATGGAATGTGGCCTCTACAAAGTCATGCATCTCTCCAGATGGCTTGTGACATCAGAGGCCACCTCTGTTCCTGCAATGATGCAGGTGTCGAGAGAATGGCTATTTTTATCTTTTAAAGGTTTACCTCCATTTCCTCATTAAGATACTCTTTTCCTTGATGCTCCAACACAGTTCTGTTCAGGGATGGCAATATCTGGTTTAGTTAGATAATTTGCTTGGTTTTTTGCAGATTTTAAGAAAATATCCAGATTGTACCAATCATGCACAATTATAAAGAGGATGACTTAATACATTCATCCATCATATTTCCAGATTGTACCAATCATGCACAATTATAAAGAGGATGACTTAATACATTCATCCATCATATTTCATTTAAAATATATGACTAGTTGGGGGGGGGGGGGGGGGCGCGTCACTGGAAATGGCCGAGGACAGACACGCATTGCAGGAGCTCCGGGCGTTTGATTTCAATTTTGGTGTATTCCAAGGGTTCTACAAATTAGACACCCCACCAAATCTACTCCTCAGACAGCAGTCATCATGGGGCGCAAAAAGCAAAAGAATTGAGACGGCAGAACAACCTGTGAACCGAGATATCGGCACTTTCTTACCTGGGCCGCAGAAAGCCTCCAGCGGTTTCTGCCGAGGTGTCACCCACATTGACTCATACATTACATTACAGTCTGATACAGATGAATCGTCAGAAGACTCGGCCCCTCCTAAGAATGTCAAGCCCTATCAAAACCACTGGTATCTATGTGGATAAAACACCAGTGGAGGCTATTTAAAGATTTACATCGATAGTGCGTGAGGAATTGACGGTGATTCGAACCAGAGTCACCACTCTACATAACAAAACGGCCACTTTGGAGTCAACATCTGAGAACTTACAGCAAACCCATACAGAGACGACACACCAGGTGAGCCAACTGACCTTGCAACTATATAGAACCCACCAATGCACCCTGATGTTGGATATAAAATCAAGGCAAGCAAGTCTAAGAATCAGAGGGTTCCCGGAGGTGACAGGGCCCATCGCCCTCCGAACCTAACGGCAAGGGTTACTCAACCACTTACTGCCTGATCTACCTGTTGAAAGTCAATCAATAATGGACTACTTTAGGTCTGGAAGGCCAGGAAGTGTGTCTTCCCTCCACGAAAAAGATAGCGATCTTGTTCGCCTCAAGAAACCAACCACTGGTTTTATACAGTGAGGACACACTTCAGATCTACGAGTATCTGCCGCCTGATGTCTTAACATGTAGGAAATCTATGGCACCACTGACAGTTCACCTACGGTCCCGTGGGATCAAATATCGGCGGGGTCTCCCGACACAGCTCACCGTGCCTTGAGATGACAAACAGTTTTCTATGGAGGACCCCGACGGGATGCCCAAGTTTTTCAAAGACACATCTCCGGTCATCTGATGAAGCTGCTGAGTGCGAATTTATAGCTCCCACTACATCTACTATCAACTAGCAGAACTATGATCTTGTTTAACTGATTCGAGGAATAGAGTTTGCTTCAAGGAGGACTTCATTGTTTAATTTTGTTATTGCATGTATATGTTTGATGTCTGCCCGAAGCCACAATCCCCCCCCCCCCCCCCCCCCCAGGGCGTCCTCGCCGTTTCTTGTGACCAGTCGACCCGGTACCACCTTTTAGTGGTTAATCGCCCAGCTTTTTTTGGGCAGTTCAATCTGATTAGTGCCAGCGATCCCACTCTTGGGTCTTCTACATTATCTACTCTTTTGTTCTCTCTCAGCTCTATTTATTGATTATAATTTTCTTTCCCTATTTTTCTTTTCCATTATTCACTCTCATTATCTATTTTTATTTTTTTTAAATGTATTTTAATTAATGTAGCACATTGCTCCTAGACACATTTTATTTTACAGAGGGCGGAAAAAACGTGTGCTTCTTAGACAACCATGGTAAGAGGAAAAGATATACCTTTTTACTTATTATATCAGCAGTTGATAATAAGGTTGGTTAAAAGTTAAATAGACGTATCGTGGAAACATGTCCCACTCTACTTTACCCTTTATTTATTCTCTTTTTATAATGGTGCCAAAGCACAGTTTTGATATAAACGTCTTATACCCTCTAGACAGAATCTTACACATTTTTCTTTTTGAGGTAAATAATGTAAGCTCTCGGTGCCAATCTTTGTCTCTCTCATTATTCCCATGAATATTACTGTCTTATCTGGTAACTCTTTTCAAATCCAGCCATTATACATGGAAATTGAATTCTGTATGATGATCTAATATGTTTCAAATATACATTTCATAGTTACGTTTATACGTATTTTTAATCTAGGACTCAAATAAAAAAAAACCTTGATTAAAAAAATATATATATGACTCGTTAAGCAAGGGAGAAACTAAGCACTAGGAGATTTGCTTTCTTACATTCTAAATTATATAACAAAACCCAATGACAAAATGGCCAAATTTTTATTTTATTTACATTTTTACATAACTCCCTCTTTAAAATGATCACTGCAGTCTATAAAATGCAGTTGTTTTTTTCTATGGCAAAAGAAAAAATAAGTAAGTTTCATGAATCTTAAAAATAAAAAAAAATAAAAAATTATATATATATATATATATATATATATATATATATATATATATATATATATATATATTTATAATGAGCTTGAAGTACTTCAACTGTGCTATTATATAAGGGGAACTTAAGTTGAAGGATTACATTCTCTCCAAAGCCTGGTAGACTGTATTCAGAGCAGAGATTGCCCCATGACCTTCCAATGCAAGGCGCTTTCCTTACGGTTTGAATTCCCAGTAGCATTGCACCAGCCCAAGCTGCAAAGCAGATATTTTATGAAGTAGAACACCAATATTTTTTAGACACAGTAAAATTAGAGAACCGCTGCCAGAGAAATACAGGGTATTGTTTCCAACCTACACACATTACTCTAGGATTTCTTCCACACCATCAATAATTAAATCGGAGCTACGGCACATATTTATGAAAAAAATGTTTTTCCAAAGATATTCCGACTCAGCACATCTTGGAAAAAAAGATTTCCTCATCCCAAATTCATAACACCCAAGATACCTTTCCATCTTCTAATGTGTATCAGAAACAGAGACCTGACTGCGCCGAGCTAAATAATGCATTTTTATGTAATGCTTTTCCATTTTCAATTGCTAGAACAAATGGACAAAAGAGTGCACAACACAAATAAATAAGCTGCCAATTTTAGTTTTATGATTCTACAATTTCATCACATACATTTCAGCTTCTCCTGTATTGCAATATCCATTTAGTAGATCCCAAAAAAATAAGTACAGGTGGAGTTGAGTTGAGTTACTGTTGTAAAAATTAATTGAAGTTTCAACATGTATTATGTGACAAATTGGTGCAGTAGCCATGTAGACTTTGGTAACAAACTTTGGTAGACAAATTGGTAACTGAGCCAAGGAGAATGTTTTAATCTAGAAAGATGGTACCAGTGGGAATATGTGTTTGGACTGATGACCGTCTTTAAAGTCCTCTTTTTTAAGGAATTAGCTTTGAAACCGTTGAGGGAGAAGTATGGAATTTATGCGAGAGAGGGTCTAGAGAACGACTGGTCCGTGGGCTTGTCAACTGTGGTCACAGAAATTCCTCGGTGTCCCCCTTATATGCTCCCTTTTGTCCGCTCGAATCCTCCGCAGCTCTAAACGAGTACTCGCCAGCAATTCCACAGGACTTCCTTCCTTGATATTTTTGCCATTCTCTTCTGTTCTTCGTCTTGATCTGTGTATAACCCGGCCTGCCAACTATTCTCGTATATTTTTGGCTGTGTATTCCTGCTTCAGCATGCGGTTTCAGTCATTGTGTAAAAGTCCTGAGTGGTCATTTTCCTGAGGCTCATCCATAGGGTATCCCACTTTTCAGGTGGTAAACCTTGCAATTATGAGGCTGGGTGTCTGAAAGGGAGATACTCATCCAATCCAAGGAAAGACACTTCTCTGTAAGCTGAAAGTGTATTATGTATACTTGAATAAAAACCACCCTTATAGATGAAGTATGACCTCTAGAAAATGATAGAAACTTGTCAATAATCCTTCCCAAATTATTGCCTGATTAGTTCTAACAAACCTGAGGTTTCGTTAGTGATAATCCTTGTATTCTAATCATCTATTAGAACAAATCACACAATCTTTATGATATATGTACACACACACACATATATATAACATGAATCTTATTTTCCTCTCCGTTTCTTTAAAACATCAGTGAACTATAGTACATGTTTTTTTCTTCTGCTACTACAAGCTGGGGATTCTGGGAACAGGTCATTCTCCTCCGAGACTTCCACAGTCTGGTGATTCTCGCTTCAGAGATAAAAGGGTAAAGGTTGCAGGATTCTAAAATGCTGATAGTCTCTGTAATAAGGATATTTTCCATGATGACACATATGTGTGTTCACAGCAAACTGGGACTACTGCCAACTATTTACATATAATTATATTGTTGTATAAATTTCCTGTTATGACTTCTCTAACTTCCTATGTATTGTAATGTTTCATAAAGAGCTACAAATTGAAAATATATGCAATTATTAAGCATCAATGTACCTACTAGTTTTGTTACTAGTCATAAATAACAAATAAACCTGGGGCTCCAGTGAGCATTTGGCCTTTTCTTTCCGACCCCTGCTCTATTTGTATCTATTTTAATACATTATACATTGATTGGATAAACGGGAATTGGAAAGGCAGCAAGTTAGGGGAGTTTGTAAAACACACCACAGCACACAACTTGACAAACCTTGGCCATTTTCTGGAGATAAAGACTCACCATAGGAAGCTGTGTAAAAGGTAAGTGTTTCAAAAGGTAGAAATACATCCAATTAATGCATATTTGTTTTTAAGATGCCAGCTTTAATACGCAGCTATGTCAACTACAGTTATTTCCTCACTGTGTAAGCAAGGCAATTAGAAAAGGCCAATGAAGAGCTCGTTGTCAGTCTTCAAATTAGAGGTCATACATTGCTTGATCTCGCCAAACTTCCAACAATAATAATTATATAGCAGATTGGAAATCCATTCAGAGGTGCAAATCACATTCATACGTTCCTTAAACAGTTAAACTTGAATCTGTACAATCCAAAGTGCGTTTCCAGACATTTACAAATGTACAATTAAACCTTAAGCCAACTTGGGGCCTAAGGCTCCTTGTGATCTAGGGAGTCTTACATACTGCAAAGGCAAGAAATATAGACCTGCGCTTATTAACCTGCACTCACCCTCATACTGTGAATGTACAATTATGGTCTCTGGCTGGGATCCAATGGAATCATAATCAGTTTTATGTTCTGCGCAGGCGATGGGGGAAATCACAATAGTATACACATCCGCTTTCAGTCAAATTAAATGATTTCATGCTCTATGTAGGCAACATTTTCATCGGCTAAAATTATTTTTCCAGTTATCAGAAGATAACATTTCTACAATATGGCCGTCCACGCGGACTGGACGGGTAATACAATTCATTAGTGCACCATGGATTGGATTGAAATTTTCACAAGAATCTGTTTATATATTAAAAGCAGCTGTTTATCACAAAAAGGTAACTTCATCTTCATGGGGCCTTTGCAAAATTCACTTGTCATGAGTAATGCGTGAATGAGTCGTGTAATGGGGTAGTGTTTAATTCATCACTGTGCCTATGTGAGAAAAGAATAACGAATATAGCTTGATTTCAGGGATGTGAACCCCGCGAGCAGAGGTTAATTGGCTAATCACTTCCTTTATTTTGGTCCACACGTTCGTTAGTCCTGCAGTCTCCTTGGGGACTCCACAGATATAGTACAACCTCTTCTGCCCTAGGTTACTTCTCCATTTTAGTATACATTAACTCCTTACCCCTCTATCTGATTCCAAAATGGGAATATCGTACGAGTGAGGACTTTCTGTAAAGTTGATCCAACGACTTTAAAAAAAGGCATCCATGACAATGCTCAAAACGAAAATCAAACAAATTTACTGGGCATGTTTTTCTGATTGTCTCACATGTAACATATCTATCATGTTTTGTTTAGAAGTGGGCACTGATCTTGTTAGTGGGAAATAAATCAGGACACTTCCTTTCTCCAGTATCTGATTGTGGGCATGATCATAAGATAACTTGTCAGTCAGCGGCAGGATTCAAAGAAGTAAATCTGCTACCATTTAGTACAGAACAAGTACAAAAACCACAATAAAAATTTTAAAAAGTGATCAAATCAGCAACTTTTTTCAATTAAAACAAAACAAACTTGGTATTTCTTGTTTACCATGTCACCACTCCATCATGGCAACTGTTTAGGTTTTAAAAATATTCGAATCACTGAGCACATACACAAAAAAGCATTTCAAAACAATAGAGGAGGTAAAAACAAAGAAAACCAAACTTAAATGCTTAGCAGCACTGAAAGCAAGCACGTCAGAGTTTTCAAATAGTAGATGACTGCTAACGATAACCTAATGAATAACACAGCAGGAAAGTAAAGCAGAGAGAAGTACATTAAAAAAAACACACATTAGGGATAAACCCAAACAGGAGTTCAAGAAAAATATATTGATAGCATTGCCAGAAGGAATGTAACGACTATCAGCAAGCAAGAGTCTAATTCTGTTATTTAACAATGGATTATTTAAGCCATCCCGGCAGCAGTATTACAAATATTAAACAAAAATCCTCTCTGGGTTTAATCGATGAACGGTCCACTTCAGCAGGGTTTGTTTTAGCTGCAGACGATTTGGTTGTGAGGGCGTCTGGGTATCTAATTCAACTATTGTTGGGTCATAGAAAAATGACAATATGCACAAAAAAATCTGTATTAATGATTTTTTCCCCCCCACACATCCACCAATACAGCCACACAGAATGAACCCACGTTTAATACACCTCCTTATGGGTGAGGGGCAAAGGCTTTGTAAGGAGGGTGGGGGGGGGGGGGGGGGGGGGGAATCAGAGCACCCGCTCTAGTTCTTTAGGTGTATTGTAAAATATAAAGTAAAACCAATATCACTATTAAATTCTGGGCAGTATATTTACAATGTATCCTCCACAGCTGTAATCAGGGGTATGTACACCTGTCTGCTGTCTTTATTTTCCTCCGTGCCGACCTGGACACCCTAACACTCACACATTTCCTAAGTACAAAGTGACTTTCCATCATCACATTAGAACTAGCCTAATTCCAATGTGTATAAGGCAATACACCACACTCTGTATTAAAGAGCTGCTATATTAGAAGCATAAGTGAAAGCAAAAATGAAACATTTATACCAGGGCAGCCCTTCAAAGCTTCTCCATCTAAAGAGTAATATTAAAGATGCAGTTACAGGAAATGCAAAAAGAAATAGATCTCTCATCAGTTTCGTCCTCAAATCCAAACTCCTAATTGAATTTCAAATAAAGTGTAATAAATGTACTGTTGTTGCAACAGAATCGTGTCTACCTCCCCTTATTGGATGTCAATGAATTTCGAGGCCCGGTGGAATAACTTTCCATGTAAAACTACAGGAGATCTGTAAATATATATATTTTTTAAGTGAAAATAAATCCACGGAACACGTACAACAAAGAAAATGAGCTAGGTGGAACTGCCCCTTTAGAGGCTTAGATTTTCTCACTGTACTGCACACATGTATCATGATACCACTACATAATATAGGTCCTTTTACACTTTACTATAAACTTAATCCTATGTGACATTACATTGTGTGGGACTTGCTTCCACTCCTGCCACCTAGTGGCCCACATCTTGCAATCCAATTAAATTCAAACATGCAGCTCAAAGATGTTTGTTGCCTTGTGAGCTGTTAAACATTATGTGTTTTAGTTTTGGTGCGTGAGATAACTCACAGGAAAAAAACATTAATACAATTTGAAAAGGAATATTTTTCAAACTAACATTAGGAATTGATGCCTTCATAGGGCAAAGCAGGTTTACAGGGACTGCTACCCCTCCTTTATTAGTGGAGTTTCATTTTATGGCTAGTTTTGTCAGTAATTTGCAATTAAAGTGAATTCTATTTAAATGGCACATTATAATATAATGCCATTTCCCATGCATGCAAAAGAGCGAGCCATATCATTGCTTTGACTCATAAATTGGTAGAAACCTTTGCTCGCGGAAGTTCCAGATTCATTGTATCAATTTAGAAATAAAATGTGCTCTTCTCAGCATAGAAAAGGATGAGCCGATAGGCTAGACAAGGTACTAAAGAATTGGATGTACTGTATACCAACCCAATAAACTTTAAATCGCTTTCAGAGAAACAATAAAAAGGTATTGAATCCTGTAGACATGCTTTTCACAATCCCTCACCAGCAATGTCTAAACCATCCTATGGGCTATTCTGCTTTATGGAGGAAACCATACTGATATCACTATACTTTTCACAGTAATAACTGAAAACACAGGAATGCACCTTCCACGTGCAAGGATTATCTAGTAAAATGCTATATATAATAACAAAAACGGCAACAACACACATGAAATCAAGTTTCATATAGTGCAAAAATAGAAAAAAAGTGACAGGCACTACAAAGTGACCTGTGCAATATTATATATATATATATATATATATATATATATATATATATATATATATAAAAATGTATATAAAACATATAAAGTGCAGCTCCCAACTGAATGGGAAAAACAGACATAAAATCAGGTACACCGACTGATTTCGGTGTAGGCAGATGTGCGCTCTGCTTCGGAGGGCGACTGCCGTCCATTTAGCTTGAGGTAGAGCTGTGTAAAAGTAGCAAATTTGTCATACACAGTGATGCATGCTGGCAGGTGACACTAAACAGTTTTTTTTACTTGTGCTTCTAATATAGAAGCACAAGTGAAAAGTTAGTTGTCCCTAGTATGAGGATAACCTGGCGTGTACTTTTTATAATACACACCAGTTTATTCTCTGACTGACAGCTAGCGCAGAGAGAGACCCTGGTTTTTGCATGGGATCAGCAGTGGGGACCTTAACAGCCAGTGGTGTATCTTGGTTTTGTACTGCCCTAGGCAGATAAATTTTGGGCCCCCCCTACCCACGATGCACACCCACGACATGACCCATAACCCACGTTGCACACCAAGGACATACACCATCACCCCATTACATACACATTGCCAATATTATTTGCCATTAATATTCCCCAGCTAATTTTCCCAATAATATGCCAGTATCGTTTTCCATTAATATGCCCCAGCCAATTTGCCCAATAATATGCCAGTATTATTTGCCATTAATAAGTCACAACCAATTTCCCCAATAATATGCCAGTATTTGCCATTTAATCAGCCCCAGCCAATTTGCCCTATATTATGCCAGTATTATTTTGTCATTAATATTCCCCAGCCAATTTGCCCAATAATATGCCAGTATTTGCCATTGAATATGCCCCTGCCAATGTGCCCATTAATATGTCAGTATAATTTGCCATTAATATGCCCCAGCCAATTTGCCCAATATTAAGCCAGTTTTATTTGCCATTTAATATCCCATAGCCAATTTGCTCAATAATTTGCCAGTGTTATTTGTCATTAATAAGCCCCTGTCAATTTCCCCAGCACATCCCCCCATCTCACCAGCACTTACCTTTCCCAGGTGGCTAGTGGCAGGCAGCATGGTCTCCTCCATGCTGCCTGTTCGGCTCCCAGGCGGTTGTGCCCACAGGCCCGGCACGAGTATGACATCAGGGCGCCAGTCACGTGACTGTCTGTACTTGTGTCACACTGCACTGGGAGCCGAACAGCCAGCACAGAGGTTTCTCTGTGTTGTCTGTTTGGCTCCCCGTGCAGTCCGCCGGCAGAGGGAAGGTGAGGGGGGATCTTCCGATCCCTTCTCACCTCCGTCTCAGCCTGCAAGAGCGTTTTAAAAAAAAAAAAAAAATCTTATTTTTTTTTTTCCCCCCCCAGTGCTGGGGGAGCACTGCCGCCCCCAACAAATTGCTGCCCTAGGCATCCGCCTAGGATCCCTCCCAGTTAATACAGCACTGTTAACAGCGAGAGACCCTCGCATTCAGCTGTCAGAGTGGGGCGAGCACGCGACAACCAGAAACTGCTGCGTCTCGCATGTGAGACACAGCAGATAGTAAACCCGCGGGTATCTATTAAGCTACACGTCGGGTTTACTTAATTGTACCGGGACATGTTTTGTTTAATGTTTAATGTTCCTTTAATAATAAATGAAAAGCCCATCCTGGAATTGGGTTTCATTGCAGCCACAACACATCCAAATATAAATAGAACTATAAATGTAAGTTTGGCTATAAAATGCATGTTTTTATTAATTCATTTTATGGAGCATGTGGCATAACTACATTCTGACCTATTTTTTCATGCATTGCAACGTAACTGATTTAGGCCTGCTCAAGCATGCACAAACTTTGTATAATTGGCCATGCAAAATAAACTGTGTGATCCACCACTTTGCTTGCTGTTTTAATAGCAGTTGGGAACATATTTAGGTTTATGGTTTTAAAATGAAATAATAAAGAACAGTCAATATGTGGTAGTGCAGGACTGACAGTAACCGAGATGCAAAACTGTCACTCGCCTGGATGAAGTGAATTTGTGCAAAGTTTCTATGTAGTGGTATCACTTGTCATTAGGATGGTAAACCTGTCTACTGCTTGGACACATAGACATGTCCCTGACACCAACTCATAATAGCTCCAACTTCAACCTGACAGATGGTCAAAATGACAAGCATTTTTGTAACAGAGATCAAACTTTTATTTTTTTTATTTTTTAAAAGCCTAAAAATAATATTTTTCTTTGTGAAACTGCTTCTCTCATAACTCAGATTCTCACTGAAACGGTTCACAGCCCTAAATCCTCCCGAGAGGATGAATGCCCTGAAATTACTCGATATTTTCACTTTTTAATTTACTAGCTGACTTTGCTTTTAACACAGCTGTCTAGTTAAAGTGAGAGGAATTCCCAGCTTCCTGCCTCATTTCCCAGGCAGGTCATTGGACAGAACTTGATGGTTACTGTATTTTAGTACTTCTTCTTGTCTGAACTTAGTTCATGATCTGGACTGTGCCTTGGAACAGGGTTTGACAAATCCCAGGAGCCATAACTCCTAAAAAATTTTAGTATCATTTTTTATTTAATATGAAAAAGCAATTTCCAAGTTAAACTTTTTGTCATATGGGGTCGTCTTATATTCAGGCTTTTTGTTTTTTCCTAAAGGAATATCTAAAGTTTGGGGGGTCGTCTTATAATCAGGGTCGTCTTATATTCGAGCAAATACGGTAAAACATGAGGTTCAGGGCAATGCTCGGAAGCTTACAATCTGGTAGGAATGGGGAACATGAGAAACATAGGGTGGGTGAAAATGCAGGAGAAAAAGTACATTGTGACAGTGGAATATATTGGTGAACTTTGACTGCTGAGGGAATCACACCTGAGGTTACTAATTTAGTGATTTAAGTGGGTGCCTACAGACTCCAGACACACAGAATTTTAAAATCTTTGGAGATTGCAGGTGAGGAAAGTGAGTAAGGTGGCTAAGATATTGCTCATAATGGTGTATAGAAAGGGGGGACTAGTGACATGATCTGCCTTGAATCCAATAAGCTGAGTGGATGTTTGGTATTTACCTTGTGGACCTCTATACACTTGCTTATTAGTCAAGTGTCTTACTGGTGCAATTTGAGAATGGAAGAACACTTAAATAATTGTATTGTGAAACAATGTTTAATGAAACACAGTTGATTGACTGAAGTTACGAAGCTCAGGAAGTAGTTTAGAAAGATCCATGACATCAGAGTCTGGAGGGCAAACGAAGCATCATAACAAAAATTGTAAGGTTTAGGATGTGGAAAGAAAATAGAAACATGTACAGTAAGGAAAACATTTTGGCAGTGGCAGGAACCAGGTATGGGAATAGGGAGCATGGAAACCCAACTGTGTTTGTGCTAAATATTTTTTGGGATACACAATCACTACTATACAATAGAGTCAGCCTTCAGTTATAAGGAAGGAGATGGTGAACATTGAATCACTAAGGTTTACTTACATGGAAGTAATGTCAAACCTCCTGTTTGAGTGGATCAGTGCTGGTGCAGAATTAAATAAATGTTCAGACATAGCATTACAGGAGGTTTTCAAGCACAGGACAAAAGCTGACGAGAAGAGCTTTGATTCCACTATTGAAAGAAGGCTTGAGGAAATGCCCTGCATACTGATGGGGAAAGGACTAAGTGTTTGCCAATAAGTCAGAAGAACTTATCCCACAATTTATAAATATTTTAACCGTTTGCTTACCACAGGGAGCGACACTCTCCCCAGGATTAAATGGCTGTAGAACAGAATTCAGCGATCTTGAAATCTAAGTAACATCTTCAACTTATTGTTTAGGATTTGCATACTACTCAAAAACAAAACATTGCAAATCATTTTACAGATCCAGAAAGCTACTCGCAGCAACCGGCCGTTTATTATACAAGAGTTTTGTAAAATGAAGAAAATATGTTATCACAATATTTGTCTCCTGTTTAAAGTAGTAATAATAATAAAAGTTTTTTTTCCCAGACAGCTTGATTCATTTTATACATCACATCAGCTTAGCAGTACTATAGCAGTATTATGTCACCCGTTTTCAGAGCAGACTTTATGAGCACTTCCTAAAGGATAATAACAATAAATATAAACTTCTATACTATGGATAAAGAAAGTTTGCAAAGAAAATTATGATTTTGTATACTTAATACAAATATAACAGATTCCAGACAACACCTCCGTCCACAATGATGTCCAGACATCAACAAAATGCAAACATTAATCATACAGCAAGCTTGCCCATTACAATTTGATTTGTGAAAGCTTTTTTTTTATATTCCCTCAGTATTCCCACATTTGATATATTGATTTTTTTTTTTTTTTTTTTTTAAAGAAGCTGTCAAATTTGAATCCATCTATTATACGGTTTCAGGTTTTAACTTCATTTTATTTAATACTTCGAACACAAACTATTAACATCTAGATGTAATAGAATAATGATTTTGCTTTCTAACAAAGTACACGCCATGTCGCCACACAGCAAATGTGTTGTGTTTACCAACTAATTTTAATGTAGCAGACACTGAGGCTAATTGGACTACTATGGGGTCACAAGGGAGTTTATGGAGGCTCCCCTGTTTCTTATTCATGTTCAGTTAATGCAATTACCAACAGGGATTGTTGAAACGGATGGAGAGGTATAATCAGTATTACCTGCTACATACTCTGTTTACCTACAGAGCGACTCAATCTAGGTGTAAAGAGGTCGGCACAGAATAACAGTCTGGCATTGCATTACTTGTCATTAACTTCATTAATACAGAATGAAGGTACAGATATGTGGTCTACTTACTGGGTATAGTTGAGTGAATTGGGCATCTCTTTGAAGAGGTGACATTTTTAAATATCTAGCGTGAGGGATGCAAAATAACAGAATGTTGCAGAATCTTTTAATACCTTTTCTTATTGGACAAACAGTATTTTAGAACAGCAAGCTTCAGCACTCCTCCCTTTATCAAGTCAGACGCGTTAGACTAGGGAGAGAGCTGTAGATTCTACAGAAGTAGGTTCTATAGTCCACAGGATAGCTTAAGAGAAGTCTTGCAGGCACACGTGTGAAGTGATGTTTTTGAGCCTTATGGATGATGCCAAACCTTATATTTATATGGACAGTCAACAGAAGCATTGCTTATACTGTGACTGTAGAAAATAAAAATCATGACCAAGTATCCATACACTGGTGTTTTAGTCATTTGCATGCAATTATATAAAGAGAAAATTTATAAAATGTCTGCGTGGTGTCACCTGCTTATGACATCACCTTTATATTCAAATTACACATTTCCCACTGATAATTAATTTGCATATACAGCCACATGGTGATGTCACAAGCAGGTGACACCAGAGACACTTTGTCAGGGTTCTACCCTAACTAATGCATATAAAAGTTTAATTTTTGTGTTTGTATACCGCTTTCCTCTTCTACAGTCCACCCTACCTTTGTTTGCTTGTATCACTTCCCCTCTGTTGGTGTCAGGTTGGCTTGTTAACTTTTACAACACACCCATGTTAAATCCCTGCAGTTTATTGCAAACAGAGCTTTTGCATTGAAGTTGGATGTCCGACTTCTGAGAGCTGCTGCTTCTGTCCCTCATCCTCTGCTAAAGCTCATTTTGAATTTCTACCCTGTCCAGGAACTGTGAGACTGAACCTGGAAGGCTCAACCAGCCAGGGGATGTTTTTCAGCATCTCCTGAGACCCTTTGGCTACAGCAATATTACTCCCACTAAGTTGCTCCTTTAAAGGGCGCACTCCTGCCTTAGTCACCCTCTCTGGGGTGTTCCTGTCTTAGTTACCGTTCTCAGGCCTCATCCCTTGTTTAACACTCACTACATCTACTTCTGCTTTTTCTACAGCCCCTCCTAAAACTCTTTGTTGATACTGCAGTTCCTACTCAAACGCGTTTCCTATTCCTATTTCTCCCTTGCTAAAGTCCCCTTTTGTCTCTGCTTCAGTCCTTATTCCAATGCATATCTCTTTGTTTCTATATCTGTTCTCACCCTGCACAATAAATAACAACATGCAACCAGACACCTCCTCTTTCCCTGCACTGAAACTTCTACCTGAGCTGGCAAAGGCCCTGACACTTTTAAAACGCGTATTTATTTTATTTTATGCATTTACATGTAATATTGATAACAGTATATAAATCATAAAAATAAAAAAAATTAACAAAAATTCTACATTCACAATACAAGCAATGATTAGGTCAACAGAGTCCCTTTAATGGTCATCACTCAAACACACAGATTGAAAATAACACCACAGCATCATGTGAGCATATAAAAGACTTGTTCAGGCATAAGCTGGACTTCAGATACAACCTCTTCCATAAAATATGTAGCTTCAGGCAAGTAACAGATCTACCTAGAGGCAGCAAAGACTGATTGTATAGGTACTGTAAAGAAGTCTTAGAAGGTTGCTACTTCTCTTTTATTAAGTGAATCCTCTGTACGCTCAATCTTCACTCCCTTGTTTTCTAAGCTGCTTTGGTGCCATCTCCTGAAGGCAGAGACCAGAGCAATGCCCAATGAAGCATACCATACCTGCATATGCTACTAGAACAACAGATGTAATATAAATTATAACTTGCCAACAATGACCAGTTGTTATCCCTCAAGACTCTGGGTAAAACAAAAAAAACATGAAGATATTTACATTTAACAACACAAATTACACATATTTTATATGATGGGAATCCCTTTTGAAACATAATACACACTTTAAAAGTATTATTTTACTTGCAAAGTTTATTATGCCGACTGACAGTATAGAAGTAAAAAAAAAAAAATTAAAAAAAAATCTGTTTTTCTTTCTATGATATTTTCCATATCAGAGAGCAATACAAGCCTGCTCACAAAATGACAGGGCTAAACAATCTTTGCTAGAAAGGTCACCTTTATCCCAATACATCAATGAGCAAAATGGCCGTATGCAAAACACATTATGCCTCGCATTCCCCGCTGTGGCGAAGGATATATTCATGGTTCAGCTTCTTAAAAACTAATGTTATGCATTGTTTAAAAGGTTTCTCCTTAACATTTGTAGCATGGACCGAATAGCACAATGACTCAAGCTCTGAATAATCAGCACATCTTGCAAGGAGGCAAAATAATGAGGTGCATTTCTTCAACTCAAGAATTGTAAACTAATTTTCCACAGATAAAAGGCATTTCTGTGATGGAACACACACCGCTGCAGACAGCTTATTACTACATACTGGAGAGAGTTATTCAAGCAGTACTCGTGGAACGTTTGTAAGCATGTTAATCCCTGAACAGGTACACAATGGCGAATCTCATGAAGCTCAGAGATCTCTTGATGGGGGAAGATAAAGTAGGTGAAATGCGCGTGGGTACACATTTCACAATGGAATGACATTAACTGCTACGGTATATCCCTTGATGGCAATGAAATAAGATGATCTAACAAGTCTGCACCAAACCTACTTCCTATAAATTTAATCATATAAGAATAAACATAATAAATGTTCTAGATAAAAAAAAAAAACACATCTACTTGTGTAGTACTTATCTGATCAGTACCCCCTTCCCCCGTCAAAATTCAGAATTAAAAAAAGCGAATTAAAGAGGACATTCCAGTTTTTGCAATACTTCACTTGAAAACATGTATTTTGCAAGCTTTCATTGTTTGATCCAGTCCACCAGGACATCAGTAGCACAAGCAAAAAAAAATCGAAGCTCATCATTGGTCCCCATAGGGATGTCCGCAGAACACAGGTGTATTGACATCACACAACTGCTCTGCCTCTCCAATCACTGCTGTCAAAATTAAAAAGACCAAAACAGGAAGGCAAAACAAACAAAAAACACAAAATGTAACAGGTTAACCCCTTCGCGACAATGGACGCGTCAGGCACATCCTGCCGGAAACTCTGTTCCCGACAATGGTGTGCCTGGCACGTCTGCAGTGAAATGAGCGGTTTTCGCAATCAACAATCGCGAAAAACGCTCTAACGGTGCTGGTCTATTGCCTCTATGTCGAGGCAATAGCCAGCACCGAAATTTCCTCTCTGGGGCACCCACGATTGACCCACGGAGCGATCATGGGCACCATATTGACAGAGCAGCAGAAAAAATTCACTTCCGTTGCTCTGAATATGTTTCTTGACTGCTCCTAGAGGCAGTCAGCAACATTGCAATGTAAATAAATAAAATTGTAATTAGCTTAAAACTAGGATTAGCTGTTTAAAGGTTTAAAATTAAATCATTTTTAGCATAAGCGATAGGGTTATAATTATATTAACATTAAAATATATTAAGGGATAGCATAAGGGTTAGAGTTGGGGTTAAATTTAGTTTTGGGGTTCAGCTTGGGGTCAAAAGGTCAATATAGGAAAAAAACAAAAAAACACTTTTTGGGTTTTTGCCCCATAACTCGCAAAAAAATACAGAAAAATATGGAAACATGCATATTTCTGAACTCGGGACAACAGAAACTATTTAGATGGGGTATTTTTAATAATTCTATTTGTGTAAATTATATTTTAGGTCAAAGTTAGAAAAAGTGTTTTTTTTTACATTTTTTCATCATATTTTATGAATTGTTTTGTAGTGAATTATAAGATATGATGAACATAATGGTATCTAATGAAAGCCCTTCTTATGACGATAAAAACAACATATAATTTGTGTGGGTACAGTATGTGAGAAAAAAGAAAATTACAGCTAAACACAAACACCCCAGAAATGTCAAAACAGCCATTGTCAAGGGAAAGTCAAGGTAAAAATGTCTTGTCACAAAGGGGTTAAACACAATTGGATGCACCACAAGTTAGTTTGCTTTAGATTTCTTCTGGAATATTTCAGTTATGCAAAATTATTATTCCGAATATAATTATCTCGCTCATAAATATGTGCGGCATTTTACACAAACACTGGCAGACTGCGTCCATTAATACTTCCTCATCTGTTATGTGTTCAGTGATAGAGGAAGGAGCCAACCAGTACAACTATGAGCAGTACGGGCTCATTGATATGCATCTGAGAACTCATGAATGCACGCAGGACTCATTTTTATACACTTGCAGACACAGTCCCATTTTGAGACACCAGTACTGAAAATTTTCCTACCAGTGTCTGATTCTGGAAAACTAAGGAGGGGGTAAAAAAAGAAATAATGCCAAGCGTACAGACTCATTAACCAGCGTCAAAGCGTATCTTTATTTGGTTAAATCACATCTTGCATACCGCATGACAGCGCAATCTTAGCGGAGGGAGGAGACTGCGTGTGACTACCTAGGCTGGGTACTATAACAGGTTTGAAATCATACTTCTACTTACAGTACATTAACATTTATTTATATACCCACCAATTTATGTAGCACTTAGTACAGAGCATAGAAGTGAACTACATACTATGTTAGACAAACAGGAACAGATGGATACATGAGGTAGAGAGCGCTGCTCGCATGCTTACAAATCGAGAGGGAGTGGGCTGTGCTCTGTGACGGAGCAGCCATGCTAAATATCCAGTCACACTGTTCCTTCAAAGCGTATCTAGTTAAAATATTTACTAGTAAACACTGCTGGCTTTTATATACAGGTCTAGGACATAATGCTAAACAGACGCAATGTAAATATTTACTAGTGGTACAGCCAACTTGGAAGATAAATCAGAGGTTTGTGCTCAGCCGAGGAAGAGAACAGCTGCTCTGTGAATGGCATCATTTGCTAGCTAATCTCCCATATATGACCTGTCAAAACTGCTTGCATTCCCTCATGTTATACTACTTATGGTATGTACCGGCAATTAGGAGTGTAGAGGACACTTTAATTCGGTGGTTGCATACGGCATCCTTGTGCATCCAAGACCTGCTCAGTAAGGAAACCAGTTAATTGAAACTGAAAAATATACATCAAGGTCGTGAAGCATATGTATTTGCACGCTTCTTACTGCACATAGTATCGATTCAGAAGATTGCAGTTTGTTAGGAATCTTATGACACGTTTTGCTAAGTGACAATAACTGTTTTGCTTTGCGTCTTCCTATCAGACTACTAAAACCCCAAACATAATTACCAAATGTAACTTTACAAGGAGTCCGTTGATTTCTATAAAATGGAGAACAAAAGAAATGGCCTGGTAACATTTACTTTCTGTGCTTTTTTAGATGTAAACAAACATTTACAATTATAAAAACATAACACCGACCAATTCAGCTCACAACCGAGACCTGCCTTATTTAATTCCAATATCAAATATGTCTCTTTTTCCTTTTTTAATATATGTGCTTTCCTATCTCCTCCCTGCATCAATAGGGAAATAGTTTCTATGCCTACAAATCTCAGAGGTTGGGGATCCATGACTCCCCTCTTTAAAATGTGCCGCCATGGCTTTCAGTTCCTCTATGTCTGTTATGGAATCAATATTACGGCTAGCTCGCTTACAGCTACGTAGTGCAACCTATATAAACATTTTAAATGCCATATTCCGTTGCACATGTAATGAACTGCTTTGTGTAAATTTTCTTTCCGTTATATGGATGATTAATACATTTTACATGTTGAGTATACTGGCGTTGAATGCAGTGAACACAGTTTAGTAGTCTGGCACTGAACCATTTCAAATGTACTTTCCTAGTGGTTTCCTGTATAAAATGCAGCACAATGAACCAAATCTATTCCGTAGGTTTATGAGATGTTTATATACAAAACTTAGATGTGAGGATATATAAAACTTTTAAGTTTGGGTTTGTTTTGTAGTATATGCCAATGATCTCTTACTATTTGGGCATTTCAATTCAACAGAGGGGAATATCTGGTAACAAAATGGATTTGATTATGTCTGTTTATTATGAAGTTTTGTCAGAGAGTCGATATACATATTTAACCCCCGTTGTTAAAGCATATAAAATAACAAGCCTTCAAGACCAAGTTGTTTGGTCCTATCTTCAGGCATAAATGATGATAAAACAAAAATTTCCCAACTACAAAGCATAGTTCACAGATTTATGAAAATGCCAAAATATACACAACGGTATGTAATTTTCTCAGCCAGTCTGGTATCCAATAGATAAATTAGGTTCAATCAGTCCTGTTTCTCCCAAATACATTGCTGTTGGGCACTTCAAACAGAAGAATAGGTATACCAAGTCAGAATTGTCCATAAAGCAGATAGTGGTGCGAGTGTGAGCCTGGTATTTTATCTGGCGTTTAGGACAGTTCATGGCGGCTGTTTCACCGCTGACAGTTCAGCACGGCAGTTTCAGTGCTGAATTGCTTACAATCAGAGTAACCCCCTCCTAATAAATTAACCCCCCTAAAAGTTACTCTGAACCCCCATAATAACTCCCCACGAACCCCAATAGTAATGCCACTAATACTAACACAAAGCCCTAATACTAAACACTAACGCCGAACCCCTATTACTAATAATACTCATCTTGCGATTTAGCAGCTGCGAAGAACCGTCCCACGCCATTTTATCTGTGTGGTAAATGAGTGCACACGTCTCGGATCTCTTCTGTCGGTTGGGAGAAGTACAGTTTACTGTTTCTCTGTGTAGGGTGCTCCTCACCATCAATTGTTTGAGATTGGCAGTGTCTGACTGAAAGCAGTGGGAATATTGTCTAATATTATTTCATCTGTGTTTAACATGGTTTGCAGTTCCCTTCTGATCTTCCCACTAACCGTACTCCATCTCCATTTTGTGGCAGCTGGTATCTCAGGAGATTTTTCTCTGGGCATTTTAGTGGCTTTCTGTATCTGAGAGGTTGTGATTTTTGTATTCTAACGATGGTTGATGAACTCATTCCAGAGGTTCTGAAGATGTTCATCTTGGTCTATGGAATCCGAGCAGATGGCTTGGCTGTAGATGATTGAGTTTTTGCTATTTCTGGGATGGAAACTGTTGAGTTTCAGGAAGGTTGGTCTCTCTATTGGTTGTCGGTAGAGTGAAGCCTGAATGGAGTTGTTCTTAATGTAAGTGTCCAGGAAGTTAATATTTGGATGCAAGCCATTATAGTTTTCATCTTAGGAGTTCCTGTTCGGTACCAGTCCACCACCTATATAGTGAAGCTGTACTAGCGGTTTGGTGTGGCAGGTGGAGATATAGTCCTTTGCTAATTTGTCCATGAACAGGGTGGTATATTGCGGTGCCATTTATGCGGTCCCCATTCTTTGGAGAAAGAATCCCTGTCCAAATCTAAAGTAATTGTGGTTGAGTATGAATTACTGTTATTAGTGAATTAGTTGTGTTTTTGGTTCCACTCCTAAGTTGTCTTGTTCCAGGTACTTGAGGCATATAGTTACACCATCGACATGGGGAATGTTGGTGTAGAGAGTAATGCGTGGAAAGTGTTGCAATCTTTAATCAGTAGAAATACCCCAACTTTTTATTGAATGTATGATAAAAATAGGTTCTAAGCACAAAATAAAGCTACCATAAGCAGCAGGACACTACAGATATTGTGAAATTGCAGACTATTTATGCAAAATGTTATCTTAATGACGTTTTATATCACTGAATAACAGAATACATTTAAAGGTCTCATGAATTACACAGTCTGAGTTGCCTGCACAGTTCAAAGTGTCTATACAGAAAGGCAGTATGGACTGAACAATACCTGTGGATGCCCCTCCCCAGTTACTGGTCAGCACATTATGTTCCTTGTCCATGGTACTGAAAGAGCCAAAGGGAAGAACAATACTTCCATCTCCAAGCAAGCACAATTAAATAAAGAGAACAAACTTACCAATCTGGCTGTATGCTACTGTAGAGTTATACAAGGATTAAAGTACATCATTCCATTAAGGAACATAATGACATTTCATAAGAGTCAGTGAAATAAACAAACAAAAATAAAAAAAAGCAGACATTCCCAGGTGCTAGGATAACATTTATTTAATAGCGCATGATAATTCAACGCACTAAGTTTTCCATATGTTTGTGAGTTCCTGCATTTTGCAAGTATTATAGCACACATTTACGGTATATTTGCAAACTCAATGGATACAGTACACAAGACACAGAGATTAGTTGGATAATGTATATTTAGTAGTGCCCATGTTCAGCTTTTTATTAACTGAAATACTAATATATCATGGTTCAGTATGTAACAAAACTAACAATTTGTATATTACCCAACTGTATAAAACCTAGCAAAACTCAATTTCTGTTATTTAACTTGCCTTTCGATCCCTCTAAAAAAAAGAAAACATGGATAGCTGAAAGCAATGAAGCCAAGTAAAAACAAAGAGCACATTCTTCTTAAAGCTTTCACTAGGGGCTTAAAAAGGGGTAATCCGTTTATATGAAAATAATTTAAAAAGAACAAAATTAGCTTCACGTTTGTCTGTGAAAGAGCAGAATCCCCTATTCCTCCCAGAAAGGACGAGGAGACAGATGACATCATGAAAAGATTGAGCCGTGGTTTGGGATTCTGGAAGTACAGGGGCAAATCAATACTATCAAACAGCAGGGAAAACCGTGTGCAATAGTCCTTTCCAAATGTGAAATATAGAGTTTCCACCGTAGCTAGAAGCTGATTATTCCTAACAAGGAAAACAGTTATGACTCAGTTTAAAATAATATTTAATATGAATAGGTTACATGGTTATTTTGGGGGAAGCTTATCTAGTGTCCTAGATCACACCCTCAGTGCTCTGATGCAATATTAAATAAATTATTTTAACTTTACTTCTTTAACAAAAGGTTGTAAAAAATTGTGGAGTCAAAAGCACTTTATCACGCCTTAAAAACACACGGACCGGACAGAGTCAAACAAAAACTGGCGCTTACTCATAGGCATATGACAAAGCTCTAGTTTAGGCGCGATGCGTGTTAGGCGCCTCCTCTATCCCATTTGGAGTGTCCTCCTCCTGATTTTGCAGCCTCACTTAATTAAATCCTTCAATCAACGCAGTGTCTGGAGCATAATTTTCATGTTGACGTGTAATGCAATGCGCCTTTGTTTGTTTCTCTACTTGTTATACGGTGGCACCGAGCGATCCCGTCTGTCCCGGTACGTCAACCCTATGCGCTGATGGGCCTCTACATTCCTTTTTCCATCATGGGACTTTGGTGCCAAGGTTCAGTAATTTGCCACAAAGTAACATTAAATAAGTGGAATACTGTAGCTTTAATAACCATTGGACACCATTTATGTCAAGGGCCTTTGTGGAAAGCGGGCTGGGTACCAACCTCAATGCTCCCCTCCTGGTTGAAACAATTCTATTTTATCATTGACTGTCATGATGTGGTGGCTAAAGGTAAAATTTTAGAACTGCGTTAAACATACTGGAAATAGGTTAAAGTATTGGTAATTGTTACATCATCATCATACAGAATGTATTCATTGCCCGTAGCCATTTTTTGCCTTGAAAATGATTGGTCTCAGTGACAGACACAAAGAAGACTCACCAAGCTGGCGGTCAGTGAAGGAGCAGACTGTCCGAGAGCCTGGCTTCTCATTCGCACGAGATTGGAGGTCTCTGCTGATGCCTGCCAGGAGGGTGGAGCAGAGCCGGCTGGAAGCAAATACCGCCCTACAAGACAAATGGAGTTTAATTACAATGTAAGAAAGTTTATTATGCAAATGTTTAAATGAATACTGCAATTGGGGACTGTATATTAAAACTAAAAATCTATATGAAATGCCATTTCTCCTGTTTTTATATCATTATTGAATGGTTCTTCTGCAAAGCATCATTTCATCATCTGTACCAACAAAAAGACAAATTGGGAAAAACCATGTTGTGAAGCTGCTGCTTCACTGAGACCAGTAGTGTATCTTCCACAAGGCACTCGCCTAGGGGGCGACACTTTGCCAGAGGGTGTTCAAGCACACTTCTGGTGCTTCAAACATTTTCGCTCCCTCCCCCACCGTTCAGCAAGCTTTAGCTCCTTCCAATTAATTGGGATGATGGGGGAATGTAATGGATATGGTGGGGGTATGAAATGAGAGTGATGGTGGCAAGTAATGGACATGATGGGGGTATGAAATGAGGGTGATGGGGGCATGTAATGGACATGGTGGGGGTATGAAATGAGGGTGATGGTGGCATGTAATGGGGGTGATGGGGGGCATGTAATGGGGGTGATGGGGGGCATGTAATGGGGTGATTGAGCATTTAATGTGTGTGCAATTTGGGTGATGAGGCATGTAATGGGGCAAGTCGTAGATTTACAACGTGGCTTGTCGAGTGTGTGCCACGTGGGTGGGGGTGTGCCTAAACTTGGTCTGCCTAGGTCAGCACAAAACCAAGATACACCACTGACTGAGACTGTCTATCAAACGCTGATCCCTCCTAATGTTTGTATGTCAATCAAGTAAGCTGGAAGAGAGGAAAAGATTTAAGAATGGCAATGCCAATTAGAATGGAAACTTGTATGTGAATGCTAATCTGAACAGTTAGGATGATCGTTAAGTAAGAGTGAATCCAAATGCTATTGTGAACAGTTAGGTAGGAGCCAGTGGTGTGACTGTGTATGCCAAATGTATGAAATAGTCTTCCAACAGAAGTGATAAACGTGAAGCTTGTATGTCATAAGATATGTGGCCATGTAACCAAATAAATAATGATTTTACAGGAGGTCAAAACATGGGCAGTGGACAGACGACAAGAAGCTCTTATCTGCCAACACAATCCATGTTTGTATGCCAAGGTAAATAGAAATCCCAAAGGTAGGGTGAAAAGTGCAATTCATCAAAAGTGAATATTACACAATGACAGAATGACATGCAAAAGAAAAAGTATATAACCCACATCCCCACAAAGCTGCACAGTGTATTCACTGGCACAGACACTGGTCACCTTTATTATTGTATTGCTTCAGGTGTTTATACTTTCCTTAGTCCTTTTAGAAAGCTTCCAGTCATTTTTACACAGTTTGCTTTGTAATGTCAGCTCAGAAGATTAAAGACCTGTTAGACCACAGGAACTGTGCTGCACAGCATGCATGTGTGCATTAAAGCAGAGCCACCCACCCGATCTCAACTCCCCGCGGTTAGAGGCTCCTTTGTGTCTCTGTCATTTAAACCATGCACATGGAAGATTATAATGTACTAGAACTGCCCAAAAATCCTCACAAACAAATCTCCGATAACTCATAGCCAAAAAGGTTTGATACTGTGTATATTATGTGTTATTGTATACTCCCTTAAAGCGATGTGAACGACAAAATGATTTAATCTCCTTTTTTAAATTTAATGAAGAGTAAACACATTATACTAAGCAGGTTTTCTTTCAGTATTATAGGTGTCAGATTGAATTAAATTCTACAATTAGTGATTAGTGTTTTGATCTCAATTTCCACCACTCTTGCCAACAACAAGAAATATCATACTTTATGGCTTATATTCTGCAGATGTTTCAAAACAGATGCCAAAAAGTCAGAGGTAGGCTGGCCTACACTCTCACTCATTGAAAAATATTGTTTGCAGATATAATGTGAGGTCCCCCCCCCCCGGCACAATGCAAAAGGCAATATATCTAACCACAAGTCACATTCACAAAAGTTTTATGAAATTAGGCATTCATATTGCTCCAAAAAGTACTTTATAATTTAAACTGTTGAACAGAATAATACATTTTTAACAAAATGTATGGAAGTATATGCACAATGCTCAAAAACCACTTTGACTAATGTGAAAGTAAAAATCCAGAATGGAAATGTCAGTATAAACCTTATAATTCCCCATTGTACCTAATTATACAGTGGAATTTAATACCACAAAAGAGCACATTCAACTTTAAACAAATCAGTAATAGCTGAAAGGTTTCCTATGCATCACTAGAGGAAAAGGACATGACATGATAGTACAAAATATTTATAAATACTGGGAATTTAAGGTACTGTAGTGTTGGTAGCAAGTAAGTACTGTACTAATCATAACTAGGTTTGCCACCTTTTCTTCAAAAAAATACTGGCCTTGGTACTGTCTCCATAGACTTAACATTGGCCTGATGCCAATTTTTTACCGGCCTGCCGGTAAAATACCAGCCAGGTGGCAACCCTAATCATAAGGATATATCTAATGTATCAATCCCCTAGTTATCGGACATTTAACTGGGTTTGGGACACACTGTGTGCGATTTTTAACTTTGGTCTAGATTGTTCTCCGATTTAGAACTATTTTGCCCACACCTCTGTGACTCACTGATGTTTTAATGTAACCCTGCACATGATACGGTTATCATTTATTATTAGGTTGATCACAAAACAAAACAAAACAGTACAGTTTTGTACGCCAATAAAACATTGGAGGAAAAAAGAAGACAAAACAACAACTAATGAACACCATTTCTAAGCCACTCTTTAATGGCAGATAGAATTGAGACTATTTTGTATTGATTCCGAATAGAATCCCTTTGGTTTTCTAGTTTGCAGGTTAAATATCCACTTTGCCTCAAGATCATTAAGTTTCTCACTGAGGTCCCCACCTCTCTGTGAGAAATAGACTTGGTCAGTGCAGTGACTGTCGCCTCCGTTACCCCTTAGGAAATGTAGACCAACAGGGGTTCTCCTCGGCTTTTGTAGTGCCCTCCCCCAAAGCACCTGTACTCATATGGTCTTCTCTCACATCACTTGCCTTTATAGCTAAACCATCTATGGATGCTAAATGCTCATGTGCTTTAAGGGAATGCATCAACTAAATATTGTATTTACTGTGCAAGTGGAGAATAAAAAAAATGATTGAAAATGATCTATACATTGTGTGAGCAAAATTGCAAGCAAATGCCTAAATTAGAAGGAAAATGTGTTTTCAATGTGTCTATGGAGTCTCCTGCTTATGACATCCCCTGTGACATAATATGCAAAATGAACTGGTTTGCAATAGGAAGTGTGTCATTTGCATATCAGGCCAAAGGTGATGTCATAAGCAGGAGACTACCGTATAATCTTCCACTGGAGCCATCGGGACACCAAATCAGCCGGCTGTGTAGTGAGATCTCATGAATCATATCGCTATCCTGCTTGTATAGCGATGTGATCTTGTGGATCACGACTCCAGCACTATAGCAGGACCTGGGTGTACTTGCTCCCAGATCTCGAATATCACCAGTAGTAGCGCAAAACTACTTCTAAAAATATGGGGAACAGGGCTCTGTTCATACATTTGTTTGGAAGGCATGCTGTCTGAGATAGGTTTGTGGACACTGGACATCATTAAAAATACTGGACAACAGAAACAAAAAAAAAAGTCCATGGAACTCAATACAAGTGGCCAGAATTGACTACAGTTTATTCTGGGGCAGAGAGCCCAAAATATGCACTGTGCAGGTCATAACTGGGCCCCTGGCATCCCAAACTTGTGCTCTCTTTGTGGAAACATGCATATTACTGACCAAATCATGCAATCTGCTGGTTTCATGGCCACTCTACAGAAAAGTAGACAACTGGGAATCTTCTTAAATAAGCAGAACTTGTTTAAAAGAAAGCAACATTTTGAAAATCCCATTTGATATTAACAACACATGCTCTTGCACAAAAGAATCACTTATTTTTAAAAGTTATTATTCCTTTGAGAATGAACTCAGGATATTTCACAGGAAACCCATGACAGCAGTCTTCCCAAACCTAGTATGTATTGCACATCAATATAGGAAATACAGTCCTATTCTCACGAACCACAATCCTTTGCTAAACAGCTTCACGGGTAAACAATGATTTTCCAGAACTTTATTCTCCATAAAAAAATTCTGAAGAAAAAAAATATTTTTGAACATTTATATTCCGAGTCATTGCTCTTGAGCATGGAATCCTTTTATTAATAGGTTTGTTTATTGTCCCCGGTCACTTGCGAATCAAGCAGCCAGCTGGCTTTGCACGTTTGTTTAACTTTAGGAAAGCACAATATAAACAGAGTTCATCTACATTTAATCCTAATGAAATAATCATCAGGTTTGGTTAGCAAAGTGTACACAAAAACTGTTTGCAAAGTCCTTGTTTTTGTTTGCAGGGGCGCTACGTATCCGATATGTTCTGTTTGTATAGATTTATTGTTGTCTGTTGCAATCTGCCTTTGTCACGTATCGTATACAAAAATAATACACCGGCTGACAAACTACCATATTTCATCTAGTGACTAGCTAGCAAACTGAGCCACACAATCAAAGGAGCATTAAACATTGCTTAACCCTTGATTCCTTCAAGGAAGCAAGGGTTAAACAAAACAGGTCCCGGTCTTTGAAAGGAAACCCAACGTGTATCTTGCTGCTAGCGCAGAGAGAGACCGTCGTTTTTGCATGGAATTAGCAGGGGGGACCTAGTTAGTTCTGCTGATCCCATGTAAAAACTAGGGACTCTCTCTGCGCTAGCAGAGTACTATCTGGCGTGTACTATCAAAAGTACACGCCAGTTTATCCTTTATCCTCCTCCCTTATTCTAGGGACAACTAACTTTTCACTTGTGCTTCTATATTAGAAGCACAAGTGGGAAAAAAAAACGTTTAGCATCCCTTTAAACATAACAGAGGGGTGCTTGGGGAAAAAAAAGTTTATATTTTGTTGAACAGTTTTATCATCAACGGGGTAAAAACACTATAGGGGCTAGGAAGATCAGGCTACTTATTGATCGCAGGGTTTACACTTGTGCAACTGGTGCCAAATTTGGTGGCCCAGCACCAGCAACAACATAACATTCTGGTAGGGTGCAAACTGTGACAAAGGTGCAAATATAGGGTACATTCTATTTAAAGGGACAGTCTAGGACCCAAACTCACTTTGGTGCAAGATGAAGATTACTGTTGTATAGTGCACAGGCTTTTTTCCCCAGTGTGATTTGATGCAGGCATTCTACATAAATCACATTTTTAATATTTGACTCAAGCCCACCCCAGTGATTACTGTATAGGTGTGGCAGCACTGATAGGTGTGGCAGCACTGATTATTTAGACACTGAGGATATAAAGTTTTGTTTCATCAAGTCACTTCCTGTGCTTTTCCGATTGAATACATTATGTGAACTCTGAGTGGCCTTGCTCTTGTACACAGTAGGATCTCTTAACAGTGCAACACATTGTCTGATGACTTCCCTAGAGAGTCAGGACATTCCATTCATTTGAATTAAAATTATTCTCATTGGTTCCTGCAGAAAAAGAAATACCAATATTTGGAAGACACATTTTGGGCCCAAGACAGTACCTTTAATAGTCAACAGCTAATTTCGTAGATGCCATTATGGAAGTTCTAAAATGGAATCAACCAGAAAATGTACAGCTTGATAAGCCACAGGCCCACTTTATATGAAGTGAAAAAGAAATTTCAAGCACAACTTGTTTTTTTTCTTTAAAAAAAGGGGGGGCGCACTAATTTTTATTAAAGTTTTTCTCAAGTTCCTGACAGACAGTCTCCATGCTGAATGTGGATGGAAACACACACACAGCACACTATTTCCATCTGCCAAATAGAAAGCTTTATCAGTCTGTCACACAGGCAAGTGTTTAGCAGCTTCTGACAAAGGCATAATGCGTCCACACACTGTGTGACAACGTGAGCGCGGCCACATGCCAACTCAATCCCATTGTATTGTATGTCAAGGCATGTCACTGTTAAGGTGCAATGCTTCATTTGTGTCTAAAAGGAAATCAAAAGATGTTGAAGGTTTCTGGCATTTTTAGGCATAAATTAAACGATTTGGTCACTATACATGTTATGAAATGAAGAAATTCAGACCAAGGTTTACTAGTCTGTAGCCATCTTTTATCAGTCATTCACTTAAATGGCTGTTTATGTATTTGTGTATTCTATACAGGGGCACGACAAAGCATTTACCTTGCGATAAATATCACATTTTTAATGAGGTCAAGAGAAAGCACTGTTATGAATTAAAAAAAAAAAAAAGTATCATTACTTTTCCCCTATTTTTTCCGAAAACACTCCCAAAAAAATTAGCGATTTTATAAATTGGAGAATTTGGTCCCACTGTCAGAATTACATTGAAACCTTGAATATGTCTGCAGATAAGAACCATTCAGTCCATCTAGCCTGCCCAATTTCTGCCTAACATAAAATAAAAAAAATCTGAATACTTTCATTAGTTCCTGGTCTTATCTTATCTAGGATAGTCTTATGCCTATCCCATGCATGCTTAAACTCATTCACTGTATTGACCTCTACCACTTGTGCTGGCAAGCTATTCTATGTATCCACCACCCTCTCCGTAAAGTAATACTCCAGATTACTTTTAAACTTTGCACCTATAATTTAAGACTATGTCCTCTAGTGTGGTAGTTTTTATTCTTTATAAATATACTCTCCTCCTTTGCCATGTTGATCCCCTTTATGTATTTTTTTAAATGTTTCAGTCATACCCCAGTCAGTCTTTATTTCAAACTATAGATCTTATGATCCTTTCCTGGTAAGTTTTATCCTGGAATCTATGCAGCAGCTTAGTGGCTCTTCTCTGAACCCTCTCCGAAGTATCAATATACTTCTGGAGATACGGTCTCCAGTACTGCGTACAATATTCACTAGTGCTCTACACTGGCTTGCTCATTTAATAAAACAGGACTGATGTGGAGGTAATGCTAGTCTGTGCACAAGTGTATGTCTCCAATCCTATGTGGCCATCTACGATTCTAAGGGTGGTGGAGTATGCGCAGTATGTATAATGGAGCATATGAATGTAGAGATTACTGCAGAATTCTTCAACAAACAAGGAAATAAACTGTATTTTTTGCTCCATAAGACGCACCTAGTTTTTAGAGGAGGAAAACAAGAAAACCACTCAATATGCCAGGACTTAGCCTCTCAATATGCCAGGATTTTGCCCCTCAATATGCCAGGATTTAGCCACCCAATATGCCAGGATTTAGCCACCCAATATGCCAGGATTTAGCCACCCAATATGCCAGGATTTTGCTCCTCAATATGCTAGGATTTTGCTCCTCAATATGCTAGGATTTTGCTCCTCAATATGCAAGTATATTGTGACTCAGTATGCCAGGATTTTGCTCGTCTCATTTTGTTTTTTACCCTTTTCTGAATGTTCTCTAAATTGACCGCACTTTTAAACACATAGGCTATAAAAATGTCTAGCACACAAAAGTGTAGGGAAGGTAGCAGAATGGTACAAACACTATTTCTTATGTCAACTGCTCCTGCTTTATACATTCTAGTTGCTTTTCTACATGGTGTGCACTGGGGCTAAATGCGCCCAAGCAATGCAGAAGTGCAGAACCAGCATATAGAAGCAGAAACCAGACTTCTATAATGGGTTAACATTATACACTGGTGCACATGGTGCAGAGTCTGCCCCTATATCCGTATGTGCTGCTTTTATACCTAAATTTATTCCAAAGCAGGTCTCACTAGTGATTGATAAAGTGTTATAAACAGGTACTTTCCTGTGCCAAGGACTCTTCATAGTAACAAATCCTTTCTAGTAAAGCCAGATAAGTGCCATTAAGCCGGTAATCCATAATTCTATCATTTTATCCCTGCTATTTTAACCAATTAAAACATTTTGAATTAATCACCGTGGCACATGGCCAGGTAGAGTAAAACAATTTTAAATCGTTTACATTTAATCAAAGCAAATCTCAAAATAATCCTTTACTTCAGGTAGTTTAAATTATACAAATATCAAAGTTACACCTAAATAAAACCTTTAAAAAAAAAAAGTGACCTTTAATACTTAAGTAAATCAATTCTCATTGCACCATATGTTACTTTAAAAGTAGTCTTAAGGCTCCACATTGGGACTATCCTGTGCAAAGCAGTGTTATATCAAGTCTATGTGGGTGCATTATAGGTTTAATGGCAAGTCATGTGGGTGCAGTATGGTATGGGTGCATTACCTGTGGCCTGATATGCAAATTACACATTCCCTATTGAAAACCAGTTCATTTACAAATCAAGCCACAGGGAATGCCATAAACAGACTCCACATACATATTTTTCTCCCAATGTTTAGGTAATCCAGTCCCTTTAGGCATTTGGGGATTGGAGGGTGGAAGTGGTGTCAAAGATCGGATCTGCAGTGGTTGCCAAATGCATTCGGTACAGCCCTGGATGCCAAAAACCTGAGGCAACTAGATCGATTTTTCAGTCTCTTACCCGTCAGAGCTCCTCCGAGACTTCCTCTTCTGAGCAGGCGACCGTCTTCACTCAGCTGCTTTTTGTATTTCCCAGATTTGCCAGTCCTAAAGGAGACTTCAGGATTGCTGAATTTCCGCGACTGCATGGGTGGAGGGGACAATATATTGTCAAGCTGGGGGGGAAAATGGCAATAAGGTTACTGATAACAGAAAATAACTTTTCAAAACTCCCCTACATCCATCATCCCTATAAGGACAAATTCTATTGCACTATTTGGAATATAAAAGCAGCAGTAAAAGACTTTTTTCACTAATATAGAGACAAAGATTTAAAAAACCTGTGCCCATTTTACAGTGTAAACTCAACAGGTATCTTTAGAGATATATACGTGGTTTCACTGTCCACTCTGTTTCTCAGCAGAGGCAGAGCCGATATGGATACTGGCACTGGCGTCGGAATGAGATCAATACTCTTTACATTTACTGCACTTTGTGACCGACAATTTAATGATGTTCCATGGACCTTCAAAGACCTTGACACAGACACCAGTGTCCTTATACAGACAATTTATCTTTTCCTGGTTGGGTTTCATGGTCTCTCTCTACTAGTGCGAAATACTCTTGCTTTTACATGCGGACTGTCGACTGCGGACTTTAACGTGGTTCCCTCTGTCAATGGCATTTATACTGAGTTTCTTTCAGTGCTAAGAGCAAGTGACAGACGGTGAATGGATCGGCCGCTGTCAGTTAGTGGCATGTACCCTAATAGTTTAACAAAAGGGATGTACCTCAATGGGTACATGCCCATTTATACACATACTAGGATCATTGGACTTTTCACTTGTGCTTCTCTAGTCGTTTTAGTGGCTCTTTAAAAGTGATCATCAAGCACCAACATTGTTCATCCTGGACATTTACTATACTTTGTGATGGACCATTTAGTGATGGATGGACCTTCCCTGTAGGGTCATGGACATGTTACCTGTCCCTGTTTATAAAATGATATAGCCATTACAAATTTCTTCTGAATCGCATGGCAAAATATAAATCTGTCAGGACAAGATGACGCATATCACCACATAATAGTAAAACAGGGTTGTTGGTTTTTTTATGGTCAACAAATGATTTAATAAAAAAAAATGGGTTTGTAGATCATAAAAAATAAAAAAAGAAGTTTATTGTGCCAAGTGTTTCTTATTCATTCCCATAGTGGCTGCAGCAATTATTGCATATTCTTGGAACTGCAAACTGGTGATTATTTTGGCACGCTCCTACACACAAAACAATTTCTGCTTTAAAGATAAGCATTTCCAAAGAAAAGAATGTTTCTAAATATGTTAAATGTCCTGGTCACAGGATTTCTGCAGGATTGGTGGATAGATGGCATGCTATCTGCACAAACATCCGCACACTTGAAGTGGTGGTAAAATCCACGACCGGAATTATAATTTTCAATGTATTTCAATATGGGTATTAGCCGTATGAATGAGAAAAAGTAGAACCATTTCCATTATTTGAAGTAAATTGCAAAAATCCTGTTTTCAAGGTGAAAAGTAAGAGAATAAGTGAATAAATGTCAGCCTCCAAAACAATTCCACACACAAAAGTCAGGTGATTAAAATAATTAAAAGCGGTCGTGTATTTTTGTTTGTTTGTTTTAATCTTTAGCAAAGTTTACAAATCTCTTTAGAGATGCTTGCAGTTTCGCTCTCAATTCAGCTTCTTATTAGACAAAGCCCATCTTAGTAGACAGAGCGCACTCCCATCTGACTGGGATGCCCTGTAGACAGTCAGCGACCTTGCCACAGACAGTAGTGCCCTTGAACCAGGGCTCGACAAACCCCGGGCGCCAGGTCACCATGGCGACCAGGAAATCAGACCTGGCGCCCGGGTGCTGTTTGTCACAGGGAGCCCTTGCCGGCTGCCATCCGTTTTTCTTTTACTTTCTTTTTCAGCGCGAGGGGAGAAAGTCTGTGCGGATCACACAGACTGTAAGCTCCGCCCCCTCGCGCAACACGCTGTAGTGCCGATTGTCACGTGACAACACGGCACAGGAACAGAAAGAGATTGGGGTCCAGCATAAATGTCCCCCTCCCCTGCAATGAGGTAGGCAGAAGGAAGGGAGGACACTGTAAGAAATATTCTTTTGTTCTTTAAAAAAAAGTGTGTATGTGTGTATATGACTGGCTGTGTATGTGGTCTGTGTGTATGTATGAGTGAATGTAACTGACTGTGTATGTATGTGAATGTAACTGGCTGTGTATGTATGTGTGAATGTAACTTGCTGTATGTAGTGTGTGTGAATGTAACTGGCTGTGTATGTGGTCTGTGTGTATGTATGAGTGAATGTAACTGGCTGTGTATGTGGTCTGTGTGTATGTATGAGTGAATGTAACTGGCTGTGTATGTGGTCTGTGTGTATGTATGAGTGAATGTAACTGGCTGTGTATGTGGTCTGTGTGTATGTATGAGTGAATGTAACTGGCTGTGTATGTGGTCTGTGTGTATGTATGAGTGAATGTAACTGGCTGTGTATGTGGTCTGTGTGTATGTATGAGTGAATGTAACTGGCTGTGTATGTGGTCTGTGTGTATGTATGAGTGAATGTAACTGGCTGTGTATGTGGTCTGTGTGTATGTATGAGTGAATGTAACTGACTGTGTATATGGGGTGTGTGTGTGTGTGTGTATGTATGTATGAGTGAATGTAACTGACTGTATATGGTGGGTGTGTGTGTGTGTGTGTGTGTATGTATGTATGTATGTATGTGTGAATGTAACTGACTGTATGTGGTGTGTGTGAATATAACTGACTGTATGTGGTGTGTGTGAATGTAACTGACTGTATGTGGTGTGTGTGAATGTAACTGACTGTATGTGGTGTGTGTGTGTGTGTGTGTGTGTGTGTGTGTGTGTGTGTGAATGTAACTGACTGTATGTGGTGTGTGTGAATGTAACTGGCTGTGTATGTGGTGTGTGTGAATGTAACTGGCTGTGTATGTGGTGTGTGTGAATGTAACTGGCTGTGTATGTGGTGTGTGTGAATGTAACTGGCTGTGTATGTGGTGTGTGTGAATGTAACTGGTTGTGTATGTGGTGTGTGTGAATGTAACTGGCTGTGTATGTGGTGTGTGTGTATGTAACTGGCTGTGTATGTGGTGTGTGTGTATGTATGTATGTGTGAATGTAACTGGCTGTGTATGTGAGGTGGGTGTATGCCACTGTGTCCGTGCGATTTTGTGATGTGCCGTTGTCTGGCTCCTAAATTTTTTGGCTGGCTCCTAAAACTAAATTAAATTTGTCAAGCCCTGCCTTGAACAGACAATTGATCTATCCCTGGTTGGGACTGATGTTCTCTCTCTTGCTTTTAAATGCAGGCCATCTACTTCCCACCTTAACTAGCGCAGTGTATTCATGGCCATGTAAAACGAACGGTCTCTCACTGCTAGCAATGAGTTAATCTGTGACCAGATCAGCCTGTTTGTGTCACAAGGAAGCATGGCAGCTGTAGGCCAGTTTATAAACTAGCATCTACTGTAAAATCAGTACAGGCCCGTTTATCCTCATACAAGATCACTTGTGCTTCCATGGGCGTTTTAGTAGCTCTTTAAGAGTGATTTATTATCAGGCACCAACATTGTTCATGTAGACATTTACTGGACTTTGTGATGGATGATTTAATTATGTCCTTTGGACCTTCACAGACCTTGCCACAGACATGTTTACCCTGTTTATCAAATGATATGATCCTAGATCCCAAATTTATTTTTGAATCTCATGTCAAAATATAGCCATCAAAGACATATACCACCACTAAATTGCAGAAAAAAATTATCCTACAAATGATTAAATAAAATAGTTTTATAGTTTTTAAAGAAAAGAAGTAGAAAACCGGCTGACAATTGAGAAATGTTTATAAGTCACTATTCCAAAGACTCCTTTATCATTGCCATTCTATCAGGGCCTTCCATCACTCCCAAACTGGAGAGAGTTTTTAGATTTGCTATGTCGAACACGGATTCTTAGCAAGTTGTAGTCTAAAGATCCACCTGCACAGAAGAAGTGATTTGCAAGATTTCAATTGGCTTTAACATTATTAAACACAAATCTACACACCAGTCAACTCAGAAGACTTGCTTTTCGTACAAAAATCTTAAACTGGCAGCGCTACCACCACCACTGCAAGGGATTCTGGGTATGAATACAATGATCACCTTTTTGGCTCTGGAGAGTTTTATTCATCAAAAGCCCCCATTAGCTGCTCAAATTATCATAACTAAAGGTTAATATACTAAAATTTGCCCCAAGTATAAATAAATCCTATTTGGTGTATATGTATGGCCCGACTCCTGACTTGTTTTTCAGGTTTATTTAAACATTCTTACAATATAGGAATGAAGACAGACAGTATGGTCTCTCTTTCTGTATGTAATTGATCATTGAATTATCTTAAAACAGAGCATGTTTTGCTATGTGTCTGTGCTATTGTGTTGCGTTTACTAAATAAAGAAAACATAGTAGGTAATTGATATGTCTTATGTTTTATTTAGTAAAATTTTTTTAATAAAAATATTTACCACAAAAAATGCTTTATTAAGCCGAGTGTTTCTTCCATATTGTGGTCGTAATTACTTATTCTTGAAACTGCAAACTGTTGATTATTTTGACACGGGCATGGAAAATGATTTATGCTTTTAAATGAAAGAGAAGCCTTTCAAGGGAAAAGTGTTGACAAATATGTTAAATGTTGGTCACCGTGTTTGGTGGGCAACATGCATCAAATATAAAAAGAAAAGAAAAAATAAAATAATATATATATATATATATATATATATATATATATATATATATATATATATATCTGCAAATACATCCACAGACCAATAACTAAATTTGTGTTACTAATAATTGCAATAATAATAAAAATAAAATTTATCAGCCATTTGAATGCAAAAAGGTATGACTATCATATATTTCTGTGTATAAGATGCCTCCATGTATAACACTCCCCTACTTGGGGCGTGTTACACATGGGGGCATAATTCAATGTGTCCCCCCTCCCTGCTGCTTTACCTCATTGCAGGGAGGAGGTCACTTCTAGAGCAGTCTGGTCTGGCGAGCACAGACCATCTTGTCATCCTGCTGAGTGTCATGCTCCGACTTGAAAGCGCGAGGGGATGGAGCTGCCGATATGACTTTGCCTCCTGCGCTGAGGAAGAAAATGGTCCTGGAGCTGAGGGTTTTCTCGAGTCCGGTCTTAAGCGGTTACTTTCATATATAAGACTACCCCCATTTTTTGTTCCAACATTTTTATTAAAAAAAAAAAAAAAAAAGGTTTCCTAATACACAGACAGATAAGGCACTTCCCTTACAAGAACTAAATAAATCGCAGAAGTAAAAAGTTTTTAAGTTTAAAAATATTAATAAATGCAAGACTCAAACACTTTTTGGTTGTAAAATCTTGGTATCAAGGGTGAGTACTTTACCGGTCATAAATGTAAAAAAAAAAGCGCAATAGTAGCGTGTGAATGGTCATGTGAGGAACATCCAGACAATTTCCAGTGAGGAAGTGTTATAAGTGGAAAGTGGAAGTAGAAGGCGGCTGCGCAGTTGCTCAACACTTTTCAGATAGTAAAAAAAAAAAAGCGCCTTATGATTTATAAACGGGTAGCGCCTGAGCTTAGTGCCCCGGAAGTTGGTGCATTATCGTGCATAGTGCAAATCCCCAACATTTGTCGGGAGTTAGAGTATTACATTTGTTAAAGTCACAATAACTGGTACTATGGCTTTTATGCTCCTCTTATGCATGCACTAATATTCAAAATGTGTACATTTCTCTAATCAGGTTTTGTAAATTTAGAGGTTAATTTACAGTATCATACAATGAGAGCATTGTGTCACAAAAGCAAACACTGGAATCAATGCATTAGAAATGAATGACCAAATAAAGCCCCTGCATAGATACGAAAGAATCAAAATCTACAGACATTCAGCGATTACGGTAAACGCAGAATCTACATATGATATCCAGTATATATACAGAATCATTTCCTAGGATTGAAACTGCCCACTGAACCATCATATACATAGAACCACAAGATGGCACTCAATCAGCAAACAGGGTTACCACCTTTTCCACAAAAAAACAGAACTACAATGTATACTGTAAATATATATTATTTTTTTTTTAAAGTGTCAATGTCACGAAATGGTCAATGTATTCTTTTAATTTATACATTAATTAAACCATTCTGGATTTTTTATCGGTGCAATTGTCTTAACAAGATATTAACAAGGAGGCCATGAGCTCCGGTTTGTGTGAAGAGGTAATCATACAATGCCCTGGGACAAGTGGTTACAATGTATTCTATGCAGAAGTGAATTAAAAAATAAATAAAAACAGGATTTGCTTCTTTCAAAGTTCTATGCAGCATTTGATTTAGAAACACTGCTTTAATAGTGATCTTCCACTCTGACAAGGGTCACCAAGGGCCCATGGTTACTAGAAGTAAACATGTTAACTGCCCCCCAACCATTCCCTGCTTGTAATGACCAGACTGGAAAACATATATTTTGGCAGCCTTTGGTATGGGCTTTACACTGTAGGCATGGGGTAAGGATTAGAAAGGACTATCAAATTACAAAAACACTTTGTATATATGTTAGAAAGTTGGCTGAGTAAATGGTACAGCTTTGTTTATTGGTGTAAAAAGCACAAAAAACAAGTATGGTTCACACACACACACACACACACAGCCAAAAAAGAGACACCTTGTGCATCTTGTCAGACAATTCTGTCTGACATTCGCCTTGGGGGCGTTAAAAAGTATTTTCTCCAATTTCACTTTTTCTACAGAAGCATCAGTCACATGACTTTACCTGGCATTATTATTCCATTATATTCCCGTTCATCATAACCCTGTCAGAGCATTACTCAAGCTGGGTTCAGAGCTCGGCGGGAAGGAGGTATGGGAAATGTGACAAAAGCTTACTCTCAGCATGAAGTGACCAGACAGAAAAGATAGGATATTATTAAAGAATGTGTTAGAGTATTGCCTCAGCTTCAAAGTTATAGCAAACAATAAGTAGTTTTATCCAAACTATAAATTGTACAAGTAAAACTCAACCGTTCAGCTTAAATACTATAAAACTCTCAAGTAAATATTCCCCTTTCTCCTTTGTTCCATTTGTTCACCAAAATGTACACTAGTTTGGGATCACATAGAAATGTCCTTGTTTTCCAGAAAACAATCAAATGAGTTGCAAAAGGAATAGGAAATACAGTCGACACTGACAAGGTTAAAAACATTGATTTACATTTTAAAGAAGGACGGTTTTATTGGCTCTTTAATCATCAAATTTTTCAGCTGTATAACAGGGCTTGACAAATTTAATTTGATTTTAGTAGCCAGAATTTTTTTTTAGGAGCCAGACAAATCACAAAAACATACAAACACACCTACTTTACATATACACATATATCCAAACACCTCACACACACACACACCTACTTTACATATCCACAAATATCCAAACACCTCACACACAACACACCTACTTTACATATCCACAAATATCCAAACACCTCACACACACCTACTTTACATATCCACAAATATCCAAACACCTCACACACACACACACACTTTACATATACACATTTATCCAAACACCTCACACACACCTACTTTACATATACATATATATCAAAACACCTCACACACACACACCTACTTTACATATACACATATATACAAACACCTCACACACACACACCTACTTTACATATACACATATATACAAACACCTCACACACACCTACTTTACATAAACATATATATCCAAACACCTCACACACATCTACTTTACATATACCCATATATACAAACACCTCACACACACCTACTTTACATATCCACAAATATCCAAACACCTCACACACACACACACCTACTTTACATATCCACAAATATCCAAACACCTCACACACAACACACCTACTTTACATATCCACAAATATCCAAACACCTCACACACACCTACTTTACATATCCACAAATATCCAAACACCTCACACACACACACACACTTTACATATACACATTTATCCAAACACCTCACACACACCTACTTTACATATACATATAAATCCAAACACCTCACACACACCTACTTTACATATACATATATATCCAAACACCTCACACACACACATACTTTACATATACACATATATACAAACGCCTCACACAGTCTTTTCTTGGTTTCGTCTTAACGTGTCCCCCCTCCCTACTTTACCTCACTGCAGGGGAGGGGGGCCATTCGTGCTGCAGCTGATCTCCGTTGGTCGGCCTGCTGAGTGCCAGGATGTCACGTGACGACACCCGGCACTCAGACACGTGTTGCACGAGGGGGCGGAGCTTGCAGTCTGTGCCATCCGCGCCTCGTACTGCAAACATTTTTTTTTTAAATCGGATGGCAGCGGCAAGGGGGAAATGAGGCTGACTGCATCCAGGCGCCAGGTCGAATTTCCTGGTCGCCATGGCGACCTGGCGCCTAGGGTTTGTCGAACCCTGATGTATAATATATATATATATTATATACAAACACACTACTTTTCAAAAGTTTGTTTTTTAAAAGAAAAGCTGAGAACGGTTTGCTTATTAATTACTAATAAAATGTCCTTCTTTAGAATCTAAATATTACTATAAGATGCTCATTGGATCACAACATTTTATACTTTATTAGTGTGACATTAGATGCCAACTCTAGCAAAAAGTAACTTCTGTTTAATTGAAAGATTACATCACGTGTAAATGGTTTATTTAGATGTGTTAATGTAAGAATAGGAAATTAGACCTTTTAGCTCTATCATGGAGTAGGCATGTTGTTTAGAACAGTGAATCTCAACCTGTCTAACCTCAGGAACCACATTTGACCTTGGTCGTCAAGTCAGGACCCAAAATAAATTGTAATATTGCTGAAATTAAATTATTAGAAAAAAATACCTTGTGACACTTTTGTGATGTCCTTAGCTCCTGCAGTCTAAAAGGCACTTTGGCTAAAGAAAGTATGAAGCCATCAAAGCTAATGGTTTTGCTACACAAAACATACTAAGGTTTATGTCTGTCTTGCCTGTCGTCAATGTACGAAAACCCATATTTCATTTGTGTCATTTTACTTTTCATGGCCATGTTGACTGAGAAGCGCTACTTTGACTCAGTGTATTGCTGTGCCAACATTAGCTTTGACATGTGATTTTTAAGTAGATTTTTAATGTGTCACTGGTTAGTGTGTGTTGTTTTCTTTACATTCATCATACTCTGCAGTTTTGACACTGACATTTGTGTTCTAGAATGCATTCACTGGTCATCAGTCTAATAAAAGCCCAACATCGGAAATTCAGTAAACATATTTATGTATATAAGAAAAATTAGACTTTTTCACAAAGCAGCGGCCCAATCGACACCATCTTTTGACGCCGTTTTGGGACCCACCAGTTGAGAATCGCTTGTTTAGAATCTTGGGGTAGATGGGTCAGAGCTTACTTCATAGCACCCACGGTCAAAGAAGATCTGACCCTTCAAGATCTGAAGATTCTAGCATGTCTTTTCCCTGATAGAGGTATATGGTCAAAGATAACTCCAACACATTTAAAGGAAATAAGTGCATACGTTTTAATAAGGAATGCTTAAATGGAATATTTTTTGTTTGGCTAAGAATATACTTTTATACTATGTAGAAAATGGTGATTGTATGACCATATTACACAAGTAAAACATAGCAGACCTCCTCTGCAGTGGTTTGTTTATACACCTCCTCAACCGAATGCTTCCCAATTAAAAAAGATGTCTACTCACCTAAAGCACCTAAATATATACGTAAGAAGTAGAAAAGTGATTAAACAACCAGTATTTAAACAATATACTACCAAATAAATTCAGTATATGAAGGTCCTATGATTAAAGCATGTGATAACCTGTAATGGTAAATTTACATTGTTCATAAGAAGATAAATCCAGATAAGAACTAGGGCAAACATCAAGGCTTCAACATCTTACTTTTGATTCCTCCTGGGAATAACTCTCTCTTATGGTTCACTGTTCACCTCTTGTGGAAGCACATCAAGGAATCCTTCCTCTAATTCTGTCATGTGACCTTAGAAAAGAAAAGCCACAGAAAAGCTGCCTTATCCTACATGTGCAGGTTGCATGGGTCAGCCTTCTCGCTTGTCATGTGAAACAAGACACAGAAAAATACCTTTTCAGTTAATGTTAGAAGAATAGTTTTATTTTCTTCTTTCTAGTCCTATCTGAAAGCAAATTCTTTACTTCATTAGTATGGACATGATACAATTAAATGAGCTATATTATATATTGTCACACACAATATATATATATTAGTAAAAGTGTATGATTTTTGTGACATTCTAAATGAACAGTAATAATAACACTGTATTACACTACAGCCTACAACATTTCAACAAATGTTTAAAGCAGTTTGGAAAGACTAGATTAATATTTACTCTGTAAGACTTTTCACAGGTTTAAAATATCTTAAGGTAGAAAGATTTAAATTAAAACAACATTAAAAAGACCATTCAACATTTTTTATTAATAATAATATCATCATAAACATCATCCCCTATTTGTTTTGCATGCTCTGTGATGGATGCTCCACCCCCAGACTTTTTAATAAAATGCAGAGCATACAGTTGTACACAGAGTTGCACATTCCCAGTTCATCCCCCATTAAGAACTATAACACAATAGAGAAACATTTAAAGTGCCTAATAAAAGAGCAATTGGAAATGAATACATTAAAATATTGACAAGTGGGACTGGGGGGGGCATCTGGTCATGACAAAACCAGATAAACTGATTAATTACCTCATTATTTAACCCCTTGCCGACAAAGGACGTGTCGGGCACGTCCTGGGAGAAACTCCCTTAACAACAAAGGACGTGCCTGGCACGTCCTGCGGTGAATCAAGCGGTTTTCAGCTCGATGTCGAGGCAATAGCCAGCACTGTTTTGGGGCCCCCACAATCGCCCCACGGAGCGATCGTGGGATCCATATTGACGGAGCAGCATGCTCCGTCAATATGGCTATTCCCTCTGGCGGTCTGAGCTTCGGAAGTGAAATTAACTTCACTTCCGTCGCTCTGAATATGCTACTTGACTGCCCCTAGTGGTAGTTAAGTAGCATAGCAATGGAAAAAATTAAAAATAAATATTTAATTAATTAAAAACTGGTTATATAGTTAGATTAGCCTATAGGGTTAAAATTAAATAATTTTTAGCATAAGGGATAGGGTTAAAATTAAATTAAAATATATTAAGGGATAGCATAAAGGTTAGAGTTGGGGTTAAATTTAGTGCTAAGGTTAAATTTTGGGTTCGGGTTGGGGTCAAAAGGTCAATATAGGAGAAAAACTATTTTTGTTTTTTGCCCCATAACTCGCAAAAAATACCGAAAAATATGGAAACATGCATATTTCTGAAATCAGGACAACATCTAGAAACTATTTAGACGGGGTATTTTTTAATGATTGTATTTGTATTTTAGGTCAAAGTTAGAAAAAGTGTTTGTTTTTTTACATTTTCATCATATTTTATGATTTTTATTGTAGTAAATTATAAGATATGGTGAACATAATGGTATCTAATGAAAGCCCTTCTTACGACGATAAAAACAACATATAATTTGTGTGGGTACTGTATCTGAGAAAAAAGAAAATTGCAGCTAAACACAAACACCCCAGAAATGTCAAAACAGCCATTGTCACCAAGGTGAAAATGTCTTGTCACTAAGGGGTTAAATTTATATATATCATTTTAACTATAAAACCAATGAAAATACAATAATACAAAAATGACCACACATGAAATCCTCAACTAGCCATTATAGATTCCACATTACAAATCACTTGCTAGATAATTTCCATTTGAAAATATAACGTAGCAGAGGTGCACACTTGATGAATCGTTAATTCTAATGTTTATATATCGAAAAAAATAAAACATTTATTTAACCCATCTAATTACTGTATGCACTGTGAGATATGAAGCAAAATAGGACCATAAACAATCCATTTTCTATAATATATATGCAGACCAGATTACAAAGATAAAATACACCGGGCTTATATTGTGTAGGTCCTCTTCTGATGCCAAAACAGCCCTGACCCGTCGAGGCATGAACTTCACTAGACCTCTGAAGGTGCGCTGTGGTATCTGGCACCAAGACGTTAGAAGCAGATCCTTTAATTTGTGAGGAGGGGACTCTGTTGATCGCATTTGTTTCTCCAGCACATTCCACCTGGATTGAGATCTGGGGAATTTAGAGTCCAAGTCAACACCCCTGGACTTTGTGTGTTCCTCAAACGATTCCTGAATTATTTTTGCTTTGTGGCAGGGCACATTATCCTGCTTAGAGGTCAATGCCATCAGGGAATACCGTTATCATGAAAGGGCGTAAATAGTCTGCAACAATGCTAAGTTAGGTGGTGCATGTCAAAGTAACATCCACATGAACGGCAGGAGCCAAAGTTTCCAAGCGGAACATTGCCCAAAGCATCACACTGAATCCGCTGGCTTGCCCTCTGTCATAATGATTTGGCTTATCGGTGTATAAAATAAATAAATACAAATTCTCCCTTCAGCGTTAGAAGACAGCAATTTAAACACTGCAAAAATCTCCCATGTATAAATTGGAAATAAAATGAGATATCCAATGCAGACTGAAAATCAAAAGGTACAACCAACTGGCTTTTATCTCTTATCTGGGATTGTACTTTTAACTATTATTATACTAGCCGAAAAGAAATGTGCCTAAGTGTAAGATGACAGGAGGAAAATGTGTGACCTCAATAACTTCCGTGTAATGAGAGTTCTACATACACGCGAAGATATGCTATCGCCAAGATTAATCCCAATGAATTGTGGGTAAAACTGAAAAGAAACGGAGGAGTTGAAATAAGAAAAAAAATGTAAAATATTTGATGTGAGAGTCTTCATTTAGTTAGAAATATGGCTTGGGATAGGAGATATTAAACATTTATGTAGGTTTTAAGGCATATATGCAGAAATCTCTGGTATATTTTATCCTGATAACTATTTAAGAAACTAACTGGCTTCCAGTATGGGTGAAAAAAAAAATCATAACACACAGAAGGTAATACTTTTCCTTTAACTGCTATAGGAGTTGTTTTTTTATGGATTAAACAAACAGAAAAAATCTTTAAAAAAAAAAAAAAAAAACGCAAGTTTTGATGAGTTGTAGATTTCCCCAAAAAGCATCATATTTTGTCAAAACCTTTCACCAGAAATGTGGTTTTAAAGTAATGATGAAATATTATTTGGTTTTCCCTAAACTTGTGTAGTATTTTTCATGCATCTTTGGTCTGGCAGAAAAACAAAATGAATAAAACAATAGAACATATTGTAGGTGAAAGGCAAATTGTCTCATTCAGAGAAGAGACACCGATTCTGCTGAACTGATTCAATTGTTTTCCTTTATCTTTTAATATCTCTGTTCCCTTATTACATTTGCTTTTCTATTTTGCTACTTGTGTAACTTAGGCAGCCTGTTGTCTGCTCTACACCAGTATGGATTTGATCTTCAGTGCAATATATTAATTTAGGATAATTCAGAACTACAGGAGATAGATCATTTTGGAGGGTGAAATATAAAGTTTAATATAAATTCTATGTACAACAAAAAAAAGGCACTCGCTGTTTACTATTTATTATTTAGAATTATGCAGCATATACACTAGAAAGAGAAAGGCTGCAGGAGCATTTGTACCATCACTGGCTTAAAATATAATGACTTAAAACAGAAAAAAGTGTAAAAAAAAAAACCTACCTTCCTTCTAATGCATGTTCAGTGATTAAACAACAGTATGTGCAGATTTAAATTGAAATATATCTGTATGCCAAATATGTTTAGTTACTCAAATATCAATCAGCTTTTGTCTACAGTCTGGGAGTAAAAATGGCAACAATGAAAGTCTTCGGAAAACAAAAGCATGCAAAAAAAATAACCCTACTTGTAACAAATACACACACACACACATTACACAAAATGCTACACAGAGCATACATTCGGAAGGGCTTTTTCCACCATTTGTACAGATGGGCCATTTTTTTGCTGGCCTTTTGGCTTTTACATGGTTCTCTGCAGACTGTAGAATGCAGGTGTAACAAGGAGGAACCAACTAATTAATCAAGGAAGAGATTGACTGACCTCAATTAACTGATTTTACTCTAAGCACATATGATTTATAAATCATATTGAGCAGCACTGGATCCTTCAGTGAACAGACTAGATGGGCAAGGTACACTGTGTATTTGCAGCATGCTCACATCCGTTTGGCTTCATTTTACACATATATGAGCCTGTGAGTAGCTCAGCACACCAAATAGTAGACTCAAAAACCATTAAAGAACAACTAAATGTTTTTAGGAAAAATGTTTTCCTTAGTATGAGGACAAACCAAGAGAATGGTGCAGACGTCTTTTAAATATTGTAAAAAAACAACTTATTTTTGCATAATAAAAATAATGTAGAAAGGAGGAAGACAGCGCTACAAAGTAATGTTAATTAGAATAAAATAAGTATAAATGTGTATAGATACACCATAAGAAACACACAATTTTGAGGGTATAAAAAAAATATATAAATTTAATAAATATAGAAATAAAATAAATACACACAGAACCACCTAAACTCGGAGGTGGAAACACAGTATACAAATGAATTAAATTGTAATTTAGCAATAAGGATATGCTAGTAACAAATGCAGGTAAAAACTACAAGGACAAAACTGTCCCTAGCATCAAGATGAATGGGCATGTACTTCTGACTGGCAGCTGCCATGATTTCCTGGGAAGCAGGTAGACCAGTCTGGTCGGCGACTGTCTCTTTCAGCTTGTGCACAGAGAGATACTTGTTTTGACATGGCAGAAAGTACCTTAATTAGGTTGCCTCTGCTGATCCCATGTAAAAATGAGGGTCTTTTAGTAACGAGAAGCATTCGATTTTAGAGCATTTATTATACCAATCCACTTTTTTTAATAATGGATTTTTTTCTACATCAAAAACTGCTCCAAACCTGGACCTTCGTAGCCATGAAAATACCATCCTGTCTCCATTTGTGGAGTCAGTCACGTGCAAATAATGAGAGAGCAGTTATTTTAACACACAGCCCAGCCTTGAGATGCAAGCCTTGAACACACTCAAAGTTTGGAATTTTGCAGCAATATTAGTCTTCACTCTTCTGGGACAGCTTTCTACTAGATGTCAGGACACAGTCGCAGGGATTGGTTTATAACAATGTAACGAGAGAAGAAAAGAAGCATAGCCATAGAAATACATAATAAAACAAATCACGGTATACATAAAGGAAATGCATGGACATATTAAAGAATAGCCACAGGTACCCCATTCTACAAGTCCAATGGTGTTCAGCCAGCAACAACGTTAGTGTGAAGTGTAGTGTACCATAACCCCAGTCTATAATTACAATTCCCATGAAATTCAGCTAGCAGTATTAGATGCAGTCAACACAAATTAGGGCTTCATTTATGAAAGTAGGACTTGCAGGGAATTGAGACTGGAATTTTAAACTTAAGACCTGAGTAGCAGAGTTAGAAAATCTCACATTCAGCTAATTGGGAGAATTTGTTGCGCACAGCTAGTTTGGGCTTAAGTTTAACATTGCCATCTCAATACCTTATCTCAACTACCTTAGTTAGCTAATATTTCTAGAATAATAAACTAGCAATATTATCTGCTCATCATCAGGGGAGTAACAGTCAACAAAGGTTAATGTTCTGTAGTGTAGACCGAAAACATTTTAAGATAATAAAAAAAAGCTTGAGGATAGTAAAAATGGACATAAAGGCTTGGATGCAAAATAGAACACTTGGTGGTTATGCAGCAGTGGTAGCTAACCTTTGGCACTCCATGTGCTGTTATTAAATTACTCCTGGAATGGGGAGATGTGCATTCCACAGCAGCGGAAGTAGCAAGTCATAAGGATATATTAAAAGTATGACATTACATGCATTACATGATCAGTTTCCTGGTGTGTCTGTGCATGCAATTAAAGCATGACATTACATGATCAGTTTCCTGGTGTGTCTGTGCATGCAATTAAAGCATGACATTACATGTATTACATGATCAGTTTCCTGGTGTGTCTGTGCATGCAATTAAAGCATGACATTACATGTATTACATGATCAGTTTCCTGGTGTGTCTGTGCATGCAATTAAAGCATGACATTACATGTATTACATGATCAGTTTCCTGGTGTGTCTGTGCATGCAATTAAAGCATGACATTACATGTATTACATGATCAGTTTCCTGGTGTGTCTGTGCATGCAATTATAGCATGTCATTACATGTATAACATGATCAGTTTCCTGGTGTGTCTGTGCATGCAATTAAAGCATGACATTACATGATCAGTTTCCTGGTGTGTCTGTGCATGCAATTAAAGCATGACATTACATGTATTACATGATCAGTTTCCTGGTGTGTCTGTGCATGCAATTAAAGCATGACATTACATGTATTACATGATCAGTTTCCTGGTGTGTCTGTGCATGCAATTAAAGCATGACATTACATGTATTACATGATCAGTTTCCTGGTGTGTCTGTGCATGCAATTAAAGCATGACATTACATGTATAACATGATCAGTTTCCTGGTGTGTCTGTGCATGCAATTATAGCATGTCATTACATGTATAACATGATCAGTTTCCTGGTGTGTCTGTGCATGCAATTATAGCATGTCATTACATGTATTACATGATCAGTTTCCTGGTGTGTCTGTGCATGCAAATATAGCATGTCATTACATGTATAACATGATCAGTTTCCTGGTGTGTCTGTGCATGCAATTATAGCATGACATTACATGTATTACATGATCAGTTTCCTGGTGTGTCTGTGCATGCAATTAAAGCATGTCATTACATGTATTACATGATCAGTTTCCTGGTGTGTCTGTGCATGCAATTATAGCATGTCATTACATGTATAACATGATCAGTTTCCTGGTGTGTCTGTGCATGCAATTATAGCATGTCATTACATGTATTACATGATCAGTTTCCTGGTGTGTCTGTGCATGCAAATATAGCATGTCATTACATGTATAACATGATCAGTTTCCTGGTGTGTCTGTGCATGCAATTATAGCATGACATTACATGTATTACATGATCAGTTTCCTGGTGTGTCTGTGCATGCAATTATAGCATGTCATTACATGTATTACATGATCAGTTTCCTGGTGTGTCTGTGCATGCAAATATAGCATGTCATTACATGTATAACATGATCAGTTTCCTGGTGTGTCTGTGCATGCAATTATAGCATGTCATTACATGTATAACATGATCAGTTTACTGGTGTGTCTGTGCATGCAATTATAGCATGTCATTACATGTATAACATGATCAGTTTCCTGGTGTGTCTGTGCATGCAATTATAGCATGTCATTACATGTATTACATGATCAGTTTCCTGGTGTGTCTGTGCATGCAAATATAGCATGTCATTACATGTATAACATGATCAGTTTCCTGGTGTGTCTGTGCATGCAATTATAGCATGACATTACATGTATTACATGATCAGTTTCCTGGTGTGTCTGTGCATGCAATTATAGCATGTCATTACATGTATTACATGATCAGTTTCCTGGTGTGTCTGTGCATGCAATTAAAGCATGACATTACATGTATTACATGATCAGTTTCCTGGTGTGTCTGTGCATGCAATTAAAGCATGACATTACATGTATTACATGATCAGTTTCCTGGTGTGTCTGTGCATGCAATTATAGCATGTCATTACATGTATAACATGATCAGTTTCCTGGTGTGTCTGTGCATGCAATTAAAGCATGACATTACATGATCAGTTTCCTGGTGTGTCTGTGCATGCAATTAAAGCATGACATTACATGATCAGTTTCCTGGTGTGTCTGTGCATGCAATTAAAGCATGACATTACATGTATTACATGATCAGTTTCCTGGTGTGTCTGTGCATGCAATTATAGCATGTCATTACATGTATAACGATCAGTTTCCTGGTGTGTCTGTGCATGCAATTATAGCATGTCATTACATGTATTACATGATCAGTTTCCTGGTGTGTCTGTGCATGCAAATATAGCATGTCGTTACATGTATTACATGATCAGTTTCCTGGTGTGTCTGTGCATGCAATTAAAGCATGACATTACATGTATTACATGATCAGTTTCCTGGTGTGTCTGTGTATGCAATTATAGCATGTCATTACATGTATAACATGATCAGTTTCCTGGTGTGTCTGTGCATGCAATTATAGCATGTCATTACATGTATTACATGATCAGTTTCCTGGTGTGTCTGTGCATGCAAATATAGCATGTCATTACATGTATAACATGATCAGTTTCCTGGTGTGTCTGTGCATGCAATTATAGCATGACATTACATGTATTACATGATCAGTTTCCTGGTGTGTCTGTGCATGCAATTATAGCATGACATTACATGTATTACATGATCAGTTTCCTGGTGTGTCTGTGCATGCAATTATAGCATGACATTACATGTATAACATGATCAGTTTCCTGGTGTGTCTGTGCATGCAATTATAGCATGACATTACATGTATTACATGATCAGTTTCCTGTTGTGTCTGTGCATGCAATTATAGCATGACATTACATGTATTACATGATCAGTTTCCTGGTGTGTCTGTGCATGCTATTAAAGCATGACATTACATGTATTACATGATCAGTTTCCTGGTGTGTCTGTGCATGCAATTAAAGCATGACATTACATGTATTACATGATCAGTTTCCTGGTGTGTCTGTGCATGCAAATATAGCATGTCATTACATGTATTACATGATCAGTTTCCTGGTGTGTCTGTGCATGCAATTAAAGCATGACATTACATGTATTACATGATCAGTTTCCTGGTGTGTCTGTGCATGCAAATATAGCATGTCATTACATGTATAACATGATCAGTTTCCTGGTGTGTCTGTGCATGCAATTAAAGCATGTCATTACATGTATTACATGATCAGTTTCCTGGTGTGTCTGTGCATGCATTTAGCCTTTACCAAGAACATACTGCTCAAACAGGGCTTACTGAAGAGGTGATGTGCTTTGATTTAAACCATGTTCTCCTGCTTGCTTTGCAATCCTTCCCTGTAGATCTATCCATCAATTCACATAGTAATTTATGCACTGATCCACTCCTGATGACATCACCCACAAACTGTAAGGAAACCTCCAGAGCAGACCTCCCACAGCACCCTTAATGGGACACCACTCCAAAAACAAATGATAGAAGAACTGTATCATGTACAGAAATCTGTGCCTTATCGTTTCTTTTCCATCAAACTTCCAATCTAATAAAAACTGCAGATAAAGTGTAATAGAGTTACTGAAGTTGCTATAGCAAACAGTCCCACCCATCTCTCCAAGTCCTCCTTCTTTGATGATGAATTTCAAGGCTCCAGTGAAATTATTTTCAATGCAAAATTATAGGCCTGGTCTGGTACTTACTGCTTAAACAAGCATCTCTGTTTAATATTGTATTGAATCTTCTGAGGTGTATGCAGCAGCCACTTTTGTCTCAGCCCCCCCCCCTCTTCCCCCCTTGTTTTATAGGTGCAGATGTACACCCCTACACACACACACACACACACACACTAAAACGCAGATCTTCAAAAGATTCTTACCACTTAACTATAACGCACTAGAAGTTTCCACTGACATATATATATATATATATATATAACATTCAAGAAAATACAGTACTTATGATTTGGCAAATGTATTGACCAAAACCTCTGATATCTGGTTCTGTGTTCAACTGTTGCTTGTTATTAGGGTAAGAAATGTAGACAGTTTGTTTTTGTATACTATTCATATAACCAAAACATCTAATTTTCTTTTATGTTTATAGAATTGTTGCCAACTTTATTAGGTGGAGACGTGCAGACAGTGTTTGTTTTTTGTATACAATTTAAACAAGCCTGCAATACAAACAAGGTTTTTTTCCCCCCCCCCACAACAGTGTCTCTTTAAGGCACTGTTTACATTAAATGGTTGCTGTCATTCAACAAATGCACGCAATCTTATATAAAGGGCAGCTTAGCAATATAAATGGCAAATCACGCACTGCACATGCTAATAAAACGCAGGCTATATGTATAACAAAAAGAAAAGTATATGTAGTGATGCAAAAAACATGATTATTTCAACATTTTCTGTAAGAAAGGCATTTACTATTCTCTCTCGAGATTACTTTAGCAAATAGCTACAATTTGTAAGATTCTTATTCCAATCTCATTCATCCTGTGTGACAGTAATCACAGCAGATATTGTATTGAGATATATGTGCAGTTCTACATTGTCAGACACAAAGAGCTGAAAACTTTATTTACATGTCATTCTTTGTACTCTGAACACTCCGCTTTCCATTTGTAAGATTAACCTTTTATAGTTGAACTATTTACTTCATAGGACAGTGTCACAAATTGCACTTTTCTGGCCCTTACAGATTTGATTACATTTTCACAGTGATGGTGAAAGTTTTTGGTCCCGAGTGCCCAATATTCTACATAAAACCAAGTTTCAGACCTCAGTGACTTTAAAAATAAAAATTAAAAAAAACCCATTATTATAGGCTCCCTTGAAAAGAAAAAAAAAAAACCACTATATAAATACTATATAAATAAAGAAGATCTCAGGACTTGACCAGCACCTGGATAGATTTCCACTCACAGGAGTTAGCCAATGTCACTTTTTTCCCACTGAGCACAGGGATGTCACGTGACACCTGGCAGATAATTCAAAAGTGTGGTGTGACAGCTTGCCACCCACCTGTGATGTCCGATATCCGCTCTGCATGTGAATTCAACAACCCGGCTCCATACCACAACAGAAGATTTGGCGTGGCAGTTGCTACTCCTATATCTTGAGCACGGCTGGCTTTTGGGGTGTGCGACCACACAGGGAGGAACACCCTGAGGGCCCTATTAAATTTTTTTTTTTTTTTTTAAGTTTGTCGGTAGAGGTACTGGCTGGGGAGATCAGAGCACAGGATCTGGGGAGGGGGCGTACCTCACTGGGCACACAATCCTTTATGGAGCCGTAGGCAGCATAAGCTCTATGTGTTAAACGGGGGAGGGGGGAGAGAACAGAGATGGGTGGAGGAGGGGGAGAAGGGGAGAGAGAACAGAGATGGGGGAGGAGGGGGAGATAGAAAAGAGATGGGGAGGAGGGGGGAGAGAGAACAGAGATGGGGAGAGGAGGGGGAGATAGAAAAGAGATGGGGAGGAGGGGAGAGAGAACAGAGGAGAGGAAAGAACAAATATGGGGAGAGAGAACAAAGATGGGGAGGAGGTGGAGAGACAATAGATATGGGGAGGGAAAGATATGGGGAGGAGAGAGTATATGGATGGGTGAGAGACAGACATGGCAAGGGAGAGAGACATAAAATGGGGGAGTTGGAGAGAGAGAGAGAGAGAGAGAGAGACAGACATGGCAAGGAAGAGACATACATAGAGTTAGAGGAAAGAGACAGGTATGTGGAGGGAGAGGAGACACATAGACGAGAGGGTAGAGAGTAGGGGGCTCCCACCAGGGTGGCCCGCAAAGGGCACCTGAACATGTAAGGACAGCCCTGATCTGGAGTATCTGATGCTATTAAAAAATAAGAATTAAATATGCACCAAAATAACATTTAATTTTTTAAAACCTCAAATAAAATGTAAAAATGCAATTTATTGGAACTTCTTTCAAAGGTGTGAAAAACTCATTATCTAGAGTAAACTGCAAATGCATAGACAAAAGGAATTGAAATATAAGTAAACGATCAAGTTGAAACAATGATATCAAAATAAAAAATAAAAATTAAAAATGGAAATCCCGTTTCCAATCACTTGGATTAATTATCTTTGTGTTTAACTACAGCGACCTTTTATATAAAGCCAGCAAGTCTAAATATCGTAATTTATTTCTCAGAATGAAGATGAGAACACATACAATTGTCAAATCAGTGCTCTGAATTAGTAGATTTTAGCTGATAATTATCAGTAAATAAAATGTTATGCACATATCGATAGAATGGAGAGATGTTTTTTGAGAATCGTGCAAGCCTTAAGAGTCTGTGAGGTTAATGGAAACTGACCTGTTTGTGAGTAGACAAATGCCAACCTGTCTGCTAGTTTACTGGTCACTATCCCAACAGGCACAAAGTGATTGCCTATTACCCTATTTGCTATTTTGCTTGTTTTCAATGGGAAATGTGTAATTTGCATACCAGGCCACAGGTGATGTCATAAGACAATCACCTGTAAAACAATTTGAGATGTATTTTTTTTTTAAGACGCGTGTACACTTATTTTTTTGCATCTGCAACTCTTCCCTATATGCTGGGACAATCCCGGCAATTGGAAGCACGTCCCGGCGAATTCTCTATGCCGGGCCAGTCCCGGCATATAGGAAAGAGTTGCACATGCAAAAAAAAAAAGTGTACATGCGTCTTAAAAAAAAAATTTAAAAAAAATCCGGCATAGAGCGGTGGGCGCAGGGCTGCCATCGGGAATTTCAGGGACCCTTACTGAACAAATTTTCTGGGCCCTCTACCCCCCGGACAATATCTCCGACTCACCCCACCTACCCTCACAAGCATGTTATCCCGGTCTAGTGTAATATGGAGGGTGGTTGGGAGCAGTTGGTCGATATGCTAGTAATATTTTGCCACTCAGTATGCCATATTTAGCCATTCAATATGCCATTTAATATGTCAGTATTTTGCCCCTCAGTATGCAATTCTTTTGCCATTTAATTTGCCAGTATTTTGCCCCTCAGTATGCAATTATTTTGCCATTTAATATGCCAGTATTTAGTCACTCAATATGCCAGGATTTTGCCAATATGTCAGGATTTTACCCCTCAATATGCCATTCTTTTGCCATTTAATATGCCAGTATTTTCCACTCAATATGCAATTTGATATGCCAGTATTTTGCCCCTCAATTTGCCATTCTTGTGCCATTTAATATGCCAATATTTTGCCCCTCAATATGCCTGGATTTTGCCAATATGCCAGTATTTTCCCCTCAATATGCCATTTAATATGCCAATATTTTGCCCCTCAATATGCCAGGATTTTGCCCCTCAATGTGCCAGGATTTTGCCGCTCAGTATTCAATAAAGTTTGTTTAAAAAAAAAATGCGACCGGAGATTTTTATTAGTTTTAGAAACTTTATTGAAGCCGCGCGGCTGGAGGGGAGCCCAGAACGTTTCCCTCACAGCCACGGACCGGTTAAACCCGTGATGGCAGGCCTGAGTGCGTGGGGGATTTCCCCCCCCCCCCCCCATCTGGTGGCGCCTTAAGGCCGCCTGTGCTGCCTTAGGGTAGCGCTGGCCCTGCATTTATAGAATTTAACCCTCTCCAGGTCCATCTCATTTGTCTAAGTTAACCCTCTCCATGTCGGTCTCATTTACGTAAGTTAACCCTCTCCAGGTCCCTCTAATTTATTTAACTTAACCCTCTCCAGGTGCCTTACTTTTCGCATTGCATGCACACGCATACACCATAGTTGCCATTGCCAACTCTCACACCACCCTCTTTGCACTCAGGACCTACCCCCTATGACAGTCGACATCATGTGACCCTGCACAGGTCTATATGAGTGGTGCTCACACCAGTCTGTATTATTGAGTGTGTGTGTATGTGTGTATGCATGACTGAGTGTGTCTGGAGGAGAGAGGGAGAGCAGAGCTGTGAGAGATGGCTTGGAGGAGTGGGAGAGAGTGCAGGGCTGAGAGGGAAAGCTGGCTTGGAGGAGAAATTAGAGCTAGGAATGATTTCAAAATCATTTTATTATTATCTCACAACTATATCTTATCACTTACGGCCTGTGACTGGCACAGCGTGTTTCAATGGGGGTATGCATAAGGTCAAATATAAAGCTCTGCGTTGATTTATACGTGTCCAACCTATGAACTGCGTGCTTTAAAAATGCATTTTCCCTGTTCTGAACAAAACAGTAATGGTGCAATGCTATGGGTCTGGCATAATGATGGTTTAACGTGCAGGGAGAAATTTTCTTTAGTGTAGGCAGTGCTAGATTATGCTAATTATGTGGGTTGGGCAGGGCTTTGGGACAATGGGGGAGGTAATTATTTGATAGCTGTGCTGCAAAGTGGATATTTCTTTTCAAATGTTGGTAACTATGAAATGTCAACAATATTCCCCACTTGAGTACCAATAGTCAGAATTACATCTATAGATGGTAAATAGTAAAGCGGGCTGCTACAGGTCATTGTACTAAACACATTCAGCACTCTATCAGCGCTTCCTGCATAGTGATGACTGAGAGTATCAAACAGGCCTGTGGCTTCCCCACTGAACTATGACCTCAAACGTGTGGCTGCCTGGTGCCAGGATACATGTATCCGCCGGCACAAAAACCGAGACATTTTTCGGGACACAGTATTTTTGGCACTCGGAGACAAAATGTCCAAACTGGGATTGTTCGGTAAAATTTTATTCATCTGCACCCATTTTCCCCAAAATCTTTACAAATTAAATATATAGGAGAGGCTAACCCAGGGCTCGACAAACCCGGTGCGCCAGGTTGCCATTGCAACTAGAAAATAAGACCTGGCGCACGGGAAGGGTTATTCCCACATGGCGCCCCTCACCTGGGGATCAGTTTAAAAAAATGTTAACGATCAGAGTGCGAGGGAGCAGAGCTCTGCACACTCTTCCTGGTCCGCCCCCTCATGCTTTAGTGTCACAGCGGCGGGTGTCACATGACATCCTGCTGCTCACCAGTAGTGTCGTGACAGGCATGATAGAGGTCATTGATAGAGGTACTTTTTTTCCCCCTTAAAAAAAATAAATTCAAAACCGAGAACTTGTGTGTGTATGTGGCTGACTGTGTGTATGTATGTGTATATTTGTATATCACTGATTGTATCTGTGTATGTGTGTGTGTTTGTGTATGTATGTATGTATGTATGTTTGTGACTGATTGCGTGAATGTGCCGTTTTGTGCCTCCTAGACTTTTTAGCTGGCTCCTAAAACTAAACGAAATTTGTCACGCTCTGTGATAACCAGTAGTAGAAGTATTACTTTTTTTTAGGGGACTGTGGATGAAAGTCTCCCAGCAGATATGGTAAAGTTTAACACAGAGAAGGGGTTTAAGCATGCATGGGATAAGCCTAAAGCTATCCTGAACACAACATAAGGTTAGGGACCAAATTCTGAAATCAGGATTTTACAGCAGGTAGAAGTATGAACAAGATCCAAAGCTTGTTGCAGCAATAAAAAGCTCAACAGGAAAGTATCATACCTTTTGCATACATATTTGATTGTGTTACAGTGTGCTATCACTAGAAAGCCATTTTTTAAAGACATTTCTGATTAATTTCACACACAAAAAACCCGATTTAGCAAGGCATGTATTATAAATGTAAAAAACAGAAGAATATAACGCAGTGAAATAAAAATTGTCAAACAAGGAGGGCTGATTAATATCATATTTAATAAGTAAAATAGCCACAGCTCTGCAGAATAAAAACATTAGACATATTATATAATTAAGTAAGAAGCAAAAAAGAATAGTGAGAAAATAAAATGGATTAACAGAACATAAATGGTGAAGGAAATTATCAACATATTACAATACTTGTGGTTCTTGCCAAAAGGAAATGTAAATATCTTTTAATCTCTCCTTCCTAGCACTGTAGGAGGTAAACAAATAATAGTATAAAAAAAATTTAAAAAAAAGAATCAACTGACTAAGGGAATTCACAGCATTATTTCCAGGTTCAAGATATTTTTTTGCTCAAACCCTCCCCAGAATCACCAGTTCCCTGTACTTTTTCCTTCCCAGCATCTCCTTTCTTCCACATCTCACCTTGGTGAGAAGGGCTTATTCCCTGGTGGGTCAGTGGGTAGCAGGGGTCATTATAGTGCACAGGCAGCATAGACCCCTCTTCATGCAGTTGTATGACGCACCTTTCCTTTAATATATCAAAGCGTCAAGTGTTCATGTGACGTTTGCCAGAAACTTTATTCCACAAGATTGAATAAGGGTGGGGCATGGGAGGGTCCCCCCATACATCAGAGTATGACTAAAGCACTGCAGTAGATATTTTCCATAGCGCTGCCCACTGACAACTTCAACACAGAACATCTGGTCACCCTGTGCTAAAGGAATATGAAGCATAATGATACCAATGTGATGTCATATCCTGGTAGGTGCCGAAACATCGAGTTTTTGATGCAGTTTATGCTCCTTTCCTAATACATCGACTTTATACCATTCATTTAACCCTGTGAGTGCGTGATTCTGTTTGCCTGCACACGTGGGGCATACGTCTTTGGACTGGTTAGATTGTAGCAACACAGCACCCAGGTATTGTTAGATTTATCGTTTTTTGTGTTTGGGCTGAGTGCTGCACTTTTGGAGATATATATATATATATATATATATATATATATATCAATCCAGCGTTGACCACCAATAAACACCAGTAACACAACACACTGCCCAAATCAATGCACACTAACAAAGAGGGATTTGGGAGCCCTGCTCTTGCCACATGTAGTAAATTTATTTCTAATTTTTATTTTATCATAGGTCTGTCTTGTGTTGAGTTAATAGTAACAAATTATTTGGCGGTCATATACATGGTTTGGATATAATAAATTAAGTGTATAGGAGTGCCAAATAGATACACCCTATTATAGGTGGTTATACACTCCCTTAAAGCACCACTTGCCATGTGTGACATGCAGCTTAAAGGCGGCATGGCTTGGAAGGGGGGTGTCAGCAGTGGCGGATGCTCCATATGTGCTAGATGCTCCATATGTGCACACCTAACACGGAGCACCTGCGCTTTTATTTCTGGGGGTTAGTGTGCTCCGAGCAGAGAGCACACAAACCCCAGAAATACATCCGAAAGACAACGCTGCGTTGAATTCGGCAACAGAGTCACTCACTCTGTTGCCAATTCAACAAGCACGAATAGTATAAGAATTTTCGTATACTTTTCGTGTTTGTTGAATTGGCAACAGAGTGAGTGACTGTTGCCGAATTCAACGCAGCGTCATCTTTCGGATGCCAGTCCGGAGCATGCCTGTCACTCGGAGGCACGCTGTCTCTCGGGTATTTCCGGGGGTTTGTGTGTTTGCTGTTCTCAGTACACAAGCCCCCGGAAATACCCGAGTGACGTCGTGCCTCCGAATGACAGGCGTGCTCCGGACTGGCAGCACGCCTGTTACTCAGGGGCACGATACACCACAATCACTCATCATGGCAACTGAACGTTATCGCTCCCAGCCTTCTTTCCGGAGCTCATTCTGTGCTGAAATAGGAGCCCTCACAAGGTGACTGGTACTCTCCATGGTCATGTTGAAGAACACTAGGAAACAGGATGCACAATTATGAGTGTATAATGGTAGGAAGAGCTATGGTTTGAGTTTTGTGCATGCCCAAACATGTAAGAACTATACATGTAAAAAAATGTTTAAAAAATTTAAAAATTGGGGAAAATGCAGGCAGCAAACTTCCCGAAATGCATAAAAAAAATTTGTGGGATAATTAAATTTCCGTGGAGGTCAGTAATAAAATACTAATGATTAGTGTTGAGTGAACGCGAACCGCACTGTTCGGGTTCGTACCGAACATTACACAGTGTTTGGACCCCGAACCCGAACACTCTACTGAAAGACATTCGGTTTAGAGACTTTCGGTTTATAGAATACATGTAATACTATTGGCTTTCTATAAACCGAACTAGAGTCCCCATTCATAAGAATTTCTTATGAATGGGGACTCTAGTTCGGTTTATAGAAAGCCAATAGTATTACATGTATTCCATAAGCCGAAAGTCTATAAACCGAAAGACATTCTGTTTATAGACTTTCTTTTTATAGAATAGCAATAGCATTACATGTATTCTATAAACCGAAAGTCTATAAACCTAATGTCTTCCGGTTTATAGACTTTCGGTTTATGGAATCCATGTAATGCTATTGCTATTCTATAAACCGAAATAAGAGTCCCTATTCATAAGAATAGGTCAATTGACCTATTTTTATGAATGGGGACTCTATTTCGGCTTATAGAATAGCAATAGCATTACATTTATTCCATCTGAGAGTCAAATAGAACCGTCAAATACTGTGCTTACAGCGCACTTTGAAAAATTCTGGCTACCTCCTCCTCCAGCGCCGCTTCCACCTACACCGCCACGGTCACCGCCTCCTCAACCTATGGGTCACTTAGTATAAACTGAAAGAGAATACCCTGCACTCCAACCCTCTCTCAAATGGATAATTCTGTTGATCCTCCTGGCAGCCATGCTTTAGATTTAGATTTATGTTCTTCCAAAACTAAAATCAAAGATTCAATCTAGTGCTATTTAATGGCTCAGCTGTATTTTTAATTTGTATGCATTTTATGTTATTTGAAGTTATTTCCCTATCCATATTTGCTTGCAGGGCACTTGTCCTACTCTTACCCCCATTTTACTTTCTTTTGCAGCCCTCTAGCCCTTTCCAGGACATTTTTTAGAGGCATTTTTGTGGCCAAAAGTTCGGGTCCCCATTGACTTCGGAGTCAAGTTCGAGCACGGACCCGGACTTTTTTCCGAAGTTCCGCCGAACCCTGAACATCCAGCTCAACTCTACTGATGATAAAATCCAATAATATATTTGTACCAAAAAGGAAAAATAATGTTAGCAACTAGACTATATCACAAATTTGTAATGTAAGGAAAATATAAAATAACCTATTGAGGTTCATTTTTTTCAGTGGAAAGGAAACAGGACACCAGTGTCCGTGGCAAGGTTAACGAAGGTCATCATGAAGTCCAGTAACAATGTTGGTTTCTAACCTCAAGATGAGTAACAAACATAAACATGCCAAATAAAGTAGGTCATGACTAAAAGCTTGTAGTTGACAAATAGCATAACAGCTGTCACTTTCAGCTTCCCTATCACATAATGATGCAAAAATGATTAGACTTGTTCTCTTGTTACCAGGATGTTAATACAAGCAGTGGGATGATTCAAACACAAAGTAATGCATGTTCTAACACACATAATGCTCAAAGCAGGAAATGATACAAGCACAACATGTAAATGAAACTGTGTATCCTGACAGCTCAGTTTATTAATTCTACACTAGACCGGATATTGTATACCGGATTTTAATACAAGTGATCGCTCACACATAGTTATGTCATCTATATAATATGTATCAGCTACAGATTTAGGTTAGTACACTTTAAGTACCCTCAGGTATAAAATCTAGATAAAAGATATTACTATTATTTGTGCATTAAACTGTGACATAAAAATGTTGCCATGCACAAACAGTTAAGTATGGGAAAAATGGCATATGTTCAATACAACTAAAAACTTAAATGTGGGGAAAATAAAAATGTAGGTGTGCTAAGCTAGTCACAGGCTCAAATAATATAAATGTATAAAATAATGCTTACCAAACAGGTGTGTGCATGCTGCAAATACAGTGTGATTGGCTGTACAATGTATACAAAAACTTAAATGTAACCCTTGCTTCCTCAGAGGAAGCAAGGGTTAAAAAAACAGTGCCCCCCCTTCCTCAAGTAAACCAGACATGTATCTTTATAGATACACGAGAGTTTACTTGGGCCCTGCCTCTCAGCTGAGGCAGAGCTCAGCTGGATGCTGGCGCACGCTGACACTGGCAATCAAAAACGGTGGGTGACAGCCGCAGCGTTGATTCCTGTGGAAGAATCAAGGTGGCCGGTCAGAGGATAAACTGGCTAGTAAATTAAAAAGTACAGGCCAGTTTATCCTCGTCCTCATCCATCATGGATAGTAACACATAAATAGATGTTACATTACTCCACCTCCATCAGTGCATTCAGCTGTATGATTCAACTTATTTTCGTAATGTTGGCAGAGGGGGGGCAATTACCTCCCCCCCACCCCCCGAGGTGGCAGTAATAGAGAGGGGCGATGAGAGTCAGAATCGCCCTCTCTATGCCCCTCGATCACTGCTGTTGAGCCACCGATAGCTCTGCTTGCCGGTTCTCCAGCCTTCTCAACCTCAGATAGGTGCGCTGGGTAACCCATAGTTGCTAACTGTCCTGGCTAGCGAATCCTGTAATTCGATGAACTTGTTATTTTGTGATCGCAGGGTCATGTGACATCATCACGTGACCCCGTGTAGGTGTGTGTGTGCACACATTTCCACATGGCGAAAATAGTTTAAATTCTAAAACTATTCGTCTTTGTCTTCTAACTGCGTCTATTAGAAAGGAGTGGTAGGGAGAAACTCTGGATTATTACCATACATCTGATCTGCAGTAATGTCGCTGGCAAACTGAGCTTAGGTCTGGGCTAAGAAATTATTTATTGTTCACTACAGTAATTAATGTTTAGTTATAGAGGGACAGCAGTTTACACAGCACTTTGTACCTGTCAAAAGGTGTGTACAGAACGATCCAAGCACTGTGCAAAAAGGTTCAAACATTTTTTTTAGACAAACGAAATATTAATAAAACAGTTGCTGGGGCTGAAAAGCCTGAGGGGGGGGGGGGGGGGGGGATCAGAGAGAAAAATTTTTTTGGGACAAATATAAGGATAATAAAACTACTGCATGTGCTGAAAAGCTGGGAAAAATCAGTGACACTTGTATGAAGAAAATATGGGCTACAGAAAGCATGAATAATTTGGAAGGCATTCATGTGTGTTAATTAGTGTGTATTAATGAGTGTATTAGTGTGTATTAGTGTGTGTGTAATGTCAGTGTGTATTAGTGTGTAAGTGTTATGTGCTTGTGTATTAATGAGTGTAATGTTAGTGTGTGAGTGTGTATTAGTGAGTTTATAAGTGTGTGAGTGTCTATAGTTAATCTATTTTGTTTGAGAATATTCTATTGTAACTGTGTAACAAAGTTATTTGTGGCTATACTTAACCCATTTGTAATGTAAGGCTCTATAATGATAAACGCAACTCACTATTAATTGTGTGATATGATAAAATAGTCAGTAGTATAAGCAACACATTGTTTTGTGGCGGCGGAGAGAAAATAATCTGGCAGTGCCCCTCCCGACACCAGACTCTGGGTCCGCCCCTGGTTCACCACGAGGAATGTTGGTGACAATAACTTACATTCTGCCACTAAGCAAACTCATCGGGTTTGTCCTACACAATGTATTGAAACACTCCTCTTATTTAAACTCACTTTTGTGAATAGCCCCCTATGTACGCAGCCACAGAGATACTTTTTGACCTATCACATGCCTCGTCCATGGCAGACCAGCAGTATTCCAATTACGCACTGTGCCTAGAGCAGAGCTTTATAAACTGTGCATCGCAACACAGTGTGTCAACGTCAGTGTGAAGGTGTGTCGCACTAACGTCCAGCTGCTCGCAACATTTTCTTTTAGGGAGTACGAGTGACATCTGATACGGAGACACTAAGACAGTGGAATCTTTTCCCCCTTTTTGGGAGACTCGTGTAGAAGTGACCTCTGTACAATATCTACAAACTTCTCTGAAAGTTGTTGAATTAGTGTTTTAATACAGTCATTGCACTGACCAGTTATACATTAGAACATTGAACTCTCATTGGTTCCTGCAGCAGAAAACAAAATAGGAAATAGACTTTTACTCAGCTAGTGTGGTCAGTCCTGGTTTCTTGTAAACTGCTGTAACTTCACAAATTCATCTAGTTGTACGTTTTTTCTATTTTAATCAATGCAAGATATAAAACACGCATTTTGACGCCCCTGTCTTGCTTACTATGAAGAGGTTTAATTCATCTGGACCATCCTTATTGCTAGAAAAATTACAAGGCACATAGTTGAACTGTTGTTGTTTTTTGTGTGTGTATATAGATAAAGGAAAAGCAGGTACATAATAGAGTTGTTATTTTATCTTGACACTTCTTTTTTTATTGAATTGTTATTTATTCTAAAGCAAAGCATTATTTAATAAAAAGTAACAAGGACACGCACAAAACAAGTTTTGCCATCTGAAATACCCAGTATTCAGAAAACTCCTCCACTGCCATAGAAACATAACAGCAATGCCATGAGGATGTTTTACGATTTAGCATTATTTAATTAACCAAGTTAAAATGGTACCATTTGTACTCCATACCCTTAGATTAGTAGGGTGACTGGGTTAAACCCTTCAGATCTTTTCACTTGTGCTGATCCCAAAAAAAAAAAAAAAGGAGTGACTAAAACCCCTAAGAATAGCGGACAGGAGAATAACAGGTCGAATTCTAATTTCATGATCACGATGTATGAAATGTTCCTGAAAAATAAATCTTAAAAGAAAATAAAAAAATATATATTCACAATCCTCAAAGCTCCGGGCTGAATAGCCTATCCTATTAATATTGATTAGCTAACTAAGACAGCAGGGTGGATAATTAAGTTCCCTTTTCACATAAAACACGTGTGCAAGGTTAAGATCGGCTACAACAAGGTAATTAGAGAAATATTGAAACAATAAAATTGAAGTCTACAAGTGATGAGGTTTTTAGTGCATGAGATGCTGATGGATTTAGGCAGAAATCACAGTACAGCTTTCTTCTGTGTATAAAGCTTTCAGGATTATTGACAAGCAGTGCATCCCTTGAGGATACCTACTCGATGGAGTTAAAGGATAAATAAATACATTAATCAATACCTGCAAGCTTATTTTTCCATTCAATGCTAAAGCTTATGTAGGTAAGCAAAGCAGCCCAGGGCCATCAATGGTGCAGTTAGAAAAGTAATGAAAATCAATACACTCATTAGGTAAAAAGAAAATAAAACTTTTATACCGTTCACTTGTTTTCATGTTTTATCATTCAAAAACAAATACAATGTTTTCAAAATTTTAAACAATTTTTTTTTTTTTTTTTTTTTTTTTTTTAAAGTCTTATTTTAAAGATTTTAGTAAAATAATGATCTGGTCCATAGAAGTTGTTCTAAATCAGGGTTGTGAAACTGTGGCCTGCAGATGTTAATGGACTACATTTCCCATAAAAACGGTTTCACCCTTAAAGCATGGCAGGGGAATATGGGAAATGTAGTTAATCAGCTGGAGGGCTAAGGTTAGAAAAAAAAAAACGTGCTCTAAATGCAGACAATGCAAATGCCACCCACACCCACATGTATGCAACTTGGCAATGGTTGGAGCAGCAGAAATTCTGAGAAAAACTTTGATCAGCACATGCTTCTACTACACTGACCAGGGCAAAAATAATGTACCTATAATGCAAACAGGATTAGTCCTGTCATCATAATGTATGCATTTTGTTTATTGGCTGCATTCACAATACAAACAATGCTCTAAAACGAGCAGTTGAGGAGCAATAATAGATTTAGTGTTCACAAATGGAGATTTGGTATCAGACATACCGGAGCGGTTTACATTTAATTTAGGAAACTGTTGTACTCCACAAGAAAGTGGCCAAAATAGTAACAAAAAAAACTAAAAAAAAGTTAGCCTTTAGAAATTTAAAAAAAAAAAAAAAAAAAAAAATAAGCTAGAGCGAGGAAGATAGAAGATGATAGCTCAGTAAGAATAAAAAAATAATTAAAAAAAAACAAAACATACGACATACATAGATATATTAATCTGAAAAGGAAAGTAAAACAAGGATTAGAATAAAAAGCAAAAAAAAAAGTTTTCCCTGACAAACCCCAAAATCTCGTCACATTAAAGAATTCCAAAAACCTTTGTGGCATTAATCAACCTAACAATTGCTTGTGTGGGACCTGGGTATAGTTTTAATTTAAAAAAATAACTTTTAATCAATATTTGTAAATATGTCTAAGGGTGGTTTTCAACTTCACCCCGTAGTGTATACTTATGAAAAAAGTGAGAAAGGATAGAAAAAACAAAATATAGAAAAGTAGTTTATTATTTAAAAAAATCCCTTTCCCCATGCAGACGTGTAAGAGAGAAGTTGTTCAGGGGTTAATTCCACTTAGATATGCTGACATTCTATTGGTGGTTTCAGTTTTCTGTTGTGGCACGTACCCTGTATAAATTGCTGAGGGTGGTACTTAGGGTTCTATTGATCTATTGCTGCAGAATTCAGAAAAAGTAGTTTAAGGACATATAAGTAATGACGGTCGGTGCCCGCAGGCTTATCTGTAAGTAGCCTGCTGTCTTTGGCTACACCGCCTAAAGGGGTCAGTATAAATGTCCACCACTCAAACTTCTCTATCCTGCCTAATGTTGATGGCCGACGTGCGTTTTGCCGCAGCTCCAACACTGTCAAGGGCTTTAACAGGAATGTTGCGATAGAGGCCATTTCAATACCCCGCCACTGCGTTTCATTGGCTACTGTTAAGATCGCGAGGTCCAATCGGCTGTGAGTAGGCGTGGCTATAATGCCAAAAACTCTGCTAGGGTAATTAGTCTATTTCGGTTGTAGCCTTTTGCTACAACTGAAATCATTGAGCATATTATGAATGAAACCCACGTTGGTTGTTATAAGCCGAAAAATTTGTCTTTGTAGTAGTATAAGTTTCGGTTTATTTAGAAGTTAGATTCTTCAGACGAAATTCATGTGAATATTAGCCTTCATGCATAGTTGAAGGTTCTACTTAGGCTAAAACTGTGGATTTAGAATAATTTGGGGGATAGGTTATTGTCTATCCAAAAATAAATGTTCATTAGAGGAATTAGTTCTCATATTAACTGCCTGCATGTATTATTAGCCTGCATTTATTTCTGCCAGAGTAAGTTTATAACCAACATACTCATAAATTTGAGGAAAACAAGAAAACCACATATAGAACAGATCTAAATTCTTATCTCCCCAAAAGTAGTGGTAATGAGCAAAGCTAGAGACAAAACTAATAACAGCTAACCTTAGGCACACCATTGTGTACCATGAGAAATGCAGTGTGCACCAGCATTAGCAATCCCTGTGATAGCCATAAGACTGCAGTGGTGACTAACCTTTAGCATCCCAGCTGCTTTGGACTATAATATTTTCCATTATGCACAATATGCCAGGATTTAGCCCAGGGCTTGACAAATTTAATTTAGTTTTAGGAGCCAGCTAAAAAATTTAGGAGCCAGACAACGGCACATCACAATATCATAAACGCACGAGACAGTCGCATACACCCACCTCACATACACAGCCAGTTACATTCACACACCCCACATACAGTCAGTTACATTCACACACACACACCACATACAGTCAGTTACATTCAATCACACCACATACAGTCAGTTACATTCAATCACACCACATCCAGTCAGTTACATTCAATCACACCACATCCAGTCAGTTACATTCAATCACACCACATACAGTCAGTTACATTCACACATACATACACAGCCAGTTACATTCACACATACAAACACAGCCAGTTTCATGCACACATACATACACAGCCAGTTTCATGCACACATACATACACAGCCAGTTTCATGCACACATACATACACAGCCAGTTACCTTCACACATACATACACAGCCAGTTACCTTCACACATACATGCACAGCCAATTACATTCACTCATACATACACAGCCAGTTCCATTGACTCATATACACAGCCAGTTACCTTCACTCATACATACACAGCCAGTTACCTTCACTCATACATACACAGCCAGTTCCATTCACTCATACATACACAGCCAGTTCCATTCACTCATACATACACAGCCAGTTCCATTCACTCATACATACACAGCCAGTTCCATTCACTCATACATACACAGCCAGTTCCATTCACTCATACATACACAGCCAGTTCCATTCACTCATACATACACAGCCAGTTCCATTCACTCATACATACACAGCCAGTTCCATTCACTCATACATACACAGCCAGTTCCATTCACTCATACATACACAGCCAGTTCCATTCACACATACATACACAGCCAGTTCCATTCACACATACATACATAGCCAGTTACATTCACTCATACATACATAGCCAGTTACATTCACTCATACATACACAGCCAGTTACATTCACTCATACATACACACAGACCAAAGAACAAAAATGTATTTCTTAGGGTGTCCTCCCTCCCTGCTGCTTACCTCATTGCAGGGGAGGGGGACATTTATTCTGGAGCCCGATCTTCTTTTGGTTCCTGCTAAGTGCCGTGTTGTCACGTGACAATCGGCACTACAGCGTGTTGCGCGAGGGGGCGGAGCTTACAGTCTGTGTGATCCGCACAGACTTTCTCCCCTCGCGCTGAAGTAAAACGGATGGCAGCCGGCAAGGGCTCCCTGTGACAAACAGCACCCGGGCGCCAGGTCTGATTTCCTGGTTGCCATGGCGACCTGGCGCCCGGGGTTTGTCGAGCCCTGATTTAGCCAGTCAATATGCCCGGATTTAGCCAGTCAATATGCCAGGACTTTGCTTGTTTCACTAGGTACCACCCTCAGCAATTTATACAGGGTATGTGCCACAACAGAAAACAAACAATAGTATGTCAGGGTATCTAAGTGGCATTAACACCTGAACAACTTCTCTCTTATACCTCTACATGGGGAAAGGGATTTTTTAAAATAATAAACTCATTTTCTATATATTTTTTTCTATCCTTTCTCACTTTTTTCTTAAGTATACACTACGGGGTGAAGTTGAAAACCACCCTTAGACATATTCACAAATATCGATTAAAAGTTCATTTTTAAATTCTAACGTTACCCAGGTCCCACACAAGCAATTGATACACGAATTAGGTTTTCACTACCTCCCCCAGGGAACCTGGAATAAAATGAGCCCAACATGGGGAATTCTGCCTCACATCTTTCAGGATACAAAGGTGCCCAGTTCAGATACATACAGGAAACTAAATGACTTACATAAGATGGGAAAGGTGACACAATGACAGGGATTAAAGGATAGGATCCAATCTTAACTTGAGGAAAGCACAGTGAATAGGACAAAGACTTGGATCCTAGTAATTACAGTACATTCCTCCCCTCTGCTTGGGAGATAATTGAGTTAACCTTTGTATCAGCTCAATTATCTCCAAGCTAAAATATAAAGGTTTTACACAATATTAATAACTTTCAAAATATGCATCACATTCACATAAAACATACATTTTCAGAATCAGCATTCTTTAAATAAGAACATAACTAAAAATCAGACAATTCCACCCAGTAGTTCAAAAGTTAGCTTTTTGGGGCATTTTCCCCATGCCCCAAATATGTTCTTAAAGTGCCATACACAGTCCAAAGGCCCAAATAGCATTTTTAAAGGGCCATACACCCCAGGGCCATAGTCACAGGGGAGGAGGCTGGCAAACAGGCCTCTCCAGGACCAAGTGGCGAAGGGCACTTTGTCACAATGTTGTACACATTTATATCCCAAAGGTATAGAACCCCATCTGCCCTACATCAAATCTAACATAAAACAAACCAATACTTCCCCTTTTAGATCGAATTATATCCTCTGCCTGATACCACCACATCCTCGGGGTATTGTTTTTAAAGCGCTGTATTTTATGCATTTTATCATAAATGCAAATCCTTTGTGAGTTGATTCACTTAATACATTTTCATACCATATAATTTTAGCAGTATTACCGTATTTGCTCGATTATAAGACGACCCTGATTATAAGACGACCCCCAAACTTTGTATATTCCTTTAGGAAAAAAACTAAAATCCTGAATATAAGACTACCCTATAGGAAAAAAAAAGTTTAACTTGTATATATGTAAATTGCTTTTTAATATGTAATAAAAAATTGATATTATACAAATGTATTTCTTGTTTTTATTTCCTTGCGGCCTCTCTCCCTCCCCCTCCAGTGTAGTCTCTCTCTCTATCTCCCCCCTCCCTCCCCTAGTCTTTCTCTCTCTCTATCCCCTCTCTATCTCTCTCCCCCCCCTCTCTCTCTCTCTCTATCCCCCCCCTCTCTCTCTCTATCCCCCCCTCTCTCTCTCTATCCCCCCCTCTCTCTCTCCCCCCTCTCTCTCTCTCTCTCTATCCCCCCTCTCTCTATTCCCCCCCCCTCTCTCTATTCCCCCCCCTCTCTCTATTCCCCCCCCCCCCTCTCTCTATTCCCCCCCTCTCTCTATTCCCCCTCCTCTCTCTATTCCCCCCCCCTCTCTCTATTCCCCCCCCCTCTCTCTATTCCCCCCCCTCTCTCTATTCCCCCCCCTCTCTCTCTATTCCCCCCCCCTCTCTCTCTATTCCCCCCCCTCTCTCTCTATTCCCCCCCTCTCTCTCTATCCCCCCCCCCCTCTCTCTCTATCCCCCCCCTGTCTCTCACAATCCATCTCCCCCCTTTCCCTGGTGGCAGCTGGGGGATGTCTGCACTATACGTGCAGATATCCTCCATGCTGCCCGACACCTCCGTCTATTATGACGGACAGCTGGTCCGTCATAAGAGACGGAGGTGTCGGGCAGCATGGAGGATATCTGCACGTATAGTGCAGACATCCCCAGCTGCCCGCTTTTCCCTGGTGTCTAGTGGGGCAGCAGAGGAAGTCTGCGCGATGAGCGCAGACCTCCCTTGCTGCCGCCCGGCACGCTCAGCCGGGACTTCTGTGACGAAAGCGGAAGTTCCCGGCTTCTTCACAGAAGCCCGGCGGTCGTGCCGGGCGGAAGCAGGGGAGTCTGCGCTCGTTGCGCAGACATCCCCTGCTGCTAGAGAGGGGGATCCAGGTCCCCTGCCAGCTCTGCTGGGACCTGGATCCCAGTCTTATAGTCTGACCTCAATTTGAGGTCAGATTATAAGACGACCTCGAATGTAAGACGAGGGGGATTTTTCAGAGCATTTGCTCTGAAAAAAACCTCGTCTTATATTCGAGCAAATACGGTATACTATTTTTCCCTTTATTTATCTTTTTCTTTTATGAGGAGTTCCACCACCACAACCAAACCATTTCCTCCTGCCTTCTTTTCTACTACATAAAATCTACTCAGATTGCCCTTACACTTGCTGGCGGTGTGGATCTTCTCCAGGCACCATGCTACACCTCTGGTGGGACTGTCCATTGATCGCCCCCTACTGGGAGAGTATCCACAAAACCTTAACTTAACCAATCACCCACCCCTATTCCTACCAGCTGGACTCCTCCTACTACTACACCACATGACCCTCCCCAACTCCAAGTACAAAAATATATTTTTTTTAAAAGTCAGCTGAACGCAGCGAATGCGCTCATCCCACTCCAATGAGGTGAGACTTTCCCTCTACTATGAGGGAATGGATTAAAAATGTGGAATAAACACATAAAATGGAAAAACTGATTGCTCACTCCATGAACCAAATCAAACTTTATAACAAGATGTTGTTCTACTGGCTCACAATTTTCTTCTTTTTCTTCTCTTCCATTCAGATCATGAACAGACTTTCAACTTCTATCTGGAAGATCCCCGTGTTCCACCATTTACTTACTAAGATCTGTTTTACCCTCTACACTATCCATTTAGCTCACCCAAAATGTGATTTTACTCAACAACAGTATAACGATTTAATGGTCATGTAATAACCAAAAAACTATAATGACTTGTACCTCCCCACCCTGATTTTGATGATTTTTGTCTCCATTTCCTCCCTCTAGAAAAATGCTCAGAGCTGTGGAATTGACATTTAATGTAGAGCAGGGCTCGACAAACCCCGGGCGCCAGGTCGCCATGGCGACCAGGAAATTAGACCTGGCGCCCGGTATTGGCACCTCTTCTTTGCGTCCCCCTCTCCTCTGGGATCCATGGAGTGTTTGCTGTTCCTTTGGACAGTGCAGCGCTGAGGAGGAAGCATGTGCCGTTTTGAACACACTGCCAGCTCCGCCCCCTCGCTCATCGAGCTTCAAAAGTCTTAGTTCCGGGGAGCACGTGACATCGTGTCACGTGACAACCCAGCTCTCAACAGGAAGGGCTTGAACGATGGTCTGTGACTGGCAGACTGAGATGAAATGGAAGTGCTCCCCTCCCCTGCAATCAAGCAGAGCAGCAGGGATGGGGACACACTGAAACATGCACCTTTTATTTTATTTAAAAAAAAAAAAAACAACAGCTTACTTGTCAGGTCTGTATGTCAATGTGTCTGTCTCCGTCTATGTATGTCTTTTTGACCATCTGTGTCTATGTACTGTCTGTGATATTCTGTGTATGTAAGTGGAACTGTCTCTGACTGTCTGTGATTTTCAGTGTGTGTAATTGGAACTGTGTGTGACAGTCTGCGAGCGTATGTGTTTACATGTGATTGTGTGTATTTTTGCGTGGTTGTGTGTGTAGATGCGGTTGTCTGGCTCCTAGTTTTTTTTTGCTGGCTCCTAAAACAAAAATTTAATTTGTCAAGCCCTGATGTAGAGTGCATGATAATGTACCTTGGGTGTAAAAACCCCAAAGCAGAATATAGAATATTTGATACAGTCCTAACCTAAACATCTGAGGAAAGGGATGTTGGGGGTAATTATTTCAGAGGAGTTAAAGGGAGATAGACAATGTAATAAAGCAGCAGGCAATGCTAGCAGGATGCTTGGTGTCATGGGCATCCGCAGAATTTTTTTTTGGGGGGGGCATAATTTTACCGTCATTCTTTCTGCGCCGCGCCGCTTTTTGACAAGTTATCATGAAGTGGAGGAGCTTTGTCATTATCAGTGAAGGCATGCAAAGGGTTGATAAACCCTGCACCAGATATAGATCCACAGCACCAGATATAAACCAACCACACTAGATATAGCCTCACTGCACCAAATATAGATCCACTGTGCCAGATATAGACCCACAACACCAGATATTAACCCACAGTACCAGCTAAAAACCCATTACACAAGATATAAACCACAGCACCAGATAAATATCCAGAGCTGTAGCTGAAACTCCACAACAACAGATAGAACAACATAGCAAAGATATAACCCCATAGCACCAGATACAACACTATAGCACACAATATAACCTCTCAGCACAAGACACAACACTATAGCACACAATATAACCCAACAGCACCAGACACAACACTATAGCACACAATATAACCCAACAGCACCAGACACAACACTATAGCACACAATATAACCCAACAGCACCAGACACAACACTATAGCACACAATATAACCCAACAGCACCAGACACAACACTATAGCACACAATATAACCCAACCAGGGCCGGCCTTTGGGGTGTCTGACCTCTGCGAGCTGGTAGAGGCACTGGATTGGGGAGATCAAAAGATCACCCCTCACCAGCCCTCTGCTGGACCCGACGAGGGGGTGGAGCTAACCGGCTGAGGGGTGTAGCTCCGCACCCACCCTGTGAAGCAGAGCAACGTCTGCTTCACGGGGAGCCGCGGGCAGCAAGAGAAAGTGCATTAAGCACGAGGAGCCTGCATTAAGCATGGGAAGCAGAGTAGTACTTGCTCTTGCTGCCCATGAAGCAGACACTGCTCTGCTTCACAGGGTGGGGGCAGAGCTACACTGCTCAGCCGGTAAGCTCCGCCCCCTCCTTGGATCAACATTTGCAGGCAAAGGGAGGGGGAGAAAGAGACAGAACAGCTGTAGGGGGGAGAGAGAGACAGAACAGGGGGGGGGGAGAGACAAAACAGGGGGAGGGAGAGAGAGGACAGAACAGGGGGGGAGACAGAACAGAGGGGGGGGAGAGACAGAACAGAGGGGGGGGAGAGACAGAACAGAGGGGGGGGAAGAGACAGAACAGAGGGGGGGGAAGAGACAGAACAGAGGGGGGGGGAAGAGACAGAACAGAGGGGGGGGGAAGAGACAGAACAGAGGGGGGGGGAAGAGACAGAACAGAGGGGGGGGGAAGAGACAGAACAGAGGGGGGGGAGAGACAGAACAGAGGGGGGGAGAGAGACAAAACAGGGGGGGGGAGACAGAACAGGGGGGGGGAGACAGAACAGAGGGGGGGGAGAGAGACAGAACAGAGGGGGGGAGAGACAGAACAGAGGGGGGGAGAGACAGAACAGAGGGGGGGGAGAGACAGAACAGAGGGGGGGGAGAGAGAGACAAAACAGGGGGGGGAGAGAGAGACAAAACAGGCGGGGGGGAGACAGAACAGGGGGGGGAGACAGAACGGGGGGGGGGAGACAGAACGGGGGGGGGAGACAGAACAGAGGGGGGGGAGAGACAGAACAGAGGGGGGGGAGAGACAGAACAGAGGGGGGGGGAAGAGACAGAACAGAGGGGGGGGGGAAGAGACAGAACAGAGGGGGGGAGAGAGACAAAACAGGGGGGGAGACAGAACAGGGGGGGGGGGAGAGACAGAACAGAGGGGGGGAGAGACAAAACAGGGGGAGGGGGAGAGAGAGACAGAACAGGGGGGGGGAGACAGAACAGAGGGGGGGAGAGACAGAACAGAGGGGGGGGAGAGACAGAACAGAGGGGGGGGAAGAGACAGAACAGAGGGGGGGGGAAGAGACAGAACAGAGGGGGGGGAGAGACAGAACAGAGGGGGGGGGAGAGACAGAACAGAGGGGGGGGAGAGAGACAGAACAGAGGGGGGGAGAGACAGAACAGGGGGGGGGAGACAGAACAGGGGGGGGAGACAGAACAGGGGGGGGAGACAGAACAGGGGGGGAGACAGAACAGGGGGGGGGAGACAGAACAGAGGGGGGGGGGAGAGAGACAGAACAGAGGGGGGGAGAGACAGAACAGAGGGGGGGGAGAGACAGAACAGAGGGGGGGGAGAGAGAGACAAAACAGGCGGGGGGAGACAGAACAGGGGGGGGGAGACAGAACAGAGGGGGGGGAGAGACAGAACAGAGGGGGGGGGAAGAGACAGAACAGAGGGGGGGGAAGAGACAGAACAGAGGGGGGGGAAGAGACAGAACAGAGGGGGGGGGAGAGACAGAACAGAGGGGGGGAGAGAGACAGAACAGAGGGGGGAGAGACAGAACAGGGGGGGAGACAGAACAGGGGGGGGAGACAGAACAGGGGGGGAGACAGAACAGGGGGGGGAGACAGAACAGGGGGGGGGAGACAGAACAGAGGGGGGGGGGAGAGAGACAGAACAGAGGGGGGGAGAGACAGAACAGAGGGGGGGGAGAGACAGAACAGAGGGGGGGGAGAGAGAGACAAAACAGGCGGGGGGAGACAGAACAGGGGGGGGGAGACAGAACGGTGGGGGGAGACAGAACGGGGGGGGAGACAGAACAGAGGGGGGGGAGAGACAGAACAGAGGGGGGGAGAGACAGAACAGAGGGGGGGAGAGACAGAACAGAGGGGGGGGAGAGACAGAACAGAGGGGGGGGAAGAGACAGAACAGAGGGGGGGGAGAGACAGAACAGAGGGGGGAGAGAGACAGAACAGAGGGGGGGAGAGACAGAACAGGGGGGGGAGACAGAACAGAGGGGGGGAGAGACAGAACAGAGGGGGGGGAGAGACAGAACAGAGGGGGGGGGAAGAGACAGAACAGAGGGGGGGAAGAGACAGAACAGAGGGGGGGGAAGAGACAGAACAGAGGGGGGGAGAGACAGAACAGAGGGGGGGGAGAGAGACAGAACAGAGGGGGGAGAGACAGAACAGGGGGGGAGACAGAACAGGGGGGGAGACAGAACAGGGGGGGGAGACAGAACAGGGGGGGAGACAGAACAGGGGGGGAGACAGAACAGAGGGGGGAGACAGAACAGAGGGGGGGGAGAGACAGAACAGAGGGGGGGGAGAGACAGAACAGAGGGGGGGGGAAGAGACAGAACAGAGGGGGGGAAGAGACAGAACAGAGGGGGGGGGAAGAGACAGAACAGAGGGGGGGGGAGAGACAGAACAGAGGGGGGGGAGAGAGACAGAACAGAGGGGGGAGAGACAGAACAGGGGGGGAGACAGAACAGGGGGGGGAGACAGAACAGGGGGGGGAGACAGAACAGGGGGGGAGACAGAACAGGGGGGGGGAGACAGAACAGAGGGGGGGGGAGAGAGACAGAACAGAGGGGGGGAGAGACAGAACAGAGGGGGGGGAGAGACAGAACAGAGGGGGGGAGAGAGAGACAAAACAGGCGGGGGGGAGACAGAACAGGGGGGGGGAGACAGAACGGGGGGGAGACAGAACGGGGGGGGAGACAGAACAGAGGGGGGGAGAGACAGAACAGAGGGGGGGAGAGACAGAACAGAGGGGGGGGAGAGACAGAACAGAGGGGGGGGAGAGACAGAACAGAGGGGGGGGGAAGAGACAGAACAGAGGGGGGGAGAGAGACAAAACAGGGGGGGGGAGAGAGACAAAACAGGGGGGGGAGACAGAACAGGGGGGGGGAGAGACAGAACAGAGGGGGGGGAGAGACAGAACAGAGGGGGGGGAAGAGACAGAACAGAGGGGGGGAGAGAGACAAAACAGGGGGGGGGAGAGAGACAAAACAGGGGGGGGGAGACAGAACAGGGGGGGGAGAGACAGAACAGAGGGGGGGGAGAGACAGAACAGAGGGGGGGAGAGACAGAACAGAGGGGGGGAGAGACAGAACAGAGGGGGGGAGAGACAGAACAGAGGGGGGGAGAGACAGAACAGAGGGGGGGAGAGACAGAACAGAGGGGGGGGGGAGAGACAGAACAGAGGGGGGGGGGAGAGACAGAACAGGGGGGGGGGAGAGACAGAACAGAGGGGGGGGAGAGACAGAACAGAGGGGGGGGAGAGACAGAACAGAGGGGGGGGAGAGACAGAACAGAGGGGGGGGAGAGACAGAACAGAGGGGGGGGAGAGACAGAACAGAGGGGGGGGGGAGAGACAGAACAGAGGAGGGGGGGAGAGATAGAACAGAGGAGGGGGGGAAGATAGAACAGAGGGGGGGAAGATAGAACAGAGGGGGGGAAGATAGAACAGAGGGGGGGAAGATAGAACAGAGGGGGGGAGACAGAACAGAGGGGGGGAGACAGAACAGAGGGGGGGAGACAGAACAGAGGGGGGGAGACAGAACAGAGGGGGGGAGACAGAACAGAGGGGGGGGAGACAGAACAGAGGGGGGGGAGACAGAACAGAGGGGGGGGAGACAGAACAGAGGGGGGGGAGACAGAACAGAGGGGGGGGAGACAGAACAGAGGGGGGGGAAGACAGAACAGAGGGGGGGGGAAGACAGAACAGAGGGGGGGGGAGACAGAACAGTGGGGGGGGAAGACAGAACAGAGGGGGGGAAGACAGAACAGAGGGGGGGGGGAAGACAGAACAGAGGGGGGGGAAGACAGAACAGAGGGGGGGGGAAGACAGAACAGTGGGGGGGAAGACAGAACAGAGGGGGGGAAGACAGAACAGAGGGGGGGGGAAGACAGAACAGAGGGTGGGAGAGAGACGGAACAGAGGGGGGGAGAGACAGAACAGAGGGGGGGAGAGACAGAACAGAGGGGGGGGAGAGACAGAACAGAGGGGGGGGAGAGACAGAACAGAGGGGGGGGAGAGACAGAACAGAGGGGGGGGGAGAGAGACAGAACAGAGGGGGAGGGAGAGAGACAGAACAGAGGGGGGGGAGAGACAGAACAGAGGGGGGGAGAGAGAACAGAGGGGGGGGAGAGAGAACAGAGGGGGGGGAGAGACAGAACAGAGGGGGGGAGAGACAGAACAGAGGGGGGGAGAGACAGAACAGAGGGGGGGAGAGACAGAACAGAGGGGGGGAGAGACAGAACAGAGGGGGGGAGAGACAGAACAGAGGGGGGGGAGAGAGAACAGAGGGGGGGGGAGAGAGAACAGAGGGGGGGGGGAGAGAAAACATGTATGGGGGAGTTAGAGAGAGACAGACATGGCAAGGAAGAGGAAAGGGACACATACATACAGGGGGTGAAAGAGACGGGGGTGAAATACGGGTGGGGCACACGGGGCAAGCCCACACGGGGCAAGCCCACACAGGGCGCCGGGACACTTAAAGCCGGCCCTGAACCCAACAGCACCAGACACAACACTATAGCACACACAATATAACCCCCCAGCACCAGATACAACACTATAGCACACAATATAACCCCCAGCACCAGATACAACACTATAGCACACAATATAAGCATACGGCACCAGATACAACACTATAGCACACAATATAACCCCACGGCACCAGATACAACACTATAGCACACAATATAACCCCACAGCACCAGATACAACACTATAGCACACAATATAAGCATAAGGCAACAGATACAACACTATAGCACACAATATAACCCCACAGCACCAGATACAACACTATAGCACACAATATAACCTCTCAGCACCAGATACAACACTATAGCACACAATATAACCTCTCAGCACCATATACAACACTATAGCACACAATATAACCTCTAAGCACCAGATACAACACTATAGAAGTGATATAGAAGGCTTATCAATAAACTGAAATCTTTGAGTTTGGATTTCAATATTGTTGAATGGATTAGACAATGGCTGAGTGACAGGCAACAGAGGGTTGTAGTCAATGGGGTATATTCGATGCAAGGTCTTGTTACTAGTGGGGTACCTCAGGGATCTGTTCTTGGACCCATTCTCTTTAATATTTTTATTAGCGATATTGCAGAAGGTCTTGTTGGCAAAGTATGTCTTTTTGCTGATGATACAAAGATTTGCAGCAGGGTTGATATTCATGGAGGGATAAGCCAAATGGCAAATGATTTAGCTAAACTAGAAAAATGGTCAGAGCAGTGGCAACTGACATTTAATGTGGACAAGTGCAAGATTATGCACCTTGGGCGTAGAAACCCAAAAGCAGAATATAGACTATTTGGTACAGTCCTAACCTCAACATCTGAGGAAAGGGATTTAGGAGTAATAATTTCAGAGGACTTGAAGGTAGGTAGGCAATGCAATAGAGCAGCAGGAAATGCTAGCAGAATGCTTGGTTGCATAGGGAGAGGTATTAGCAGTAGGAAGAGTGAAGTGCTCATGCCATTGTACAGAGCACTGGTGAGACCTCACTTGGAGTATTGTACGCAGTACTGGAGACCGTATCTCCAGAAGGATATTGATACTTTGGAGAGAGTTCAGAGAAGGGCTACTAAACTGGTTCATGGGTTGAAGGATAAAACTTACCAGGAAAGGTTAAAGCATCTTAACATGTATAGCTTGGAGGAAAGACGTAACGGGGGGGATATGATAGAAACATTTAAATACATAAAGGGAATCAACACAGTAAAGGAAGAGAGTATATTTAAAAGAAGAAAAACTACCACAACTAGAGGACATGGTCTTAAATTAGAGGGGCAACGATTTAAAAGTAATATCAGGAAGTATTACTTTACTGAGAGGGTAGTGGATGTATGGAATAGCCTGCCAGCAGAAGTGGTAGAGGTAAACACAGTCAAGGATTTTAACATGCGTGGGATAGACACAAGGCTATAAGACCGGGAACGGGGGACTAATAAAAGTACTCAAAAAAAAAAATTGGGCAGACTAGATGGACCGAATGGTTCTCATCTGCCGACACATTCTATGTTTCTATAGCACACAATATAACCTCTCAGCACCAGATACAACCCTATAGCACACAATATAACCTCTCAGCACCAGATACACTATAGCACACAATATAAGCATACGGCAACAGATACAACACTATACCACACAATATAACCCCACAGCACCAGATACAACACTATAGCACACAATATAACCTCTCAGCACCAGATACAACACTATAGCACACAATATAACCCAACAGCACCAGATACACTATAGCACACAATATAACCTCTCAGCACCAGATACAACACTATAGCACACAATTTAACCTCTCAGCACCAGATACAACACTATAGCACACAAGGTAACCCAACAGCACCAGACACAACACTATAGCACACAATATAATTCCACAGCACCAGATACAACACTATAGCACACAATATAACCCCACAGCACCAGATACAACACTATAGCACACAATATAAACACAAAGCAACAGATTCCCTAAACACCCAAATTCCAAAATCCATGACATTTCTTTATCTCTTTCCCCTTTTTTATATGTTTTATTCCTCCATGTTTTCAATCTTTCCCCATCATTTTATGTGTTTTATTCCTCCATGTCAGTGACCTCTTTTCACCTACATTTTATCTTTTCTGCCCCATGTCACAATTTTGTCTGTATTCTGCTCCAATCAATCACCTCTTTTCATCCTCTATTATCTTTTCTGCCCCATGTCATCCCATTTTGTTTGCAATCTGCTTCCATCTATCACATCATTTTATCCTCCATTATCTTTTCTGCCCCATCCACTTGTCACCATGTTGATGTGAGCAGAGCCTGGTCAGAGGAGCTGTTTAGACTGTACAAATGGAGACCTCAGGGAAATGGGAGGGAACTCCTTGGATTTACCCCACTCTGCCATGTACCTTAAAGCTATTATAGGCTCTTCCTACCTGTTACAGAGGCTCAGCTATGGTCTCTGAGTATCTTCCCCTGCAGGCTCTCTTCTGTCAGTCATGCTGCCACATGGAGGGCTGAGGGGCGGGGCTATAACTTCATATCATTGGCTCTCCATGCAGCATGACTGACAGCTGCAGAGACCTGCACCAATGTGGATAGGAGACCAGTATTACAGCAAGCAGAGTTGCAGAGAGCAACAGCTTTGGGTGCCACCTCCTACCCCAGCAACAGGTGTGCAGTCCCCTAGGGACAACTAGATGCTGCACACTGAGGACGCCCATGCTTGGTGTTCTAGGGAGAGGTATTAGCAGTAGGAAGAGGGAAGTGCTCATGCCATTGTACAGAGCACTGGTGAGACCTCACTTGGAGTATTGTACGAAGTATTGGAGACCGTATCTCCAGAAGGATATTAATAGCTTGGAGAGAGTTCAGAGAAGGGTTACTAAACAGATTAATGGGTTGCAGGATAAAACTTACCAGGAGCAGTTAAAGGATGTTTACATGCATAGCTTGAAGAAAGAACAGACAGGGGGATATGATAGAAACATTTAAATACATAAAGGGAATCAACCCAGTATAGGAATAGAGTATATTGAAAATAAGAAAAACTAATACACAAGAGGGCCTAGTCTTAAATTAGAATGGCAAAAGTTTGAAATTAATATCAGGAATTATTACCTTACTGAGAGGGCAGTGGATGCATGGAATAGCATTGCTGCAGAAGTGGTAGAGGTGAACACAGTGAAGGAGTATGGAGCAAGCATGGGACAGGCTTAAGGTTATACTATCATAAATATATATATCATTTGATAAGGCCAGGGTAAAGAGAGTATTCAGAAAATTGGGCAGACTAGATGGGCCTAATGGTTCTAATCTGCCGACATATTCTATCTTTAAAGAAAAAGTACACAGATGTGGGACTGAAGCAGTTATAGTACATTGATTTTTACCTTTAAGTTTGGCTGGAGAAAAAGGAAGACTGAGAAATAAAAAACAAATGCCTGCTGGCACAAGAATGAGACTATTTAAAGTACAATGCTCTATAAAACACAATGTAAACAAGGAACCTAGAGAGAGTCAGTACTTTTGCTTGCAGATTATGGCAAACGCCCCCTGGCTAAAACCCAGTCACAACACACAAAGTTCTCCCTTTCATGGGGCATTTTGGTTTAACTGTTAAACTGCCAGCAAATCAGAATTGAAAATAAAATTTTAAATTGTCAAAGAAGCCACACGAATCACCCCCCCCCCCCCCTGCCCCCAAAACAAACAAAGAGAGGGAGCTATTCACTAAAAGCGAGTTAAATGAACAATGCATCTGGCAGAAGTTTTTTTTTGCTTCTACAATGTATAGTTAACCCCATTTCGTGACGTTGGGACGTTCTATGCCGTCCAGACTAATTGACTTAAAGTCGTTAGGACGGCATAGTACGTCCTGTACTAAACAGCTCATCGCGGCTCCCCAATCGCGGTTCCTCAAAGCGAGCACCGGCTACATTTTGCTAAATCGCGCTGTGCCCGAACTTCCGGGTTCGGGCACGCCCCCGTGACGTCCGGAGGTCTCGCGATTTTTTTGCAGGGACCCACAGGGTCTATTAAGACCCTGATCGGGTCTCTGCCAGAGTGTTCCTGGCTACCGATCACCTTGTGATCGGTGGCCAGGAACAAATCGTGACGTTTTTGTGCTTGCGTCGTTTGGGATTTGACTCAACATTCTAAACAACATGTCTACCCCCTGATAGAGAAGTGTGGAGCAAAGAGGACTGAAAAAGGTACTTTATTTGTATTCTTTCATCAACACATTTCTATTTAAAACACCTATACTTGATGGCATCTTTCAATTAAACAGAACTTAATTTGTTGCCTACAGTTGTCCTTTAAGTCAACGAGATGAAATGTTCATCTTCCCTCAGCTCACCTTAGTTTTAGTGAATTTCTTGCAATGGGACTGAAATAAAAAGTGCAGACAGAAAGCCACGTATGAGTAAGTTTATTATTTGTCATGAATAATTGGCTGTGCTGGGAATCAAGTTTAACTCCTGCCAGATCACTCTAACCTAAAGCAAGCTCTTTTCTTCCGCCTGTTACAAGCAGAAGCAATTATTTCATGGCATGGACTCTCTGTACTGTTCAAGGAAATAATAAAAACAAATAAAATAAACCACTCAAAATCCCACCTGCGAAGATTGAATTGTGTAAACAAGATGGGAAAATGTCAGCTCATCCCAACATAGACCCAATGGCAGTGGATTCTTGGGGTTTTACAGTACTGTTGTTTTTTTTTTTGTTTTTAAACACTTTTGCTTCTTTGATAGAAGCAAAAAAGTATAAAATACTGCAGCACTGGTACAGAGTAAGATCTTCATAGATACACATGGGTTTACTCTAAGCTCAGACAATACCGATATGGACAATAGTGCTAGAAGTCGCTGCTATAAGTGAGTGACAGTCGGCAACCAATTCAGCCTCCTTGTTTCATAGAAGCATTGCAACTGCCAGTCAAACTATATGTAAATTAAATATAAATATGTAATACCAATTTATCCTCATCCAAGGACTGCCAACCAAAAGCACAAGTGAAAAATATATATATTAATAAGTTTAGTTGCTCTCATACTTCACAACTGGTGATATGTATAACTTTGTTTGACTCTGGAATGCTCTGAGCTATGATTTGTGGGCTACATGCTTTGAGATCTATATTTATTTATTTATTTTTTGCATTATTCAATAGCTTCTTCAATATTAACTTCTCTTCAGCCCAGTTTGTAATTCTCATGCCTGCATTGAAGATTCACCTGATGTTTACATCTTTCTTCTTGTTGTACACAAATGACTAAACACCCCTATCAAGGTATAGTCAGAGCTCTTTATACAAACGTAGTGAAATACATGTTGCAATATTCATCTACTTGAGAAGTTGAAGCCAAAATGCTAATGCAAAGCAAATTGGTAATAAGACTCCTAACGGAGTGTTTATATTGGCAGAAGTAAAGATTTTTAAATGCACTTATTCATTACTCCATCAGGGCTGGCATGATGAGAATGCAATGGGTACAAGTGCAATTAATGGCACTTATCAATTCACAATAGTGGAAATAATGCAGAAATAATACACAACCAGTAACAGAGTGCAGGGTGATGTCAAAAAGATGAAGGAGCAGTGCTAGAGAGATCTGTGGACTTTAACAGTGTAGATCTCATTGACCAAGGGATAACAATACAATCTTCCAGTGGGCATTCTCTCTAACCCCAAGTGGTCTATCGTAGCATCTTATTGCTTCTGACTAAGTTTCAGGAAGCTTTTTTTTTTTTTACAACTCCTTTAGTGAAGATCTCAGGGTCATAGCTCGGAACACAAAGAGTAAAAACAAGGCTGTCTTTTGAACTGTGTGGGCCCCTGGGCAAAACAAGCCAATGGGGCCCCCCATGGCCCCTCCCCTTGACCCGCCCATAACAACAAGACCTGCCCATAACAACAAGACCCCGTCCACAATGGATGTGCATAACCCCAAAAATCACCCAAAACTATGTAGTTTGTTAAATTATAATTATTTATTAATTGCGTATATTAAACAATTAATCATCATAAAGTTGGTTTAGAAACAAACATTTCAACATATATATGGCAATGACTACTGCTGGCCTATAATGAAGTTCTGTTACATTGAAAGATTGCATAAAGCAAAGACATTTAAAATAGAATGTTGTAATGAAAGAATATAAAGAAAGCACCAAGACCTCTTTGCTCCATTTAGTGCCATTAGGGAGCAGGCATGTTAGGGCAACTAGAAATCTGTCTCCAAATAGTCTAACATGCCTAATGGCACTAAATGGAGCAAAGAGGTCTTGGTGCTTTCTTTATATTCTTTCATTACAACATTCTATTTTTAATGTCTTTGCTTTATGCAATCTTTCAATGTAACAGAACTTCATTATAGGCCAGCAGTTGTCATTCCCATATATACGTTGAAATGTGTGTGCTTTTCAGGCCTTATAATGTTTAAAACTTTGTGAAGAATAATCCTGGTCACCTAATGTTTCTCATCAAGAACTACATGGTTCTTGCTGAGAAATGTGAGCCACTCCATCGCTGCATTGTACATCCACTACCCTCTCAGTAAAGTAATACTGTCATTCGTCCCAGGCCTTACCTTATATCTAGGATAGCCTTATACCCATCCCATGCATGCTTTAAAATCCTTCACTGTATTAACCTCTACCACTTCTACTGGAAGACTATTCCGTACATACCAGGAGCCCCATTAGCTATGCCACACTGAGAAGAGACCTAAAATTATGTCACACACAGGGCCATTAAATATTCCACAGACCAGAGCTCTTTAATTATGCCACACATGGGAGCCCAATAAATATGCCATACACGGGAGCCCTCTGAGGTGACTGCAGGCCACATTCATCTATAGTACAATTATAAAACAACGAAAATATATATTGACACACATATCACAAGCCTATCTACACACACAGACATCTCTCTATATATGATAATATATGATATCTATTAATACAATTAGTTGCATTTATACTTATTTGATTATTATTTTTTAAATAGTCAACTATTTTCATATGTGATAAAAAGGTTATTGAAAAATTTCATTTCCTGGTTTTATTCTATTCCTCTGCACCCACATTGCACCTAAAGGACTTAACAGGGCTTGATAAACTTAACAAAGTTTAAGGAAACAGCAAAAAAGTCTAGATTACACTAAATCACAGGTAGTCACACTCACTCCGGTAGTAAGTCACATACATGCATACATACATACATACACATTCACACACTAACAGAAACACTCAGCCAGAAGGAAAGGTGCAAAATGTTGAAAGTGGTCTCACAGATCACGTTGTGCTGGAGGCATGGCACTTGGTTCTTCCTCACAGCACCGGATGCACTGTGATTTAGCCATTCAGTATGCCAGGACTTTGCCCCTCAATATGCCAGGACTTTGCCCCTCAATATGCCAGCATTTTGCCCCTCACGCAACTTCAATAAAGTTAAAAAGGAAAAAAAAAAAAGCGACCGGAGCTTCCTTCCTCAGTGCAGGAGGTTAGATTGAACGGAGGAAACGACTGAGAGCAGAATGGAGGTAAGTATGCAACTAAATTCAATCCATAAGACGCCCAGGCATTTCCCCTCACTTTTAAGGAGGAAAAAAGTGCATCTTATGGAGCGAAAAATACGAAAAAAAAGTAAAAAACATTTATTTTTAAAAACTTCGGACAGGGACCCCTAGAACTCGGGCCCCCAGGCCAATCGCCAGTCTGCCCATGCGGAAAGACGGCACTGAGTAAAAAAAAATATAGAGATGTAAAGCACACTACATATAAACAACTCTGTCAAAGAGTTGGTGTACTTGGGTGCATATACTACATAAGTGTCATAATAACTACCTGCATACAGTAAGTCAGGGCTTGACAAATTTATTTTATTCTAGGAGCCAGCAAAATTTTTTAGGAGCCAGACAATCACGCAAACATACACGCAATTCATAAACACACACACCAACCCACGTCACATATACACCCCACACACACCAACCCACGTCACATATACACCCCACACACACCAACCCACGTCACATATACAGCCCACACACACCAACCCACGTCACATATACAAACCCCACACACCAACCCACTTCACAAATACACACACACACTTCACATATACACCTCCCCCCACACCTCACATATACACCTCCCCCCACACTTCACATATATACACCTCCCCCCACACATATTCCCCCCCTTCACATATACACCTCCCCCCACACTTCACACATATATACCCCCCCTTCACATATACACCTCCCCCCACACTTCACATATATACCCCCCCACACTTCACATATATACCCCCCCTTCACATATACATCCCTCCCCCCCTTCACATATACACCTGCCCCCACACTTCACACATATATACCTCCCCTTCACATATACACCTCCCCCCCACACTTCACATATATACCCCCCCTTCACATATACATCCCTCCCCCCCACTTCACATATACAACTCAAACATACACAAGTTTTTTTTTTTCCCTTCTTAACTTCTGAGTGCTGGGTTGACAACCCAGCACTTAGCCGAAAGAGCCATGAAGATCGGCTGCGGCACGAATGTTTCCCCTCCCTGCTGCCTTACCTCATTGCTGGGGAGGGGTTACATTCGTGCCGCAGCCGATCCTCATGGCTCTTTCGGCTGAACACTCATACACACGTGTAGCGCGAGGGGGCGGAGCTTGCTGTCTGTCCCCTCGCGCTGCAAAAGACGGATGGCAGCGGCAAGGGGAACGGCACCCGGGCGCCAGGCTCCATTTCCAGGTCGCCATGGCGACCTGGCGCCCGGGGTTTGTCGAGCCCTGCAGTAAGTTCTTCTGATTCTTCCTTCTATTGAAAAGACACCTCATTCTGTGTTTTGCAACCTACCCTCACATAAACAGAAATTATAACCCCCCCCAAAAAAAATGTACTCCGTGCAATACCTGCCAGAAAAATCTAGCATAAATGCATTAACTAAGGATGTTTTCACAATTCAAACTATGAGAATACACCAAACGGCAACTAACTACTACCCATTCACAAGAAAGGTAGTAGGGAGGAGTCAGGCAACTATAGACCAGTAAGTCTTACTTCAGTAGTTCGGAAAAATATGGAAACCATGTTAAAGAATAGGATTGTTAAACCTCTAAAATCACATGGATTTCAAGATCAGAGACAACATGGGTTTACTTCAAGGGGGTCATGCCAAACTAATTTTATTGCTGTTTGGGTGACTCAAATAATAGATCGGGGTAGTGCAGTAGACATTGCTTGCCTAGATTTCAGTAAGGCTTTTGACACGGTTGCAAATAGAAGGCTTATCATATTGTTGAATGGATTAGTGACAGGCAACAGAGGGTTGTAGTCAATGGAGTATATTCGATGCAAGGTCTTGTTACTAGTGGGGTATCTCAGGGATCTGTACTTGGACCCATTCTCTTTAATATTTTTATTAGTGATATGGCAGAAGGTCTTGTTGGTAAGATTTTGCTGATGATACAAAGATTTGCAGCAGGGTTGATGTTCCTGGAGGGATAAGCCAAATGGCAAATGATTTAGCTAAACTAGAAAAATGGTCAGAGCTGTAGCAACTGACATTTAATGTAGAAAAGTGCAAGATTATGCACCTTGGGCGTAAAAACCCAAAAGCAGAATATAGAATATTTGATACAGTCCTAAGCTCAACATCTGAGGAAAGGGATGTTCGGAGTAATTATTTCAGAGGAGTTAAAAGGGAGATAGACAATGTAATAAAGCAGCAGGCAAAGAAAGAGTGAAGTGCTCATGCCACTGTACAGAGCACTGGTGAGACCTCACTTCGAGTATTGTACTCAGTACTGGAGACCATATCTCCAGAAGGATATAGATACGTTGGAGAGAGTTCAGAGAAGGGCTACTAAACTGGTTCATGGGTTGAAGGATAAAATTTACCAGGAAAGGTTAAAGCATCTTAGCACCTATAGCTTGGAGGAAAGACGTAAAAGTGGGGATATGATAGTAACATTTAAATACATAAAGGGAATCAACACAGTAAAGGAAGAGAGTTTATTTAAAAGAAGAAAAACTACCACAACTAGAGGACATGGTCTTAAATTAGAGGGGCAAAGATTTAAAAGTGACATCAGGAGGTATTACTTTACTGAGTGGGTAGTGGGATACGCAAAAGGCTATCCTAGGTATAAGATAGAGAACCGGGGACTAATGAAAGTATTTCGAAAACTGGGCAGACTAGATGGACCACATGGTTCTTATTTGCCTAGACATTCAATGTTTCTACAGTCCTCTTAAAAAAAAATTTTTTTATAAATTAATAAACGGTATGAGTGTTTGAAAATGTAACAGCTGTGCCTTCATTTGTAAATAGCCTAAAAGAGACAAAATGCATACATTAATAGCATTCATTAGCAAGGCTGCAGAATATTCCGAGAGACTACAGAGTAAAGTAGACTCTTGTAAAACAGAGATTATATGGTTTCAACTTGCCGAGTTTTGTCAAGAGTGTCAACGAACTCCATTAAAGCTATATATTAAAAAAATGATCTATATCTACACTTTCACAATAGCCCAACACAAATATGGTGTTTACACTTATTTTGGCATTAGAAAAATCAGACCACCAATTTTATATTGAAAAATAAAAAAAAAGTCATAGAGAATGAAGTAGGTAGTCATTCCTGCAAATTGTCACTGGTTTTATTCAGTGGGGTTCAGTGGGGCTGGCAAAGTGGGCAAGGAGCAATAATGAGTCAAATAATTAACTTCAGGGAACTTATTTTTTTATTTTTTTCATGCTTTACAGTTGACATAATGCAGTCAGGCATGCGTCTGGCATTTGCCAACCCAAGACCCATCAGACTGCCAAACAGTGAAGCGTGATCAGTCACTCCATAAAACACATTTCCACTGTTCCATAGTCCAGTGGCAGTGTGCTTTACACCACTTGATCAGACACTTGGCATTGTACTTGGTGTTGTATTGTGAGTATTGCACGCAGCTGATCGGCCATAGTAACCCATTCCATGAAGCTCTTGCATGTAGCTATTTCTTTGATTTTTATTTAATTTGGTGAGAGCTTCGACTACTTTCATAATAGCCGAATTCCTCCCGAAATTAGGTCTCTTTCATCTTACAGACGTCTATGGGTATTTTAGAGGTACTTTTTGGTTTGGGCATGTTCAGGCAAGTATCGAGATGGAATCAGCTATGATGTCCGAATTAGGGACCTATTCGGAGGCACATTGGGCAGCTCGAAATTCGGTTCCCAGTAGGTCCCTGGTGTGCCTCGAATCAGTCCGGACTTCAGTGGCCGAAGCTTGGCCCATATTGAGTAGACCCTATATTGTATTTGCCTTGTCTGTCTACCTCTGACGAAATTACATTACGGGCATCTAAACGGTTTGATCCCGGACCAAATGTTGGCAGTCCTCCCCCACACATAAAATATTAAAGAGGTAAGATTTAATGAGTTCGGTCTTGGACCATCACATATCATGTAAGCGTTCCTTATCATCAATGTTGATGTTTAAAGAGCCACTAAACTTTAAAAATAACGATTGCTTCTATAGTAGAAACAAGTTGTTTTACCTATAATAAAGATTTGGCCTCTTTGCTCCAGACCTAGAACCTGTTCCAACTAGCTTATTTTCTGTATGTTGTACAGGTTTCTAAATACCTGTAACAAGTGCTGATTGTTACAATTCACAGTTATAGACGGGAAGTTCTACATTGAACATTTTTTTTTACCAGGGCCTCAAAAAAAAAAAATTTAACATCACAAAATGACTTTCTGGCTTAGCCACAAGATGTCATTAGGAATATATTAAAAAGGGTAATGTGTCATGTTTAAGCCAGGGCTCGACAAACCCCGGGCGCCAGGTCGCCATGGCGACCAGGATATCAGACCTGGCGCCCGGGTGCTGTTTGTCACAGGGAGCCCTTCCCGGCTGCCATCCGTTTTACTTTCAGCGCGAGGGGAGAAAGTCTGTGCGGATCACACAGACTGTAAGCTCCGCCCCCTCGCGCAACACGTTGTAGTGCCGATTGTCATGTGACAACGCGTGCAGGAACCAAAAGAAGATCGGGCTCCAGCATAAATGTCCCCCTCCCCTGCAATGAGGTAAGCAGCAGGGAGGGAGGACACCCTAAGAAATACATTTTTGTTCTTTGGTCTGTGTGTATGTATGAGTGAATGTAACTGGCTGTGTATGTATGTGTGAATGTAACTGGCTGTGTATGTATGAGTGAATGTAACTGGCTGTGTATGTATGTGTGAATGTAACTGGCTGTGTATGTATGTGTGAATGTAACTGGCTGTGTATGTATGTGTGAATGTAACTGGCTGTGTATGTATGAGTGAATGTAACTGGCTGTGTATGTATGTGTGAATGTAACTGGCTGTGTATGTATGAGTGAATGTAACTGGCTGTGTATGTATGTGTGAATGTAACTGGCTGTGTATGTATGTGTGAATGTAACTGGCTGGGTATGTATGTGTGAATGTAACTGGCTGGGTATGTATGTGTGAATGTAACTGGCTGTGTATGTATGTGTGAATGTAATTGGCTGCGTATGTATGTGTGAATGTAACTGGCTGCGTATGTATGTGTGAATGTAACTGGCTGCGTATGTATGTGTGAATGTAACTGGCTGCGTATGTATGTGTGAATGTAACTGGCTGCGTATGTATGAGTGAATGTAACTGGCTGCGTATGTATGAGTGAATGTAACTGGCTGCGTATGTATGAGTGAATGTAACTGGCTGCGTATGTATGAGTGAATGTAACTGGCTGCGTATGTATGAGTGAATGTAACTGGCTGCGTATGTATGTGTGAATGTAACTGGCTGGGTATGTATGTGTGAATGTAACTGGCTGGGTATGTATGAGTGAATGTAACTGGCTGGGTATGTATGTGTGAATGTAACTGACTGGGTATGTATGTGTGAATGTAACTGACTGTTTGTGGTGTGTGTGTGTGTGTGTGTGCATGTAACTGACTGTTTGTGGTGTGTGTGTGTGAATGTAACTGACGGTAAGTGGTGTGTGTGTGTGAATGTAACTGACTGTATGTGGTGTGTGTGTGTGAATGTAACTGACTGTTTGTGGTGTGTGTGTGCATGTAACTGACTGTATGTGGCGTTTGTGAATGTAACTGGCTGTGTATGTATGTGTGAATGTAACTGGCTGTGTATGTATGTGTGAATGTAACTGGCTGTGTATGTATGTGTGAATGTAACTGGCTGTGTATGTATGTGTGAATGTAACTGGCTGTATGTGGTGTGTGTGTGAATGTAACTGGCTGTATGTGGTGTGTGTGTGAATGTAACTGGCTGTATGTGGTGTGTGTGTGAATGTAACTGGCTGTATGTGGTGTGTGTGTGAATGTAACTGGCTGTATGTGGTGTGTGTGTGAATGTAACTGGCTGTATGTGGTGTGTGTGTGAATGTAACTGGCTGTATGTGGTGTGTGTGTGAATGTAACTGGCTGTATGTGGTGTGTGTGTGAATGTAACTGGCTGTATGTGGTGTGTGTGTGAATGTAACTGGCTGAATGTGGTGTGTGTGTGAATGTAACTGGCTGAATGTGGTGTGTTTGTGAATGTAACTGGCTGAATGTGGTGTGTTTGTGAATGTAACTGACTATATGTGGTGTGTGTGTGTGTGTGTGAATGTAACTGACTGTATGTGGCGTGTGTGAATGTAACTGGCTGTGTATGTGAGGTGGGTGTATGCGACTGTCTCCGTGTGTTTATGATATTGTGATGTGCCGTTGTCTGGCTCCTAAATTTTTTAGCTGGCTCCTAAAACTAAATTAAATTTGTCAAGCCCTGGTTTAAGCCAAAGCTTACTTTAAAAAGGAAAACAATGAAGGGGAAAAAAAAAATGTATAACATTTTTTTTTCCTACTGAACAAAAACAGAACTGGAAAATTAGTCACGGGTATTAAGATTGAATAATTCGCAAACAAACCATCTAAATTTAACGGAGTTCATTATATTGGTCCCTCTACATCTACATTATAACACAATTGCTTTTATAACCCGGTGCTCCTATGAAGCCATCCAGAGACATGTGGGCACTGGATTTTGCCTTTACTTCCCAATTTATGCGAAAATCTGCTAGATTCATGATGTGAGTCCATGGATCCCAAGCTCCACATTATGTCAGGAAAGATGTATCCATCTGTATCCAAGTGTACCACTCGGTATGTCCCTCAGCATGTTTTGTTGTGTAAAAGACCATAATAATAAAATGGCTGTGTCTGTTTAGTAAGAGGGAGAGATTAGTACAGTTAGGACTGTCCTAGTTTAAGTCTAAATTATATAAGATGTAGGGATAACATACAGCAACTAAAACAGAATGGACAGAAATCCACTTGGGAGTGTACTGTCACCGCTAGCTCCACCCTTCGTTCAGCGCTTCTGCCGAGTGGTAAACTGTAGTGAACAGGAATAGTTATCAAAGAATAGACGTCTGATGCAATGAAAATCGGATCACTGAAATTGTTGCAAAAGTAGAATATTTAATGCGGATCACAAAGGCGATACGGTGCAATGTCACCTCCCCTGGCAAACAGCCCAAATAGCCTAACGCGTTTCACGCCCGATCACGGCACTTATCATATCACCATTTCTCATTCTCTTTGTAGATGAAGGAGCAAGGCCACTGTGGAGTGTACAGCTATTAGTAGGATCTTTAGCCATTAATGATTGATGCATTCGGATCCATAAGGATATTTATACTATGGAATGCTGGGGAAGAAGCCTGCGTTAGCGATATCCTTCCAGCAAGCGTATAATAAACGTAACAAGAAGAATATGGTTCTTCCCATGGGCAGGTCACGTCACCGGTATCATCTCTGGAAGTCAAAATAACACAGAGTGGCTGTGGATCCCAAGAGAGACCTGGTTTAACAATGCCAGAGCTATGCACAACCCCCCCGGACCCATACTGGGACTGACAGGTGGCCGTGGAGGAGAAAGCCAAACTAATATAAAGAAGCATTTTATAATTATTGACAAGACGCAGGAAGTTATCGAATGAGGGGAAATTCCTAGGCCTGTAAGTCATAATGACAAAGAAAACAGCAACATATTGGGCAGACTAGATGGAACGAATGGTTCTTATCCGCAGACACATTCTATACAAGAACATGAACGTATGAAGTCATCAGATCTATTAAGAGGTCTTTACCGAGCTCGATAAAGACCTCATTGCAGGTTGAAATGTTGCTTTGTACACCGGAATACATTTCCTCTTTATGCCCCAGGTGCCAATCTTTATGTGCAGTTTTGTGATTATTGAGGATTAGGGTGAAGACCCTGACTTAGCACAGGAACTTACTGGGTGTATTGACTTATTAAATTTAAAAAAAAAAAGAATTGTAACAAGATCTATTAAGGCCTGACAGGATAACATCCAAGGCTCTTATGGTGGAATTATGCGACCATGTTATCGTGACACAGCGAGTGCACCCAGATGCGCATGCAGCAGCGCCATTAAGCAGTTGTTCCTCTCAAAGAGATACTGATGGGCACCTGCATCTCTCACTATGCTTTGCCTGACTACTGCCCAGCACAACATAATATGCTGGAGATTTACAAAGTATAATAAAATATAATGATACTTCCTATGTATATTTACTTAAGGTGCACATAAGAAACCAAGCTTAGTCTGTGTCATGTACTGCTGTGTCTACACACCCAAACACTGGCACATAACCCAATACAGACCTTCCAGTAAGACTTCTCAGACACGAACAAATGCTTTCCACCCCCTCCTGAGGCATAACACCAATTCCAAAGCTAGCGTGTCCCAAGACTAACTTGTTTTTAATTCTTCCGTTAGCAGTTTGCATGTAGAGAATTTTCCTCTGCATCAGCATGCTCCTGTGAATGTATCTGTAATTACACTTTCAGTGAAACCCTTCTACACTATTAATTGCTCATGCAAAATGACTGCAAACTTGCAAAGCACAGAACAGAAAGGATCCAATAAAGCATTAGTGGCACGGCTGGATAACACATTAACTAGAGCACAGGGCAAAATGTTATGTTTATGGGCCAGCATTACAGCCAATGCTCATGGTTTAGTGGTAGGAGGACAGAGGAATCACAAAATTCTCACGCAACAATGTCTGCACTATACCAAAGGCATTTTCACTCTGGTTTATTTATTTTTTTAATATATCAAATAGTTTTGACTTTCAAAATATGCGCTTAATTATCCGAATAAAGTGTTTTTAATTTTTTTTTTACAAAATTATAAAAAGAAAAAATATATATATATATAGATTTGTACTAACAAAAATACTACGGGTGAAGCTTTGTATACAGCAGAGGCAGCGCAAGGCAAACAAGGCCTAGGGCGGCACTTGCCTTGTATGGCTTTAAGGGGTGGCACAAAACGCAAAAAAAAAAAAAAAAGCCGCCCCTTTAGAAAAAAAAAAAAACCTTGCTTGCCGGCAGAGATGGTGGTGAGGGGAGATCGGAAGATCCCCCCCTCACCATCTCTCTGCCTGCCAGTAGGCTGCACAGTGAGCCAAACAGGCAGCACAGAGAAAGCTCCCTGGTGCTTGTTTGGCTCCCCATGCAGTGTGACGGGGAAGTGCCAACAGCAGTATCGTGCCCCTGAGTGACCGGTGTGCTGCCAGCCCGTCTTTCGTGTATTTCCAGGGGTTAGTGTGCTGAGAACAGCCAGCACATAAACCCCCGGAAATACCTGAGAGACGTCATTACATCCGAAAGATGACGCTGCGCTGAATTCGGCAACAGAGTTACTCACTCTGTTACCAATTCAACAAGCACGAAATGTATATGAAAATTTGTATACTTTTCGTGCTTGTTGAATTGGCAACAGAGTGAGTGTATTTCTGGGGTTTGTGTGCTCTTTGTTCGGAGCACACTAACCCCAGAAATACAAGCGCAGGTGCTACATGTTAGGTGTGCAGCGCACACCTAGCACATAAGGTGCATCCGCCACTGGCAAACAGGTCACGTGACCGGCGCTCTGACGTCAGACAGGCACCAGGTCACATGACCTCTCTGCACAACCGCCAGGGAGCCAAACAGGCAGCATGGAGGACACCATGCTGCCTGCCACTAGCCACCAAGGAAAAAGGACTTCAAATTTGCAGGGGCATATTAATGACAAATACTGGAATAATATTGGGTAAATTGACAGGGGCTTATTAATGGCAAATACTGGCATATTATTGGGCAAATTGGCTGGGGAATATTAATGGCAAATAATACTGGCATAATATTGGGCAAATTGGCAGGGGCATATTAAATGGCAAATACTTCTATTATTTATTGGGCAAACTGGCTGGGGCATATTAATGGCAAATAATACTGGCATATTATTGGGCAAATTGGCTGTGGCATATTAATGGGCAAGCTGTGGCATATTTAATATTTAAATATATGACTATTGCATATGTTAATGACAAAGTCACTGTGGCAAGTTAATTGGTACCTGACTGGCTTTTTTTTATTGGCAAAGTGATGCTGTGGCATGTTCTATGGGGCAAAATAACATGTACTATGGGACAAAGTGACACTGTGGCTTGAGCTGCAGGGGCAGCTCTGTGGGACAAAGTGACACTGTAGCATGCCAAATTATGTGGGTGAAATTTGAGTGCAAGTTAAGTGCTGTGGGTGCAATATAGGTGCATGGCAAGGGCTCTGGGTACTGTATGAAGTCCTTTGGGTGCAATGTGGGTGCAGAAAAAGGGAATAAAAACAAGAAATGCAACTTTTCAATAACATTTTATTATATTTACAAATAGTTTAATGTGATCTGAAAATAGTTGCACATAATATTAAAACATTTACATACAGTTTTTTACAATGCGACTTTAAAAAAAATTGTTTTGAGTGCTAAAGATTATGCTCAGGGCCGACTAGGGTCTTAAAGCGCCCGTCATGGGGGCATGTGATGCGTATGCAATGGGGGCATGTAATGCGTATGCAATGGGGGCATGTAATGCGTATGCAATGGGGGCATGTAATGCGTATGCAATGGGGGCATGTAATGCGTATGCAATGGGGGCATGTAATGCGTATGCAATGGGGGCATGTAATGCGTATGCAATGGGGGCATGTAATGCGTATGCAATGGGGGCATGTAATGCGTATGCAATGGGGGCATGTAATGCGTATGCAATGGGGGCATGTAATGCGTATGCAATGGGGGCATGTAATGCGTATGCAATGGGGGCATGTAATGCGTATGCAATGGGGGCATGTAATGCGTATGCAATGGGGGCATGTAATGCGTATGCAATGGGGGCATGTAATGCGTATGCAATGGGGTGATGGGGGCATGTAATGCGTATGCAATGGGGTGATGGGGGCATGTAATGCGTATGCAATGGGGTGATGGGGGCATGTAATGCGTATGCAATGGGGTGATGGGGCCATGTAATGCGTATGCAATGGGGTGATGGGGCCATGTAATGCGTATGCAATGGGGTGATGGGGCCATGTAATGCGTATGCAATGGGGTGATGGGGCCATGTAATGCGTATGCAATGGGGTGATGGGGCCATGTAATGCGTATGCAATGGGGTGATGGGGCCATGTAATGCGTATGCAATGGGGTGATGGGGCCATGTAATGCGTATGCAATGGGGTGATGGGGCCATGTAATGCGTATGCAATGGGGTGATGGGGCCATGTAATGCGTATGCAATGGGGTGATGGGGCCATGTCATGCGTATGCAATGGGGTGATGGGGCCATGTCATGCGTATGCAATGGGGTGATGGGGCCATGTCATGCGTATGCAATGGGGTGATGGGGCCATGTCATGCGTATGCAATGGGGTGATGGGGCCATGTCATGCGTATGCAATGGGGTGATGGGGCCATGTCATGCGTATGCAATGGGGTGATGGGGCCATGTCATGCGTATGCAATGGGGTGATGGGGCCATGTCATGCGTATGCAATGGGGTGATGGGGGCCATGTAATGCGTATGCAATGGGGTGATGGGGCCATGTAATGCGTATGCAATGGGGTGATGGGGCCATGTAATGCGTATGCAATGGGGTGATGGGGGCATGTAATGCGTATGCAATGGGGTGATGGGGCCATGTCATGCGTATGCAATGGGGTGATGGGGGCATGTCATGCGTATGCAATGGGGTGATGGGGGCATGTAATGCGTATGCAATGGGGTGATGGGGGCATGTAATGCGTATGCAATGGGGTGATGGGGCCATGTAATGTGTATGCAATGGGGTGATGGGGGAATGTAATGCGTATGTAATGGGGTGATGGAGGCATGTAAATGGGGTGATGGGGCATGTCCTTGGTGTGCAACGTGGGTTATGGGTCATGTCGTGGGTGTGCAATGTGGGTGGGGTGCCCAAATTGTGTCTGCCTAGGGCACCACAAAACCAAGATACACCACTGGTAGAGGTGCAAGTGAAATTGACACACGTTTACAAATGTTATGGAATGTGCTTGTTATGCATATTATTGGGCTTGTTATGCATTTTATTAAAAATACAACTAGGTTTTAGAGACAGTATGTAAGAAGTGCTACAGGAAGATCTTAAAGTGAAACCAAGAGATATTCTGATCATCTGAAAAACTAAAGGGTCTGCTCAATACAGGTTGTGAAATATGTTATGCAAAATGATCTGTTATCTAAAACATTTTGGGGGATTTTACCACAAAGCTGCCAATTCCACACACATCTATCAGAATTCAAGTGCACAACAGTTTGTTCATTGTCCAGCTCCCTTAAGTTGCAAAATAGTCTATCCATGCATGATCAGATCACCCCCACATCCACAAAGAGTAATACAATGGCATGTGTGCAGTCCTGATTCACCAACGGCGGGTACTCAGCGATGCTTCATATCACAGCTACATCACCGTACAAGTGATTTATTTGCTCTATACAGTATTTGCATTGATATTATTGCATCCCATGAATGCTGAGAGGCTTTAATTATCGGATTGCTGAGAATGATCGGTTATCTGAAGTGACAAATTATCGCAAATACTTCTGGTCCCAAGAATTTTGGATAAGGGATACTCAACCTGTAAAGAGAAAACTGCAGAACTAAGACTGTAATTTCAAACTTAAGGCCAAAGTAGCAGAGTTAGAAAAATTATACCACTGTTTCTCAAACCAGTCTTCAGGACCCCCCAACGGTCCAGGATTTAGGGATTACCCAGTTGTATTTAAATAAGAATATGTAGAACACATGGTATGGTTGCTTAATGGTTAGGGAAAAACGAGCACATTAATTGCACAATATTCCTGGGCTCTGACTGGCACAATATTCCTGGGCTCTGACTGGCACAATATTCCTGGGCTCTGACTGGCACAATATTCCTGGGCTCTGAATGGCACAATATTACTGGTATCTATAATTGTCCAATTGTCACCTCCAGGGGCTGCTGTGTGTTGCATAATTAATGGCGGTCCCATGTGTGCATAATTATGGGACGCTTGTGTGTGGCATAATTATGGGGCCCCATGTGTGGCATAATTATGGGGCACCTGTGTGGCATAATTATGGGGCACCTGTGTGGCATAATTATGGGGCACCTGTGTGGCATAATTATGGGGCACCTGTGTGGCATAATTATGGGGCACCTGTGTGTGTGTGGCATAATTATGGGGCACCTGTGTGTGTGTGGCATAATTAATTGGGCAGAGGTGAGGCATAAATAGTGGGGCTCTGGTGTGGCATAATTCATGGGGCTCTGGTGTGGCATAATTTATGGGGCTCCTGTGTGTGACATAGTTAATAGGCCATCTAACTGGCATTACTAAGGAATCTGTTTGACATTGTATTGGATGAAATCCAGGGGGGTGACACCATGAGTTTCCGCACCGGGTGACACCAACCCTGCCTATCAAATACGCCCCTGGATATGAGTATAAACAAAAAAACACACAAAAAAAAATCACTATTTCACTTACCTCACGGTTTTTCTCACTTTACTTGTTTGTTATATACGTGTCATTTTATTAATTACTAATAAAGATTATGTCTTAATTCATCCAGATTCCACATACATGTACATATAATTCTTGGCTAGTTTTAGGGTTAACCCCTAGTGGAAGTTTCTCTACTTTGTGTTAAAGATATATTAGAGATGCTTTATTACATTGTTATTGTTTTTAAGTAGCAGCACACCTGTCTCTCATAACCAGGATACCCCCTGGTTTTCAACTCTGCTACTTTGGCCTTAAAAATGACAGTCTAGTCCTCAAACTCACTTTGGTGTAAAATGAAGATTACTGCTTGGATAGTGTACAGGCTTTTTCCTGTAGAGGTGAGGATGCTGAAGACTTTTTTAATGTCAAGTCATGCACCATGGCAAGATGGAGCACAGGAACAAGACACAAGGTTATACTGCATCAGCAAGGTCTCTATCAGGCAGAATTTCCAAGCCAGACAATGGTTACCATTTGGGATTACATGAAGAGAGCAACTGAGGCTGCCTGAATCCACAGAAGAACTCTGATTAGTTCTCCAAGAATTTTGGAACAACCTACCTGCCAAGTTACTTAAAAATCTGTTTGCAGGTGTATATGTCTATGTTAGAAGGGGGGAAAAAAAGGAAAAATAAAGTTTTGGAGTCCCTTTAAGTATTTAATTGTATATATCAGGGCTTGACAAATCCCTTGAGCTGAAGTTCTAAAAGTTTGATTGATATAGATAGATATAATCAGGCTGGCTTGTGAATTGGTCTGCCTGGCTCCTAAAGTCTAATGAAATTTGTCAAGCCCCATATTCCAGTACAATTTTTTTTTTTAAATAGAGAAATCAAAACCAATACACGTGCCATGCTCACAGGCTCCTAAAAGTAGTCAAAAAAAAAAACATTTAGTGCATTTTCACTAACCAGAAATAACCCTCATCTGATCAAATCAGCTCAAAAATTACTATCTGCAACAAACTTTTTTTGGCTAAACATTACCATTCTCTGCCACAAATTCTATGTTTCCAAAGAGATCCATGTGATATGGATAAAAATAAAATTGTGGTAAGTATAGTTACTGGGTTTCATGTTTAGCTGCAGAGTGAGCACTGTAGCTTTCCATGGAAGGCAGATTCTAAAACAGCTTGTTTGAAAAAACAACTCAATTCTTTATTATTACAGATTAGGAATAGAATGTGTTTTAAATGTGTCTGTAAAGTCTCCTGTTTATGACATCACCTGTTGCTTGATGTAGATGAACTGGTTTTCAATGGGAAATGTGTAATCTGCATATTAAGCCACAGGTGATGTCATAAACAGGAGACATCACAGACACATTTAAAACACATATTTCTCCTAATGTAGGCATTTGCTTGGAATTCTGCTAACACAATGTATAGATAATTTCCAAATCATTTTTTTATTCTCTACATTCACAGTAAAAAAAAAAAAAAAAAAAAAAAAAAAGGTTTAGCTGATACAGTCCCTTTAAGGGACTACATCAGTAAGGCACTGGGTATATTGTGAACGGAGAGAATACAAAAGAAAATTACAAACTAATTAATTTAGAGGAATAAAATATATATTTTAAATGGGACTGTTTATGACAATACCTAGTGGCTTATTATGCAAACAAACTATTTTCAATGAGAAATGTGTAATTTGCATATCAAAACCACAAGGTAGTCATAAACAGAAGACACTACAGACACATTTGCTGCTAATATAATGTATTCACAATATTCCTTTTTTTTTTTTTTTTTTCTACAATTGCAGTACAAGCAATGTTTACTTGACTGAGCCAATTTAAGATATATAGTGTACCAATTTGTTCTCTCACCAGGCCTCATTATCCCTAGTGGCACTACTGCAAGTCAAAAGAGATTTACAGAAAGTGACAAGACCATTTATCATACTCACTGCATAAGAGTACTTTAACCCTGAGAACTCTAACTTTAAAATACTTTGGAGAACACCTACAAGAAGCAATTTGACTACTGATCTGTGACAGCATCAGCTGTTTGTCATCCAGAACCACATCTAAAAAAAAAAAAAATACATGCATCAAACAACCAAAATCCCTGTTACAGGATCTCAATCTAAAAACCCACCTTTATAGTTCTTTCTAGAGATTTTACTAGATGGCACCAGCTATTACTCATTGTCTTTAATAGTAAATTCATTTTAATTAATTAGCAAACCAAAAAATGTGGAGACAAAACACGTCTGTTGCAGCATCATACACTAGATATGTTGCAATATTCTAAATCAAGAAGAAAATAAGTGACCAGTGTAAGGTATTGATTACTGTACAATCCTATTAAATACAATCCAAATGGAAGTCCTTAAACTCCAGGACATACCTCCAGTGGGTGCTTAGAGGGTTAAATGTACCTTTAGCTGGTCAGTCCCATTTGTATGCATAGAATGGATCCAGTACACATGGATATTGCATGCAACAGGATCAGTAATCCATCAAATCTACCCAATGTCATTTTGGAATGACAGATCTATGCTTGCCTTACAGGTATTTGATAGGCAGGAGTTGATCAGTCTGATAAATTCAGCAGTAGTTTAAATCTAGAAGCTTTATAAAGACACAGGTTAAATCACTTAGCTCACCTCTTCGTCTTCTTCCTCCTGCTCTCTCCTGCACTGCATCCCCTCACCTCTCCACTGTGCGCCCCCCTCCTGCGAAATGTGCTGTCCCTCAGAGTCACAGTCTGTGCTGCTCCCCTCGGAAGAGGCTTTCATGCCCCCCTCAGAGAGGGTCTGTGAGCCAGAAGAGGAAGAGGAGGAGGTGTCATCACTGCTGCCAGTTTCCATGGGCTGTAAAAGTTTGTCTTCCATGGTTTGCCCATAGGCTGCTACGGAGCACAGAGTCTGACGTGGGGTAATATTATACCAGGGTGCACTTATGTGCTATCAGCAAAGCGCTCAGTCATTGCAACACATGTAATCGTTAGGGAATGGGAAATAAATAAAAGTATCTATATGTAATGGCATGTATGTAGACTTGTCAGGCAGGCAGCGCTTCCATGCCGGGGTAATACACACAGCTTGCACCTCTCTGCCTCTGCAAAACCTGGTCTAGCATTCCAAACTCCGCCTCTCCCAGGCGTGACCGGCAGCTCCCGCAGCCAATCAGCGCGGGAGATGGGGGCGGTACCAGCAACAAGTCTTCTAGGACTACGCAGCAGGTAAGCAGTGCAGCTGTCATCTGACAAAATGCTCCACGGGGCGTACAAGAGCTAAACTTTGACACGAGGATTGTTCTGGACTACAGTTCCCACGATGCATACACGTGGAACTGTAGTCAAAACCAGCTGGGGTGCAAAGGGTTTACCATCACATGGGGATTGCAGATTACAGTACTTGGACTGGCAGTGGTTAACCATGATTATTGCACAATTCATTTGGCATTTGTGCATTATGAGAATTGTAGTCCATAAACATTGAAGAGCTAAAAGTTAGCTGTTATTGCTGCAGGGTGATTGAGCTACACATCTGAAAAAGGGTGTGATCAGCAGTGTAGCTAATGGTGCACTGCATTAATTAAATTGTCTTCACCACCTGGGGCTCTGTGCAATAAAAAGTGAACTGACAAGTGAAATGCAAGAATCATTGTTAAATCCTAAATACTCTCCAACCTGCCTGCCTTTCCCACTCCATTATTAATCCCTAATTTTTGCAGTTTAGTTGTCCTAGTGAATAAACTCCATCTTTTGTAGTTGGAATGCAGAGCATATATTTCTAAAGGGACAGTCAATTGTTAATGCTATCAAATTTGAACTCTGTGATCCAGTGGTGGAGCCAAAAAGTGGCATAGTTACATGGTAGTTTAGGTTGAAAAAAAGAATTGCGTCCATCACGTTCAACCCATTTCCTATTCCATGTTTACTGGCGTTGATCCAAAAGAAGGCAAACAAAAACCATTATTTCAGCAATTTCTACTTCTGCTTTCAGTGGGGGGAAAAATCCTTGTTGACTCCAAATGGTAATCAGATTTCTCCTTGGATCAACAAGCACTAAATAAATATTAATGCCTATATTAACATGCATAGCCCTCTCCCCTTAAAAAAGTATCTGTCCGCTTTTAAAGGCACCTAACGTATTTACTAGAACCACTTCTTCAGGCAGTGAATTCCATACCTTTATTGTCCTTACTGCAAAAAATACCTTCAGCTGTCATAGAGTGTGGGGGTCATGTACTAAACAAGTGCAGTGGGCAGGGCCGATCCTGGACGGGTGCACGGGGTGTACTGCGCACGGGAGGAGAGGCGTCTGAATCACAGAGCGTGACGGGAGCTGAGCTTGCACCCGTCGCGCTGTGATTAGTGTGACAAGGAGGTGCGAGCCGCAGGTGAGCACTGCGGTTACCGCACCTCCCTATCACACCAAGCACAGCGCGACGGGTGCAAGCTCCGCCCCCGTTGCGCTCCGATTGGCTGCAGGGAGGATGGTGTCTGCAGAGGCAGACACCGGCATCTAGTTTCTTCTGACGGATGTCAGCTGACATCCGACAGAAGAAACTAGATGCCGGTGTCAGCCTCTGCAGACACCATCAAGCAGGCGTCCTGGGCCAGGCGGGAGACAGAGCAGAGGTAAGTACTGGGGCAGGGGGAGGAGGGTGGCAAACGAGCATACTGTGGGGCAAAATCCTGACATATTAATTGGCATAATCCTGATATATTGAGTGACAAAATCGTGGCATATTAATTAGCATAACCCTGACATATTAATTGGCAAATTCCTGGCATATTAATTAGCATAACCCTGACATATTAATTGGCAAATTCCTGGCATATTAATTGGCATAACCCTGACATATTAATTGGCAAATTCCTGGCATATTAATTAGCATAACCCTGGCATATTAATTGGCAAAATCCTGCCATATTAATTAGCATAACCCTGACATATTAATTGGCAAAATCCTGGCATATTAATTGTCATAACCCTGACATATTAATTGGCATAACCCTGACATATTAATTGGGATAATCCTGACATATTGAGTGACAAATTCCTGGCATATTAATTGGCATAACCCTGACATATTAATTGGCATAACCCTGGCATATTAATTGGCATAATCCTGGCATATTAATTGGCAAAATCCTGGTATATTAATTGGCAAAATCCTGGCATATTAATTGGCATAACCCTGACATATTAATTGGCAAAACCCTGACATATTAATTGGTGGAGGGGGCAGAAAATGTGTTCAATAAGGGGCCCTGAAATTCCTGGTGGCGGCCCTGTCATTGAGAACGTCCTCCTCCCTGCACATAAAGGTAATTAAGCAGGGAGGGCGACAGCATTTCTGTGTGTATGTATGTGAATGTGACTGACTGCATGTGTGACTGTATATTTATGTGTATGTATGTGTATGTGATTGTATATGTGTGTATGTGACTGACTGCGTGTGTGACTATGTAACTGCATACTTGCATATGACTGTGTGATTATGTGACTGTATTTAATTATGTATGTGCACCCATACATAATCACATATACACATTGGGGGACATGTATAAACACGGCGCACGCTGGTGCAATCGGCGTGTGCGCCAATGTATAAAACAGACTCACGAGAGTTATCTTCGCTGAATGTGTAGATTTAAGTTGGTTCGCGCTCGTTGTGCCTGCGCAGCCTATGTTTAAAAAATAAAGCACTGAAAAGTGCCTGATATGGGGCATGAGTGGAGACAGAGAGAGAGACAGACATGGGGGCAGGAGGGGAGAGAGAGAGAGACAGACATTAGGTATGAGTGGATAGAGAGAGAGAGACACACACATTGGGTATGAGTAGAGAGAGAGAGAGAGACACACACATTGGGTATGATTGTAGAGAGATAGAGACAGACATTGGGTATGAGTGGAGAGAGAGACAGACATTGGGTATGAGTGGGGAGAGAGAGACATGTGGGTATGGGGAGAGAGAGACAGACATGTGGGTATAGGAAGTTAGAGACAGACATGAGGGTATGGGGAAAGAGAGAGAAAGACATGGGGGCATGGGGAGAGAGACACACGTGAGTGACTGGCATGGTGGAATATTATTTATCGCTCCTTGTGTACTTCTTTTCCAGTGATGCTCAGCCAGACTTTGGCTTGTTGGGCATCATGGGAACGGTAGTAAAAACTCATTCTGCTAGCCAGCAAAAACTCTCCCATGTTGCTGGCTGAGCATCATAGAAATAAATAAAACCACTTCACAGTATTATGGCAAAATATATATCTTTATTTAAAATAAAAGTTTGTGTTTGTCCTTTACATCAAAATAAAGTTTGTGCTCTAATGGGCGTCTGGAACAGACATGTCTAAAGGGGAGGGGTTTATAATATAACCACTCCCACTTTTAGTCGCCAAAAGAAAACCTGCACCCAGGCGCCCGTGACCCTAGGTTCGGCTCTGGCAGTGGGGAAAAAGTAGATTTTGCACATTTTCTTCCTGATTTGCGCCTCTTCCGTTTATTCTTTATGTAGTGTGCCTTTTTTTGTGATCTATATTCATCTTTTGCGAATATTTTGTGAAAATAATTCTTATTATGCATGTGAAAATTTCACCAGCTTTTAGCAAGTGCTATCAAGAGGTTGAAAAATATTCTCAAACTTTCCTGGTTTTATTCGCAATTATGCCTATTTTTATTCACAATTTGCTTGTATTTAGGAGCAAAGTGCAATATTAGTTTTGCACATAAAAAATATTTTTGTTTTTTTACTACATGCCCCTCTAAATCTCCTTTCTTCAAGTCTTAGTGGATGACCTATTGTCCTTTGTACTGTTCTGTTAATGAACAGGTCTTTAGAAATCCCTTTGTATGGGCCCTGTACATATTTATACAAAAATATCAAATCCCCTCTAAGCTGCAGTTTCTCTAGCATGTACAAATTTAACTTCCAAATAATTAAAACTTTCCATTCCCCTTATTAGTTTTGTAGCCCTCCTCTGCACTTTTTCCAGGCTACAAAAGTTATGAGACATCAAGCAATGTCACACCTTCCAACATTACTCCCCCAGCAACATGGGATGATTGGTAGGGGGGCTTGTCAGCACTACTGCACACGCAAGATAGTGCTGTAACCCAAAGTGTCTACTTTATAACTACCTTGATGTTAACTTTCATTTCTGTCTGTATGAAAAAGAAAGGGGGGGAAATTGCAATAAATAATTTAAAAAAAACAAGATCTATACATTGTGTTGGCAGAATTGCAAGCAAGTGTCCTGTTAAAGCAGGAATAAAGCTAAAAGTTCACTAATAGTAATAAGCTCCCACTGTTTGGATGGCTGTTAGCTGATAAATGATCTTTTGTTCATCTATCAGATCAGTGACCAAGTCCATATCTGCAATACTGACTGCTTGCCAACCAATGACGTCCTTCCACATAACTGTGCCCACCAGTGACACTGGATGAAATGACTTAACATGCTCTGAACAAAACATGATACAAAAGTAAGTTATAAAGTGAACATGTCACCAAACCGTTTCAATTTACTATTTATTTTACGATTGTAACATTTCTTTCCCTTTAAGTTGTGTGATCTGGTGGGATGCATGAACTACGTAAGTGTGTGATCGAGGCTCTTGACCACACAGTGTTAAAACCTTGAATGTTTTTTATGCATTGTGTAAAGAAAGCAAATGCCTGATAATGGGAGGTCCTGCCCAAATGCCTTCCAAGACTCCTCTTTTGGTTGTACAATGATTTTAAACCTATCTGTCTGCCCTTATGAAATCCAGTCCCATGTATTCCTCTTTCCTGTACCTGTGGTTTCAAGATGAGGATGTTTGTTGAGGAAGTAGGAGTAGATCCCAGAGCTCCATAGACACTGCATTTGACACTAATCTGTATTTAATCTGCTATACATTTGATTATAAATTACTTGTGTAGTGTTATTAATAAAAAGCATTAGTAGCACACACTAGCACACAGCCAGCCTTACCATGGGGCAGAGTGGGGACTCAGAGTCACACCGGCCACTTGAAGGTGAGCGCAGCATGAGAGGTGCATGCTCCGCACACTCACGATCTGACACTGTAGGAGCGTAGGATGTCAAGTGACATCTAACTCTCAGAAGAAGCTGTGATCCAGTGTTCTGCCTCTACAAACATAGGAGGCAGACACTGCCTGATCCATCCTCCTCCCTGCAAAGAAAGGTACATGAGCAGGGAGGAATAGCAAACTTTTTTTGGTGGAAATAAAAAGGAAATCTGTGTATCTGTCTGAGTACGTTTGTAAGGGTGTCTGTGTGTAAGTGTGTCTATGTGTGTACGGTGTGTGTGTAAGTGGGACATTAACACCTTGGAATGAGCTACTCAATCTAAAAATGAATAAGCTAACAAAATATGAAAACATATTAATTAGATCTTATGTATGGGTGTATATATACAGCTAGTAGCTGGAATAAATTAGACCTCTCCTGGTATGATGTGATTACAAGAATAAATACAATCAGTGCAAATGAAAAGCCATCGAGTATTGTGAACGACAAATATAAGAAATATCTGAAAATATGTACATTGTGGCTTTCTAGCCCTTGTGGTAGATCAGGGCTTGACAAAGTTCATTTAGTTTTAGAAGCCAGCAAAAAAAATCTATGAGCCAGACAACAGCACATATACACCCACACAATCACACAAACATACATACACACACACAATCAGACACAGTCATGGACACACATACACACACAGACTTGTACACTCAAATATACAGGGACAGCTACTGACATAGACAGAGACAGCCACTGACATAGCCAGACAGAGACAGCTACTGACATAGACAGACAGACAGAGACAGCCACTGACATAGACAGACAGAGACAGCTACTGACATAGACAGACTGCTACTGACAAACAGAGACACTAACAGAGTTAGAGAGACACTAAATTATCTAGACACTCAAATAGACAGCTAGTCACAAGCCAGCCATTTATTTATAGGGAAAAAAGTGCATCAATCTATGTGCCCCAGCCCCCAATCTATCATGCTTTACCCCATTGCAGGGGAGGGGGGTCACATCCATTGCAAGAGTCATAAAAGGAGGGCAAGCCGGCTCCACCGGTGGCTATGAAGGCATCTCCCGGATGTAGTATCACCAAGGATCCTTTTTATTAATACATTTTGGAGTCACATTTTTCACCTAAGTTGGAGTGTATACATCTTTTGTTCGCTTTTTCTTCGCTCACATCCATTGCAGCCTGGTCTGCTAGCCAGAGATCACCTTCGGGTGCCATCCAGCTGAGTGCCGGTATGTCACGTGACTTTTTTTATTTAAGAGGAGCTTAGCGCGATGGGACAGTCTGTGCAAGCTCCGCCCCCTTGTGCATCCCTCTTTAGTGTTTGAATGCCGGATTCAAACATTAAAAAGCGCTGCGCTCCTCCTCAATTAAAAAAATGTCCCAGCGGTGAGGGGCGCATGTTACATGGTAATACCCGAGTTCCAGGTCTCATTTGCTGGTCGCCATGGTGACCTGGCGCTCAAGGTTTGTTGAGCCCTGTGGTAGATCTGTTAATACTAATATGATCTAATTATTGATTAAGCTAAGTAATTACAAACCTCTATTATATTTATTTACATTTTTTCCCATCCTGTTATTAATATTAAGTTTTAAATCTGATATCATATGCTTTGTAAATAATTCTAATAAATTCTATAATCTGTTAGCCAATATGATAATTGACACAATGTAATATTTAGAAGATAAGTTATAACCTAATAAATCCAAATAAACATATATAGTATTAAAAAAAAAGTCTGTGTGTAAGGGTGTGTGTGGGCAAGTGTGTCACTGTGAGTAACACAGGTGTATTATTGACAGTGCAAAGGACTTTACTGTCAGCTTATTTGAAAAAATATTGAAATACACAATGTACACCGGATGCATTATAAACAAAACATTGCAAATAAACCAAGAGACATACTGTTACGTGTAACAACTATATCAAACGGAGAGCTAATACTAAAGAAAGCCAGAGAAATAGATTTAAAGGTGTTTAATGATTGCACAGTAAATATATTTGCTGACTTATGCACTACTACTATATTTAAGAGAAAGGCCATAAAAACAGTTGACAAATGGCTTCAAATGCAGAGTATGGCATACCGTTGGACATTTCCGTTTGGCATTCAGTTTAAATAAAAAAATCGCACATATCATTTCAAGACATTAGGAGGTGAGGGAAACACTGAAGATCCCTGGGGAAGAGCTAAGGCAAACTGCAAATCCTGCACAAGGTACTGAAAAGGAGACCCGACATGAACCCTGCAGGGACTCGGCAGAGACAGGAATAAAGAGGATACCCTTAAATGAAATTCAACAAGACAGAAAGGGAAAGCAAAGTTCATGTGTATATACAGCAGAGACTTCTGCTGAGCTGGTGAACAATTTACTTTTTATTGTAAATCAGCAGACATTTAACCTTTGATGTTTTCTATACATTAAAATCATTTTTAATCTAAGGTAATATAATTCAAGTATAATAAAATATGTAAAAATACAGATTTGACGGAAATATGCGGTAATCAGATTAATCATTTTTATAGACATTTCATTAGGATTATTTTACTAAAAATACTCGTACTTCCTTTTTATTTTAAATTATTTGTTTTATTTTTACATTGTATTTACTGTAGTCTTAGGTTTTCATAAAGAGGTTGTAATAATTATATTGTTAATATTAGATTTGTTTCTACTAATTACATTGTTATCATCTTTCACAATATTCAGACTACAATACAAGAGCACATTACACATAATTCACAAACATGACGCACGTTAACATTGGAAGTATAAATTTGAGAGGATTTAAGTCTCCTTATAAAAGATGTTAAGCTTTTCAAAGCTTAAAAAAATATACATTGGACATTATATTCATGCAAGAAACATTTTTCTTCCCCCATAACTCATCCGAAAAGTAATAACTGTCTGTATAAGAAATTCTTCTTAGCAAATAGTTCTAATAGAAAACGAGGAGTAGCAATACTTATAAGAAATAATACACCTTTTATACACCATGATGTTATAAGTGATCCTAATGGACAATATCTAGTTGTAAGGAGAACTCTTAATGGAGAGATTATTACATTTGTATGTGTTTATGCCCCTCAATCCAATCAAAAACACTTCTTTTCAGAACTAAAGCTAATTCCCACTATCATGGCCTTTTACATTTGTCTTTAAAACTACCTTGTGTTAATTGCAGAACCTTATGCTGGAGATTAAATGAAAAAGGTTTTCATTAACCAGAAAACTCAAACGCAGATAGAAAATGAAATGATTAGTTATTTTGAAACAAACAAAATCTCTGACACAAATCCTTTAATAGACCAGGAAGCTCACAAATCATATATGAGGGGAATACTTGTTAAAATAGCTTCCTTTAGAAAAAAAGAACAGGAATATATTATTAGAAGAACTCAATGATAAACTCAAAAGACAGGAGAGTGCAAACAAAATAATAGCAACTTTAAAAAATCAACAAGATATCATCTGCGTAAAACAACAGATAAATTCTATCTTAGAGAAAAACAACAACAAAGCATATCTATGGGTAGCTCAACAATACTACTATTGGGGTAACAAGAGTCATAGATCACTGGCCAATCAACTGAAGGAGGAACGACTAGTCACCCACACTAGAAGGGTTAAAAATATCAATAACAAGTATGTGTCACAATACAGGAAATAGTGGAATGTTTTAAAAGATTTTATGAAAATCCATATAGTAATAATAAACATAGATCAAATAATTTAGTTGATAACATTTCCACATTCTTAAATAAATTAAAATTACCCAAATTTAATTTAAATTCCCAAAATGACTTAAATATAGAAATTGGACCGTATAATAGGCTCAAAAATATACCTATTCCTCATTTAATATCTCTATACAACCATATGCTAGAAAATAATGATATTTCCCTTAAAATGCTGAAAGCTCATATTAGTGTAATATTCAAACCAAAAAAAGACCTATGAATCTTCTCAAATGATAGGCCTATAAGCCTCTTGAATGTTGATATAAAAATCCTTACAAAGCTGGTAGCATGTAGGTTACAAAAATGTCTACTACATTTAATAAATAAAGATCAAATGTATTTATCCCCCAAAGAAGTACTAGGGATAATAGAAGAAGGATCATTAACATCTGTAGTAATGCTAAAAAAAACAAACGAATAGGCCTCCTTAGCTTAGATCGGAATAAATCATTTGACAGTGTGTCTTGGACCTACATAGATTCTGTAATCCAAATACATGATCTTGAAGGTATTATAAGCAAAACTCTAACTTTGCTTCATTATAAACCAAAAGAAAGTATTAGAATTCTGGGCTGTGAATCTGAGGGCTTTAACATCTTACGTGGAAAGCGGCATGATGTCCACTTTCTCCAGCGCGTTTTGCACTTTGTATGGAACCATTAGAACTAATAAAAATATAACGGGCCTAACTATTAACAACATACAGGAAAAAAATAGCCCTTTATGCGGATGATGTGATTAATATAGTTTCTAATCCTATAATTAGCCTTCTGAACTTGCATAAGGATTTAAAGTTTTTTTAAAACATATCGGAGCTAGGCTTAAATGAAGACAAATCTGAATTTTTAAATAACCTTAATAACAGTGAATATAAAAATATCAAAGACAATTTTAAATATAACTTAAATAATAAATACATATCATGCTTAGGAATCAGTTTTACCAAATATGTATAGCAACCTATACAGATTCAATTATACAGATTTATTTTAAAGATGTAAAAACATTCTAGAAAAGTGGCAGAGTCTTAATCGTTCATTCATAGGCAGAAAAAATGCAACTGAAATAACATTGCTTCCAAAATTGTTATATTAATTTAAAAGATTACTAATAAATGTTACTTAATTGACCCTAGAAGATATTCAGAGAAACATCATAACGTTTAAATGAAATAAAAAAAAAACATACATTTCCCAGGGTTAAAAAACGTGGTGGGCAGAACCTACCTAATATCTATAATTACTAAATAGCATGTCAAGCAAAAAATCTATTGCATTTGTATCATATAGATAATAATACTATAACCGTACTCACTCCAAAATGGGCAGAACATGAATAAAGTTTTTCTAATGGTAACAGTTTTAGTTATTTAATGTGGCTTCCAAGACTTACTACTTGAAAAAACGAAATCTACATCAGAGTACATTCCACAGTTTAAAAATTTGCTTCAAAATCAAATATTCAAAAAAAAAAAAACTTTTAGCATTTATACCCGGAAATAATAAAATATTGTTTGACAGAAAGTAAAGTTCTGACTGATAAAGGCTTTTATAGAAATGAAGCTTTTATTGCAAACAATACCATCATAACAGGGAAAAGAAAAATGTTGGTGCGCTAAGCTAGTTACAGGCTCAAATAATATAAATGTAAAAATGATGCTTACCAAACAGGTGTGAGCATGCTGCAAATACAGTGTGATTGGCTGTACAATGTATACTAAAACAAAATGAATTCATATAACCAAAACCTCTCATTTATATTTATATATTTGTTGCCAACTTTATTAGGTTGAGAAGCGCAGACAGTTTTTGTTTTAATACCATCATAACATACCATGAATTTATGACTAAATGATGGAAATGACATTACAGAGGGAAATTATAATAATTTATCAAATTCCTTATTCAGATATCTAGGACATCTTATTACTGATAAGTACACAGATTTTGAAAGATATCTGAAACACTATGTAACTCTGGATTTAGAGATGTGTCATACTTATATAAAATGTTGAATATAAACAATAAGGAACTTTTGTGCAGATATAGATGGCAGGAAGATATAGGTGAACCGATAGATGATGAAAAATGGTCAAACATATTCTGTGTCAGTCACCTTCAATGAACAAGCATATAAACTGTTACACAGGACATATCTAGTGTCAACATTATTAAACAAGATGTATGCGGATGCCAATGTAAATTGCTTCAGAGGCTATGTAGACAGAGGAGACAACATCCAGAATATGGACCAAATTAAATAACATCTTTAATGTGATCATACCCATCCCAGTGACGTTAACACCTTGCAATGCGCTACTCAATTTAAAAATAAATAACCTTACAAAATATGAAAATATATTAATTAGATCATTATGTATGTGTGTAAGAATATATACAGTTCTCCCTCCCATTTTATCATTGAATCAGATTTTTTATTTAGTTCCCCGGCCAAATGAGTGTAGCATATAGAAAAGGCTCCTTTCCGAGCAGGATCCGAATAGTATATTTTTTCTATTTTTGATTATTCTAGTTTACTTTGGTTTGAATCCTGTCCTGAAAGGCCACAATTAACAATAATAAGATTCATTATTTTGTTGTATATTGTTTCATCAGAAATATTCAAATCAAATTTGTTTTACATTTGGTCAAAATTGCTAATTTTGTTTAATATAAAGGAATTATCAATGTGTGTTATGGAATGTGATGTCGAGTAGTCTAACTTTAAGTCGGGGATGTCATAAATTAAAACTGATAATGGAGTTGCCCTAGACCAAATTGCAAAGGTTTTTTTTTATTTTTTAAATAATGTGTTCCATGATTTAATAGTAATTTTGGTGGATGGGAACATATTTATGTGACGTATAAATAGGAATCAAAGAAAAACAAAGTTACCTGCGCTCTCTCCTTTATCCCTATGTATTTTCAAACAAATGGAGGTTTTTTAGTTACCTCCAATGGCCATGAGAGGATGAGCCCACCTGCCAACGTCAAGGCAGACCCCCCTAGGTGGGTCCTAACTCTAACCATTCACTTGCTTCTTTGAGCCTCTGGCAAAAATCTCTAATGAGACAGAAAGGGGTGTTTTTTATATACACCCCTATACATTATTAACCCTTAATAGGGAACACATGGGATGGGCGGCTGCATTGTAACAAGGCTGAGTAATACAAAAATGGATACAAATGCAGAAAGAAAAGTCCTGCATTTGTATCCATTTTTGTATTACTCAGCCTTGTTACAATGCAGCCGCCCATCCCATGTGTTCCCTATTAAGGGTTAATAATGTATAGGGGTGTATATAAAAAAAACACCCCTTTCTGTCTCATTAGAGATTTTTGCCAGAGGCTCAAAGAAGCAAGGTGAATGGTTAGAGTTAGGACCCACCTAGGGGGGTCTGCCTTGACGTTGGTAGGTGGGCTCATCCTCTCATGGCCATTGGAGGTAACTAAAAAACCTCCATTTGTTTGAAAATGCATAGGGATAAAGGAGAGAGCGCAGGTAACTTTGTTTTTCTTTGGTTTTTACTATATATTGTGGCTGATGTGTACTGTAGTCATTGCAGCCGCCCAGTGATGGGAGTGAGCGCAGGACTTTTCTTTCTGCATTTGTATAAATAGGAATGAAAACTTGGGAAAAATAAAAGAATTTTAAAAAATGTATAAAAAGATAGGCCGTAAGAGGGAAATTAAACATTATTCCCTCTTTGGAATTGTACAGGCCCATGTGGGGAGAAAGAATAGTAACATTGAGAACATAAAATAATAAATTATATGAATAAAAAAAAATGTTGCTACAAAAAAAAGAGGGGAGGGGGAGAGCGGGAGGGGAATTGTTGTAGGATAATATGATCAGTACTATCAATAAATATTGTAATATAAATAGTTAAATATAAATATTTGAAATTAGGATTTTTATTATAAATTAAACTAAATTTATTAAACAAATTATTTTCCCTTTTCCCCTCCCTTCTACAATTGATGATATTATTTTATTTGACTATAATTTATAAATATTTATATCATTCATTCACATAAATAAACCATGAATTTGACTTAATTCACATTGATAAAATAAATTAGAAACTATATATGTATATCTATATTCATTAAGTTGAATAAATATATACAAATACTTTTAAAGACCGTATTACATGTATACTATATTTTGTTAACTGCATTGGCTATACCTGTATATTAATTATGAAATCCTCTTATGTTTCCATCAAAATTAAATTATGTTATGAGAAAAAAACAACCTTTTTATTATTAAATATTATTATTATTTAACATATATTATAAGTACTTGTAATTGTATTAATATTATTTTTCCTTTTTCACTACTTATTACTGTGGAACAATGATGTGACAACAGAAATTACAAATAAGGTACATATAACATATAATAAAATTAGACCTTATTGGAATTTGTTACATAAATTAATTAAAACTGTTGACAATTCAATTGATAATTTGACACCAGAACTTTGTCTCTTCAAGCAAATTTCCATAAACTTGCCAAATTATAATAAAATTACACTAGGCCATATTCTCATTTCTGCAATGACAATTATCACCCGACACTGGAAAAATATTAAATCACCACACATAAATGAGGTCATACAATACATATTTGAAAGTAAACTAGCTTTCCACTTACCAACACCAAAAACTGAAATTTTGAAACAAGAGTTGCTTTTATGGGGAAAAAACATCAGAATCGATTATTATCTCATTTCGTAGTTCGTTCCTGACCGGATGATGATTGCTAATATATTGTATATATTTGATTGTATATATTAATATAGTGTATATAAACTGATAAGTTGTTACTCGTATCCCACTGGATTATTGTACTTATAGAGTTTGTCCCCTGTTGTATTATAATTTTATATATTTTCTGTATTAATTAATATTATTATTATTGTATCTTATTGTAGAAATGTTAACATTGTTATTTGAAAATTCTTCAATACAAAAATTTGAATAAGAAATTGCATATAATGCTTACAAACTAAAATCCCGATTATATCACATTTTTTCATTGTAGTTAATTCTTTTCTTCTTATTTTTCTTGGTGGATGCTGAGTTGAGGTAACGGATGTTACCTTTGCGCAGTTCTGAAGTAAATTGTTGGTATTCTTTTTTTTTTTTATGGTATGGGATGAGAAATCATGAAATTCTTTGTGTTGGAATTTTGCAGGTAATCTTTTATTTCCTAAAGCTGTTAAAAATCCTTCCTTTATATGGTAGAATAATAAAAAAAAAAATATATATATATGGAAGCCATTTCCATGGGGGGGGGGGGGGGGCAGGGGGGGGGAGGACTAGATGAAATTCTTGTGGCTTTTGATCATTTGTGTTCCTACTCCTCTGGACATGAAGATGGGTTATCAACCTGGAGGCCAATAGAAAAAAATAATTAATATGCTATTAATATTCTTTTACACATTATTTGTAGTTACTTTTGCATAGTGTATCGTAAGAGAATACAGAGACATTTACATGGAACGTTTAAGCTATGTTTGATTCATATGTATTTCTAGTATGTGTTACCTCTTCTAGTCCCTCTCTAGATGTACTGCGTCTTTCACAAATAAAGAGCAGAGCTGTTTGCTGCAAACGTGGTTGTCCAGGTGGAACGTTATCATGGGTGCTGATTCTTGTCGATGGAAGATTGTCCTCCATTTTGAATGGTTCTGTGGGTACTTCCACCTGCATGGCTGATCCTTTGAATGTAGAAACCTTCCATGGGGGGTGTTTCTCACAAAATTCTAAAAAAGACATTTAGGATAACTGTCCAGAAACCTAATAATCCTAATGCAACCTCCCCGCAGTTCATTGAATGTAAACCAAACCATTTTTTACATATTATCTGTGAGAGACAATGGGAGTCTGTGTTGACTCATAGAAAGTGTATCACAGATTCCAGAGCAATAAACCAACAGTAAAAACAAAAAAACTCACATTAAATGCACACACATTAACACAGCCATACATACACGCACACAGTCATACATGAATGCACACATGCATACACCGACACATATACACAGTCACACTTACACAAATACACAGTCACACTTACACACAGCCACACAAACATACACAAATAATACTTACATTTTATTTAATGGGGACAGTGTGATGCCACTGGGGCATTTCTTTCATTATGAGGCCAGGGGCATTTGCCAGCTTTTGGCCCCATTATTTATTTTTATTTGGGGGAGAACTAACAGGCTAGGAATAGCTTTTACATCCCCAGCTGTCTTTAATTAACCACAGACCTTGTGCTTTAATGTACTGTATTTATGTGGCCTTCTGGAACAAATTCTTCAACTTTTGCCGGTAACAGGCATTACGCAGTATATTTAAATTATATTTGAAATTAATGGCACTGCACCTACATAAAGGTTCCTTACCTGAGTTTTTACACAATTTTTTGTTTGTACAGAAACACTCCTTTTGCTCCCCTAGCTCTTCTCTCTTTCTTCACACTATGATCCCTATAAAGTCAAAAGGAAACACATCTCTGAGTATATGCAGACAGACATAATCTAATTATTTTGCTACATAACTTCCGATGAAAGTATAAGCAATTGTTATTTTGCTGTTCAAATTGGGTTATTTGTGATGGAATTATAATTCCTGTTATGATTAGGATAAGGAACTTTCCCATGTTTTTTTTCCCATCAGCATCTGTATTATTATTAAAACAACTCTATAAAGTTATAATATGCCAAACTGTCTAAGGTTTTACCTTTTTTTCAAGCTATTCCCAGTTCATCTTCCATAGACACCGCACATTCTTGCAGGAGTTAAAGTTTCAGTACTAAATGCTGCTCTGTACAATTTTTTGATAACTGTAAATGAAAACAGAAAAAATGTAACTAGATTTAAATTTTTATTTAAAATATCACAATGTTTGTGATCTATGTTTGTCTACATTTACATTGCTAGTAACAAACAAAAAAACAGAAGTCACAAATGTACTCAGGAATATTCTTTTATTAGAGTTTTCAGTGTAAGAAAATAAACGTAACGGAAATCAATACATGGGGAGGGGACAAGGGTAACAAATACAGTATTCAGCATGACAAGGTAAAATAAAACAATAAACAATATCAAAATATGTACAGCCAGAAAATAAAAGGGAAAAATCACAAACAAATCACAGACCCAAGGGAGAAAGGGAAAAAGGGATGTGTTATCAGGACGAGTAGGTTGGAGAATTACTAAGGGGAAAAGTAAGGCGTTGGTCCGGCCAAGGTTAATTAGGGTTATGCATTGAAAGAAGGGTATGGGGATCAGCCACAAACTCAGTCCAGTAGAACCAGGTGTTGCGGTAGCGTTCAGCTGTGTCTTCAAAGAGAGATTCCAGCTCTTCTTTACACCTGTAGGATGTTCTAAGCCTGAGAGCTGGGATGTCACGTGATGTGACTAATGTGAGATGGTGCATGAGGATGCTCTCTGCTATCATTAGCTTGTGTGTGGTCCCATTGTAACAATAATTATCAGTACCTGGGCACCAGGTCTCATTTCATGGTTCCCATGGTGCTGTGGTGCCTAGAATTTGCTGAGCCCTGTTCCAAGGCAATATCATGCTCAACCCACCACTATGTCAAAGTGCTCCAGTATTGGAGTACTTACACTAAACCTGTTCAAGTGATTGTGTCCATGGTAGAGCTCCAGAAGGAACTGCTGCTCTGGTTTTGGTGGCCGAGGTACAAGTTACCAGTGACAGACAAAAAGCACATTGGGGTTATGTATAAAAACTCCCGCACTGCAAAGTGTCGGTAGTTTTATAAAAAATCGCAATCACCATTTGTTATGTGTAAAGTTTATTGCACTTTTTTATAACTCCCGACACTTTGAAGTGTGGGAGAGAAGGACCTCCATCAAACTGTGTTTGGCAGAGCTTCCCTGACTCAAAACTGGCTTTTCAGCATCTGATTTTTTTTTATACCTACCGACACAACCTTATACCTACCGACCACAATCTATGCATTCAAATGTTCAAATGCAACGTATTGAAGTCAGAAAAAAACTTAGATTTTTCTGTTTGCATGTGTAACGGACCTTCTACCGGACGAAGTAGACCCTCTGTCCGTTGGGGGAAATCACCTCCTTAGCCCCCACTTACAGCTCAGCATTCACCCAGCAAGTCTTTCCTGGACCCTTGCTCTTTGTACCCAAATAGACAGGACATCTACCAGTTAGGTACTGCAAGATTGAACAACTCTTTATTTGTGTAACAACACAGACTTATAAAAAGACATACACATGACATCACAGACATTAGTATGCAATGGGGGGTGGGGGGGGGAGGTGGAACTAAACATAGTTCTCCAACTAACTGGGGCTAGGAAAACATTAGACATTCAGACTGCAAACCAAATAGGAATTAACATAGAGTGAGTAGACCTAATTACAATACACACAGTAATGTACACAACATAATCAGTTTATCAGTTAATACAGTTAATACAGAACAATGGATGTTGGAGTAAACTATTGGAGTCACTGTCACATTATAAACCTTCAGAGTGGTCTACTCACAGAATTAAACGTTACACATAAACCAATACACTAACAGAATATAACTAACTAACAATTTTAACGTATAGAGTTATGGTACATAAGCCAGGGTCCATAATCTACAGGGAGGTGTTTGGCCCTCATGCCCCTCCAAGAACCCCAGTCAGGCAGGCTGTCAGAATTCACTTCGTGACAGCATGGGGCACAGTATTAATAATAAAAAGTATTACTAGCACACATACTTGTAGCAAAGTTAGGTCTTAACCGTAAATATAAAAAGGTAAAGGTGAGTCTTTGGATGGAAGGCATCTTGGAGAGATCTTACTTGTCAAGAGAACATATTCTCTTTCTAATGCTTCACCTGCATATTTATGAACGTCTGAGTATTCAATGTTCTGCTCTCCCCTTGAATAATGCAAGGGTACATGACAGAACCTGTGCGTACAAGCTAAATGGTTACCAGGGATCTTGCACAAACCAAAGCAGTCATCACAGGTAATGCTTTTTCTCGCCCCTCTAGCAACTGACGAGTTTATTACCATGATCTAATTGTTAGTGTGTTTTATAGGGTCGTGCGTAAATTCAATTTTCTTTGTGAGAACGCTGACTTAATTAAAGCAATATTTCCATGGAATAATCTTGTGAGTTGCTGATGTGTTTATTCCACGCTATGCTTCGCGAAAAGAAAGCGCAGACATTGCAGAAATGCAACCAAATTCATATCTCCGTTTCAGATTGCTGTTTAATTAATCATCGTCCTTGAAGGAAGGGTATGAAGGATATAATAGCCACAATTGTATTGGCCATTATAAATGGATCAATATTTCCTTTAGTTGCCTCAGTAAAATGAAGTGTCTTTTCTGTTGCAAATAAAATATTATTGATTATATGCATGTAATACCATAGTGGAAAATGAAGTGACAGTTTTGAAGCAATACATTATGCTTTAGTGCGTAATTAATCATATACGTGCCACTTGAAAGTGCAGCAGAGGTTCCCATAGACAGGCCATATACACACCACGGAGTCTCATGAACTACATGATATAGAACTTAGAAATAGCTGTAAAATGCGTGGGGGGGGCGGAGCTCCGAGAAGCATGAATATCATTATATGCTAAACATTGGGCGGGTCAGCAAGACAAGGGGAAAAATTTCTTTTTTTAAGACAGGGCTAACCTGATCTTCAGTAATGGGCTTTCACCCCCCAAAAAATATAAATTAATGCTTATCTGTAGAAACCTTTACAAAGAGAAAATACCACCTTTCCCACAACTAATTATAAAAAAAAAAGGGATTTGTCCCATCCACTAATCACTCGTCTTGCACTAAGTGACATTGACAAAACTGCAAACAAATGCCTAACTTAGGAGAAAAATGTTTATTTTTTATTTTTTAAATGTATGTGATGTCGCCTGCTTATGAAGCAATACATTTTAGTTTGAGATGGAAAAGGAACTTCTCTATGCCCATATTGCCAAGATCAAGATGTGTATCTGAAATGTAGATTATTATCCACAAAAGGTGAAATGTAAGACATGTTGACTCATCTCACAAAACATGACTTCCCTAATATACCTTTTTGCTATAGATTTACTTACAGCTATGCACTTTTTATAGTTCTGCATTCAGTAGTGCAATTCATTGTGCTACTGACATTGTTGAACCTCCACATCTCAGAAGGTCTAGCCTGTAGCAGTATGAAGGGTTATCTGTCCAATTACTAATTGATGGATCTTCATAAGGGTAGATTTGCACATCAATCAATAACAAGCATCATGTTAACTTTTGTGGAGGAGTAAATTGCAGCCATCTGGATGGCATAGATCAGATTTGATGTCATTGTGTGCTGCCCCATCAACCAAGTACAGATCAGAGTGCCAGCTACCACAGCAACACAACACCAAACATTAAACAACACAAAATGGCACAAAAATGATGCGACTGTGAGACGTATGTGTGAAATGTAACCAAAGTTGAAATCTGATACATTACATTGAATGAAAAATATTGTACCATATGTATTAAGCATAACATAAAGACGAGTCCTGTAACTTACCTGATATGTGCTATGAAATATTCCTCTAAAACTGAAAATATAAAGTCACTGAGCTCTTAGTAATAATGAACAACTCCAGCTCAAAAGGGGGAAACCCCACATGGTAGACGAGGAGGGAGTCACCCAAACCCAATAAACACACTGGACAACAAAACAATTTAAAACAGGCCACAGTATTTATTAAGCTTTCAACATCTATGTACCTAAAACCCAACTATATACATTTGCCATTCTTACTGGGCACTAGCATAGGTTGCTCGATTTTACTGTAGCAATGCCAAACTAGGGTTAGGCAAAGTATCCATATGTGGTCACCAGTGTTCGTGGCAAGATCTGTGTAGGTCCATAGAACATCATTAACTTGACATCACAAAATCCAGTATATGTTCACCATGAGCAATGTCAGTACACACAAATATCCCGAACCCTACCTGTCCCTGTTCTGTCCCTGTTCTCAGACACGATCCATCTCCTCACCCATCTAATGCATACCACAAGCTAGCCAAGCTCAATGAGTACTTCCCAATCACTTGGCCACTATGGAGTGGGTGAAATGAGGTTGCAGAAGAGGTATGAAACTGTTCACCTTAACCATCCCAGTGGTTTCCAACCAACCATCTTGCACTGACTCCGTGAAGAGGAAATTATGACTGAGACACTAACACGACAGAATTAAATTACGGCAGAGTGATTCATATTTACGAGTATCCACATTGCGTTAGTAATAGTCTTATTGGTCTTTTCACTTAGAAAAAGATCCCAGGTTCAAATCTTCCCCATTTAAAGGAAAGGAGGCGAAATGATCCAAGATACTTTTGAGTCAAATTCGGCACCTGAATTTGTCTTAGTCTCAAAAATAGCTTCAGTCATTTTACCTCCCATTATTTTCAAATAAAAGTCGATCTCCAAAGTTAAATATTAGTGATCTGTACTATTATTATGGATTTTTACTATTTACAACCTGAGTATCCACTCCTTTTTTAAGAAGAGTTATCAATGGCAGTGTTGAATTGAGAAAAATAAAAAACATTCTATCCTCATGTATTCTCAGGATATGTAATGATACAAATCAGTAGAATAATTTTGTGCTAGGATTATTAAATTAATTCTTTTGGTTGTGTCTGCTTGCAAATCGTGGCTGGGCCACATCAATATTTAGATAAATCCCCCATATTTTCTTGTTACAAGTTATGCATACAGCTCTAGTATTTAAAAGCACTTCACAGTCAGAAAAGGGACGATTTCTTATGTCAGGGTTTGCTGGTTCTCAGTACAAAGTTCAGCTCCATCAAAATCTTGTGTCAGTATCAGGATTGCACTGTCCCTGTACAATACAACTCAAGCAGTTCTGTGAGAATGAATTGGCCAAAGTTTCTTAAAATACCATTGAGACAGTGGAGCTAGTGGGTTTTGTTTTCTATGCCAGTCCTGGGCAGCCATAGGTACCACATTTGGCCATGGTGGACTTTGTAAAGAACAATTGAATGATCTTCTATGCACCTTTTACAGGCTTTGCTATGGATATTGGTGTCCTGGTTCTAGTTTTGCTTGCCACTTAAGGGATTTGTACTTAATTTCTCCTGCCGTGTCCTGTCTAATAAAGTGAATTGCTGGCTAGTTCATTATGAGTTAACATAAGGCATCACCAAATTTCTGTAGCCTATAAAAGCCAGACAGACCAATTCAGGAGCCATTATTATGGTTATTTTGCAAAATACAGGAAAACAGAACTTTCATAGAGTTCACTGTAAAACAATCTAAAAAGTTAGGAGCCATTGGTTCCCTGGCTTCCTGGATTTGTCAAGCCCTGAGTTAACACCTGGAACAAATATCTATTATGGCCTATACCTACTGCCCGTTATAGCGCTATCAAAACCAGCCTCACATGGCGCACTTACTCTGGGCTCATTTATTTTGATGGTATGGATACAACTTAGCATACAGGATCTCTTCATTAATTATCTAATACACTCACTCCATTGGAGAAAAAAGATATTCCAAAGGTAACTGCAGTATAAAGAAACCAATATTGTAGATTAGAAGATCCTCATAAAAAAAAGATGCAAATCCAATACAGAACTATATGTCGGAGTGGAACATTATTCTTTCTTTCATGTAAGAGCAAACCCGGTTCAGAGAGGGGAAACAAATGCAATAACAGTTAAAATGCCTCTGCCATTAACAGTTAAATCACACTGCCATGGAAACAACTGAGAGGAAGTAAGACAATGTATCATCCTAGTGCTGTGAAATCTCACCTGTGCAATACGGGATTATGTTCAGAGTAAACTTTCAGGGGTTATAAATTCCAAATGACTTTAACAAAATTGTCAGCCAGGGTATTGTTAAGTTTTTAGCTATGGCTATGTTCCCGGTTACAGGCACATCCTAAGATGTTACCTAGGGATTCTTTTCATTCTGATACAAATTTAAAGTTCTGTCTTTAGCCTACAAAGCCCTCCACTCCTGGGCCCGTCCTTACATTGCCTCCCTCATTAACAGATCCTATCCTGGCCACAAGGGCCGGCCTTAGGGGTGTGCAACCTGTGCGAGCGCACAGGGCGCAACACCCCAGGGGGCGCCCGCCCGCCAGCTAAAAAAAAAACAGTAGTGGCACTGGATTGGGGAGATCAAAAGATCCCCCCTCACCAACCCTCTGCTCAGCAAGCTCTGCTGGATCCGAGGAGGGGGCGGAGCTAACTGGCTGATAGGTGTAGGTCCGCCCCCACCCTGAGAAGCAGAGCAGCTTCTGCTTCACGGGGAGCTGCAGGCAGCAAGAGATGCCTGCATTAAGCATGGGGAGACGAGCAGCACTTCCTCTTGCTGCCATTGAAGCAGACGCTGCTCTGCTTCACAGGGTGGGGGGGAGCTACACAGCTCAGCCGGTTAGCTACGCCCCCTCTCTGGATCCACATTTGCAGGCAAAGGAGGGGGGGGGGAGAGATAGACAGAACGGGGAGAGAGAGAGAGAGAGAGAGAGAAAGAACGGGGGGGAGAGAGACAGAACGGGGGGGAGAGAGACAGAACGGGGGGGAGGGGGGAGACAGAACAGGGGGAGGGGGAGAGAGACAGAATGGGGAGGAGGAAGAGAGAGAGACAGGGGGGGGGGAGAGAGACAGAACGGGGGGGGGGGGGACAGAACAGGAGGAGGTGGGAGAGACAGAACAGAGGGAGAGAAAACAGGGATGGGGGATGTAAAGGAACTCCCCATACTCCGTTGATGGACGCTTCCTAGCTTGCGCCGAGGACCACAAGCACCGCACCGGACACCACAACCACCGCAGACTCCACAACCCCCGTAGCTTAACTGGAGTCTCGCCATCTTCTGTCCACCCTGGATCAGCTTCTGTCCTCCAGGACTGTGTGGGGAAGAACAAGCTCTTAAAACATACATTTTCAGAATCAGCATACTTTAAATATGAACATAACTAAAAATCAGACAATTCCACCCAGTAGTTCAAAATTTAGCTTTTTGGGGCATTTTCACCATGCCCCAGATATGTTCTTAAAGGGCCATACACAGTCCAATACAAGTCCATAGGCCCAAATAGCATTCTTTAAGGGCCAAAAACCCCAGGGCCATAGTCACAGGGGAGGAGGCTGGCAAGCAGGCCTCTCCAGGACCAAGTGGCGAAGGGCACTTCATCACAGGGGAGTTAGAGAGAGACAGATATGGCAAGGAAGAGGAAAGGGACACATACATAGGGTGAAAGACCGGGGGGCGCCACGGGGGGAAGCTGGCACTGGGACACTTAAGGTCGGCCCTGCTGGCCACTACACTCCTCAGATTGGCTCTCCTCCAACCTTGTCACCTCTTCCCACTCTCCCCTGCAAGATTTTGCCCGAGCTGTCCCTTTTCTCAAAACCCACAAAGTATCTAGCTCTCTTCCTCATTCTCAACCTTCAAAAAGTCCCTGAAAATGTAGCTCTTTAAGGATGCTTTCTAATCATCCTGCTGAAATACCCATTAATTAACCTTTCACCCATCCCATCTATCTCTCACTGTCCTCACACACTATTAGAAATGAAGAAGCTTACAACTCATCCACCTAAAACACATATAATGAATCTCTGGCCAAACCCACCTAGTTCCAACCATCCCTAATACTTTTACTACCACCACCTTCTCTTTGACCTCTTAACTCCCTTAATGTGTCCTTCTAGATTGCGAGCAAGGATCTCTACCTCATGGATCAGACTTTCCTTCTATTCCAGGACCTCCGTCAGGGGTCCCGACTTACCCCTCTGCGGGTTGTTGCCATAGCAATTTTTTTTAAAACATGTACACTTTTTCAATCACAGGTGGTGGATACATGTTATTGTCAGTACAAAACAAAAATGTTGCAAAAGAAGAGTTGAAAAGTTTTGTTCTCAAAACTGTTTTATTAAAATGGTAATTAAAAGTTACATTTTACATATTCCCTTTGCTTGATTATACCAAAGTGGGTTACCCCCAGAAGGCCTACAGCTATATGTTGCTTAAGTTACCCATCTCAGTGTCCCCCATGTGCTTAACTTGCCCCCATGTATGATGGTGGTGAGAATGCACTCAGGTGCCTTCTTGTAGATTCCTGAGTGCCACAGGTGACATCCATGTCATAGGTTCACCATCAGCTACTTAGATGGTACGGGCAGGCTTTTATGTGTACTTTTATTTTTAATCTTAGACAAAAGACTTTATATATTTTCTTATTTTTCTGTTTTTATTTTTGTGTGCATATTTGCTCTTGTACTAAGTGGGCTACTAAATACATTTCTCTGTTTGTGTGCATACTTAATAACAAATACATTTTGTTTTTCTTGACTGTAAATACCACAAATCTAAGGCACTCAACTGTGTTCTAACTGTGCAAATATTCTATGCAATATAAAAAAAATATGTGGCGATTGATGAACTATTTATTTTGATTTTACAGAGCATATTGACTACTATAAAAGCCAGTCCATGGAGAGAAATGTAGAATACAGATTTATAGGAGTAAAGATTGTGCTGCTTACATACATGGGAGGAGAGAGAGAGAGAGTGCTTGTAGGTATATAGCAGATTGGGGAATAATTCATGGAATCAGATCATTAGAGTAGAAAAGTGATATGAAAGTGCTAGGGTTGTTACGATGAAGAGGGAAGCAAATGTATAATTTAGCAGGAAGAGAAGTGAGATAAAACTGTAAGATATCCAAAGGCAGACAACATAGTACAGCTGGTTCTTATCTGCCAAGCTGTGTTTCTATGATTTGGTTATGCAGTAAGCATTAGGGATGGAAAATATCTATTGGGAAATGCATGCACAAAGTCATCCTCTAATGATATTTTAGAGAAATTATATTTGATGCTTGATTGCTTGATCAGTCTAAAACCACTTCCAAAAAGGCTTCCCTTGTCAAGTTAGGGTGCATTGAGAATTCAAATGTATTTATGTTTATTTCTCAATACCATGGAGTTCAGGTAGAGATTATAAATCTCTTGTATGTTTAAGTCACTTGTCTCCTTAACTGATTTGAATCAGTTGATGCCGTATAACTATGGGCATGTCAACCAAGAAAGGTGCTGCACAAAATCCCTTGCAGTCCAAGAACTATACATTAGTCTGGGTAAGTTAGGCACCGATGTACAGCAATATATTGACTAGGAACCCTGAGCCTCTGCTGAGGTGTAGGGGGGAGAGACATTTTAAATGCATAAACAAGTAAGTATCAATACTTCCATCCAGTCAGTAACCAAAGCAAGGAATAAACCTTACAGTAGCAGTACAAGAAGACTCAACCACTAGAACTTTGGACGGAACTTTACTGATTAATTCAAGGTAACAAACAGGACTAAGCAGCTCACTGATCTCTCTGCAGTCCCAATCACACCCCTGCCCCCATAATGTCCAGAACGTACCTTCAATTCTGTGCGGCCTTAGAAGTCACTAAATGACCAGCGTGAGCCTTGTAAAGATGTGATAGATATAGTTAACAACTTCTAGCGGTTCAACCTCCATTTGGAGCTCGGCATTACACAGTCTCTTCAGCTTCTTACTTCCCTCTTTGAATAAGTACATGGAGTAGGTCTCTGCATTTTGTCATGTCCAGGGGAGGGCTTGCAAAGGGGGACAAGGGGCAATTTCCCTCAGGATGAGTGAGTAGGCATCCAACTGTGGCCCTCCAGCTGCTGTATAACTACAAAGCCCATAGTTTACTTTATAGAATGGCAAGAAATGATGGTAGTTGTAATACAAAATAATCTGGAAGGCCCAACTTAGACCCTACACCAGTGATGGCCAACCTATGGCACAGGTGCCAAAAGTGATACTTGAAGATATCTAAGATGGCACTTGGCATGTGCCTACAGTGTCACCATAAATTATGGCAGACCCAGTAAATGTTTTGCTCTAAGACTGACATTTGAGGACTTTAGTGCATAGTTTTTACTTCAACTTTCTTACAAGAAGGGAAGGAGAGCAGGAATGAAGCAGGGTGGCTGATATTGATGGGTAGAAAAATACCTGAAATTAGAGAACACTTTCAGAGATTCATCCTAGCTTCCTCTAAAAGACTGGGCACTCAAGATCAAGTATGTTAGCCAGAACTGCTCTTGGGCCTAATTTAGTCATGGCAAATGTTTTTGGTCTGAGTGCCACATTTTCTCCATGAAACCAAGTTACAGACCTCAAAGTGCCAACACCACATATCAAACATCTAAAGAAAGTTTGTTCAATAAAAGAACACACACACACACACAAGCATATCACAGCCCAGTGCCAAGATTAAAACTTTTTAACACTGGACTGGACACTTGCTTACATGCATACACATACATACATACAGTGCATATATACATACACACTCACACACATATATACAGTACATGCATACACACACACACACACACACACACACACATATTTCCTCAGACAAATGCAGTACATGCATACACACCCTTACCTAAATCACACATCTTGGCAGATATAGATTATTATAGCAAGACATATGTAGGAGTCTGTTGGGAGAAAAATGCAGCGATTTTCCTGGACTTGCCCCAGAGGCCAGATATGCTCCCAAGACTTGCCCCATCAGTCAGATAAGCACCCAAGACTTGCCCCATTAGTCAGATTTGCTCCCAGAACTTGCCCAAGTTTATGCACTCAGGACTGGCTCCAGACCAGCACCATGTTGATGTCGCCTATTTCACTGAGCGCCAGATGTCAAGTGGCAGCCAGTGCTCAGCTCATTCATTAAATAATAAAATGGGGCATCGAGTGGGCGACACACAGTGCTCTGAGGGGGGTATTTGATTCACCCTCCTCGTGGCTGGCCTATGGTAGCGCTGACCCTGCCTGGCCACGTGGCACAATGGAGGGCTTGGCATGTCAGTTGTGGCATGTGTGCCATAGGTTCGCCATCACTGCCATAGTGTGTAGCACGTTCTCAATATCTGAACCTTATCTGTCCTGTGTGTATCAGATGAAAACAGGTAGGCTGATGAAACTGCAAAATGGGACACTAAATAGTTTTTGTCCCAGGCCAAAGTTGCCAGCCTTTACCTGATCATGTTCTGCCAATTCCTGCCAAACAGGCACAGAGCTAACCATGAAAATGGGCAGGGTAAAATCCAACTTGCCAGCAGACCCAGAGGCTCTGCCTAGGTTATATATATATTTTAACACTTTGATTGCTAGCACACTATCACCTGGTAGTTTTATGTAAGAAGTATTAACTGATTCACCCCCCTTGCTCCTTCCCCTGCCTTACCTTACACTCCATCTTACAGTGAAAGAAGGACGAGCAAAACCAGTAGTGCCACAGAGACAAAATGTATATATTATAACACAAAAAGTAGTAATAATTCGGGTGTCCACTGAGAACCAGCAACTAAAACAAAAAATGACAGACAGCTTCAATACTGTGTGACAGAAATACCAAAAAAAGAGTGATATTAGCGCACAGTTCATAGACACTTGTATGTGCAAAAAAATAAAATATGCCCTTATGGTGACCACAGAAATGAGAAAAACTTGTATAGAAAAAAACAATAACATGCTTCAACAGTGCAAAAACATACTACTTGGTAGGAATAAATTCACATGAAGTGTATCACTGTGCATATCCGTGAGAACTGAAAACACAGCAAGGGCAGTTCACACAGGTGCAAAAACACACGTAAAAAATTAAGGTGTGCACATATATATATAAATATATAAATGCAAAGATATTTAGCACCAGTCTTCTAGTGCTGTATATGCCTGAAATAAAGATAAACAAGAAAAAAATCCTAGTGCAATATGTACTGCAAGTAGTGATCTTCTGAAATAGACAGATAACAGGGGATCGAACTCACAAACGCAGCTCCTATAACCTAGCCACAGTTGTAAAGTGAGACTGGCTGGATTTTGGATGTTGTTGCATCATGGGAAATATTCACAAAATAGAGCCAGGTACAGTTGCCACCTGGCCTGTATTTTACCAGCAGGCGGTAAAAAATTGGCATCAGGCCAATGTTAAGTCTATGGAGACAGTACCAAGGCCGGTATTTTTATGAAGAAAAGGTGGCAACGCTAGAGCCAGGAGATAAACGCCTAATTTTATTTTTCCTTTTATATGCACTTAATTTGATCATATAAAAAAACAGTGGTATATGATTTATAAATGTGTTGTTTTAAACGACCAGGTTATCTAGTTACATATTATGTAAGTGGTAGTGTCCCTTTAAAAGAGTACCTGATTGCATGCTTCTTTAAGGTCACTTTGTTCCGTTTTTGTCATTATAGCTGAATGCACAATGCCTTTATATTGGCAATTCTGAATCACAATGTCCGTAAGATACAGTTGTGTCTCTTTGTCTGCTATTATAATACAGTATTGATCTGTCGACTTAAACATAGACTTCTTGCTGTGTCTGTTTTGTAGAAAAGAACATAACCTTTTGGCTCCCTATAGCTCACTATTTAGTGATGATAGAATGTGTCAGTAGGAAACTAGTTTTATAAACTTAATTTGAGTATTGTTTTAAATCACAAATTCCAGAGCATTATCAAGCAACTGAAAGAAAAATATTGTAGCCTTTCACCATAATTTTATATGAAACAAAGATCAACAGATGTTATATAATTAAAACAATATGTCTGTCTAATAGATCTAAGATTATGTAATATTACATGGATTATGCTGGAAAAATGCTGCAATCAAGTTTTTTTATTGTGTCCCTATAAGGTAGCGCGATCACTTGTAACCTTCAAAGGGGATACTTATAAAAAAAATTATGCACTCAGCAGGGTAGCTTTGGCTTTAATGCAATATAATATTCTTAGAATTGTCCCACCTTTAAAAGATATTAGCCTCTATCTAGTGAAAGGTGAGTTGAGGTGAACTTTTAAGCTATACAGTGAGCAGATCCAAAGAAGGTGAGGTACTCCTGGTAGAAGTCCACCGACCATGGATAATGCATTACCTTGAGGTATAATGAACATAACTTCATACATGTTACCATGAATCTAAAGACTACAGCATTGATAGGCCATGGGGACCCCGGAAATTCAACTGAGCAGCAGCATGTGAGGGAGAAGCGGTAGGCTGCGTAAGGAAGGTTAACTAGACATAGAAGGATCTACTCAATAAAGAGAGAACTGCAGGGAGCTGGCTGTGCCCAGTTCTACAAATGACATAAAATGGTCAATACTAGAAAAAAAACTTACTTCAACTAAATAGTCTGTGAGCTAATCTAATTTTTATTAAAAGTCCTCACTTCATTTGGCAAGGTTGCTTTTGTCCATTTATCTTTTTTTGTAGCATTACGTTTTGGCTTTAATTGTTGAAGGACAACGGACAGCAAAAGGTTTTTTTTGTTTAAAACGTCTACACAAACTTTCAATTAATTAGTAATGCGTTAGTAAAAATATAAATAAAGCCCTTAATGTTCTTTTGCTGCTTGTAAAGCTCTATTAGGAGGCAGCCATGTTGTTTAGATTCTTAGGTCAGACGAGTTACGTGAAAGAAGATCTGACCCATCTGACGCAAGTTGTCTTTCCCCTCTTAGTGCTATGCAAGCTTAGAGGACTTAATATTGTTTTATTAAAACATTTCTATTTAAAATCCTTACATTTGATGCAATCTTTCAAATGTTTCCTCACATCAGGCCTTTAAATACATTGAGTTGTAGGCAGTTTATTAGCAAAACCAATAAAGTACACTTTAAATTTGAACACACCGCTGCCAGAAGGGATAACTTACCAAGACAGAGCCTGATGAAGGAAGGGATGATTATTGACCACATGAACTTTCTAGGTAATGCTTGCCAGGTGACTTGCTATGATTTAGGGAAGACCTTCTAAGTCTTGTTTGAGTGAAGTAAACTTAGAGTGTTGTTAATTACGCTGACACATCAATATCAACACTTCTGCCAGCAGAAGTTACAACAACAATTGAGAAGGTAAAAGCCATTACCTCCAGCAATTTGTTTGTCTGTGACTGGGTGGGACACTGTTTTTCTTAGGGGGATAGGTTTTATTTAAACGTACTATATATTCATAATATAGCAAAACTGTTCACTGTTTTTATTCCTAGCATAAAATATAAACAAGTGGAAAATGTACTTTCCAAATGGAGAAGAAAGTGGCTCAAGGGTTTCTTACTCTTGAACAAACCATTGCAAAGTCCACTATGGTAACATTCTGTGCTGCTCCAGCTCCGTTTTGAAATGAAACTAATTCCCGTGAGAGATGAAAGAAAAAGATAGCATCCACAGTGTAAATCGTACAAAGACTATTCGACATTTATTAAGCAAAACACACACTGACAAATACAAATAAAGTGCATTTGACCAAACTCCATAAAGCTTTGCACTCTCACCAGCTGCTGGTCCAGAGTGTTAATCTTGGGACTGTATCCGTCTGTAGGAAGCCATCTTGTGTGTGACAAAACACAGAGAAAGATGTCATGTTATCAAATAGTAGGTGACATGACAGCTATGATGGAATGCCAGTATTGGATCCACAGTGGCACTTGCAGAATTATAAGAATAAAAAAAACTCATTTAATGGAAGACGTTGGCCGTCCACGCAGGGACTAAAAATGAATTATAGAATAGCCCTACGCATTTTATCAAGATGATGGCGTGACTTCCTCAGGAACATAAAGCAGTTATACAATATGAAAAACATCCTAATAAAATGTTTTTATTCTCACACCATTCTGTAGTACTTCAGTATGTAAAACGTAATAAACAGAAATATTAAAAAAACAGCAAAAGGCTTTATAACTTTACATATTAAACACATACATCTATATACATAATATAATGTACAGTGTAACCTTACCCAGACATCCGTTATAGCCAATGAGAGTACGTTCATTGGTGGATTCTTTTTTCACCCGTACAGAATGCCAGGCACTTGTAAAACACCTTCTAGACCTTTACGTTTGTATTAATGATTATATAGCACTGCTGAGAAAGACTGTAAAAGAGAAATAAATATTTGAAAAACATTTTACCTCTGAAAATACTTCCACCTGAGGAAACAAACGATTGGAATATTTTTTTGTCTTATCCCTGGAATGTGAGATCAGCATGTAGACATTGTGCATCTGTGACACAACTCAACTTAACGTGGGATCACGCAGATGGCATACAGAGACAAGTAAGGCTACAGAAGGTGGAATTCAATTTATTCTGCCTCCTGTTGTGAAAAGAACATCTAGTCTTGTTTTTGGTACAATAACCCTTCCAAGTAAGCAAATGTGTTTTTATTCTAGAGTGTGTTTTGTGATTTGCACACAGAGCATAACGGTTCATGTCGTTCTCCTTCTTTCATAAAAATATTGGTCCATGCAAGTCATTTTTTACTTTTTTTCAATTTTATTTTACTTTTTTTTTTTTTTTACCCGTTTTTAACCTTGTGAGTATCAAACATGAAATCCCGGAATGAAGTTTCATTCCAGATTATTGTGTATACAGGGCCGGTGCAAGACTTTTTGCCACCCTCGCCGAACATATATTTTCTGCCCATACAGCTCCCAGTCATTTACACACACAGTAAAACTTTCAGTGTCACATAAACACACACATGCAATGTCACATGCTGCCAAACATTCACACATAGTCACACATTCAATGTCTGTCTATCTCTCTCTCCATGTCTGTCTCGCACTCCTTTTACACCATCCCTATCTGTCCCTCTCTCCCCATGCCACCCATGTCTGCCTCGCTCTCTCGATGTGCCAATGAGGTAACACATGACATCATGCCTCAGCCCTTTAAAGCCCCCTTCTCAGTCATGTCGGTGCTCAGTTATTCTGGAGCCATCCTGCTAATCAGGTCAGTACCTGCATGATTTCCTATTACCTCTGCTTTGACCCCTTAATTGTCTGCTGGATTTGCTTCTTTTCATCTCCGCCTGCCTATTTGACCCTTAGACTGTCTCTTGGATTTTGCCTTTTTTATCTCTACCTTCCTATTGACTCCCTTTGTGATTTTGGGTTACAAGCTCCTCGGGGTACGTGGTCTATCCACTCCCCTATTCCTTGTATTTGGGCTCCTATCCCTGTTGCCACCCTAACAGCTCCTGATATCCTACACCACCTCTTGCTCCTTTCTGTCCGCTGGCATAATTATTTATTTTATTTATTTAGAAAGTGTTTTACCAGGAAGAATACATTGAGATTTCTCTCGTTTTAAGGTATGTCCTGGGGACCCAGTCCAGAATGGAGTTACACAGAGTTACACATTTAACAGCAGATTATAAATACATACATATATACATATATTTAAACGGGTTGGAAGGAGAACATACAGGGTAAATCATTATTGATACAAAAAGGAACAACATGTACAGTATATGAAGGAGTTTGTAAACTAATACCAGGTACAATCTGTTTTGAGGATTTGGGAGACACTAATTTTCAGGGATTTTAGACTAGATGATGATTTGACAGAAACATTGAGGCTTTTCCACATGAGGAGCTCTGAAAGAGAACGCACCTCGAGCTGCTTCCTTTTTGAAGTGAGGGATCGGTAGCGAAGGGTTGGTGCAGGATCTGAGATTGTAGGATGCGCAGGGAGTAAGAGTCATCGTGCTGCTCAGGTAGGGGGGGGGGAGCGGTCCAGGGATGTGGTTATGCACTAAGCAAGCTAGGTGGAGAGTGTCCAAATAGAGAAATGAAAACAGGCTCACGATGAAGATAAAGGAAATCCTCAGGAATGGCAGCTCCTTTCTCTACAGATCCGGGTGCTTCTGTGGGTGTTTTGGTTGCACCATAGAGATATAGAAAAGCGATATCACAAGAAAAAGCAGCACTCACAGTATCTTGTAAATTAATGTATCGTGGTTTAATCTTCAGTGAAAAAAGCAAAAATATACAGCAAACTGTGGGGGAAAAGGTAAGCCAAAACTGATTCAAATCACTGCATGACGCGTTTCGCGCGCTAGGCGCTTAATCATGTGCTGCCTTCTAAGTGTCACGTGTCCCCATGACACAAGTTTTTAGCCTATTTAAACAAACACGTGACACTTAGAAGGCAGCATATGATTAAGCGCCTAGCTCGCGAAACGTCATGCAGTGATTTGAATCAGTTTTGGCTTACCTTTTTCACCACAGTTTGCTGTATATTTTCACTGAAGATTAAACCACGATACATTGATTTACAAGATACCGTGAGTGCTGCTTTTTCTTATGTGATATCGCTTTTCTAGGTGGAGAGTGTGCCTGGAGGCAAGCGTCAGCCAGTTTAACTCTTTTAACATTTTACAGTGGTGTGTGTTATAATCGCACTGTAGTGCAAAACGACACAATGTATTGTACATCGTGTCGAGTTTACCGAGATGGGTCTGCGGGGCAGAATCAAACACAACATCTCCATAGTCTAAGATCGGCATTAACATTTGCTGCACAATACATTTCCTTACAGAGCCAGCCCTTACATGGGTCCTGGTGAATCCATACGCACTTTGACAAGACCCAAGGTAGAGCTGAGCCCAGGTACACATGGGGCTCTAAACACCAAGGGCGGGGAGTGCATCCTTTTCGCACACAACACCATCTTGGAGCACCAAATGTCTTTTAGCAGGAACTCGGCAGTTAATTTGACTAAAAAGAACTCTCCATCAAATTGTTCCTACAAGTATTGGTCAAGCTCCTTCACAGAGAAAAAGCACAATAAAATTCACATATTTGTATTATTGTGATGACAAATAAAGTAATTTGTAGGGGTAACTACTTACAGTACCCAAGGTAAACATAAGAGCAGTCCTGTGCAGCTGTAAAGTTCAAACACTACTGTTTCTATGGAGTGTGCAATAATCCAGGATTAAAGAAGCGCTCAGCTATAGTTTAAACCCTTAGTTACAAGTTCCCTTGGTGACAATGGCTGTTTTGACATTTCTGGGGTGTTTGTGTTTAGCTGTAATTTTCTTCTTTCTCGCATACTGTACCCACACAAATTATATGTTGTTTTTATCATCATGAGAAGGGATTTTATTATATACCATTATGTTCATCATATCTTATAATTTACTACAAAAAAAATCATAAAATATGATAAAATTAAAAAAAAAAAAAACACTTCTCTAACTTTGACCTAAAATATATTTTACACAAATACAATCATTAAAAAATACCCCATCGAAATAGTTTCTAAATGTTGTCCCGAGTTCAGAAATATGCATGTTTCCATATTATTCGGTAGTTATGGGGCAAAAACCAAAAATAGTGTTTTTTGTTTTTTTCCTATATTGACCTTTTGACCCCAACCCAACCCTAAATTTAACCCCAACTCTAACCCTTATACTATCCCTTAATATATTTTAATTTAATTTTAACCCTATCCCTTATGCTAAAAATGATTTAATTTTAACCCTATGGACTAATCTAACTATATTACCAGTTTTAAGATAATGAAATCTTTATTTTTTATTTTTTTAACGTTGCTATGTTGGTTGCTGCCTCTAGGGGCAGTCAAGCAGCATATTCAGAGCTACGGAAGTGAATTTCCTTTCACTTCCGAAGCTCAGACCACAAGAGGGCATAGCTATATTGAGGGAGCATACTCCGTGGGGCGATTGTGGGTTCCCCAGAGAGGAAATTTTGGTGCTGGCTATTGCCTCGACATCTAGGCAATAGACCAGCATTGTTAAAACTGATTGATTCACTGCAGGACGTGCCAGGCACGTCCATTGGAGGTACGGAGTTCCCGGCAGGACGTGCCTGACACGTCCATTGTCGCAAAGGGGTTAAAGTAGAAGATTCCATTTTTATTGCAGATTCATTCAGGAGATGATCATTGTAAGCTTGTAGCATGTCAAAATTTCAAGTAGGAAAACCAAAAAGCACAACACTCAAATGTGGCCCTTTAACCCCCAAACTGACAAACCTATGCATGGGTGTTATCCCTGTACTCAGGAGATGTTGCTGAATATATATTGGGGTGTTATTTGGCAGTGATACATACCAATATCTGTAAATTCATGTCTGAAGTACAATGTCTGTGAAAAAAACCCACAAAGACATTACTACCACAAATTTTGACAAATTCTGGTGGTGGAGTTAGAGCATGGAAAATGTTAAAATACCACCATTTGAAATAGCCTAGGGTGTCTACTTTAAAAATATATATGGGTTGATGGGGTAAAATACACTGGCTGGCTTCAAAAATGTCCCAAATGGGACATGGGCGCAGGTTGTCTGCATGTCAAAATTCCAAGTTGGAAAACCAAAAACTGTACCTCCCAAATGTGGCCTTTTGGGGCACGCCTGTCACAAACTCCCTGAATTACACGAGTTACATCTGAAAGGCGCCGCCAGCTCCGAATTCGGCATTAGAGTCACTCACGAAAATTCATATACTTTTAGTGCTTGTCGAATTGGCAACAGAGTGAGTAACTCTGTTGCCGAATTCGTAGCTGGCGTTGCCTTTCATATGTATTTATGGGGTTTGGGTGCTCTCTGTTCGGAGCACACAAACCCCGGAAATACACAGCGCTGGTGCTCCGTGCTAGGTGTGTTTCAAAGGGTCTGTCCTTAAGGGGTTAATTAAATGTGTTGTTGGATGAAAAGATCATATATTGCAGAATCTACCTGAAGACCTGCAGAAAATAGGCAAAATGATTTTCCCTCTGAGCACTGAGGAAGATAACACTTACACAGTGGTTTACACAACCAACTTGTCCCTGTGCTACCTACTTGCCTGGTCTAATATTTTGAAATGTTAAAAATATATGAGATGGGATTCTATTACTACATTCATGTTTGCACTGTATGATTGTAGTCATTCTGTTTGCTTAAGAAGAAAGACCATGTATCTGATCTCTGATCTTCATTCCCGGGCATCACTGAAAGATTAAAAGGAATTGGTTTTCTATATGTATCTTTTTTTAGCAGATAAATATATAATAACAACATAAATAAACAGAATTAATGTAACACTATTCTTCCCTGTGCTATATCACAGTGTCACAGATTACAAAGACTTGAATGTGGAACGCACTGAACTAAGCTGAACTGTAGCAAAAAATGAACCTATGTTTAATTAAAAAATTGTATCAAGTGTAGATGATTTATAAAGAAATTCTTTATATACAAATAAAGTGCCTTACTGAGCCTTATTCTTTACTCCATATAGTTCGCTCAGGGGGCAGACATGTTTTTAGAATCTTGTGTCAGATCTTCACTCACCTTGGTTCAGATGAAGAAAGATCTGACCCATTTGACCAAATATTCTAAACAAAATGTCTGCCTCCTGGTGGAGTTAAATGAAGTAAAGATTGCTCAATAAGGTACTTTATTTGTATTCTTTCATTAAAACATTTATATGTAAAATGCTTACACTTGATGCAATCTTCCAATTAAACACAACTTAATTTTTTTGCTACAGTTGCCCTTTAATGAGAAATACAGACACAAATGGAACATAACGAGATGCATTATAACATGGTTGATCTTATATAACGGTGCACTGATTACTCCCAATATTTTTTTTATTGGCTTCCAATACCACCTATATGTGGATGACACCATGATCTACCTCGGCTCCCCTTACCTCACTCCCTCTGTTGTGTCACAGAGACTGTCGGCCTTCACCACCTAGATCGTTACTTAAAATTCGTAGTTTTTTTTTAAACAATTTCTTTTTAATTTCCTTCAATATATAAGAAAAAAAACAAGACAAAAACTTTATTCAGTTCACAACATATAAAAAGCTCATAGGGTGTTACAAATGCCAAAAAAGGCCTATCAGATGGAACAAAATACATTTCCAAACATCGTATCCATAACAATGCTAAGAGCTAAGAAAAGGGAAATACATTGTAATCTCAATATGTGTTTTATGTCGATCTTATTCTTATTACCTTAAAAGGGTAACGCTTATTTTATATGCACCAGGCTCGTCAACTAAGAGTTCCAGCCAACTGCCCCAAATCTAGAAATTTTTATTTTATTGTCTTGTCTTGTGCCAATGCTATTGCTTTTTCCATTTTTATCTGGTACATCAATTGTTTTTTTATTATTATCCAGGGGATTTTTTTATTCAAGTTTTTCCAGTTTCTTGTGATAATTGTTTTAACACTACTAAAACATGTATTATCAACAACTTGTCCTTATGCAATAAATTAAGCCAATACATATGAACTGGAGCTTTTTCAGGATTCTTACTTAATTTTCTATTAGTGAACTGTTCTATAAATGTGTATTTCTCGAGCCATATATTACTAATCCCTCTGCAGCTCCACCAAAAATGTATATATGTGCCCTCTTCTTGATAACATCTCCAGCATAGTGTTAGATGGATATAATTTTGGTCTGGCCACATGGTTGATAACCTTGAACTATGTCTCAACTAGCATATTTGCTCGAATATAAGACAACCCTGAATATAAGACAACCCTCCAAATTTTAGATATTAATTTAGGAAAAAAAGAAAAAGTCTGAATATAAGACTACCCTAAAAAAAGTTACTAATGAAAAGGATTTAGGAATAATTGTAGATAACAGACTTGGCAACAGTGCTCAATGCCAGTCAGCAGCTGCTAGGGCCAATACGATATTGGCATGTATAAAACAAGGTATAGATTCGCAACAGGAGGATATCATCTTGCCTCTTTAAAAGTCAATGGTAAGGCCTCACCTTGAATATGCAGTACAATTCTGGGCACCAGTCCTTAAAAAGGATATTATGCAACTAGTAAAAGTGCAAAGGAGAGCTATATAATTAATAAGGGGATCGGAAGATTTTAGTTATAAGGAGAGAGCAAAACAATTGAATTTATGTATATTAGAAAAAGAGAATCTCAGAGGGGATATGATAACATTATATAAATATGCAGGACCAATATAAAGAACTCTCCAGTGACCTGTTACAGAACAGAAATGTACAAAGAACAAGAGGTCACCCCCTGAGACTGGTAGAGCAAAGATTTCACAGCCAGCAAAGGAAAGGATTCTTTACGGTAAGGTCAATAAAGTTATGGAACTCACTGCCAAGAGAGGTAGTGCTATCAACTACAATAGATGCATTTAAAAATGATCTGGATGTTTTAGTTTATTTAGAAAAGCAGAACATACAGGGCTATTAATAATAGAATAAGCATTAATAATAGAGCTTATTGATAAAATGAGAAATCTGATTGCCCTTTGGAGTCAAGACGAGGTTTTTTTCAGAGCAAATGCAATGAAAAATGCCCCTCATCTTACATTCGAGCTCCATCTTATAATCAGACCTCAAATAGATGAATGACTGTAAGACTGGGATCCAGGTCTTGCATGCAGCTGATACGCGCAGACATCCTCTGGTTCTGCTCGGCACTTCTGTCGGGACTTCTATGACAGAAGCCGGGAGGTCACCTAACCTTCCGGCGATCTGTCATAGGTGTCACTCACCTGATCCCCTCACATCGCTTGTCACCTCCTTCCTCACGCCGTCATAGCTCTCATGTTGTTGCAGCAGCCATGTTTTTGGAGTCAGGAAGTCACCAGTGACTTCTGGAGACACTTTTCATCTACCGTGGCCATGTTTTTGGAGTCTGTTGCTCTCTATACAGACTTCAAATAGATGCATTCATTTTTGTTTTATTTTCGGTTTTACTTTCTTTCTATCACTTGGGATCCTCTTCTATTGTAATATATATGCATATATATTTTAGTGTTCTGTATTCTTTTTGTTTTTCCTGTTCCTCCCTCCTGACACACCCATCTCCTTCTCCATTGGTCTATGCTAATTACTTCCTATATTTATTCACCTGTTCATTCGTTTTCTAGTTGCCTGTGCAAAGAGTTCTCTCTGTTTTTGGGCTATTGTTACATTTTGTCTGACTCCTGATACTGACCCTTGGCTTGTTCTTTGACTCTGTTTTTGATCTCCGCCTGCATGGACCCCGGATAGTACCTTGACTTCGTTTGATCTCTGCCTGCCTCGAATCCTCAGCCTGTTTTTGACTTTGCTTGACTTCTGCCTGCCTCGATTCCCTGGCTTGCTCCTCAACTTTGCTTGTTCTCAGCCTATTGATATCATCAACCAGTTCCAGTCTGTCTTGTCTCCTGTGCTGCTCAGAGTACTCCAGCAACCCATTCCTGGTTACCTCTAGGTTGTACTTGTGCCGCACAAACCCCTGGCAAAACATTACCCTGGGCTCAACCTTCGGGTACATATTTGTCAGGGTGAACACCACAAAGTACTTCCCAAGAGGTGATCTTGCAACAAGGGTCCCTCCTCCTGGGTGTCACTGGTACACCGTAACAGTTTGCACAGGCCAACATGGATCCTGCAGATTTAATTAGGATGTCCCAGAGACAAGACCACCAAGACCAGATTCTTACTACCCACTCTGTTCATATTCAATCCCTGGATCAGAAAATTGATGTCATGACGGAGCTACTTCGATCTTTTTCTGCCTCCGGTGGCCCAGCTCTCTCTAGTGCCCCCTCCGTTCCAGTCTCTACATCTGTCGCTTTTTCTCAAAATAAACCCCCCAAGTTGCCACTTCCAGACAAATACTCTGGCAATCCACAAGAATGTAGGGGTTTTCTTAACCAGTGTTTACTCCACTTCCGGAATCAACCCCTAACTTTTCAAGCTCATTCCTCGAAGGTCTCATTCATTATCAGCCTCCTGCGAGGAGACGCTCTAGCCTGGGCTTCCCCGTTGGTAGAACAAGATTCCCTGATTTTGGAAGACTCTGATGCCTTCATCTCAGCATTCAAGTCTGTATTCGATGCTCCTGGTCGCAGAGAGTCGGCTGAAGCTACCCTTCTCGATTTACATCAAGGAAGGAAGACACTGGCACAGTATGTAATCGAGTTTAGAACCCTAGCCTATGAGACTGATTGGAACAATAGTTCCCTAAAGGCTGCCTTTCGTAGAGGTCTTAATGATCGCCTAAAAGACACATTGACATGCCGAGAGATTCCTGATGATCTTGAAGACTTCATTGCTATGTGTCTCCAATTAGAAGCACGTATGCAAGAAAGACAACAAGAGAAAGACAGAGACCATAAACCTCGTCCTACCTCTGCCGCTTTCCGGTCCGTATCATCTACCCCTGCTACCAGAAATACTGTGACCTCCTCCACAGAGGAACCCATGGAGATGGGCCCTGTACTCCGTTTATCGGATGAAGAGAAGAAGCGCAGACGGCTAATGCACCTCTGTTTATATTGTGGCCAAAAGGGTCATATAGTCCGTACCTGTCCTTCTCGGACGGAAAACTTTCGGACTTAGAGGTTGGTAGGGGAGCCCCTCTAAGTCTGGCCATCGTGTCTCCCCCTCCTAAACATCGCCTTTTGGTACCCATGACGTTAGAGTGGGAAGATCGCACACTGACCACCCATGCTTTCATTGACTCCGGGGCTGCAGGCAACTTTATCGATTACTCCTGGGCTATCTCCCAAAGAATACCATTATGCTTGAAACAAACCAGCTCAACCGTCACCTCACTGGATGTTTCACCTCTAGGAACTGGTACTATCCAATGGGAGACCAACTCCCTAACCACCAAGGTTGGCATATTTCATTCAGAGATCCTACGCTTTGATATTCTTAAAAGTCCTTACATTCCGGTTATCCTGGGCCTGCCTTGGTTACGTCTCCACAATCCGTCCATCGACTGGGAGACTGGAGAAATTAGGGCATGGAGCCCCAAGTGTTACACTTCTTGTATGCAGTCTTTCAATCCAGTAAGTCTTGTCCTGAACTTACCTACTGAAGACCCAAAAAACCTTGTTCCGAAACCCTACTGGAGCTATTTGGACGTGTTCTCTAAGAAGAAAGCTGACAAATTACCTCCGCACAGACCTTATGATTGTGCCATCGACCTGTTGCCTGGCACCATTCCTCCTAAAGGCAGAACCTACCCTCTCTCTATGTCTGAAAACTGTGCTCTTGCTCAATATATTAAAGAAAGTTTAGACAAAGGATTTATTCGTCCTTCTTCATCTCCAGCTGGCGCAGGGTTCTTTTTTGTTTCCAAGAAAGAAGGCTCATTAAGACCGTGTATTGATTACAGAGGTCTTAACAAGATAACGGTAAAAAATCGATATCCTCTTCCTCTGATCTCTGAATTATACGACCAACTTCGTACTGCCACTGTATTCACCAAACTGGATCTTCGTGTGGCATATAACCTTGTGAGAATAAAAGAGGGAGACGAATGGAAGACCGCCTTCAACACTCGATACGGTCATTACGAATATCTGGTCATGCCCTTTGGGCTTTGTGATGCTCCAGCTGTCTTTCAAGCATTCGTAAATGATATCTTCCGAGATCTTCTGTTATCCTGTGTTATGGTCTACCTTGACGATATTCTAGTATACTCCAACAATCTTCAAGATCATCGTCTCCATGTTACTACAGTCTTACAACGGCTTCGAGATCATTCTTTATATGCCAAAGCAGAGAAGTGCCTATTTGAACAAAACCGTATCCAGTTTTTGGGTTATGTCCTTTCCGCCGGCACACTTGAGATGGATCCAGAGAAAGTAGCAGCTGTTGACCAATGGCCCCAACCAACTGATTTGAAGGGGATCCAAAGATTTTTAGGTTTCGCAAATTACTATAGGCGATTTATACGTAATTTTGCCAAAATAACAGCGCCTATCACTGCCCTTACCAAAAAGGGATCGAACCCTAAGAAATGGACCAGAGCAGCAGTCCAGGCATTTGACACATTGAAAACGGCCTTTTGTTCCTCACCTGTGCTTCACAGACCTGATCCTGAACAACCTTTTATTCTCGAAGTTGATGCTTCTGAATCTGGTGCAGGGGCTGTTCTCTCTCAACGTGACAGTGAGACCAATAAGATACATCCTTGTTCTTTCTTTTCTAAACAGTTCACACCTGCTGAAATAAATTATGACATCGGCAACAGAGAGTTATTGGCCATAAAAATGGCACTAGAAGAATGGCGCCATCTTCTTGAAGGTACTATTATCCCCATCACTATCTTGACGGACCACAAGAATCTCCTATATTTGGAGAAGGCCAAACGTCTAAACCCGCGCCAAGCTAGGTGGTCACTGTTCTTCACAAGATTCAATTTCCTTATTTCATACCAACCTGGTAACAAAAATAACAAAGCCGATGCTCTCTCCCGTTTGTTTGACAAGGAACAAATCCCTTCCACCGAGGAGTTCATTATACCTTCGAATAGGATTGTAGCTTCAATCTCTTCCACATTAATCCATCGGATTGCTAAATCTCAAACCACTCTGCCCTCCACCCATAGCGTGGCTAACAGATTATTTGTACAACCTAAGTATCGACGTTCTGTTCTTAAGTGGTCCCACCGTTCTCCAGCTGCTGGTCATCGAGGTTTATCTAATACTCTTTTTTTTCTCAAAAAACAATTTTGGTGGCCTACTATGCGAAGTGATGCCAGTAAGTACATTCAAGCCTGTGAAGTTTGCGCTAAGAATAAGATCCCTCGTCATCGTCCTTTCGGCCTCCTAGTTCCATTACACGTACCCAATCAACCATGGGAACATGTGGCCATAGATTTCATTACTGATCTTCCACCTTCGAAGGGTTATACTTCTGTTATGGTTACAGTAGACCTCTTTTCCAAACAGGCTCATTTTACGCCTTTACCCAAGATACCCTGTGCTAAAAGACTAGCTGAGGTCTTTCTCCAAGATATAATTCGCCTCCATGGGGTACCACAACGTATTACTTCTGACCACGGGCCTAAATTCATTTCTCGTTTCTGGAGAGTTCTCTGCCATTCCCTTGGAGTCAATCTACACTTTACCTCGGCCTACCACCCGCAATCAAACGGCCAGACGGAACGAACCAACCAAGTGCTTAAACAATATCTGCGTATGTTTTCTTCTGTTGATCATACTGACTGGGCTACCTGGCTTCCCTTAGCAGAACTCTCCTACAATTGTTCCTACCATGAGTCCCTCAAGAGTACACCTTTTCAAGCTGCCTTGGGATATGAACCTCGCTTATGGCCTCCAGAGGTCCAAGTCTCAGACGTCCCAGCCGCAGATTATTTTTCTAAAGACATTAAACAGCATTGGTCTTCCATCAAACACCAGCTTCACCAAGCTAAAATTAAACAAAAAGTTGCAGCTGACAAGAAAAGAACCCCAGGTCCTAATCTCATGCCTGGTGATCAAGTATGGCTTTCCACAAAAAATGTAAGACTTAAACGTGTCTCAAATACCCTAAGTCCTAAATATATTGGTCCTTTTCCCATCCTTTCACGTTTAAACGAAGTCACTTATGTGGTAGATCTTCCAGCCTCCATGAAGATACCCAACTCCTTTCATGTCTCCTTGTTGAAGCCTGTTAAAGTTAACAAATACTCCACCTCTGTTGGTCAGAATCAAGAAGAGTATACTGTCCGCAAGCTTCTAGATTCCAGATGGAAGAAAGGGGTCTTACAATATCTTGTTGATTGGACCGGTTACGGTCCTGAGGAACGTTCTTGGGTTAATGTTCATGATATTCATGCTCCCGCTCGTATACGCGAGTTTCATAGGTCTCATCCTACTCGTCCGCGCCCGGTGCGCGCTCCTCGGGGACGGGGTACTGTCACTCACCTGATCCCCTCACATCGCTTGTCACCTCCTTCCTCACGCCGTCATAGCTCTCATGTTGTTGCAGCAGCCATGTTTTTGGAGTCAGGAAGTCACCAGTGACTTCTGGAGACACTTTTCATCTACGGTGGCCATGTTTTTTTAGTCTGTTGCTCTCTATACAGACTTCAAATAGATGCATTCATTTTAGTTTTATTTTCGGTTTTACTTTCTTTCTATCACTTGGGATCCTCTTCTATTGTAATATATATGCATATATATTTTAGTGTTCTGTATTCTTTTTGTTTTTCCTGTTCCTCCCTCCTGACACACCCATCTCCTTCTCCATTGGTCTATGCTAATTACTTCCTATATTTATTCACCTGTTCATTCGTTTTCTAGTTGCCTGTGCAAAGAGTTCTCTCTGTTTTTGGGCTATTGTTACATTTTGTCTGACTCCTGATACTGACCCTTGGCTTGTTCTTTGACTCTGTTTTTGATCTCCGCCTGCATCGACCCCGGATAGTACCTTGACTTCGTTTGATCTCTGCCTGCCTCGAATCCTCAGCCTTTTTTTGACTTTGCTTGACTTCTGCCTGCCTCGATTCCCTGGCTTGCTCCTCAACTTTGCTTGTTCTCAGCCTATTGATATCATCAACCAGTTCCAGTCTGTCTTGTCTCCTGTGCTGCTCAGAGTACTCCAGCAACCCATTCCTGGTTACCTCTAGGTTGTACTTGTGCCGCACAAACCCCTGGCAAAACATTACCCTGGGCTCAACCTTCGGGTACATATTTGTCAGGGTGAACACCACAAAGTACTTCCCAAGAGGTGATCTTGCAACAAGGGTCCCTCCTCCTGGGTGTCACTGGTACACCGTAACAATAGGACAGGGAAGTTTTGGGCAGCATTAGAGGATGTCTCCACACATCACGTCGACATCCACCGGCTGCCCCCACTTGCCACCAGGGAGATTGAGGCAGCTGGTGGATGGCTACACAATACATGCAGACATCCTCCGGTGCTGCCTGGCACTTCCGTTGGGATTTCTATGACAGAAGCAGGAAGTTAACGTGACCTTCCGATGGTTCGTCATAGAAGACGGAAGTGTCGAGCAGCATCGGAGGATGTCTGCACGCATCGCGCAGGCAACCAGCGGCTGCCCCCACTAGCCACCAGGGAGGGGGCACAAGCAGCAGCATTGGTGGAGGGTGGGTGTGGGAGGAGCCAGCACTGGCTAAGTTTGGGATCGGGGTGGGGGGCAGCATTGGCACAGTCTGGGGGCAGATGGCTGTGGGGGATGCATAGGGAAAGTCAAGTCTAGGGGCAGATTGGCAAATAAAAACAAGAAATGCATTTTTTTCTATTACATTTTTAATAAATATGAAAAAATTGTTTTATGTGAATATTTACAAATCAAACTTTTTTTTTAGGGTAGTCTTATATTCAAACTTTTTCTTTTTTTCCTAAATTAATATCCAAAGTTTGGGGGGTTGTCTTATGTTTAGGGTTGTCTAATATTCGAACAAATACGGTATACGTTTTTTTAATAAAGCTGCTGATTTTTTAAATACCTAAAGATTGTCACTCATATTCCAAACAAAATAACTTAATCATCTCTATTAAGCAGCTATAAACAAAACCATAAGGCCAGGGAAATGAGATGTAAACGCTTGACTGGATGCTTACAAGTAAACTCAGGCAACACATGAAACAAGTCAACCATCAAAGGCACCTCTTATCAAGCTAAAACTCTTCTCTTTAAGGATCGGTACCACCCTCTCTAGCAGAGTGGATGCATGAGACACCATAGAGGATTATTTATTCCACACTGCACTATCAGAGTTACCGTAATTGTCTGCTAGAGAGATAGTAGTGGAGCAATGTGTTGCTATGTATTACATTACATTTTTTTTTTTTTTTAGTACATAGGACGGTACATTTCGGGGGTGGATGGAACAAGAGTAAAAGAAACTGTACAGCAATTCCGTTGCAGCAGAGTTTCAAACTCAAAACAGTGAAAAATTATTGCATACTGTGCGCATAACCGGAAGAGGGAGAGGGGGGAGGGGGAGATGAGAGAAATGGAATGCCAGAAAGAGGGGAAAGAAGAGGAGAGAGAGAGAAAAATAAAGTGGAGGGGGGGAGTGGGGTTGGATGGGGGGGCTTAGGGAATCAAGGAGATCCTCACAGACCCAATCGGATATCATGTGGTTCTGCCTGTCAGTAAGGCCATGGAAGAGAAGTCCACGGGCCTAGAGGTCACATTAGGAGTTATAGCACATGCTTCCGGGTTTTACAGAAATGTTGACCAATAACACCATAAGTATCTATGGTGTGTTCATTGTTTTTCAGATGTTAAGGACAGTTGTTCCATTTTTCTTATGTGTTCAACTTGTACTATCCATTCTCGAAGTGAAGGGGATCATAGGTTTATCCCCTGATATCTAAGGTCCTCCCAGGAGGGAATTCGGGATTGTCAGCTATTTTGTCGTAGAGATGTTTCATTTTGGTTGTATTGGCTTTCTTTTTCTCAGACCCCAGTTTCATTAAAAGTGTCCATGAAGTACACATTTGTGGGCTTCCCACATTGTCAACAGGGGAACATCGGGGCTGGAATTTTCAGCGAAGTAATGTTTCAGTAGACTTTTAGTGTCTTCCAGGACTGTCACATCAGGCAAAAAGGACTTATTTAGTCTCCAGTTCCAGAAACTTGCTTACTCTTCCCCTTGGGTGTGCAAGAGTCGGGGGGTTCATCTTTCTGCTTTTGCCCATGGTGCAAAATGTGCTTTTTTTGTTATTTGTAGTAGGGAGGTGACAAAGCTCTTATTATTTGTGTTTCTATTATGCTCTGGTTTAAATGCAGTGTTATCTAGTTCTGTGCTGTTACTTTATAATCTATATATGTTTTATGTCACCAGACAGGACGTTAGATTCAGACCACGTACACATGTGGACTGCTGACTGAAGGGGTTAATTATGCATCACAAGCACGCTGCGCTTTAGGGCTTTAGGAGGGAATCACAAGTGATTGTTCAATGTTATTAATTCCATACGAATACAAATGTAAACTGTTATGTAATACACAATTATTAAAAATGTAAAACAAGAAAAATAAAAAGAATTAAAAAAAAACATTTTCTCTTGGTTCATGCTTGCTTGCAATTCTGATAACACAACGTATAGATCATTTTGATAATTCTTCTCTAGATTAGCAGTCTAAATAATGTTTAGGTTACAAAGCCCCTTTAACAACAAAAAACAATGATGAAAGAAGACAATTAGCCCAGTTAGGTTTCTTTGTTCTTATTAACAAATGTCAATGTACTAGTAGTTGGCATGTGGTGTTGAGTCACATACCATATCACAGTACTTGGAATTTATACCAATGTTGTATAATTTTCATAATCTAGACTTTAGGGCGAGTTGTTCTTGTTACAGCAGGGAGGAAAGGGAGCAGATATATTGTTTTAAAAAGAAAGCAAAAAACAAACTGCTGGCTTTGTAGGTGTGTGTGTGTGTATGTGGCTGGGTGTGTGTGTGTGTGTGTGCGTGTGTGACTGTGTGTATATATGTGTGTATGAGAGTGTGTGACTGTGTGTTTGATTATGTATGTGTGTGACCCTGTGTGGATGTGTGTGGGGAACGCAGAATTTCAATGATGGACTGTCTTGGTCAAAACAAGATAGTTTTGAACTGATGTCTTACTTCTGTATGTGACCCGCTAGTTAAAAATCAACTCTAAATGTAAGCATATTACACTTTTATTAAAAACATAGCATTAAACACATTTTAAAAGAAACTATGGAACATAGACATGTTAATATTCATGATATTCAAAATTCACTTATCCTTTTATGAGAAAATTATAGTCACTGAGCAATTATTTAAGAGAAGTGATTAATTGTACAATAATGGTCCTAGGACATTGTAATGGATATTGTAGAAACAGCAAGCGGTTTACTGGACCTTGACTTGGCATGACCTTGGAAAATTGGAAGCTCAACCTATTTTCACATAGTTGGTATAGTTTCTAAAAGTGTTGACTATTAAACAATTGTATCATTTATTTCATTTATCTGTATCATTTTGATCATTAATGTATTAAAATTACATAGTTACATATTTATATATGGTTGGAAACATCCATCAAAATCAGCCCTTCCACACACCCATCAAAATCAGCCCTTCCACACACCCATCAAAATCAGCCCTTCCACACCCATCAAAATCAGCCCTTCCACACCCATCAAAATCAGCCCTTCCACACACCCATATTTGTCGATTTTGAATAGACACTTCTAATTGTATCTTAAATGGAAAACACATTCTTGTCTTCAGGCCATTAGGATTTATCCTGCAGTAACATGAATTAAGTTACTTATACTCAGTTGTATGTATAATATGAATTGTTGTCATAAAATGTTCAAATATTGAAGAAATGTTCACCTGCATCTCACTTATAGTGAATAGCTCCCATACTCTTAAATTATAAGGTCAAAGGTACTACTTTATTGAGAGGGTGGCGGATGCATGGAATAGCCTTCTAGCAGAAATGGATAACAATTAATACAGTGAAGGAGTTTACATGAGATGTGCATAAGACTATCTTTAACTTAAAGTAGAAATATGGGTAGTCTAAATGGACTGGATTATCCACCTACACTTTCTATGTTCCTTTGTGTAGGTTATAATGCAATCTATTTTTTTTTTATTTTTTTTTAAAGTGCCCTCACCATGGGCACCCTCCAGCCACTCCTCTAAAACGAAAGTGCTGCCCCTTTTAAAAGGTTTGACGGTATGGACGTGTACAGCTGGAGGATAGTTATAGAAACCAAGTCATAAGCATATATCACCAAATGTGATCTGTCATTTGGTAAATCCACTATTTAAAAATCAATGCTATGAGTCATATATTTTGTATATTTATGGAGCACATGGTGGGAAACCTTTTCAATGTAACCTTTGTGGTGATTTGTCTCTTGCTTGAGATTTGTAGCCGCACATTGGCACACTGAAGACATAGAAGCCTGTAAGTAATAAGTAACATTTTTTTCTTTGGACTCAAGGGGCATATTTAGCATTCTTCTCAACTGAGGACATCACAGGCTTTTATAGGCTTCTGGCAGATTTCTTTTCAGCAGATTTTGTCTTTAAGGTGGGTTAAGGAATTGTAAAGTGGCTACATCGATCATAAATTTAGCCATATTTCCAAATGGCATTTGCAGCTAAAGATTTGTTTTAGTTGACACGTCTAATTTAATTCAACAAAATATCCATTTGATCCGTTTTGTCCTTACATTGTACACTACAAGAATTCGATATTAGAAGCACAGGTCAAAAATAAATTTTAGTGTCCCTTTAAGAGGTATAAAAATGATGAAATCGCTAGGGTATAAAGTGCAGGTTGTATCTATATAATATAGAAAATATGAGGTTTTAAGTACCGTATTTGCTCGAAAATAAGACAAGGTTTTTTTCAGAGCAAATGCTCTGAAAAAGACCCCTTGTCTTACATTCGAGGTCGTTTTATAATCTGACCTCAAATCGAGGTCAGATTATAAGATTGGGATCCAGGTCCCCCTCAGAGCTGCAGGGGACCTGGATCCCCCTCTCAAGCAGCCAGGGGATGTCTGCGCGATACGTGAAAACATCCTCCCCAGCCGCCCGGCACAACCTTCGGGACTTCTATGATGAAGCCGGGGGAGAGACGAGGTAAGAGGGAGGGGGGGCGGAGAGAAACAGAGGGGGGGGGGGAGATGGAGACAAGGGGAGGGAGGTGGGACAGAGACAAGGAGAGGGAGGGGGGAAGAGACAGAGACAAGGGGAGGGAGGGGGAAAATAGACAGACAAGGGGAGGGGGTAAGAGACAGAGACAAGGGCAGGGGGGGAGAGACACACAAAGGGAGGGAGAGAGAGAGAAAGGCAGGTGGGGGATAGACAGACAACACTAAGGGGGGGGAGAGAGACAACAATTTAATAATAAGCTTTCTGGGGCTTGGCACTGAAACTGTGCCTCAAACCCCATATAAAATAAATAGCCATCCTCCATATTCCCCCCATATTCAGTTTGGGGATATGCAATGAAATCCTCCGAAAAGAACCTGAAATCGGCTAAAACAGCCAACAGCATTTCAATTCCCCAGTTAGGAGCTGGAGTATTTAAATAAAAATTATAAATAAAAAAATTGCAACCCCTGGGCCTCACATATTCAATACTTTGTTTGTTTTTTAATCCTTAGTATTTTTATAATTCACTCCTAGCTATCATGTTTAACCTGTATTTATTCCCCACATCTGTACAATATTTAATATCTTCTAAGACAGTGATGGTGAACCTACTGCCATGTAAAGCCCTCTGTTGTGGCACACGGCCAGGAAACGCCATAACAAAAAAAATGTTTTTAAATGGTGTGAGGGGCGACCATCCCCTCCAAACAGAGCTGTGTGCCAGCCGCCGAGCACACATTATTTGTTGTTGTTATTTTGTGTGTGTAGGGGAGCATAGCGTAAGTTTAAACAGTCTGTGCCTGTGACGTCAGCACAGACTGCTTGCTTCTCCCCCTCACACCGCACTACTGACTAAATTAGGTGCCTGGTGTCACGTGACATCCCAGCATTCAGTGAAAATGTTTGCAGGGTCCACAGCTAATCCTGAGTGGCCCCTAGGCAGGGCGGACTGGCCCACTCGCCGCATGCGAGGTCAGTCTGAATTCTGGGGTAAGTTCTGGGTGCTGGAGCAAGCCATTTTAGTGCAATCTGGGTGCTGGGGCAAGTCTTGTAAGTTCAATTTTGGTATGTACACAAGGTTATGTCTCACACACTGCCTTGATATATACCTCTGAACAGGGCAATTCATTTAACTTTTTGTACATACAGGGGCCTATGTACTGCCCTGTGCATGGGGTATAAGGGCATTGTGTTCGATATAACCTTGTGTACATACTGGAGATATATTGTGCCCTAGGCAGGCTTATATATCAGTCTTATCTATAAATAATACATTCTTCGGCTGTGCTTTTAAAATGTATGGTTTTCTCTTTTATGAACAAAAAAAATATGTTTTTCAATGGGGCTGGTATACAATTTTTTTCCAGGGCTGGTTTTTGTTCCCAGTCTGGCACTGCCCCTAAGGTAAATCCTGAGTGCACAGCTGGCCCCTGGGGTAAGTCCTGAGTAATAATCTGGTTGCTGGGGTAAGGTCTGAGTACAAACATAAAAAACATGATAGGCTCAGTGTTGTGGTGGGTGCGGTATGTGACCACCACCTTAAAAAAAGAACAAATAATCATACATATAGTGTAATATGGTAAAAAAAAAGTGTGAGTACAATGTATGTTATGATTGCACTCACAGAATCCCAGATGGGTAAAGGCTCATCGCATACATTGCTGAGACCAAGCTCCTCTCCTTCTCCTTTGTGCTCAAAGGATACAAGCAAGACAGCATAGGAACAGGTTTAAGTATAAAAGACGTTCACATTTATTAAAAAAACAAGCAGTGTCTCAGTGGCGTCCCGAGAGGGGTGCGGTCCACACCGGGTGACACCTCCAGCGGGGGTGACACCCGTGCTGCCGGCATCCCCCCGCACCGCATTACGCTGTTTAACTTTTTTTTTTTTTCTGGCAGCCACATCCGCTCGATTCTGCCGCTGGAAAAAAGTTTTTTTTAAAAATCACCGCGACCGGATGTGACGTTATGTCACATCCGGTGCCTGTGTTTCCCTCCTCCGTGCTGGAGGGAAGACTGCACGGAGACGTCCGGCCGGGGACATGGAGCAGCAGCCAGCCGTCAAGTACTGGGGAAGGGGGGAGGAGGGTAGAATAACGAGCATAGCAATACTGGCGTCCTAATGGTCTGGGGCATCTGAATGGCACAATATTACTTGAATCTGAATGGCACAATATTCCTGGCATCTGAATGGCACAATATTACTGGGCTCTGAATGGCACAATATTACTGGCATCTGAATGGCACAATATTACTGGGCTCTGAATGGCACAATATTACTGGGCTCTGAATGGAATAATATTACTGGGCTCTGACTGGCACAATATTACTGGGCTCTGAATGGCACAATATTACTGGCATCTGAATGGTACAATATTACTGTGCTCTGAATGGCACAATATTACTGGTATCTGAATGGCACAATATTCCTGGTATCTGAATGGCACAATATTACTGGTATTTGAATGGCACAATATTACTGGTATTTGAATGGCACAATATTACTGGTATTTGAATGACACAATATTACTGGTATCTGAATCGCACAATATTACTGGCATATGATTGGCACAATAATACTGGCATCTTAATGGCACAATGGTATTGGCATGTGGCACAATAATACTGGCATATTTATGGGCAAATTGGCTGCGGCTTATTAATGACAAAATGATACTGGCATATAATTGGGCAAATTGGCTGTTATAGAGAGAGAGATGTCTGTATGTATAGATATGTATTGTTTTAGAATTGTACAATTGTCACCTCGTGGGGCTCCTGTGTGTTGCATAATTAATGGCGGTCCCATGTGTGCATAATTATGGGGCGCTTGTGTGTGGCATATTTATTGGGCCCCATGTGTGGCATAATTAAGGGACTCTTTTGTGTTGAATAATTATGGGGCACCGGTGTGTGTGTGTGGCATAATTTATGGAGCTCCTGTGTGTGGCATAGTTAATAGGCCATCTAACTGGCATTACTAAGGAATCTGTTTGGCATTGTATTGGAGGAAATCCAGGGGGGTGACACCATGAGTTTCCGCACCGGGTGACACCAACCCTGGTGACGCCTCTGCAGTGTCTTACATATAGTACCGATGTCTCCAGCTCTTAAATTTCACAAATGACTCTGTTCAGGCCAGCAGAAACAGCAGCATATAACAAGATTTTCTTTTTTACATTTTTGGAAAAGTCCAAATAGCAGTGCAAAACACAGGTTCACACACCGCGTTTTGCCCGCTACGGGCTTCCTTCTGGCGTGTTCTTATTGCACTGTGGGTAGATCTTTTATATCCGTCAATTCTCATCCATTACTGCTACTTCCGGGTTTTTCTGCTGATGAATTCAAAGTTCAACACGACTGACAGCGCACTGCGAGATTTTCTTTCTCCTCTCGCGAGAAAACTTCCATTAAACTTCTTGTTCACTCGCAAGTAATTAGAGAAAATAGACGAAAATTGGATACTACATACTTATGAATCCAAACTAAAATGTGCAGTACAGTGACCCCGTAATATTGCCTCCATCTGTTACTGTATTTAGTTTACTTAATAAAATATTATTTATTTATAAAAAATATACTTAAAAAACTGCCAAGAAAAATATGGGGGAGGCATATTAAAATATTTATTGCAGACTAGAGACCTAAGAAATAAAACACTTCCAAATGAGTACAGAAAAAAATGTTCTATACACAGTCACAATATTTTCATATAAAATTATATAGTGTTTTTATCACACAAAATGTCCTACCTTTTGGGTCTTTGTTATGATGGTACAAAAATGTTTCAATAAGGAATGTTGGTGATACCTTTTCTTATGTTTCTGACATGTTCCCCCCAAATTTTTTTTTTGTTCTTCCTATATACTGGTACCCACATGGCCATTCAATGAGGTCGATAACATTTGTGGAGAAACATGTAATGAGTACAAACATCGCCGCGGCGCTGGGGTAGGTGTATGAGTGAGAATGTATGTGTGTGTATCTGGGTTTTGTGCTGCCCTAGGCAGAAAAATTTGGGCACCCCCCCACCCATGTTGCACACCTACGACATGCCCCATCACCCACGTTGCATACCCATGACATGCCCCATCACCCCATTACATGCCCTATCACCCACATTGCACACACATTAAATGCCCAATCGGTGGGGGAGGGAGCGAAAATGTTTGCAGCACCAGAAGTGTGCTTTAACACCCTCTGGCAAAGTGCCGCCCTCTGGCAACGTGCTGCCCTAGGTGAGTGCCTTGTTTGACTAATGGAAGATACACTACTGTGTGTGAGTATGTATGTATGAATGTAAGTGAGTGTGGGTATATGCTTGTGTGTGTGTGTGTGTGGGATGTATTTTTACTGACCAAACCTTTGGTCTGAAACTTGGTTCCATCTAGAAAATTGGGCACAAACACGTTGTAAGGTCGGTATTTCTGTCCCATGACGGGTCCCTCGCAGCGTGGCTCTCAACTCCTCTCACCGCCGGAGATCCTCTTCAGCACGCACCCGTCAATGGAGACAGGCGCGTGCACTACGAAATACTCGTTCGCTGCTATCCCGGTCGTCACTATGGCGACGGGCAGAGAGACGTGCGTCGCGTACGTCAAGGGGGCGGAGCTAAGCCCTTTAAATCCATAGTGCGCGCAATTCAAACTTGCTTGCTGAATATACAAGCTATCTCTGCGTGGATTGCTCCTAGCTTTTCCGTAGTTGATTTTTCTGTGATTTTGTGTTACTCTGCTTCACTGGACTTCTGACCTGGCGTGTTTTTTGGATTATCCCTCTGCTTTTGCCCTTATATTTTGGCTCTCACCTGGACTCTGCTGCCCTCTGGAATCCCTGACCCGGCTACGATATTCTGACTATCCCGAACTCTGGAACCCCTGACCCCGGCTTGTACTTCTGACACTGCTTCGATTCTGGCTCCCCGACTCGGCTTATCCCTCGACTATTCTCTACGGCTGCAGCACATCCAGACCCGATCTGCGGACGTTCGTGCCTGTGGCCATCAATTGAAGTCTGCTTGCCCTGTAGTCCTCGGTATCGGTGGTGCCAGGCAAGAACAGTCTATCTGCTATTGGGGTCCCTACCTCTCGGTACGAACCACGGTACGTTTACCTCTATAATTGTTACACACGTTCTCCATCACCAATCCAAGATATTGCATTATAATATTTCTGAGCTATAGAAATGGTTTACTTCTTGTTCAGTGTTTAATATAAAGAAACCATATGCCTTATTAAATTGAGTTGTACAACTTTATTGTATAACACTCTCTGCTAAGAGATAAGGCTCATTCTACAATTACATATTTTGCAGTGCTTGAAAACTCAACACACTGTGGACTTGATTCTTACCTCAATTGCTTTAATAGCATAAGCAAAAATTAGAGACCCCACCATATCCTGGAAGCCAAAGTGGTTTTGCTTAGAGAGGCATGGAGATGCCTACTACCCATGTACAGTGATATCACAAATATGTCCTGCCCCTCCAATCATTGCTATAAAAAAACATAGGGATGCAATTACTAGCTTATGAATTAAATTGCACATGGTAAGTGCTCATTTATCTGCTCTGATCCTCTTAGAATGTTGGTGATACCTTTTCTTATGTTTCTGACATGTTCCCCCCAAATTTTTTTTTTGTTCTTCCTATATACTGGTACCCACATGGCCATTCAATGAGGTCGATAACATTTGTGGAGAAACATGTAATGAGTACAAACATCGCCGCGGCGCTGGGGTAGGTGTATGAGTGAGAATGTATGTGTGTGTATCTGGGTTTTGTGCTGCCCTAGGCAGAAAAATTTGGGCACCCCCCCACCCATGTTGCACACCTACGACATGCCCCATCACCCACGTTGCATACCCATGACATGCCCCATCACCCCATTACATGCCCTATCACCCACATTGCACACACATTAAATGCCCAATCGGTGGGGGAGGGAGCGAAAATGTTTGCAGCACCAGAAGTGTGCTTTAACACCCTCTGGCAAAGTGCCGCCCTCTGGCAACGTGCTGCCCTAGGTGAGTGCCTTGTTTGACTAATGGAAGATACACTACTGTGTGTGAGTATGTATGTATGAATGTAAGTGAGTGTGGGTATATGCTTGTGTGTGTGTGTGTGTGGGATGTATTTTTACTGACCAAACCTTTGGTCTGAAACTTGGTTCCATCTAGAAAATTGGGCACAAACACGTTGTAAGGTCGGTATTTCTGTCCCATGACGGGTCCCTCGCAGCGTGGCTCTCAACTCCTCTCACCGCCGGAGATCCTCTTCAGCACGCACCCGTCAATGGAGACAGGCGCGTGCACTACGAAATACTCGTTCGCTGCTATCCCGGTCGTCACTATGGCGACGGGCAGAGAGACGTGCGTCGCGTACGTCAAGGGGGCGGAGCTAAGCCCTTTAAATCCATAGCGCGCGCAATTCAAACTTGCTTGCTGAATATACAAGCTATCTCTGCGTGGATTGCTCCTAGCTTTTCCGTAGTTGATTTTTCTGTGATTTTGTGTTACTCTGCTTCACTGGACTTCTGACCTGGCGTGTTTTTTGGATTATCCCTCTGCTTTTGCCCTTATATTTTGGCTCTCACCTGGACTCTGCTGCCCTCTGGAATCCCTGACCCGGCTACGATATTCTGACTATCCCGAACTCTGGAACCCCTGACCCCGGCTTGTACTTCTGACACTGCTTCGATTCTGGCTCCCCGACTCGGCTTATCCCTCGACTATTCTCTACGGCTGCAGCACATCCAGACCCGATCTGCGGACGTTCGTGCCTGTGGCCATCAATTGAAGTCTGCTTGCCCTGTAGTCCTCGGTATCGGTGGTGCCAGGCAAGAACAGTCTATCTGCTATTGGGGTCCCTACCTCTCGGTACGAACCACGGTACGTTTACCTCTATAATTGTTACACACGTTCTCCATCACCAATCCAAGATATTGCATTATAATATTTCTGAGCTATAGAAATGGTTTACTTCTTGTTCAGTGTTTAATATAAAGAAACCATATGCCTTATTAAATTGAGTTGTACAACTTTATTGTATAACACTCTCTGCTAAGAGATAAGGCTCATTCTACAATTACATATTTTGCAGTGCTTGAAAACTCAACACACTGTGGACTTGATTCTTACCTCAATTGCTTTAATAGCATAAGCAAAAATTAGAGACCCCACCATATCCTGGAAGCCAAAGTGGTTTTGCTTAGAGAGGCATGGAGATGCCTACTACCCATGTACAGTGATATCACAAATATGTCCTGCCCCTCCAATCATTGCTATAAAAAAACATAGGGATGCAATTACTAGCTTATGAATTAAATTGCACATGGTAAGTGCTCATTTATCTGCTCTGATCCTCTTAGAAGAAAACAAAAACATTTGGGAGAGCTAAAGCTGGAACATTTTAAATACATTCCCAAGGACTTTAATAATATATATATAAATATTTATAATTACTTTATTTCATTATTTCAAAATAGTAACAGAATTTGAGAACAAAAAAGTGCTGTTTATACTTAACATAACACTTGAAATGTAATAATAATTGTAATAAATGGATTTTTGACTATTAGACCCTACTAATATATGTAAATGTACTATTATATGCTTCTGATCTTTAGATGACAATGTCACTTTAAAAGAAAGATCCTAAGCTCAACAGCATGAATATTAAAATGCCATTTATTCATAATTATTAAATTCAGGCAGCTAATTAAAAAAAGTAATCACACAAATAATGAAACACATAAATTACTATTTAGTTATTTTACATGCATTGGTAACAACAGGATACCTTTTTCTATACATGTTCCAAACTGAGGTCCCCTATAAAATCCTCAAAGGGCATGTACCTTATCAACAAAACATGCTTCTAGGAGATCAATGTGTTCTAAATCAGATGCTAATGTTAATCACTCGAGTGCATGATGCATACAGAAAATATACAGAATTCCCCATACACAGATAAATAATAGGATCTTGCAATTACTAGTTGTAGAAAGACACTCACTTTGCATACCTATTTCAAAACTGTATTCACTCTTGGCAAGCAATCTACTTGATTCTTAAAACTGGAGACAAATTAATTTGAAATAATTTTGGACTGTAATGAATTAATGACAGTAAAGGTTGCCTGGATCTCATGTCAGGCTAGATTTTTCCAAATGTTTTGCTTAAAGACACTATACATAATCTGTATGGGTCAAATAAAGATTCATAAAGACACGGAGTGGGGTACATTATTGTTAGTTTGCTCAGTACTAAATACCAACGGTACAGGATCTTCCGCAAGAGTTCCATGTGGTTCGCACAGTGAGTTATGCTTTTCAGGCTTTGGGTTGCTTGTTTCCACTGTAAGGGGGATAGTTCGTGAAGAAGTAATTTTTTCCCAGTACAACATGCAAGGGGTGTTTTGTTGAGAGTGTTGGGGTCATGCTTGCTTGATAACAAATAGAGAGAAGCTTTGGACTTGAAGATATATTCATGCTACATTTAGTGATATTATTCAGTGGACGAGTGGCAGTGGTCATGGTAATGGGAGTGTGCGACAAAGCATGCCTAAGTTGGAGGTAGAGAAAAAAGTAATTTTTCGGTTTCGAGAACTGCTGTCTCAATTTGTCTAAGGGCTTCAAAAGTCCATTGGTGTATAAATCATCCACTCGGGAAAAGGTTTTGTAGTATATATTAGAGAAACCATCGGGACCTGGGGCTTTTTGTCTAGGTAGCTGGTGTATACAGTCCACAATTGTCCGGACCCAATTCAGTAATGGGTTAGGAAAGGTGCGTTTGTTGAGTAGTGGTGGAGTGTGAGCTTATTGAAGAATTTAGTGTTGTCATGTGGTTGTGGTTGCTGTGTAGAATGGTCTTTTTGTAGATTATATAGGTTGGAATAGTATTCAGCAAAAGTATTGGGGACCGTTGCTGGGTTCATTACTTTTGTCCCGGTAGTTGAGAGAAGGTATGCAATTGGCTTTTTTGATTCTTTTTTTCCTGAGGCGTTTGGCCAGGAGAGAGCCTGTTTTATTGCTGTGTGTGTAGAAGTTTTGCTTCAGTTTTTGCAGCATCAAGTGCATATGGTAGAGTTGTATAACAGATATCTCTGTGAGAGTCTGAATTTGGTAGGGCTTTTTTTTTGTCATGTTTCTAATTTCTGCAATTCCTGTGTGAGCGTTGTCAGTTTTTTTCCTCTTTTCTTTTTTCCATAGGATGACACAGAAATGAGAAATCCCCGGATCACCGCCTTGTGTGCTTCCCACAAAATTTCAGGAGATATATCAGGTGAGTCATTTAGGGCAAAAAAGGATTCTATGGAGAGTTTGATTTTTTGCTGTATTTCTGGTTGGGTTAATATATAATCATTTAATCGCCATGTGCCTACCACTTTACTGGGAAGTTTTGCGTAAATAGACAGAATTATTGGGAGGTGGTCAGACCATTGGATGGTGCCAGTTTTGCACGATTTAGTGCATTCAAGGGTAAGCTTGTCTATTAGGATATAGTCAATTCTAGTGTAGGTAGAGTGTAAGTGAGAGAAAAAGGTGTACCGTATTTTTCGCCTCATAAGACGCACCTGACCATAAGACGCACCCAGTTTTTAGAGGAGGAAAACAAGAAAAAAAAACCTCAATATGCCAGGATTTAGCCATTCAATATGCCAGGAATTTTCCCCTCACTATGCCAGGATTTAGCCATTCAATATGCCAGGATTATGCCCCCCACTATGCCAGGATTTTGCCCCTAACTATGTTAGGCTTTAGTCACTCACTATGCCAGGCTTTTGCCCCTCACTGGTTTGTTACAGTAGGCATGTTATTTAGAGCAAAATGTGTTTCCTCTGCACAGTTTATGTGGGCTTTAGAGTTCTTGGCCTCTTGGAACAGGAGTCTGTGCTTGTGTGGGCTGTTCAGTCCTTTGGTATTAATAGATAGAATATTAAGACTCATTGCACTGGTTGGAGATTGTTTTTTGAGGGTATGTTATTATGTTTGTGGTGAGAATTTGGATGGATGTAAAGCTGTAGGTACTTACGGTTCATCTATTAGTATGAAATGGTGATTGAGCCACATCTTTACTTAATGGATCGATTTCGTATACCAGCTGTGAGTGTAGGTGGGAGGCCTAGTTCTCCTGTATTGGACAGTTTGTTGGCTGAGCATTTGAGTCTGTTTCTTGTCGAGCTTTGTGGGGAGCTTCTGGGGGGGGGGGGGGGGGTAAACAAGGGGTGTGTGGAGGAAGGGCAAGAAGATAGGGGAAAGGAATAGAGAGAGGAGATGATGAAAGGAAAGAAGAAGAGGAAGAAGAAGGAGAAAAGGAGAAGAAAGCGGAAAAGGAGAGTGTGTCCAAATCTGGCAATAGGTTATTAGTGCAGTAATAAGGTTCATAAATAACATAATAACATGGGATGCACTTTTCTCATACCCAGATGAGAAAGGGTTGTCATATAGGACAGTTGTACTAAGGTGGCAGGTTTATATCCATGGGAGGGGTGGACCAGGGATATTGGAGTAAGTTTAATATAAGTAGAAAGAATTAGGACAGCTAATGGGGAGTATTAGACAATCACCAATTTGCTACTATATATAAATATATATATATATAAAAAGAATTGCATATGGATGGATCATCCTAGGAAGAGACGGGTAATTCAGCATGTGAAATCAACGTGAGGGCACTGATACTGAGCGTAAGTCGCTGTATCTTAAGGCTGTGATTTGGGACAGGGGTAAATTTAGCACATTCAAGCAGGTTGGTAGTGCGAGTTAATAGCTTAAGTTACACTGGAATGGCTTTAATATGCATTGGGAGAAAGGAAGTGCTATTTGTAACAAGGAGTGGGCAGCTAAGGCAGCCGGTATGTCACAGGCGACAATAATGATATAGGTGATTCAACCATAGTTGCAACAGAAACACATGAAACAATGGAAGACACATTTCCAAACTATAACAGTTTTAGTATAGGTCAAATAATATACAAATAGGTAAAACAGTCTAACAGCAATATTATTCTTTTACTCTGGGTTGAGTAGCAAACAATTAAGTAAATAACATTTAGGTAGGCATTTGATCTACTTGATTTTCCCATAATCAAACCTGAATGATGAGCCGAACTTGGAGAGGTTCAAAAGGTGGATCGTTGGAGGCAGTGCTGTATTTACCGCGAGGCATCCTAGGCGGATGCCTATGACGGCAAATTTTGGGGGGCGGCAGCGCCCCCCAGCACTGAAAAAAACAAAAAAACAAATAAAAAAGCGTCCCTTTAAAAAAAATTGACCGCGCTTGCAGGCAGAGACAGAGGTGAGAAGGGATCGGAAGATCCACTCTCACCTCCGCTCTGCCTGCCAGGCTGCACGGGGAGCCGAACAGGCAGCACAGAGAAACCTCCGTGCTGCCTGTTCGGCTCCCCGTGCAGTGTGACACGGAAGTGCCGACAGTCACGTGACGGGCGCGCTGATGTCATACGCGCGCCCGGTCACGTGACCTGTCGGCACAATCGCCGGGAAGCCGAACAGGCAGCATGGAGGGACCATGCTGCCTGCCACTAGGGAAAGGTAAGTGCTGATGGGAGACTGTGTGTGTGTGTGTGTGATGGGAGTCAGAGTGTGTGACTGAGTGTGATGGGAGACAGTGTGTGTGACTGAGTGTGATGGGAGTCAGAGTGTGTGTGATGGGAGACAGTGTGTGTGACTGAGTGTGATGGGAGTCAGAGTGTGAGTGATGGGAGTCAGAGTGTGTGACTGAGTGTGATGGGAGTCAGAGTGTGAGTGATGGGAGTCAGAGTGTGTGACTGAGTGTGATGGGAGTCAGAGTGTGTGACTGAGTGTGATGGGAGTCAGAGTGTGTGTGATGGGAGTCAGAGTGTGTGACTGAGTGTGATGGGAGTCAGAGTGTGTGTGATGGGAGACAGTGTGTGTGACTGAGTGTGATGGGAGTCAGAGTGTGTGTGATGGGAGTCAGAGTGTGTGACTGAGTGTGATGGGAGTCAGAGTGTGTGTGATGGGAGACAGTGTGTGTGACTGAGTGTGATGGGAGTCAGAGTGTGTGTGATGGGAGACAGTGTGTGTGACTGAGTGTGATGGGAGTCAGAGTGTGTGTGATGGGAGACAGTGTGTGTGACTGAGTGTGATGGGAGTCAGAGTGTGTGTGATGGGAGACAGTGTGTGTGACTGAGTGTGATGGGAGTCAGAGTGTGTGTGATGGGAGACAGTGTGTGTGACTGAGTGTAATGGGAGTCAGAGTGTGAGTGATGGGAGTCAGAGTGTGTGACTGAGTGTGATGGGAGTCAGAGTGTGTGTGATGGGAGACAGTGTGTGTGACTGAGTGTGATGGGAGTCAGAGTGTGTGTGATGGGAGACAGTGTGTGTGACTGAGTATGATGGGAGTCAGAGTGTGTGTGATGGGAGACAGTGTGTGTGACTGAGTGTGATGGGAGTCGGAGTGTGTGACTGAGTGTGATGGGAGTAGGAGTGTGTGACTGAGTGTGATGGGAGTGTGTGTGTGATGGGAGTATGAGCTTGATGTGAGTCTGAATGATGGGGCATGTCTTAGGTGTGTAACGTGGGTGTGCAGCTTGGGTAGGGGGGTGCCCGGATTTTGTCTGCCTAGGGCAGCACAAAATCAAGATACACCACTGGTTGGAGGGGAGTTCATCCTGAAGTAGAGACTCTAGTTGCTCGAGCTGTAGGTCTTGGCATAGCGGCAGGAGAGTTAGTATGGCCTTCTGATCAGTCTCTTCTGAGTAGTTGCTTTTTCTGGCGATGAGGGCTCGGAGGGTCTGGTAATGGGATTCCCTAGGATCGCAGGAGGTGTAGGCCGTCATCCCGTGATTGAATAGTGGTGGTGGAGCCATTTTCTTGTGACAAGGATTTTTTTTTTCTCAGGGAATCCCCATTTGTATTTGATGTTTGCGGCCTGCAAAGCAGTAGTAACCTGGTGGAAAGTTTTCCTTTGCTGCAGCATGGCTGGAGAGAGGTCAGCAAAGATTTATACTGCGCTGAAGGGGGCAGGGAGGTCTTTATGTCCTTGGCTGGCTCTGAGAATCTCTTAGTTGAAATGAAAGTGATGGAGCCGCAGGATGGTGTCTCTTGGTGCGTCTGTGGGCAAGTTCCTCAGTTTAGGCAGTTTAGGCAGGTCAGGAAGCAGGTCTGTAACTGAAGAGTTTGGGAGGAGGGCCGCAAAGAGTGTCTGCACCCAGTTTGTGAGGATGGTAGGTAGAACTTCCTCGGGATGCCGCGGATACAGAGATTATTGCGGCATGACCTGTCCTCAAGATCCCCCATCTTGTCTCGCAGAGATATTTATTTTCCACATGGGACGTGCAATCACCGAGATCTTTGATCTCTTTCTGGAGCTCGCCAGTATATCACTTTTAATCTGACCTCTCAGCATGTTAAGAAGTTGTTTGATATCTTCTACTTACAGGGATGCTGGAGTTGATGTGAGAGAAGCCGCTTCATCAAGTTCAGACGCTTCGTCTTCCTCGTTGCCCATGCGGGCACCAGCTTGGAATTTATCAGCAGTAAGTTTCATGCTTTTTTTTACATCTTTAGGGGTAGGAATTGATACATCTTCTCCTGATTCCTTGTGCTGCGTGCTTGAGACATGGTGAAAGGAGAAAATAAGGGAGTTTGTGCGTCGAAATTCGTGCTGTTTGTCAACTGTTTCCCTGTTCCACACCGGAGCTGTGGAATTGTGGCGAATTTGGAAATTCAAGCACTTTTGGACAAAAAAGCTATCCGCTCAACCCCCTCTTGTCAATAAGGGTTTGTGAGCAACATATTTATAATCCCCAAGAAGGACGGGTATGAGGCCGGTCATCAACTTATGACCTTTATTTGCCTTTGTCAGATACCATCACTTCAAAAGGGAGGGCATACACTGTCTAAGACCTTCTTCTATTGGGGGATTGGATGGTCAAACTAGACTTCGAGGTGCGTACCTTTCAGTACCCATTGCAATGGACCATCAGGATCTCCTACAGTTCGAATGGAAGGAGAGAATGGGGAAGTTCACCTGCCTCCCATTCGGCCTCTCCTCACCACCATGGTGTTTCACCAAGCTCCTTACGCAGGAAGTGTGTGAGGCTCATTATATATTTAGACGACATACTCATACTATCTCAAAGTGTAGAGTCACTTCACCTGCACCTGTCTTGTATGGTGGAGCTTTTACAGAATCTAGGTTTCCTATTGAATTGGGAAAAATCAATATTGAACCTGACCCGGTCGATTGTGTTCCTGGTTTTTGTTATAGACTCGCTCAAGGGGTCGCTCTTCCATCATATGGATGCATAGAACGGCAGAGCGATCTTCGGCTCTTCCCTGGACTTCCCTGGACTCATAGCGTCAGAGTTTACATGGCTGGGGCGCGCAATGTGGATGCTACTTTACCAGAGGCAGGTGGTCCATCCGGGAATTGGATTTGCACATAAACGTTGTCCGCAGTTTTACTCATGATGCCACACACTGTTCAAGTTGTCCACGTTACTATAGTTGGAGGCCAGAAGCGGTAGCGAGGGACGATTTCCTTCAACACTGGCCAAATCTGAGTCATTACGCTTTTCCTCCTTTCCCGACCTTGTTGGAGATGTCAATAGACTGGCCATGTCTACTTCAAGGGAACCCGGATTTACTAATGGATCCGGAAGGGAATTATCACCCTTTAATCACTTCAGACCAACTACAGTTGCTGGCTTGGTTAGTTTCCGGGCACCCTGGTGGATGTCAGATGTTCCAAAAGCAACTCGGAAACTCTTGGATGGAGCTTGGGCACCATCTATCAGATGAGCCTACTCTCAAGCCTGAAACGCATGGGCTAGTTGGTGCCTGGAATGGGGTGTGGATCGCATTTCAGCTTCTGTGAATTGCGTTCTCAGATAACTAACGTCCAAGTTTGAGGAGGGTCTAGCTTATCGTTCGGTGAATGTACTGAATGTGTTCAGCTATATCAGCGGGACATTGAGGAGTTAATGGAGTGTCCGTAGGCAAACACGCACTTATCTTCAGATTATTGAGAGGCATGAGACTATCCAGACCTCCTCGTCCTAGATACTCCAAACTGTGGGACGTTAATCTGGCCCAATAATGCAGATCTCTCATTACAACAGTTGTCTGCAAAACTATTACTTTATGCTGTTTTATTTTACTGTAAATGTGTTTCTGATGTCCGAGCTATGGTCGTTGATGCCAGGTGTACCAAAACGTCTATTAAATCGATTTTCTGTCCTGCGTTCCCTGATCATCCGTGACTGTGTACGTTCTTATGTCCTAAAGAGCACACGTTACAGTTCTGGACAGGTTTACGATCTGAGCTGTTAGCTATCCGAAGACCACACAATCCGGTTTCCACAGTATCCCTGGCTAGGTGGGTTAAATGGGTCCTCAAGTTAGCCGGTGTTGACGTATCTGTCTTTGGCTCTCATTCAATAAGGGGTGCTATGGTATCTTCGGTTTTCTCTTCAGGTTGTAGATTGGAGGATATTTTGAGAACCACAGACTGGTTTAGAGAATCTACGTTTAGGGAATTCTGTTTTCGTCCAGATAACCATGTAGTTTTTTCGATGATTCCACAGGTTTAAAATTGCATAATATGAGCCTCCGTGTCTTTATGAATTACAAGATTTTGCTAAGTCATGACGTACAGTCACGATTCATAAAGACGCGGAGGCGAGTATTATTCCCCCTTAATTACTTGGATACCCATCCCCTTTTTTATGGGTCATTTATTGTGGTTATTCCTGTGTTTCTGATTGAGTATGTTATCATCTACTGTCGTATATTGATTTATGATTACGTATGTCATCTACTATCTAAATTGCTGAGTTATTTGGTTCCTCTTGTATGAGAACATATTTCACAAAGTATCTATCTCCCTTTTTTCCTTTCAGTATGAAGACATTCCTATGGTCATCTGGCATCTTCGAGAGATTTGCCTCATTGTTTGCTTCTTACTTGTTACCCATTTTTGTGGACTTCTTGTTCTTAGTTTGAAAGTTTGATGGAATTATTCATTTTTATCCAAAGAAAGAGGACGTTTATGGGATGTAATGGACTGTTATTGGTGGGAGGGAAATGCTTTATGGTACTGTCTGGTTAATTTTTATTCATTATGGGTACTATTAAATTGCTTCTGAGGGAAAAAAAGAGAGCATTTAATGCATTATGTGCCTTAGGGAGCATTGTTCTCTTCCATACTATCTCTAACTTTGTGGATATCTCTGCATGCTATCGCTGACACAGCACGAGGAGCCACAACTTGTACCAAAGAGCTTTTATTGTTTTGCTAGTGATGAAGGGCAAAGCTGGCACTGTGGAAGGTGTTGTAGGGTAGGTTTGCATTGTGGAATATACACCCTGTTCCAAATTATTATGCAAATGCATAATTCTCATGTTATCAACTATTAAGAGTACAATTCAAATTTTATTGAACATACCTCCTAATTATAACAGTATTTTCTTTTAAACATAAAAAAAACTTACAATGCACTGTTCCAAATTATTACGCATAGTAAGTTTCAAAACACTTTATAGGTTGTAAAAAACTGAAAAATGTCATTTGTTGTGTTTGCAACATATTTACTGAAAAGCTATTTCAATCAAACTTATAACAACATTTTAACTTTTTAAACATTTTAACAGGTCACGTTACATTTTAACATAGGACCCCTTATTTGATAGCAGCTTCACAAGTCTTGCATCCATTGAACTTGTGAGTTTTTGGACAGTTTTTGCTTGAAATTGTTTGAAAGATGTCAGAATAGCCTCCCATAGCTGCTGTTTGGATGTAAACTGCCTCCCACATTCATAGCTTTTTTGCTTGAGGATGCTCCAAAGGTTCTCAATAGGATTGAGGTCAGGGGAGGATGGAGGCCATGCCATGATTTTCTCTCCTTTTATCCCCATTGCAGCCATTGATGCAGAGGTATTCTTTGCAGCATGAGATGGTGCATTGTCATGCATGAGGATGGTTTTATTACGGAAAGCATAGTTCTTCCTTCTGTACCAGGGAAGAAAGTGGTCAGTCAGAAACTCCACATACTTTGCAGAGGTCATCTTTACACATTCGGGGACCCTAAAGGTGCTGACCAGCTCTCTTCCCATGATTCCTGCCAAAAACATGACTGAGGCACCAGCAGCTTCAAATATTTGTTTGCTGCTATGTAATGGTATTTTAGCAGCTGCTCTCTTGATCCGATGCATGGATCTGGCAGAAATCTTCCTCAATGTGCCTTTATCAGCACGAACCCGTCTGTGCTCTGAATCAGCCACAAATCTCTGATGTGATGATCACGCTTAAGTTTTCGTGTTATATCTAATGTTTTCATACCTCGTCCAAGGCATTGAACTATTTCACTCTTTTCAACAGCAGAGGGATCCTTTTTCTTCCCCATATTGCATGAAAATGGTGCTCTGCTTGATAATGTGGAACACCCTCCTTTAGTGGTTTTTCCTTAAATTGGGCTCACCTGGCAATCTAATTATCACAGGTGTCCGAGATTGTTTTCAGTGATCAAAAGAGCCCTGAGACCAGGGCTCGAGTCCTGCTGGAACGCGTGGGAACGGCGTTCCTGCACTTTTTTCATGGCAGGAATGCCGTTCCCTTTGCTCCTGCAAGACCAGGGCAGCTGCCTCATTTTTTTTTTTTTCCTGGCAGCCGCATCCACTAGATGCGGTCCGAGAAAAAAAAAAAAAAACTTCCTGTCATTGCCACTGGATTTGACAGCAAGTCATATCCGGTGGCATTTTCCCTCCTCCTGGCAAAATCCTGGCATAGAGGGGCAAAATCCTGGCATATAGAGGGGAAAAATCCTGGCATAGAGGGGCAAAATCCTGGAATAGAGAGACAAAATCCTGACATAGAGGGGCAAAATCCTGGCATATAGAGGGTCAAAATCCTGGCATAGAGGGGAAAAATCCTGGAATAGAGGGGCAAAATCCTGGAATAGAGGGGCACAATCCTGACATAGAGGGGCAAAATCCTGGCATATAGAGGGGGAAAATCCTGGCATAGAGGGGCAAAATCCTGGCATAGAGAGGCAAAATCCTGGCACATAGAGGGGAAAATCCTTTTATATAGAGGGGCAAAATCCTGGAATAGAGGGGCAAAATCCTGGCAAATAGAGGGGCAGAATCCTGGAATAGAGGGGCAAAATCCTGACATAGAGGGGCAAAATCCTAGCACATAGAGGGGCAAAATCCTGGCACATAGAGGGGCAAAATCCTGGAATAGAGGGGCACAATCCTGACATAGAGGGGCAAAATCCTGGCATATAGAGGGTCAAAATCCTAGAATAGAGGGGCAAAATCCTGGCATAGAGGGGCAAAATCCTGGCACATAGAGGGGAAATCCTGGCATATAGAGGGGCAAAATCCTGGAATAGAGGGGCAAAATCCTGGCATTTAGAGGGGCAGAATCCTGGCATATAGGGGCAAAATCCTGGCATATAGAGGGGCAGAATCCTCGAATAGAGGGGCAAAATCCTGATATAGAGGGGCAAAATCCTGGCATAGAGGGGCAAAATCCTGACATAGAGGGGCAAAATCCTGGCACAAAGAGGGGCAAAATCCTGGCACATAGAGGGGCAGAATCCTGGCATAGAGGGACAAAATTCACTGAATTTTCGGTGAAATATATATTGGGGGGAGGGGGTCACAGTGGATTTTGTGTGAGTTCCCACACTTTTTTTCCCAGGACTTGACCCCTGCCTGAGACAGTTAAACTGAAAAACAAAATATTTAATCTTTGTGACACTTAAATATAATTTGCATAATCATTTGGAACAGGGTGTAGTGGGGTGGCAAAGCTGATACAGTGGAAAGTCATGTGGGGGCAAACTGGCACTGTGGAAAGTAATGTGAGGCATAACAAGCACTGTGAAATCTGATGTGGAACAAAGTTTGCACTGTGGAAAGTTGGATCAGATGTGTGCAATGTGGAGTTTACACTATAGCATTGGTGGTTTTATCTGGGGCCTTTTTATGTGATGAAGTAAGGCGGTCCCAAGGTACTTTTTGGAGTGAAGCTCAATGGTTTCTAATCAGTGACAAAAAGAAACCATGTAGTTAAAGAGGTTTCATGTGGTTCAATCTTAATATTTGAATAAAATATTGTAGTCATGTATTTTTGGTTGATTGTCATAATTGGGTCTATATAATAAAGCGAAATGTTGTATAATATTCCCCAAACAGCTATAAATACCCTTGATTGTGGGTGTGGTCAGACAAGCTCCACTATTTAAACTATAGAATTGGGTAACATCTACTTATACTGGGTTAAGGCTAGGACAGTGTAAACCAAAGTATTATATATAGTGTTGAGCGAACCCGAACCGCACTTTTCGGGTTCTTACCGAACTTTACGGTTTTTGGACCCCGGACCCAAACATGGACATTTCACTGTATGTCCGTGTTGGAGTTCGGGGTTCGGCGATTACATTGTATCTAATGCTATTGGCTTTCTATAAACCGAAACAGAGTATCCATTCATAAGAAATTCTTATGAATGGGGACTCTATTTCGGTTTATAGAAAGCCAATAGTATTACATGTATTCCATAAGCCAAAAGTCTATAAACCGAACGACATTCGGTTTATAGACTTTCGGTTTATAGAATACATGTAATGCTATTGCTATTCTATAAACCGAAAGTCTATAAACCGAATGTCGTTCGGTTTATAGACTTTCGGTTTATAGAATACATGTAATACTATTGGCTTTCTATAAACCGAACTAGAGTCCCCATTTCTTAAGAATTTCTTATGAATGGGGACTCTAGTTCGGCTTATAGAAAGCTAATAGTCGTTATATCCGAAAGACAACGCTGCGTTGAATTCGGCAACAGAGTCATATACTTTTCGTGCTTGTTGAATTGGCAATAGAGTGAGTGACTCTGTTGCCTAATTCAACGCAGCGTTGTCTTTCGGATTTATTTCTGGGGTTTATGTGCTCTCTGCTCGGAGCACACAAACCCCCAGAAATACACAGCGTGGGTGCTCCGTGTTAGGTGTGCGGCGCGCACCTAGCACATATGGAGCATTCGACACTGGATCAGTTAGCAGGATGTGCTAAAGTGTGGTAATGGTGTGCCAAAAAGAGAGTCCTTGTACTAAATGGTGGACACAAAAAGAGCAATGATGTCTCCATTCTTCTTTTTTCATGTAGAATGCACAAATCAGGGTATATCTGTGGGTGGGCACAAGTAGTAGAGCTGTAGGGGAGTCAGGTTCCTCTAAGCCCTCTATATTTTATTCTAATTCATACCAAATGATTATTTTACTATACGTATCCCTCCATTTAGAAACCTTTGCAATGTAAATTAGGGCATGTAATCTAATGTAGGCCTTTTAAAAGGCGATGACACAAAAAAAAAAAAATTTAAGTTCAGAGAAGAAAATATAGAATAAAGGTAGCACTTATCATGGTTCTGAAATAAATTAGTGAGACAAATCTATGAGAAAATAGCAGTAGCCAATGAACTAAACTCCATGCTGCCCCCAATAGACAGGACAGGGAGTAAAGATGGATTTTTTGATTCCCTTATTACAGAACATCTGAAAGACGTGGGTTTCATCCTTTAACGGATTAGCATTGTACTGCACAAAAGAGAAGAAGTCATTTTGAGAGATTAATTGTAGAAAAAATGGACATGGGGTGTGAGTAAATCTACTTGAAAGATTCATATCTAAAAATGTAAATTTCTGTTTATTTAAAATTCAATTCTTTCCAGAGATGTATAATGAGAAAATTATATTTAGTTTTCTAAATTGCTTTCTGATTAAATTTTCAATAATTGATAAGTATCATTGTCATGTAAAATTTTCCCTCACTTTTCCAGTCTACTACTGACACCCTGCAAAGCTTCTCTTCTCCCTGCGTCATGCTGTCGGAGTTCTGTATTCACAGCAAGGGCACAATACAGTTTTAATCTGCATATAGAACAAAGCATGGTCCATGAGGGAGAGATGACACAAGCAAATACAGAGAGGCCTAGCAAACATTGTGTCGTTGATAGTTCTCTTCCATTTAATGTCCTACCTCCATTTTTATTACTTTATTGCTATCCATTTGCATTAAGTAACCTGAATGTATCATAAATAATACATAATAATACAGTTTAATTAGAAAATGTTATCACTCCATCTCCATGCGATTTATTGTATTTAAGTGGGTCTGTCATTTAAAAAAAAACACCTTAAAATATTAGTCAATAGAGTATAATAAAACCTGTTTGTGTGGTGAAAAGAACTCTTTCATAAAAAAAAATGAATCCCATTATGATGAATTTTATTTTATTTTGTCATCTCTGCATTTGCAAATGCTATTACTTTCAGACCTCCATCCCCCTCCCACAGCCAAGCTCAGTCCATAGACGATAAATTGGGGGAAGTAGGAGATTATTGGGGGCAAAGAGGGAGCTTCAGGAGAGGAATGAGACACAAATATTAGTTAACTGCTGCCCCCTTCTGGTCTGGCCTAGTATTAGGTAGGATGAGGGGAAATAGTGTGAGTTTCTGTAAATAGTAAACATGGATGTTATTAAAAGGAAAGGGGCTCACTGCTGAAAGCTCTACCCATGGCCAACCATTACATTAAACCACACCTGACTCAAGGTCTCAACATTTTGAGTTAGATGGGAGTGACTGTTCTTTAATGTACCACATGCTAGGCTAGACATTATCTTAGTATCTTAGTGTTTTGCACACACAAGTGTGTGAGTAGGGTTGCCACTTGGCTGGTATTTTAAAAATTGGCATCAGGACAATGTTAAGTCTATGGAAAAAGTACAAAGGCCGGTATTTTTCTGAGGAAAAGGTGGCAACCCTATGTGTGAGGGTGCATAAAAAAATAACAGATATGTGAAGTGTTTTAAGGCCATGAAGAGGTGTTTATTTCAACATAACATAGTGCCAGATAACTTTAACACGTGCAAAATCAATATGCTTCAAGTATCCTGAGGGAGCTACATACGGGTCATGATGAATATAAAATTAATATACTCCCTTCAGCTCTGTGTTCTGGTCACAACGAAGGGCTAAATGCCAATATATAGAGTCTTAAACACAGAGGTCATCAATGACATACACGGTTGCTGTTTTGAAAGGGGCGTGTGGCACTATTTTCATATTCACTGGTGTAGGAAGGGAAGAAGTTGGATAATTGTAAATATTAATAGATTTTAGCAGAATGCTGCTGTAAGATATGTGAAATATGTGTGTTAATGTGAAATGATCTCACAGGAGAAAGACAGAGATAAGGGTGGCAGTGATGTCATTAGAAGTGGCATTGATTATATTAGTGAGGGTTCGAGATAACACGTTTTATCTTCTCATTACGGATTATTCTTAACTGATCCCACGCTCACGTTCAAAAAGAAAAATTGGCGTATTAATTAATGAATCTCTTTCTGAAGATAAAATCTCTAATTATGTTACTGATGATTTTATCACAGAACAACCATTTATTCCTGTGCTGAGTTTTCTTTCAAAGACATCCAACTGTGTTTGGTCTGCACATTGCCACCCAAATTTTACAGAGATTCATTTTACTTTGGGTACTAGCCACAATACAGTCTTTAATGGGGCCCTGTCAACTAGCTATTAAGACACCGAGCCACCACCCCAAACCACACAACCCATCAGACAAGTTTCGCGGTCTTCTGCTTCAGTCCCTGGGTAGCACAATACCCTGATTCTTTGCCCATATGTATACTAGTATAAAGATAGATACAAACATAGTGGTATACAGAAACATGCAGTGGATGTAACAGTGGGAATGAAAGCAGTTAACCCTTGCCCCTCTCAGATTAGTAAATGTGCCTTGAAAAGTTTATTATCTTCAACAGGGTAAAAACATTGCCACGTGATATTAACCCATTTATGACAAATGACATACAACTTCATTCTGTGACTAAGTGAACGTCGGAGGTAACTAATAATCACCTCCAGCGATCAGACGCTGTTGCCAAGATCAGGCAACACTGAAGAAACCCCTCGGTCATATAAATGATTTCTATCCAATGTGTCATCGCCCTGTTGTGGGTGAACCACCACTTTCGTTGCTCTATTGTATTTGCTAGACCAGTCAGACCAATAGTTAGGGTTAAGTTGATCATCAGGGTTGGGGTCAAAAGGTCATGTAGGGGAAAAGCTAAAGTTGCCCTATATTTGCAAGAAACAGCATAAAACCATGTAAGCATTTACTATTTCTAAACTCAGGACAAATATTAGAAACTATTTATATGTGGTGTTTTATACCATTTGTAGATGTGTAAATGGGTTTTCAGGTAAAAGATAGAAAAGGTGTGGGGGGGTTTCAAAATGTTCATTATATTTTATGATTTTTTTTTTCATATTAAATTATATAATATGATGAAAATATTGGTATCTTAAGAAAACACTTCTTATTGAGATAAAAACAGTAAATAATATGTGTGGGTATACAGTATTAATACATAGAATGTCCTGACTTTGACTTTAAGGACCAAAGCAACATCAAATTTGAAGGGGTTAAAAGAGAAAGAGGAAAATTACAGCTAAACACAAATGTGGTGTAACACTGCAGAAATGTTAAAACAACCTATGACACTATAAATGGGTTCAGGATTATGGTGCATTGTCCAAACAGAGTAAACCTTATATGGCTTTCTAGGCCTTAAAAGGACTGTGTCACCCACATAACACCATATCATGTTGGAATGTTGCAATGTAAAGTATATAATAGGAAATGCTTTGAACTTTTAACTTTCATCTAGAAACATTTTATGTTAAATGTATTAGGGAATGACGTCATTGCCTCACAAACCTGCGCATCATACGTAAATGTGCGGCATACTATGCAAATTAAGTTTACCAAAGCTTGTTGTCAAGAAGTAGGAGGGAACACATAACTCAATATGCTAACGCAGGCAGTGTGCACTCAGAATCAGTCTAACCAAGTTCACAACAATATGGCAGCACACTGCAGTGAATACAGTACATGGTAGAAAAAGGTAAGAATTGAATGGAGAATGGTGACATTATGGAATTTATAATGTTTGACCTTATATCTGACATTAAATTACTTATTTACATTTGGTTTTATTTGCCATCCAAACCTTGAGATATCCACACAAAAGTCTTATTCAAACACCATTCTCTAAAACAGAATGTGCCACCAATGGCCGCTGTTTACAATATCATTTCTGTATGTAATTTTTTTATTTTTGGTTTTCTTAATACCCTGCACACTAATCGCTTGAAGTGCTCACTGCCACCTTCAATTTAGTTTTTATTCTTTATGGTTTATACTTTACAGTTCTTGCCTTGCATCATTTTTACTAAAATCATTTAGAAAAAATATAAATAAATCAATTTATACATGTTTGGTAATGAAAACATGTGTAATTTATGAATATCAATTTAAAATATATTAAAAACCGATGATGCAAATAACTGTCAGATATTAAAATAATAAGGGCAGCAGCCAAAGCATAATTAATAATAATGCAACGTTATTAGTTATAGCACATATTTTTCTGCTCTTTGAGGAAGAATTGGGATTAAAAACATTTATTAACATTATGTTCTTAAGCAAGACGATAAATAGAAACTATGGATATTTATTGATGCTATTTGTGTTACCAATGGTTTCTCCTTTCTGTTTATGCAGTGTTTTAGTTTGATCCATGTCTTTTCAAAATTTAGCCATTAATTAACAACCTTTTTAACCATTCCAGAAGCATCCCCCCTCCCCAAATAATATTGTGTCGGAAATTATACTGAGTGGTAAACACAGGGATGCAGATATCCTGTTTGGGAGGGGTCCATTGCAGATTCATGGGGAAGCTCTTTTCTCAGCTTTCCAATCCCCTCTTATGTCTACGTCACCTTGTGCATCTTGGGGGCACAGGGTGACTGGAAACCCCAGTCTGGCCTGCCCAATCTAGACCTCTAAAGACTAACCAGCTATCAGAGCTCCATGCACCTGATCGGGGCAAAACTAGAGATTCTTTGGAACTGTCGGTGGATAGGAACTTGGCAAACACCCTCTGGACTATAAAGCGGTGTCACTTGGGGGCCCCACTGGCTCTTGTCACAAGAGCCAGTGGGGCCCCCGAGCTATCCAGAGATACCACAGTAGTGGGGATAATCCTTAAGGAGGACCCAGGTCAACATGTTTAATGATCCCTCCTCAGACAGGTTATCCACAGGGAGTTCCAGAGTTAGGCACCAGAAGCTCATTGAAGAAGATCTTCATATTTGCATTTTTTTTAATTTTTTAATAAATCAGTAATGAGAATTAGTAAAGATTACAACAGTGGACATTCAGGAGTTGAAAACCAAGAAGAGCAAACTAGCAGGCCACTGGGGCAAAAAAAAAGTACAAGAAAAAGTAGGAGGATGAGCATAAAAGGGAAGCTAAAAAAACATTGCCAGATCTACAAACTATCCACAAGAGACTAACAATCCTTAAAAACCCATTTTCAAAGAGGGCTATCCATTCCCTTCTAGCATTGTCTATGAAGCATTGACATTATATACTAATCACCTACTAATCTTATCTCTCAGGTGTTCCCTGGATTCTTTTAGAAACTTCCCCTCCCCAGCTCTCCTCTTTCTCTATGCCTCTTATGTGAAAAAAGTATGTGATTCCGCGGTTTCTTGTGTGTATTTCTTAGCATATTCATTTGGAATGATACATTTTGCTATAATATTACTGTTCAGCTCAGTGTTATTAATTGTAAAGCATATTCCCCTTGATACATTCACAGAACCGAATCGGAATAAAATAATGCCGTTTTTGCAGTTTATACAGAGACAGGGATGATTAAGGTATTCTCGCTTGATACTTTGTAGCTTCACTACAAGCTTTACATTTTGATCTCTGTTGTATCAGCTCAGAATATCAAGCAGAGGCTGCACATTAGACCACAAACTGGGCTTGATAGTCATGCCGCCATCCCAGAGCTGAGCTCTTGTTGCTATTCACATTTTTATTGATTCCGAGCAGGCTGTAAAATCTTTTAATGGACCAACAAGAGACTTCTTCAAAGGCTTAATAGTCAATGCTCTGTTTTCAAAGCATCCCTGGTGTATCTAGAAACACACAGCAGTTTTGTAGGTAAAATCTATGTGAAAGGTTTCATTAGGAATAAAAGGAAACAATGCAATAATATATTAATATGTATTATATTTATTGTGTAAAATGCCAAAAGTAGTAAGGACTCTGATCTTGTTATAATTGTGTTTTGTTTTTTTTTTTATTAAACCATTTACTTGTTACTTATTTATAACATAGCATTATTTTGGCAGTGTTTAAAGCAGCCATTCCTATCATATTTTCGGAATTGCTACTGTTTTTCTTGCTATTAACCTGAACAAATCTCCTACTACCTTTCATTCTATGCATACATACGTATGTTCGGCCATTTTATTTGAGGGAGATATAGCTTTTACATAGTGCCCTGAGGAATGTGGTGCTCAGAGGGAAGTCTACGGAAGATGGATAAACCCCTCCACCTGAAATTCGATGGGTAGCAGAGGCATCATCAAACACAAATCTACACACACCAAAAAAAGCCAGAAGGCCTGCTTTTCCAATAGAATTAACACATTCACAGTTCTACCGCCACTGCAAGGGATTCTGGGCAGGTGTATGGAAATCCTGTCAATAATTATCACCTTTCTGCATGGGAGCATGTATATCATCGAAACACTGGCAACTTTAGCTGAACAATGAGCTTTATAATGCTCCTGTGTACTATATGTTTGTGCACATTGCAATTATAACTATCATTTGGGAGACTGTTTTTTGCATGTTTGCAACTCCCCGATCCCAGCCAAATGCTAAGAGCTGAGTGAGTAAAAACTGCAAACCTGATACTTGTGAGTAAATTCAGGGGCTTCACTAGGGTTGGTGGCACTCGGGTGCAGTAACTCATGGTGTCACCCCCATGGATTTCCTCCAATACAATGCCAAACAGATTCCTTAGTAATGCCAGTTAGATGGCCTATTAACTATGCCACACACAGGAGCCCCATAACTGTGCCACACACAGGAGCCCCATAACTATGCCACACACAGGAGCCCCAAAAATTATACCACACCAGAGCCCCATAAATTATGCCACACCAGAGCCCCACTATTTATGCCTCACCAGAGCCCCACTATTTATGCCTCACCTCTGCCCAATGAATTATCCCACAGACACAGGTGCCCCATAATTATGCCACACACACACAGGTGCCCCATAATTTTGCCACACACACACAGGTGCCCCATAATTATGCCACACACACAGGTGCCCCATAATTATGCCACACACACAGGTGCCCCATAATTATGCCCCACAAAAGAGTCCCTTAATTATGCCACACATGGGGCCCAATCAATATGCCACACACAAGTGCCCCATAATTATGCACACAACGGACCGCCATTAATTATGCAACACACAGGAGCCCCACGAGGTGACAATTGTACAATTCTAAAACAATACCTATCTATACATACAGACATCTCTCTCTCTCGCTCTCTCTATAACAGCCAATTTGCCCAATTATATGCCAGTATCATTGTGTCAATAATAGAGCCCAGTAATATTGTGCCAGTCAGATGCCTGTATTATTGTGCCAGTCAGAGCCCAGTAATATTGTGCCAGTTAGATACCAGTTATATTGTGCCAGTCAGATGCCTGTATGATTGTGCCAGTCAGAGCCCAGGAATATTGTACCATTCAGAGTCCAGTAATATTGTGCCAGCCAGATACCAGGAATATTGTGCCATTCAGAGCCCAGTAATATTGTGCCAGACAGATACCAGGAATATTGTGCCATTCCAGTGCTCGTTTTCTTCCTCCCTCCTCCCCCCTCCCCCATCACTTAACGTCACATCCGGTTGCAGTGATTTTTTTTCCAGCGGATGCGGCTGCCACAAAAAAAGAAAAAAAAGTTCAGCAGCGCAGGGAGTCACCTGGTGCGGTCCGCACCCACCGCACCCCCCTCGGGACGCCACTGAGTAAATGAAACATATTTATAATACAAAAATCCCAACTTTAATGAAAACATCCATTTGTATAATTATTAAACTTTAATTTGCATGAAAAAATATAGATCATTTTTGAGATGAAGCCGTTCTTTAATGGATATCTGCAATTCGGAATTATATTCTCTGAATAGAAGTGTAATTATAGTTCTTTTGTAAGATAGTTTTTTTCCCCAGATACTAATACTTGTAGTTTTATGTATGCCACACTTTGGAGAACAGTCTGTTATAGACTAAACTTATTTACTTCCTATGGGGAGCAGAGGTATTAGTAAACAGAAATCTACACATGCCAGACAAGCCAAAAAACATGCTTTTCCCAAGAATGTTCAACCATCACAGTGCTATCCACACTGGCAGGGATTCTGGGAAGGCATATGCAAGTGAGATTAATAATGATATTACAGCGGCCGAATTTGGAGTGAACTAAAATGGTAGCCGCAAACTCACCATTTCCTGTGAGGCATTCGTGGCTACTGAATCGGATATTTTTTAAGCGAAAAAGTAGCGGTGATCCCGCCATCATTTCCAATGAGGTGTTTGAGGCTACCTTTTCACTTCATGAAATAGCTTTGCCTAGACATTACTTGTAAACGCTGAGGTCAATGGGGTTGCAGGGGCCGCCACCCTGAGTGGCCTGGGCTGTCCCTGCCACCACTGCACTAAGTGGTATGTTAGCATATTGTGCCACAATACTATGTCATAAAAAAAAAGAGCCAGAACAGGCATATTTAAAACTCATTTTTCTCTTCATCTACGCAACCCTTTAACACAATGCATTAATAATTATGCTCTATATTCACAATGGATATAAAGTTGAGGTGACAAGGTCCCTTTAATATTAATACAATCATTGACAAAGTGATTGTTTTTTTAATTGTCCCTTTCATATGGATGCAAATATTAGCTTCATTAAGCTCTCCCTGAATATGTCCTCACATGTGGTATGGAGTTTTCACAATTTACCTTCTGCTTGAGAGAAAACCAGCATAATATGAGGATAAAAAGGACAGAACCAAATGGATGATAATATTTCATTCTGTCAGACTGGTTTATTCCAATGAAATCTCTCTTAGAGCAACTGTTTTTCTACTTAATCATTCATGCCATGTCCAGTCATCCTGACTGGCGGCTTTATACTGTGCCAAGCTTTTAAAGGTGCTTTATTTAGCATGTTTGGCACCAGCGACTCTTATATATTAAAAATCCAGTGCCTTTTTCTGAGGAAAATATTTGAGTGATAAAATTGGAATGTTTACCATAATTTACTTTTAATCTTCAATATACCAAGCCATTTGATTCAAGAAGATAACATTTAAAACAGACATTTTCATAAAAACTATTTATTTTTTCTCCTTCATATAAACTTATGGATAAAATGTTTAAAGTGAGTCACCGTTATTACCTTTTAGTTTGGTATATTGTTTGTACCAATTTTTCTCTTTTTTTGTAAATCAGTGTTTTTTATTATAGATTTTTGAAAAAAATGTGAAGGGGGTACAGAAATCAAGAAGGGGGGGGGGGGGGGAGAGGGTGAATGAGGAACACAATCACGTTCAATATTCCGGGTGCAGCCGTTTTCAAGTTGTTGATGATACAATAATTGAGGCAGGAATTAGTTTATGTCATCTCTTATTTCAGTAGCAATAGGGCTGTACCAGCCATCGGAGTTGCATAAAAATTCTGTGTACCTCTAGGGGTGGTTCAAATTTCATAGCACCTGGAGCAAAAGTTTACATCAAGAAATTGTAAAGATCTTTCTATAAAAATAATGAAAGAGAGTAAAGAGAAAACTCACAAGGCTTTAGTGATCTGTATCCCCCTTGTACCACAATACTAGTCACTTCACAATATCAGAGCCAAGGAGAAGGGTTTTTTTTTTTTAAATGTATTTTCCATAATGCAAAAAATTAAACTTAAGAAGAAACCAAGACATATTAGAAAGTCTTAATACAATGACATAAATACAATATTGATAAAAAGAAAGACCATATTAACATATCCTGGTGGGCAAACTGATCCAAATATATCTTATTTTGCAACATATTGTCTATGAACTGTGGCCCTCCCGCTGCTGCAGAACTACCGTATAAACTGCAAAATTCCCCAATGATAGTTGAGGTACAGAAAGTATTTATGGATAGGAGAACATGTATTTAGCCAAAGCCCCCTCCCCTTCCCCCCCCCCCAAAAAATCCTTTCCATAACACACTGTGTTGTAACCTGGTGCATTACTTGGTCCCTGTATACGATCAAAGATTGTTTCCGGGACAGGCAGAAATAAGGAGACCATAGTTTGTAGATTGATTGTGGTGTATGATGGAGGTAGGCGGTACGTTTATCCCTTCAGTAATGAGGTCAAAAAGGCAAAGTCCATTCAAGACACCAGTGTCCGTGGCTGTGAAGGTCCAAAGAACATCATTAAATTGTCCTTCACAAAGTCCACAGAATGTCCACCATGTAGAAGGTTGGTACCTACCCCTTCCAAATATAAATAGCTCATATAAAATCTCTGAAACATGCTTTCAATAATAATTAGAAATAAGAAACCATGTTATTAATTTATTGTAATATAACAGTAGAAACAAACAGCAATCAATTCACAGGAATTCTCAATGGCTGCACAGACTGCCCACACCTGCCCATAAATATTCAGCATTTTTCTTATATTCCTGCTCATGAAAGCAGAGGGTTGAGATGGAAGAGTTATTGTTGTCCATAATACATTGGTCACCGTGTCCATAATACATTGGTCACCGTGTCCATAATACATTGGTCACCGTGTCCATAATACATTGGTCACTGTGTCCATAAAACATTGGTCACCGTGTCCATGATACATTGGTAATGTAGTTACCTCTCCTTTGTTACCAAGTGTGTCTTAGAATCTTGTTGGATTCTGTGCTCACTGAAAATCCAGCCCTAACAAGAAAGTGGCTCTAAGCTCCTAACGATACAGTTAGTAAGTGCTTTATTAAAATTCACCTCCAAGTATTTTACCAGAAATTGTACACGTCCTTCCCAGAAATGTTATCATTACCCAACTGAATGGTACACATTTTAATTAAACTCCAAAGGCTCAGTTCACTACATTGGGAATCAAACCTGCAGTCCTGGGAACTTAACAGATTCTACTGTTGATGCATTAGCATACTGAACCATCACAGAATGACGAAGTAAAGAAATCACCATAAATAGATTCTTTCAAAGGCCCCTTTCACTGTTTTCTAACAGACCTTCACGTTATATGAATTGTCTGATAGGCTTTTGTTTAAATATTTCAGCACTTATTTTTTTAAAGAGCTTTTTTTTTACTTGTGCTGCTATGTTTGATATATTCAATGGCCCTAAAACACCAACAGTCTTGACTAGACTACACTATCAGAATCAACAGATCCTGATCAACTGCGAATGGTAAACCTCGAAAGTCTATAAACCGAAGGTCGTTCGGTTTATAGACTTTCGGCTTATAGAATACTTAGAATTACATGTATTCTATAAACCGAAAGTCTATAAACCGAACGACCTTCGGTTTATAGACTTTCGGCTTATAGAATACGTGTAATACTATTGGCTTTCTATAAACCGAACGAGAGCCCCATTCATAAGAAATTCTTATGAATGGGGACTCTAGTTCGGTTTATAGAAAGCCAATAGTATTACATGTATTCCATAAACCGAAAGTCGCTCATTTTGTCGGTTTATGGAATGTATATGTAATGCTATTGGTATTCTATAAACCTATTAACCATTCGTTCCTTCGTCTTTTGTTAGTTTAGCATTTTCGTTATTCGTTTTTCGGACGAATGGACGAAAATGCTATTTTCGGACTAAAATGCATTTCGTCCGAAAACAAATGCACATGTCTAATATCTATGAAGATACACATGGTGTTTACTCAGGGCAGGTGGCAAAAGGCTTTTCACTTTTGCTTCTATTAGTTAGTTAAAAGTTAAAGGACAACAGTAGCAAAACAACAATTTATGTTTCATTGAAAGATTGTATCAAGTGTAGATGGTTTATAAAGAAATTATTTAATGAAAGAATACAAATTAAAGTGACACTACCACTTACATAAGATGTAACTAGATAACCTGGTCATTTCAAACAAACACATATATAAATCATATGCCACTGTTTTTTTTTTTATAAGATTGAATAAATTGCAAATAAAAGGAAAAATAAAATTAGGTGTTTATCTCCATTTTGTGAATATTTTCCATGATGCAACATCGTCCAAAATCTTCCAGCCTGTCTCACTTTACAACTGTGGCCAAAGCCTGCATGATGATGTCATAAGATACTCCCCTGCTCTCTTACTGGCTCCTGTGTATTATAGTGGGCAGGACTAGGTGGCTGTGTACAACATTTTTGTTGCCTAACAACACAAAGAGAGGAGATTAACCTGATCAAACAGGATCATAACTCCGACCCTTGGGATGTAATAGTTATATCAACCTCCCATTCAATGCAAGTCTATGATCAGAATTCTGACTTATAGAGTGCATTCTGTGTCCCCAGCCCCAAAGTGAGAAATTTGTGCTGTAAAGTCACCCAAAAAAAACACTATATGTCACAAAATGGCGGCACCCAGTCACGCTTGTTTAGTTACATATTTTGTTAAATGCAATCACATAACAAAAACAAAAGACATATCTGAAATCAACAATACAAAATAAAAAAATAAAACCTTTTTATTTTTGGTGGGAGTGTCCCTTTAAGTGCCTTAATGAGTCTTATTTACTCCATATAGTGCTCTCAGGGGCCAGACGTTGTTTAGAATCTTGGGTCAGCTCTTCACTCACCTTGGTTCAGATGAACTACGATCTGGGCCATCTGACCCAAGATTCTAAACAAAATGTCTACACTCTTCACTGTATGATTTGCTTTATGAAACTTTTTAGGGTAAAAACTATTTGGAATCTTTGATAGTTACACATTGCTACGTGTAAAGAATTACAAAGGAAGGTCTATTTATAAAATATAATTATTTTTCCCAAAAATTAGATCACAGATAACCACAAAGCGCAGATGGACTACCCTTCAGCAAAATACCTGAGGAATAAATGGCTGCAAATGGCTTATAATATAAAACACAATTAGTGTTTATAAATGTGAAAGTTGTTTTTTTATTATTAGTTTATGTTGTGCGGGAAAGTTCTGCACCCTGCAGCTGCCTCATCAAGATGGCCTTCCTCAAAAATACAAGGACAAAAAAAGATTTATTTTTACAAATAAACTCCCGAAGACAACAAACTTCAGCAAGCAAACTCCTCCCAGCCCGGAATAGTCAAGAATGTTGCAGCAAAATGCAAAAGAAAAGAAACGAATCAGAAATTACAAATCATTTTCATTTATTAAAAGGGAAGGGAATTAATTTGAAATGATTAGGGATATGAAAGCCAGTTTACTTTATTGATATCCATAGTTTAACTTGTAAAACTTTATACACTGAGCACAAGAGCACCCAATTATTCTAAATGAGATTGGCAATAAACCTAAGTATATATTTTTTTCTATATACATTTTCATTACATTTTCAGTTTAAAACACAAATAATCCAATGATAAAAGCTAGTGCACAGTCTAATAATCGGTGCATATAACATTTACATAGGAATATTAAATATTAGAGTTGAGCGGACACCTGGATGTTCGGGTTCGGCAGGTACAGGTTATATACAATGAAATATTACATTATTATATAATATGGCTATAGCATAATTTTTTTACATTTTCAATGATTTTATATTATTCTTGAGAACTTTTATTTTCACTTCGCCAGCTTTAGAAATGAAATGCTCGAAATTTGGCTATGTTAGCAACATTCAGGGTAATTTTGGGTGCCAAAACAGATATGGTCACAAATCGGCCATATTGAGTAGCTGAATTGCGGATTTCTCCTAATTTCAGGTCAGGTTGGAGCACATTTGGTAGACCTGTATATAAAATAGCCCATTGACAGAAGTTCAACTATATGTGGAAACATTTATTATAACGTAAGCTTCCAATCACGTTGTGCAGTATCTAACACGTGCAGAATGATAACATCCATCACAATGGCTATTGGCTTGATTAGTATCCAACTCCATTCATGATGTTGACACTCATGATGAAAGATACAATAAATGTAAAAGGACACCTTCGCCTAAACATTGACTATACAGTGAATGTAAAGAATCAGATATCAGCTATACAAATGTGTTTTAAATACATCTGTGAAATCTCCTGTTTGTGACATCGCCTGTGGCTTGATATGCAAATAAACTAGTTGCCCATTCTGAACCTATATCGGGCTGTACTGAGTCGACCCTATTGTTTTTAGCCCATTAGTAAATATGTCATATAGATGGATAATAATCTAAAGTGTTCAACACTACCCTCCTATACCATCCCAAATATTCTATTAACACTTTTTTTAAAAGGTGCTTTATTGTATTGCACTGTTTTTTAAGGCTCGGATTTGTCATACCATTTGATGTAACAAGACCCGTAAGAGATAAAAACACCACAGTTGGGGATGTGCACTTTGCTTCTAAGGCAACTGTATTAAATACACCTGCACACCATGAATCCTTTCCCATGTCTTGCCATTCCTATAGAACGATTCATTAGAGAGAGCTCGCTGCATGTCACAGTCCCACAAACAGCTGTTCCCTGCTCTCTGTAATGGATTCTGTCACCGAACCTGATGATTCTCACACAGTGGGGAAAAAAAAAGAATAATGAAATAAAAATGTGTATAGAGAGCAGTTATATCAGTTTGCAGTCAATATCACAGGCCTGTCAAGGTAGATTTCATTAAATAATCCTGTAATTCTAGCTGACCTGACAAAATGAGCTCTCTCTTTTTGTTTTTTTTTATTCACATTTTAAATGTAGAGTAGAGTAAAAAATACTGTGCCCAAAAATGAATTGCAGATAGGGAGGTGGTGTTTTCAGGCGCTAAAAAAACAATATATATCACGCAAAAATGAATTGCATTTTATTGAACAGAGCATAAGAGGTAAGCTTTGCACATTCATCTGTGCAGAGAGCACGCAAACCCCAGAAATACATCCGAAAGACGACGCTGTGCTGAATTCGGCAACAGAGTCACTCACTCTGTTGCCAATTCAACAAGCATGAAAAGTATACGAATTTTCATACACATTTTGTGCTTGTTGAATTGGCAACCGAGTGAGTGTTGGCGAATTCAGCACAGCGTCGTCTTTCGGATGTAACGACGTCTCTGGGATATTTCCGGGGGTTTGTGTGATGGCTGTTCTCAGCACACACACCCCCGGAAATACCCGAGAGACGTTGTGCCTCCGAGTGACAGGCGTGCTCCGGGCTGGCAGCACTATATGCCCCTGGTTATACATAAAAACCTGTACTGTACAATACATGACTGGTATAGCATATAAAATCACTATGGCCAGGGGCAGTATGACTTTTGATTGAATGATATTCCATTCCCGTAATTCACAGTCAGCCAGGATGCTGGATCTAACATCGTTAGTCATGCTGTGCAGTAGTCCCCTGGAACTCAGCTTCTGTGTATTTAAACGCCCATAATCCACACCCATTCAAGAGGTTAGATTTAACAACTTTGGAGTCTTTTTCAACAGCAAAGTGCTTTTTTATTATTTAGCTGCTGTTGCAGAATAAGACCCTACCTGGAACTATGGGGACTCCATTAATGTCAAGACCAGCCCCCTGGCCACCTGTGAATTATAGGGAGTCTGAAGGGTCTGCTCAATACACAGTGAATTGCAGGAAATTGAGAAGGGAATTTCAAATGTAAGGCCATTCAGCTGCATTGGAGAATTTTTACAACTCTGCTACGTTGGCCTAAAGTTTGAAATTCGCATCACTACTGCCAGCAATTCCGTCTTTACTGAGTATTCCATTATATCCACAGCAGCAAAATATAATTACAAAAAGAGTCTGAAAACACCATATATAAACCATAAACCACAAGCACTACATCAGATGAGTAATAACTGTCAGCACAACACACACCTGCAACACACAATACTTTCATTCTTGCAATGCTTAAACATGCTATCCAATCAACATGGTACAAAATGCTGCATTATCCAGACATTGCTAAGTGTAACGTGCATTTAAATGACAGCCCGTCAGAGATGTCGGGAGGAACTCACCCTGCTTTTTGTTTTCTTTTTCTAGTCGGCAGAGATGTGTGGCTTCACACTGTGTATACATTTTTAATATAGCAGACTGCGGAATTTTTACCTTTCATATCGGCTTTATTATAGGTTGAAGCTAAAAGAGACAGATGGCCTTTATCATACAAGATAGCTCAATACTTCACCCGAGGCTTATAAAATATATTCATTATTAGATCAATTGAGAAAGATGACAGTTGGGTAATATTGTCAATTTATCGGTGTCCATCCAATACATACCAGGAGAAATCAAGGAATAAACTCAATTTACTTCCCAAGAATCATTTTCCCCAGTGCAGAATCAAATTGAAGTCTTTCAATAGCTGCTGGAGATTTACATTTAGCCATACATTGCTCAGGGACAATCGTGGGGAGTTTGCTTAGCGGGGGGAACACGCCAGGTTTGTCCCTGCACAATGTATAGTTAAAATAGTGAGATGAAATGTTCATCTCACCTCTACTTACCTGCAACTCACCTTTTAGTTTATAGACCATAATGATTTTTTGTTTTTTTTTGTATACATTGTACAGCCAATCACACAGTATTTGCAGCATGCTCACACCTGTTTGGTAAGCATTATTTTATACATTTATATTTTTTTGAGCCTGTAACTAGCTTAGCACACCTACATTTTTCTTTTCCCTGCTTGCACATAATGAAAATAGAAAAATAGAATGTGTTGGCAGATTCAGCAGAACCATTCAACCCATCTAGTCTGCCCAATTTTCGTTAATCCCTGGCCTTATCTCGTATCTAGGATAGCCTTATACCTATCCCATGCATGCTTAAACTCCTTCACTGTATTAACTTCTACCACTTCTACTGGAAGACTATTCCATACATCCACTATCCTCTCAGTAAAGTAATACTTTCATTAGTCCCTGGTCTTATCTCGTATCTAGGATAGCCTTATACCTATCCCACGCATGCTTAAACTCCTTCACTATATTAACTTCTACCACTTCTACTGGAAGACTATTCCATACATCCACTACCCTCTCAGTAAAGTAATACTTTCATTAGTCCCTGGAATAATCTTATATCGCGGATAGCCTTATACCTATCCCATGCATGCTTAAACTCCTTCAAAGTATTAACCTCTACCACTTCTACTGGAAGACTATTCCATACATCCACTACCCTCTCAGTAAAGTAATACTTTCATTAGTCCCTGGCCTTATCTTGTATCTAGGATAGCCTTATACCTATCCCATGCATGCTTAAACTCCTTCACTCTATTAACCTCTGTAATACTGATCTCTTTCTATGGGATGGCTGTCAGCAAAACATTGTTATGTTTAATTGATAGATTGCATCAACTGTAGGCATTTTAAATAAACATGGTTTCATGAATGAATTTAAATAAATTACTTTATGCTTTAATTTAATTAGCACTGACTGGGGGCTGACATGTTGTTTAGCATCTTGGGTCAGATCTTCCTTCATCTTACCCAGGATGGCAGCCATTGCTATACAAGCAATGATGGCATAAACAGATCATTATTAGAGATTTTTATTTAAAATGCTTACCCTCAATGTAATCTTTCAATGAAATATCACTTATTTTATTGTCCTATAAATGAAAAACTCTTAAACAACAACAACCACATAGTGACGCAGTCGTGATTAGTAATAATGCATACTAATAATGTGTTATTCAGAAAGTGTATATCTACCTTATGATGGATTGTAGTAAACACAACAAACAGAGCACAGTCCTGTCAGTGTGAATGATCCATCTCCCTTGCAAATTACACAATGTACAAAACATTTCTCTCATTCACTTGCATCATTTATTGAAAAACTATCAAGAGAAATGGTGTTTGTTTTTAATTCTCACAGCTATTTATTTTTTTTCTCACTCGCACTTTTTAATCGTTTAGGAGAAGAACTGAGGAACATGATGGCGCTTTATAAATAAATAATAGTAATAAATCAGAATAATGATAAAATAGGTATGAGAGGCACAATGCAGTTCACATCTGGGATTTAAAGACAACTTTATTAATGCTTTTTCTGTCTTTTATTTGTGTATATCTGAGTAATAGACTAAAAGCTTCTTGCACTCGTATAATGGCAAGGAGAAATTGCATTTTAATAAAAAACTGTTTTATCATCTGATAACTATACCTTACCACTGCCTGTGGCTGGCAGGGGGTGGCCTGCAGAGGGCGCCTGAGCACCTAATGCCGACCCTGGCACTGACCCCTATATAAAACAAATGATCATAACAAATGATAGTTGCAGCTAATTTAAACTTCACAACACTTTCATACGTGGGAATATTTATACTTAACCCCCATCACACGAGGGGAACCATGGGAAAGATAACAAGTGCTTTAGGACAGGTAAGCTCATAGACGTAGAAACACAATAGAGGACACAAACAAGCCCAGAAACAATACAAAGCATGCATCCTGTTAACTGCTCCACAATACTTAGAGCTTTATCCATGAAAGAGGGAATTGACAGGGGAATTGCTAACTTAAGACCAAAGTAACCGAGTTCGAAAAAACTCTCCATTTCCTTCAAGCTTTGCTATTTTGGCCTTAATTTTGCAATTCCCTTCTCAAAACCCTGTAATTTACTTTTTCATAAATAAAGCCCATAATATAATCCCATGGATGTAATGATTTCCAAATAATGGAACTCACCACAAAGTATCCAAAGAAAACATAACCTGCTATAAATACATCAGGGGAAACAGTTCACCCTTACACGCTATAAACCTGTGGCACGGACTGAGACAAATAAGCAAGGCAGACATGAAGAAATAAATGAAGGTGTCCTGATGACATGATGAATAGAGACAAATAGAGCAGGAGCTCCAGCGGGTCAGCTGATTCTCAATCAGTAATTCAAGAGACTACAATGCAGTGAGCGGCTGCTAAGGTGCCACGTCTGATATTCAAGTGGAGATTGTGACGATACAGAATCCTAGAGCAGCCTCTCCCCTAGGTGTATCATCCTGGAGGGGAACGTTGCTGAGACCGGTGTCAAGTCAGTGACTATATGTCCCCCAGGATGCTGGTCTCAGTAGAGGGACTTTGAAGGGGCATTTGCTGGTAGCATGTGGCCAAAGTCAGGGCAGTCCTCTACCCACTGGAGAGGGAGGCAGGTATCGACCCCTCTGCCTCCAAGTGCAGCCTTTACAAAGGCTGCCAAGTAATAAGCTCAATGCTGACAGATCTGGAGACTCTGCCGCAGGAATGGACACACACCAGTATAGGAGTGGAACAGGACTGACCATTTATTTGAAAACAGCACTGATATTTATACACAAACAAATGACATGACTCATTTAAAACAGGTAATTAGATACAGTAGGATATAACATAATCACACCTTAAAATACAGATTGCTTTGTTTAGTGGATAATTTAAGTATAAATAGCAATGGATAAGTAAAGACTTAGATATCAGATATGTATAGGCATAAACAATGGGTACAGGTGAGTTAAGATGAACATTTCATCTGGGTTAATCCTGAAAGAAGAGTTGGACCTGCATAATGCATTGTTAAATCGCCAAAGCTGTAACTATGTATCAGCCATGACCAGCTCAGCTCATGTAGCAGGGGAGACTCACCAGGTTTGTCTCTGCACAATGGATAGTTCCGTTGGTGAGATGTTATTAAATAGCTCTAAAATCTACACAGTTACATTATTTGCTGTCTATGGGAGTTGTAAGTGGGCAAAGCAACCATGATATTAACATTTACACAAGCGCAATCTTTTCTTATGTCATCTTGACTCACGTATTGAGAGGGAATAATTGAATGTACGATTGGATGCAATGGACTCTATTAACAAAAATGAACTTGAGGAATTAACAGAGAACAGCAAAAATCACTCATTAATAAGCACATTAGAAACATTTCCATCTTTGCAACCTATTGATGCCGATTTATTTTTGACATTAACAGCAGTTCGCTTGTCAGTTCACTTTTTTGGGACTAGGCCCCAAAGTCTTGAACTTGAGAGATCTATCAGCCTCATAAATGTTGTGCTGTTCAAATCAGGTTGCATAAGAGGATTGTATGGTAACAATCAACCAAAAACAGGTACTGTCACTGTAATTCTGTGGCAGGCATGCTTTCGCAAACATGAATGTTTGTTTTTCAATTCTTAGTGCAGGTCTGGCTTGGACCCTAGGGATTTAAAGCCATACAATCTCCAATTAATTACACAGTTCAGCTGTAGTGTGCTGTCAAAGGCAAACAGATGTTGGAGGGAAATAGTGAGTAGAGCAGAGAAGAGAAAAATAGGATTAAAAAAACAACTGGGTGTGAAGATACTGTATGCTAGAAGAACTATATAAAGATACTGTCCCTGGGGGAGAATTACTGATATGTGTGTGCAGTCTTGCACTGTTCTTGGGCTAGTTGAACAGAGGTAGTTCTTTCAGCAGAAAAGAATGGAGGCACTCAAGGGTGTAAGAGCATGCATCACATTAAGTGGAAAGATTAGCTATGTCCAAATAAATAGTATATTTCTCACCCTTTTCTTACTACAATGACAAAAGCTTCCTTATCTCACTTGTTCTCAAAAGGTTGTGGGGGTGGGGGGGTATTGGTAGAAAAATAAACATTCTTATAAATGACAATATATATATATATATATATATATATATATATATATATATATATATATATATATATATATATATATATATATATATATTATTATTATTAGAGTTATAAAAGTGTAGATATTTGTATGTTTATGAGGAAGACATTTTTAAAAAATGCATCAAAATTGCAAGTGTTGTTTTTTCTGAGAGTAATAAACTTGAAGGGAAATAAATATTGGTAAAAATGAACAAAAAAAACTAGGATTAAAAATAATAAAATAAAATAAATGACATCCACAGATAGATAGATTTTTACTAAACAGAAATTATTCAGTAATATCCCTATGCAATATACAAGTTAAAGAGTATTATAGATGTTCAAGATGCCATTTATCAGCATAAAGACACATATAAGCTATTTTTTTAAATTATTATTACTTTATTTATAAATCTACAGCAAATGTCAGAGCTCGGTGCTGTACAATTAGTACTTTCTTTTATTACTATAACTGTAATTATACACCAGAGCACAGTACTTTACATTAAATGTATTCACTACAGGGGGAGTTGTCACCTGGGGGGGTCTACTGAGAGAAAAGCAATTTGACTGCTCAAAATGGCTGATTTTGGCCACAAATCAGAAATTTTCACTGATAATTCAGTGATTTCCCATACAAATCCCCCCTATTCCCACCTATAGTTATTTCACACTTACTGTCTGTCTGTGAGACTGTCTCTGCCTGTCTGTGCGACTGACTGTTAAGCCTACCTGTGTGACAATGACTGTCTGTGTGACTGCCTGTGTGTCAAGATCTGCCCCGAAGTCAGTCACCTGAGTACCCACTGGTACTGGGGTTACTGTCACAGCCTCTGCCACATATTACATAACAGTTGTCCCATGGCACGCTCTCTGCTCTCCCATGGCACGCTTCCTCTCCACAACGAATGCTCCTCAGGTATGCCCCTGTGATATTCATTCCCCAGGCTGGCATGCCACATGCAGGAATATTTTAAAGGAAGCCAAGCCCTTAGCTCAGTGCTTGTTTATTCTCATTTGAGCCTCCTAGCATTCCTATTATTTTTATGATTACTGTTACTGTCTCTTACTTCTGCTCCTGTGCCCTTCTGACCCTGTTCTGTATATTCGTTTTGCCCCTACTCTGGTATACTTGACCCTGGACTGTCTACCGTTTTGTTGCTTCCTTATTGTATTGATGCTGCACCTGCTGGCATATAGTGCTGTGTATTATCTTCTAAACTGTGCTACCTGCTGGATTACAAGTACTGTATATTATCTGCTAAACTGTGCTACCTGCTGGATTACAAATACTGTATATTATCTGCTAAGCTGTGCTACCTGCTGGATTACAAGTATTGTGTTATATCAACTAAGCTTGTTGTTCCTGGTGTGTATTGTACTTTATTGTACTAATCCCACTGGATTACAAGCAATACATCACTTAAGAGACAGACCTTGTCATGCTGTATGAATCTCAACACGTCTGTTATTTTATTACTTTTTGTCCATCCCCGGTGTCCATACGGTCACCATCCAGGTTACTCATGTTGATATCTAAAAAAAAAAAATTCTGAAATTTGCACAACAGCAAATGAGATTTCTATCCGGAAGACCTTATGTTATAGGTTTTAAAGGTTCTAAAAGGTTCTAAGGGTGGGTGTGATGGTTCTACCCCATTTTCTTGGCTCCTGTAAATGTTGTGCTGTAATATCTGTGGAGGAAGAGGAGGAGGAAGAGAGCATCCTCCTCATAGTGGTGGATCCCAGCATGGAAGATCTGACAGGCACTTAAGAAGTCTATCCACGACCTCCTACCCTTCATCCGATAAAAACATTTGAGGCCACTGTCATCGCCAAGATGAACCAGGAACTGACCATGATGGTGAGATACCAGAAACAGTTCCATGTCCAGCTAATGGAGAGGAAGTTCCTTAGTCATTTAAATATGGCAGTTGTGCATCTGGAGCATATGAGATTGATGTACCAGCAGGAGTGTCAGTCTAGAACTGTGCTAAGTTAGAGTGTACCGCTGCTTCAGAGACAAATACTACATGTAACCACCCTCCATCAGCACAGGTGGTTGGAAGTCAGTCTGGAGAGGAGGACAATGATACTGGCATTACTAGATGGATGCCTAGTACTTCATCTTCCTCCTTATCAGATGATGATAAGTAAATCACACTGTTGGATCTCGGCCCTAGCCATGTAATCCTTGGTTACTTACCATTCCTCCATTCCTATCACCCAGTTGTACTCCTTTGCCTAAAAATTCACTCCCCCCTTTCACTGCCCCTCTCTGCCCTGGACTTGTTAAAAAAGGAAATACATTTTAAAAAAAGGTTGACTAAATTGAATGACACAAACTTCATGTTCCTTGCCAACCCTAAATGTCCGTACACTTCTACAGCTCCTAATTTTGTATGGTGAAAATGAGTGCAGGACATTATTTTATGCCTGTTTTCACTTTTTCTTAACACTCATTCTTTTTTCTTTTCTCTTTGTTCTCTACTTCTTTTACTTTTTTTTTTTTTTTTCTCTTTGTTCTCTACTTCGGTTAAGCAATTATTGATTCCATTTGGATTTCTGTGTTAATACTGCTTGTTTTATTTATATTATGTTTCAAAAATCTTTCAAAACCTCAATAAAAATTGAATTTCGAAAGAAATGCCTACACTTGATGCACTCTTTCTATTACATATAACCGTTGTCCTTTAATTGATATATACAACACAAAAAAAATTATGTTTGAGCACACAAAATATCTAAGCATAAAACTGCATAAACATGTCTATCAACACTAAATATTTAATTATGTGATATGTTTGCTTATTTAAGCTGATAAATATAAGTAAAGAGGGATTTTGGTCTCAAGCTAATTAAAAGTTTAAAATGTGTTTGCGAAGGCTCTTGAACTGAGTGTCGTTATATTGTGGAAACATTATTTTAGAGTTAAATTTCTATTTATTTTAATGGATGCAATTGAGTTTCGAAGACTAGGCCACAATAGCCCGAATTGAAAAATAGCTGACTAGTAGAATTGTTGTTTTGTATGTTATGGCGAACATTCTGCAACAGGCTTATAAAGTCATCACAATTCCCTGCTTCATAAACCCCAACTGTCCCAAATAACGTAGGGCAGTCCGGATTCTGGACCACAATCACAAACTCCTAACTTCATTCTCTGGGACAGCTCTTGGGGAGACAGCGCTACCATACACCTGCGGGAGAGCTGTCACGTCTTCTCCCAGGCCGCGCTCATCTCTGCGTCTACGGTGGGCAATGTTGAGATATGTGCCATTGAGTGGTTAAAATGGACTATGTTTCATGTCTTGTGTTGATGTGTGTGTTTTAGAACTTTAATGTTTTATGTTGTTTATCGCATTGTCAGTTATGTAATAAGCCTACTTTTCAGGAAGAGTATTCAAAAACTAGCTTTTGGAAAGAAAACACTCTGCTCGAGTGTGATTTTTTTTTCTTTGTTTCACTTATATCCTGAAGAGCGGCTGCTTCATTAAGTCATTTCTAGGAGTTCTTTTCATTAATTCAATATCGTTTTGTAATGGCGTACTCTCCCTTATTTACATTCAAGCAGTGCAGAGCCTGAAATTATTAAATCGGGCAAATCCCATGTAACTTAAAGCTTTAATAATAGCCTTGCTCCCTGTTGGCTTCATTATTTCTGCTTCTTTGTGAAATATATGACAGCAGTCTTGTCACATTTATGCATCAAGCCGTTACATCAAACACAAACTCATTGAGGTAGAGGAGGGGAACAATCTGTGATTGCAGGTTTGTTATATTATTTCCCAATAAAGCTGATGTAACAGCCTGTTGATATTATCAGACCACATTTATGCCATAATTAGTCTTTCATGTTTTCATTCATTTTACCAATGAGCATACACGCCGTATATGTAAATGTGTACGGGGCATAATCCTGTTTAAAACACACAATGTAACTCCTAAATATGCATGGAGTGAATATTACTTAAAGGGACTATATCACCCAAACATTGCTTATACTGGGAATGTAGAGAATAAAACATGATTGAAAATGATCTATACATTGTGTTAGCAGAATTGCAAGCAAATGCCTAAATAAGGCATTTTTTGGAAGAAAAGGTGGCAACCCTAGTGTCTGTGGGGTCTCATGCTTATGACATCACCTGCGGCTTGATATGCAAATTACACATTTCCCATTGAAAACCAGTTCATTTGCATATCAGGCCACAGGTGATGTCATAAGCAGGAGACTCCACAGACACTAGGGTTGCCACCTTTTCTTCCAAAAAATACCGGCCTTGGTACTGTCTCCATAGACTTAACATTGGCCTGATGCCAATTTTTTACCGGCCTGCCGGTAAAATACCAGCCAGGTGGCAACCCTAACAGACACATGTAAAACAAATTTATCTCCTAATGTAGGCATTTACTTGAACTTTAGCTACACAATGTATAGATCATTTTCAATCACTTCTTATTCTCTACATTCACAGTATAAGCGATTTACTTTGCATTATCTATCTGTATCATTAGGTGATACAGTCCCTTTAATACATTCAATATGTTACTTTAAAGAGCGGCAAGTCCCTGGATTTAGGGATTGCAATATCCCACAGGGTTTTGGTTTTTTTTTAGCAACAACTTAGAATCATAAGAAAAGGGAACTGTTATCCTTTTGGTGAAATTGATCCCTTTTGTTTTTTTCAAAGATGGCAACGGTAGATGTATCTTTGTGCTCTAACAGTGTCCACTTTTGCAAATGTTTATCTCCCCAACAAGAACTAACATCTGAGTGCTATGTCTCTTTTAAGGAGACTGTTTTGTTCTTGGGGAAGGGATCTGAAGATGCCTCTAGTCTAGATCCTCACTTGTGAGACCTCACTTGGAGTATTGTACGCAGTACTGGAGACCGTATCTCCAGAAGGATAAGACCGGGAACGGGGGACTAATAAAAGTACTAAAAAAAAAATTGGGCAGACTAGATGGACTGAATGGTTCTTATCTGCCGTCCAGGGCCGTCTTTAACGCGGGGCAAACGGGGCAGCTGCCCTGGGCCCAGTTACTCCTGGGGGGCCCAAGGCAGCTGTCCCGTGGGCCCCCAGCCCCTGCTTGCCGTGTTCACAGCGCATTGCGCTTGTGAACGTTTTTTCCGGTGTTCTGACAAATTTCTGGAGCAAATTCTCCTGCGCAATCGCAGGAGAATTTGCTCATTGCGCATGCGCATAAAGTTACAGCTGATCACTCAGCTGTAACTTTGTGCACACCGCGCATGCGCCAACTACGCAACCCACCTCCCGCCCCCCGCACACCCCCCGCACACCCCTTCTTACCAGATGATCGGACACATGGGTACACAGCGCATGCGCACGGCTATCAAGCCGTGTGGGAATGCGCGCGCCCGTGGCTGGATTCAAAACGCTGGTAAGTAACACGGGGCGGGGGGACATAAGGAGCCAACAGAGGGGTAAGCACCCTGGTGAGGGCTGCCTCATCTTCATGGGAGTTGTGATCCTCCTGCTGTATTATTGATGCAGCAGGGGGATCACAACTCCTATCAAGATGAGGCAGCCCCTCAGGTACTGCCTTAGTTTCATTGGACACGGGGGGGGGGGGCTCATATAAAGGGGACATTAAACACGGGGGGCTCATATAAATGGGGCATTAAACACGGGGGGCTCATATAAAGGGGACATTAAACACGGGGGGCTCATATAAATGGGGCATTAAACACGGGGTGCTGATATAAATGGGGCATTAAACACGGGGTGCTGATATAAATGGGGCATTAAACACGGGGGGCTCATATAAATGGGGCATTAAACACGGGGGGCTCATATAAAGGGGACATTAAACACGAGGTGCTGATATAAAGGGGACATTAAACACGGGGTGCTGATATAAAGGGGACATTAAACACGGGGGGCTCATATAAATGGGGCATTAAACACGAGGGTGCTGATATAAATGGGGCATTAAACACGGGAGGCTCATATAAATGGGGCATTAAACACGGGGTGCTGATATAAAGGGGACATTAAACACGGGGTGCTGATATAAAGGGGACATTAAACACGGGGGGCTCATATAAATGGGGCATTAAACACGGGGGGCTCATATAAATGGGGCATTAAACACGGGGTGCTGATATAAATGGGGCATTAAACACGGGGGGCTCATATAAATGGGGAATTAAACACGGGGTGCTGATATTAAGGGGACATTAAACACGGGATGCTGATATAAAGGGGACATTAAACACGGGGTGCTGTTATAAAGGGGACATTAAACACGGGGGGCTCATATAAATGGGGTATTAAACACGGGGGGCTCATATAAGGAAGGGCAGTAAAGACAGGGGGTGCTCCTATAAGGAAGGGCAGTAAAGACAGGGGGTGCTCATATAAGGAAGGGCAATAAACACGGGGTGCTGATATAAGGAAGGGCAGTAAAGACGGGGTGCTCATATAAAGGGGGCAGTAAACACGGGGTGCTGATATAAGGAAGGGCAGTAAAGACGGGGTGCTCAAATAAGGGAGGGCAGTAAAGACAGGGGGTGCTCATATAAGGAAGGGCAGTAAACACAGGGTGCTGATATAAGGGGGGCAGTAAAGACAGGAGGCACATTTTAAAGGGGGCAGTAAAGACGGGGGGTGCTCATATAAGGGGGGAAGTAAAGACGGGAGGCTCATATAAGGGGGGCAGTAAAGACGGGAGTCTCATATAAGGGAGGGCAGTAAAGACAGGGGGTGCTCATATAAAGGGGGCACTTAAACACGGGGTGCTCATATATAGGGGGCAGTAAAGACAGGGGTGCTCATATAAAGGCGGTGTTCTGACAAATTTCTCGAACAAATTCTACTGTAGAATTTGCTCATTTTGCATCACAGCACATCCGCACACAGTTACAGCTGTCAATCAGCCGTACCTTTGGCAGAAGAGCGCATGTGCGAGGAACACACTCCATCTCACGCCCCCTTCGGAACAGCTGTGGTGACAGGTAAGTATAAGCGTCTTACTGATTATTGTTACTTATTAGCGTAGCAATCAATGTATAGTTGACATCAGTTGACATAAGTGGAAGTCACACACAGGGGGATGGCTGCCTCATCTTGATGGTAGTTGTGACCACCTCCTTAAGCTCCTGTGTGTCCCACGTGTGTGACTTCCACTTACTAGCGTAGCATGTCACTGATGGAACTTTTAGCAACTATACATTGATTGCTACGCTAATAAGTGACAATCAGTAAGACGCTTATACTTACCTGTCACCGCAGCTGATCCGAAGGGGGCGTGAGATGGTGTGTGTTCCTCGCACATGCGCTCTTCTGCCAAAGGTACAGCCGTAACTTTGTACGCTTGCGCTGTGACATTGGTAACTGGCTGTTACCTTAAAGGTAACTTAATAAACTATTACACTATCTCTCTTTCTCTAACACTGTGTGTCTTTCACTCTCTAACAGAGTTAGATTCACAGATTGTGAGAGTGACACTGTGTCCCCGCTCTGCTCCCCAGTGACACCCCTGGTCTGAAAGGTATGTGCTTCTGTGTGTGACTGGAGATATGAAAGGTGTGTGAATGGACAGTAGCAAGGGTTGAAGCCTTGACGTGGCGTTACTGCTCACATGGGTATCCATGTGCCAATTCAACCAACGTGAGTGACTGTAATACTTATGTGTTTAATATAAAAATGTTCTATTATTCAAATCATGATTTAAGAAAATGCACTGTTACACCCAGCGCCTATTCCTGTCATTCTCAACCTGGTAATATGATCACAATTACAATGTTTAACCTGTTATGTTTTCTTCCACAGGACAGCTCATATCGGGGTGCATGGTTACCTGTCCACACGTGTCCCGCTGGACTATTCTTTGTTTTGGAACCACACCATCCCTCAGTAACAAGACTATAACTGCTTCATACAGGTTCCTGAGGTATACAGGTATAAACTGTTTATTTTGGGGACTTTGTGTTTGTATTACATTCAAAGTTTTTAAATCCTCTGTTACTCTCTCAATTACTTCCTCCATTTTCTTTCAAAAAAAATAAAAATGCAGAAGTCTAAAAACAGCCTTTGTCCTTAAGGGGTTAATTACAACACTGGCCAGACTTTTATATTTCCCCAGCCCATTTGAGAGTGTTACCGTTGTTCCTATCATATCGGGGATACTTCATGGAGGACTGAGCCCTGATTTGTTTGACCATTACCTCATGGTCTAAATGGGCGTGCTTTTAATGTATGCTGTTACTGTGTTTAGATTTTATTCTTAATATTTTTATATTTCTTAGCATTTTACTTATTTACAAAAACATTGTTTCACACAGTTGTGCCAATATCCCTGCCCTGGTAGCTCATATCAGGAGACGTGATGATTTACTTTTCCTATTTCTTCTAGAAATGGAAGGTGATTACAAGCAGAATTTCCTATTAACATCATTTGTGACCAAGAAATTTATACGTGACTGAAGTGAAGGACATGAGGCTGGAAGCTGAAGACACTGAAATTTGTCAAATTCGTTTATTAAAAATAAATATCAAACTACCTAATGGTTATACATGTATTTGATAACATTTATGCACAGAATGTGTGTAGAGAGAGACAGACTGAGAGAGACAGAGAGAGAGAGAGACAGAGAGAGAGTGAGAGAGACAGAGAGAGAGTGAGAGAGAGAGTGAGAGAGTGACAGACAGAGAGAGAGTGAGAGAGACAGAGAGAGAGTGAGAGAGAGACAGACAGAGAGAGAGTGAGAGAGACAGAGAGAGAGTGAGAGAGAGAGTGAGAGAGAGACAGACAGAGAGAGAGTGAGAGAGACAGAGAGAGAGTGAGAGAGAGACAGACAGAGAGAGAGTGAGAGAGACAGAGAGAGAGTGAGAGAGAGACAGACAGAGAGAGAGTGAGAGAGACAGAGAGAGAGTGAGAGAGAGAGTGAGAGAGAGACAGACAGAGAGAGAGTGAGAGAGACAGAGAGAGAGTGAGAGAGAGACAGACAGAGAGAGAGTGAGAGAGACAGAGAGAGAGTGAGAGAGAGAGTGAGAGAGAGACAGACAGAGAGAGAGTGAGAGAGACAGAGAGAGAGTGAGAGAGAGAGTGAGAGAGAGACAGACACAGAGAGAGTGAGAGAGACAGACACAGAGAGAGTGAGAGAGACAGAGAGAGAGTGAGAGAGAGAGACAGACAGAGAGAGAGTGAGAGAGACAGAGAGTGAGAGAGAGAGTGAGAGAGACAGAGAGTGAGAGAGAGAGTGAGAGTGAGAGAGAGACAGAGAGAGAGTGAGAGAGAGACAGAGAGAGAGTGAGAGAGAGACAGAGAGAGAGAGAGACAGAGAGAGAGTGAGAGACAGACAGAGAGAGAGTGAGAGAGAGACTTTCAAGCAGGCCGGACTGGCATACCTGGATACCGTGAAATTTCACAGTAGTCCGCTGGTCCTGGGGCCGCTTTAAGTTGTTCGGTCGCTCTGAGACGTTCACCACGTGCGCGCACTTCAGTTACTGCACAGGATCACGTGCGTCCACAGCCGATGCTGTGTGAGAAAAGGTAGGAAGATATAACGGGTGGTTGTGAGTTTAGGGAGAAGCGTAAAGCGGATAAAATACATAGAGCCTAATGGAAAATTGATGACGGGTGGGGGAGAAAATACATACGTGAGTGAATATCAGATTGAGAGTGAGTGGCATTGTGTGTGAGTGAGCGGCAGAATAAATGGGTATATCACAGTGTTCTGTCAGATTTCTTGAGCAAATTCTACTGCACAGGCGCAGTAGAATTTACACATTGCGCACGCGCACAAAGTTACAGCTGTCAATCAGCCGTAACTTTGTTAGAAAAGCACCTGCGCGAGGGACACACACCACCTCCAGCCCCCTCTGGATCAGCTGCGGTGACAGGCAAAGTATAAGTGTCTTACTTATTACTTCCTAGTGTAGCAAGCAATTGGTAAAACTTCAATCAGTGACACACACAGAGCCCATGCTGCCTGCGTCTCCCCGCGCTCCACTCACGTAGGAGAGAACACTGGGGTGGGGAAGGGAGGGGGGATAGAGAACATACTGGGGAGCGGAGGGGTGGATAGAGAGAACACTGGGGAGAGGGGGATAGAGAGAACACTGGGGAGACAATGGGGGACAAAGGAGAGAACACTGGGGGGGGAGAACATTGGGGGACAGAGGAGAGAACACGGGAGAGAAGGGGGGGATGGGGAGAGAACACAGGGGGGACAGGTGAGAACACTGAAGGGAGGGAAGAGAATACAGACGGTGGAGAGAAGAGACATACATGTGGGAGAGAAAAGAGAGTGAACTGGGAAGGCAGAGGAGAGAGACACAGACATGGGAAAAAAAGAGGATACAAAGTGTGTAAGGGTGTCTGTGTAAGTGTATGTATATGTGTAAGTGTGTCACGTGAGGGGGGGAAATCTCCGGCCCCTCACAGAGCATGTTAGAGCACCAGATGTCTGTGACATAACGGTGCTCAGAACACATGAAGCCACGCACAGAAGAAACAGCCCCTTCCCTGCAAATGTAAGGTAAGTGAGCAGGGAGGGGGACAAACGAGTGTGTGTGTTTAAGTTTGACTGTGTTTGTAAGTGTGTCTATCTGACTGTGTAAGGTTGTCTGTGTGTGTAAGTGTGTCTATCTGACTGTGTAAATTTGTCTGTGTAAATCATATATATTCACACACTTAATCTAAATATTATATAATCCACCTATCCATATATATTAGTTTTAAATAATTATATAATTACATAATATATAGCATATAAGTGTGTGTGTTTATTTTTTTGTATGGAGGTATTAGGGTGGAGGGTGTGATTGCATGCCGGGAATGAGGGGTGGGGTCCAGGGGCCCAAAACAAATGTTTACAGAGGGTCCAGTCAATGTTAAAGATGGCCCTGAGCAGAGCACATGTGTGTGTGTGTGTGTGTGTGTGTCTGAGTGTGTCTGAGTGAGTGCCAGGATGGAAATTATGAGAGAGATGGGTTTGCGTGGGCATGTCTCCACTCACGCGTCTGTGACCCTAGGATCGGCCCTGGTCACTCTGTCCCACTGTCTGTGTTACTCTCTGACACTCTCTGAAGATTACATATTCATCTAATCTTTTAGTGAATAATGTCACTGCTTTATCTGTACATTGTGCACGGACAAACCCGACGAGCTTGCTATGTGGGGGTAACTCGGCAGGTGTGTCCCTGCCAAACAAATAGCTAAATTGGTGAGATTAAATATATCCCAACTCACCTGCTACTCAACTTTTAATGAATAGACCCCTCTGTGTCAGACTTGCACCATGCTCTTCTCAATCGCATTCACGTCCCCCTTTCTTTTCTTCCTGTCACACGTTTCCCATGCTTGTCTCACTGTGTTCATGTTAATTGATGCACCATCTAAAAAAAAAACATTTAAAACCAATTTTTTTCTTTACACTCAGAAGATTAAAAATACCATTATTATATGAGTATATTTGTTATGTAAAATAAACAAGAAAAATTGGAAAAGTAAATTTTTAAACTTATGATTGTAATCATGTAATATTACAGTCACTCACCCTGGTTGAATTGGCACATGGATACTCATGTGAGCAGTAACGCCACGTCAAGGCTTCAACCATTGTTACTGTCCAGTCACACATCTTTCATATCTCCAGTCACAACACAACTCTAACCCCCCCCCGTCTTTACTGCCCCCCTATTTATGAGCACCCCGTGTTTAAATGCCACCTTTATTTGAGCCCCCCGTCTTTACTGCCCCTTTATGAGCACCCCGTCTTTACTGCCCCCCTTATGAGACTCCCGTCTTTACTGCCCCCCTTATATGAGACTCCCCTCTTTACTGCCCCCCTTATATGAGCCTCCCGTCTTCACTGCCCCCCTTATATGAGCACACCCCGTCTTTACTGCCCCCTTTAAAATGTGCCTCCTGTCTTTACTGCCCCCCTTATATCAGCACCCCGTGTTTACTGCCCTTCCTTATATGAGCACCCCGTCTTTACTGCCCTCCCTTATTTGAGCACCCCGTCTTTACTGCCCTTCCTTATATCAGCACCCCGTGTTTAATGCCCCCTTTATATCAGCACCCCGTGTTTACTGTCCCCCTTTATATCAGCACCCCGTGTTTACTGTCCCCCTTTATATCAGCACCCCGTGTTTACTGCCCTTCCTTATATGAGCACCCCCTGTCTTTAATGCCCTTCCTTATATCAGCCCCCCGTGTTTAATGCCCCATTTATATGAGCCCCCCGTGTTTAATGTCCCCTTTATATCAGCACCCCATGTTTAATGTCCCCTTTATATCAGCACCCCGTATTTAATGTCCCCTTTATATCAGCACCCCGTGTTTAATGTCCCCTTTATATCAGCACCCCGTGTTTAATGCCCCATTTATATGAGCCCCCCGTGTTTAATGTCCCCTTTATATCAGCACCCCGTGTTTAATGCCCCATTTATATGAGCCCACCGTGTTTAATGTCCCCTTTAAATCACCACCCTGTGTTTAATGCCCCATTTATATGAGCCCCCCATGTTTAATGTCCCCTTTATATCAGCACCCCGTGTTTAATGTCCCCTTTATATGAGCCCCCCGTGTTTAATGTCCCCTTTATATCAGCACCCTGTGTTTAATGTCCCCTTTATATGAGCCCCCCGTGTTTAATGCCCCATTTATATCAGCCCCCCGTGTTTAATGTCCCCTTTATATCAGCACCCTGTGTTTAATGTCCCCTTTATATGAGCCCCCCGTGTTTAATGCCCCATTTATATGAGCCCCCCATGTTTAATGTCCCCTTTATATGAGCCCCCCGTGTTTAATGCCCCATTTATATGAGCCCCCCGTGTTTAATGTCCCCTTTATATGAGCCCCCCGTGTTTAATGCCCCATTTATATCAGCACCCCGTGTTTAATGCCCCATTTATATGAGCCCCCCGTGTTTAATGTCCCCTTTATATGAGCCCCCCGTGTTTAATGCCCCATTTATATCAGCACCCCGTGTTTAATGCCCCATTTATATGAGCCCCCCGTGTTTAATGTCCCCTTTATATGAGCCCCCCCCCCGTGTCCAATGAAACTAAGGCAGTACCTGAGGGGCTGCCTCATCTTGATAGGAGTTGTGATCCCCCTGCTGCATCAATAATACAGCAGGAGGATCACAACTCCCATGAAGATGAGGCAGCCCTCACCAGGGTGCTTACCCCTCTGTTGGCTCCTTATGTCCCCCCGCCCCGTGTTACTTACCAGCGTTTTGAATCCAGCCACGGACGCGCGCATTCCCACACTGCTTGATAGCCGTGCGCATGCGCTGTGTACCGCTGTGTCCGATCATCTGGTAAGAAGGGATGTGCGGGGGGTGTGCGGGGGGCGGGAGGTGGGTTGCGTAGTTGGCGCATGCGCGGTGTGCACAAAGTTACAGCTGAGTGATCAGCTGTAACTTTATGCGCATGCGCAATGAGCAAATTCTCCTGCGATTGCGCAGGAGAATTTGCTCCAGAAATTTGTCAGAACACCGGCAAGCCGCATCCACTGGATGCGACGACCGGAAAAAAACGAAAAAAAAAACTGACGCCGGATGTGACATAACGTCACATCCGGTGACTGATTCCCTCCTCCGTGCAGGAGGGAAGACTGCACGGAGGAGACTTCCGGTGGGGGACACGGAACACCAGCAATCGGTGAGTACGGGGGGGGGGCGGGGGCTGGGTCTGTGTTGGGGGAATACAGGCATCTGAATGGCACAATATTACTGGGCTCTGACTGGCACAATATTAGTGGGGTCTGACTGGCACAATATTATAGGCATCTGACTGGCACGATATTAGTGGGGTCTGAGGGGCACAATATTACTGGCATCGGACTGGCACAATATTACTGGCATCTGACTGGCACAATATTAGTGGGGTCTGTTGGGCACAATATTACAGGCATCTGACTGGCACAATATTAGTGGGGTCTGAGGGGCACAATATTACTGGGCCCTGGCTGGCACAATATTAGTGGGGTCTGAGTGGCACAATATTACAGGCATCTGACTGGCACAATATTAGTGGGGTCTGAGGGGCACAATATTACAGGCATCTGACTGGCACAATATTAGTGGGGTTCTACGGGGCACAATATTACAGGCATCTGACTGGCACAATATTAGTGGGGTCTGAGGGGCACAATATTAGTGGGGTCTGAGGGGCACAATATTACTGGGCTCTGACTGGCACAATATTACTGGGCTCTGACTGGCACAATATTCCTCGTATCTGACTGGCACCATATTACTGGGCTCTGACTGGCATAATATTACTGGGCTCTGACTGGCACAATATTACTGGGCTCTGACTAGCACAATAATACTGGGCTCTGACTGGCACAGTATTACTGGGCTCTGACTGGCACAATATTACTGGGCTCTGACTGGCACAATATTAGTGGTGTCTGAGGGGCACAATATTACAGGCATCTGACTGGCACAATATTACTGGTATCTGACTGGCACAATATTACTGGCATCTGACTGGCACAATATTACTGGGCTCTGACTGGCACAATATTACTGGGCTCTGAGTGGCACAATATTCCTGGTATCTGATTGGCACAATATTCCTGGGCTCTGAATGTCACAATATTACAGGCATCTGACTGTCACAATATTATGGGGCTCTGAATGTCACAATATTACTGGTATCTGACTGGCACAATATTACTGGGCTCTGAATGGCACAACAATTATGGCATCTTAATGGTACAATAATACTGGTATCTTAATGGGCAAATTGGCTGGGGCATCTTAATAGTACAATATTACTGGTATCTGAATGGCACAATAATATTGGCATTTTAATGGGAAACATGTCTGTGGCATATTTATGGCAAAATAATACTGAATATTAATGGCAAAATAATACTGAATATTAATGGCAAAATAACATTGCGATGGATGGAGTGATTGCATGCAGGGGAGGGGGCAGAGTCCAGGGGGCCCATGCAAATGCTTGCCCAGGGTCCAATCACTATTAAAGACTGCCCTGCTGCCGACGCATTCTATGTTTCTATCCACATTTTGATATGTCCTTTGAAGTCACACACATCCTTTCTAACCAACTGCAAACTATGAAACAGCAGCTGATAGATTTATGAGGGTTTAATGGACTGCTGGGGAGAATTACACGCAAGCGAAAAACACTTTTCTTACTTTTCACCTTCCCACCGCATTTATTCTTGTAAATGTTACTTTTTCATCCTGAAGTACAACTGGACCATCTGCAGACCTCCTACATAAAACCTATGACGTGGTCAGATGATTCCCTGGTGACTATTACCATATGCTCTCCCTTATTCTGCCCCTATGAGAGGACCTGGAGACTCAGTTGACACTTCCAGTCTGCCCAATTCTCTGAATACTTTCATTAGACCCTGGCCTTATCTTATATCTAGGATGCCTAACTCATTCATGCCACACTCCTTCACTGTGTTAACCTCACCACTTCTGCTGGAATGCTATTCCAATCATCCACTACCCTCTCAGTAAAATAACACTTCCTGATATTACTTTTAAACCTTTGGCCCTCTAATTTAACACTATGTCCTTTTGTTGTTTTAGTTTTTCTTCTTCTTTTAAATACACTCTCCTCCTTTACACTGCTGATGTATTTACATGTTTCTATCATATCCCCCCTGTCTCGTCTTCATATATTAATATGTAGATATTATTTAAATTATTTAATACTGGGCGGGTAGTTTGATGGCTGGCAGGATATTGCACATTTTTTTCGGACAGCCAGAAAAAGTTGGAAGGTTTGTCACAAAATCTAAATGTTCTGAAAAGTTGTTTTTTTTCATTAATTTCTTAGCAGGCAACTTATCTTTGGTTGTGTTGCATTCCAACATTGTCTTTGGGAGCAGGTGGGTGGCCATCATCATGTGTAGTTTTTACCCCATGCAAATATCTATATTACCTGGATTTTTATATTGATTCCTCCAAGTTGGCACACACATCCACTGGTCTCCAAATGATGATGTAGGCATCCATCAATGCCTAGAGTGCCGCGATGGCTCCCATGCCGTTCCATTCTGGGCATGCTGGATAATAATTTGAATGCAATTATGTTTTGAATGCAAAATGTTTCTAAATATGTTATTACTTTTAGTATTGCAATCAGTTATGTGTTACCCTGTGTTGCAATAAAAAATCCATAACAGAATGCAAATAAAATAAGTTAGTTCAAGAGATAGCAGTTTGCTGTCAAAATGTAGCTGGAAGAGTCTGTTATCTGCCTGGTGTTCTGCCTATCATCTGTGTCTAGGACAGTTCAGCAACGCAGCTTGAAAAGCAACATGGCCGCGTCATTGCCGCCATGTAACCTAAAAGCTGCCATTTTGTAGCTGGAAGAGTCTGTTATCTGCCTGGTGTTCTGCCTATCATCTGTGTCTAGGACAGTTCAGCGACGCAGATTGAAAAGCAACATGGCCGCTTTATTGCCGCCAAGAGTCTGTTATCTGCCTGGTGTCCCACCTTTCAACATAAAAGCGGCCATTTTGTAGCTGCATGGAGTTTGGTTCACTTTCTGGGCACAATTCAACAAAGTCTATAAAAAAATGTTATTAAATTACCACTGTTAAATCCATTAAGAGTTGCTCTGAAATAATTACCACACCCACTAAACTGTCTATACACACACAGAAATGGTTGAGAAAGTCTGGACTAACGCCTATTCAATCAGGTCCAAACAAACTTAAAGGGCAAAAAAGAACCAAAAACTGGACATTAAGAAATATTAACAAATATTTTTATAGGGGATTGGATTTGGTACGAGCAAAAGAATAAATAGAATAAGACACCAATTTACTAACACATGTATGAATGACGAATTATACATTTTGTAGTGTAATGTAAAATCCATATGTTTCCCTCAAAGAAATGTCTGTACATTCATAGAGATGGCTAAAACTGTGACTAAAACACATTGCCATTTTCATCAACTGATTAAAATGTGACTGAAATGTTAGGGAGGGACTATTGCAGTTACCTGTTTGGACTTCTAGCACTGGTTCCCATAGGTTTCTTCCAAAGCCTATCTCCCTAGCAAGTTAACTTAACACTCTGTAACGGCCTTCTCAGACCTGTTCCCTCCCTCACTGCTGGAGATTTAGTCAACTAAAATCTACTGGAGATGAAAACTAGACTAAAACTAAAACAATTCAGGTGAATAAATATGACTAAACCAATATGGCATTTTATTAAAAAAATGACTAAAACTAAATCAAAATTTGCCATCAAAATTAAAACATTGTCTGACATGTCTATATTAAATAAAAGGTATATCCTCCCAGTGGAAGTCAGCTGGACTTGTTTTACCAATAGTGCCACATCCACTTTTTTTGGAGTTGATCAGTTTTGTTTATATTTTTATTTACTGTTAAAGGACAACTCACACAGTTCACCATTAAACATGTTACAGAAATGAAATTTGGATTCCACATTTGGCCCCTTGCTTCATTTGTCGCCGACACAACTGAGTCAAGGGATCAGGGCTGAAAGTAGCAGTGACTCTGTGAGAGACATAAAGTAAGCCTCCCCAAAAAAATATTTATAAATACGTTTAATTAAGTTAATTAAAAAAATAAGTTTAGATGTCCTTTAAGTCTATCCAAGAATAATGAATAGCCAGTACACAATCATTACATTTTACCACTAGATGGCAGCAGATTATCAATGCTAATTCCTTAGATCTAACCCATAGTATTTGGAAATCTTACATGGCAACAGATGGCTTTCTAATTCACATGTGTATGCGTCAGGCACTCACCTCCGCTATCTCCACGCTATCTGATGGGGGAGGTGCGATGAGGTGGCCGAGTCTTCCCCCAGCTCCAGCAGGTCTCCGATGATGTCAAGGGGGTCCCTGACTCCGGTCCCCATGCTGTTGTGTGGGGACGGGGCTACAAAGGATACATTGTATCGTCCCCTGGCACTAGCCACCAATGGGAGAGTTGGAGAGGCGGGGTTAGCAGCACTAATGAGGAGAACCCACCCAATACTACTATAAAAACCCCAAGCTCCCTCAACATGGTGCTCAGTTATTGTTGGCTGTCCCTGTGTGCACAGTGAGTCTTGAGCTAAACCTTTTGCATTCCTATTGACTATTGAACCTGATTGGTACCTGGATTAACCCCTTTTCTGCTGCCTGCCTATTAACCCTGATTGTTACCTGGATTAACCCCTTGCCTGCTGCCTGACTATTAACCCTGCTTGTGACCTGGATCAACCCTTTGCCTGCTGCCTGACTATTGACCCTGCTTGTGACCTGGATCAACCCTTTGCCTGCTGCCTGTAAATTGACCCTGCTTGTGACCTGGATTAACCCTTTACCTGCTGCCTGTCAATTGACCCTGCTTGTGACCTGGATTAACCCTTTGTCAGCCCCCTGCCATTTCTGAACACTGCCTGTATTCTGGACTTTCCTTCTAACATAAGTCGACACCTGCATCTTTGGTTCCTTCCCTGACACTTACCTAGCCCGAACCCTGCAGAATGTGCCACAATGTGTTACAACTGTTGATCCTCTTTGAAAATCTGTCATACCTCACATAAATACATGCATAAATACATAGTTATATCACCATGTTCATTAAATATTCTTATAAAATGTCACAGTGGCCAGTTTTTATCAATGGGATCTCGTAGTTGCCAACTGTCTGGTATTTTACTGGTAGGCTGTCTTGTCTTGACGCCAATATCAAGTCATTGGAGGCAGTAACATGTACGGTAGTTTTTTTTAAAGATAATGCGGCAACCGTACCAGTATTTAAGTGACAATATTATAACTTATAGTGTATGATGTGCATGATCATAACTTCTATTCTTGCGCACTCCACCCCAAAAATTGGCTTGAGTTCCATTAAGTCTTCGTTTAAGGTAACAGAATGTTAGGGTATAACATATAAATTATTCTGCGCACCTCTGGAGCTTTAGTGACACTCTTTATGGGTGTTTCATCAACTTGTAATTAAGGGTATTTAGTTCTCATGTGGTTTAGGGAAGTGGGTGCATTTTGGGGGGTAGTGAGTAGAGTTTGTGGTGGGCTCTTTCTCTTATATAAGGGTTAAATCTGGTGAATGCGTGTAACAGCGCCTGCGTTATAAGCACCCCACTCCGTCCCTTTTGTTCTTATTGTTTCCTTTGTTAAGATCAGTTATGGGGAAAGTTGCCCTTTTGTCAATTGGCAAGTAGGGGAATAATGGAATGTTAATTGGAAGTTCAGGTTATTGGATCAAAACAGCTATATGAGTTATTATGATTGCAATGATCTGGTTATGAGGTTCCATTTAATACACAATATGTTGTTAATACACCTTTAAGAAAAGAGCTTGGCCCTGAGTAAGTCCTGAGTGCAAAGTGGGTGCTGAGGTAAGTTCTGAGTTCAAATCCGGCTGCTGGAGTAAGTCCTGAATGCAAATCTAGCCACTGGGGCAAGTCCTGAGTGCAAATATGGCCGCTGGGGTAAGTCCTGTATGCAAATATGGCCACTGAGTGCAAGGTGGGTGCTGGGGTATGTCCTGAGTGAAAATCGGGGTGCTGGGACATGTCCTGAGTGGAGATCTGGGTGCTGGGACATGTCCTGAGTGGAAATCTGGGTGCTGGGGCAGGTCCTGAGTACAAATCTGAGTTCTGGGGCAGGTCCTGAGTAACTTACTAATGAAAACATATGTGGGGCAGATGAGTCCGAAGGAGGTGTGCGAAGTGGATTTGTGAAGGAATAAGTCATTTTTTTGGTTGTATAATTTGTTAGACATACACAGTAGAAATTGAAGTCCAAAGGGAATACACCTCAGTATGTAGTCCCAAACATTCCCCATGTTTCATTATTTCCAGTGTTCCTTGTTCTAGTACCTCAAGGCAAGGTCTAACAAAATTCTGTAGTCTATAGGAACCATATCAATTCAGGAGCCAGCCTGGTTATTTTGAGGAAGGGAAATAGAGCAAGGGAAAAATAACCAATATAGCGTGTTATGTAAAACAATAAAGTAAGACACCAGCAGCAGGGATATTAGAAGCCCTGCCTTAAGGATTCCATACAACTGTATAATAAGTTATCAGGGAGACACTAAAATGAATGTCCATAGTATCGTTTCCAGCAGGTTCTCTATGTATCACATTTGTATATATGTACATTCACCCTACGCGCAAAGAAATGACGGCACCTCATCGACAGAAACAATGAAGAGCTTCTCCACAGAGAAAATCTGTACAATATCTCCTGCCTTCTGCTCTTCTTCTCTTTTCAGGAACAATCTGGATCTTATCCAGCTAACGTGAAAAACATACATTCAGAAAGCCGCAGCTTGGATCTTAATAGTCTTTTATCCCAGCTACAAAACCAGCTCGCATTTAGTCCAAGCTGACCCTGTTAGTGTACAGTGCTAAAAGCCATATAATAAAAACTGGAATGTAACCAAGAGATAATACTCACTCTCCGGTAACAAAAGCACAGTGAGAATTGATTCTGCCTCACAAATACTGTGAAGGTCTGTCTTGCATTGAACAAAAAATAGATAGCGGTAGCTTTTTCAAATCATTAAAGGTGTAGTGCAAAGTATCAAGCACACGAGAGACACGAAGCAGTGTAACCCTTTATTCTACAAATAGAATTTCTGAGAGGTATCATTGTTGAATACATGACTGCAAAATTCTTTTTAAAAAACACATAATAAAGTCCTTGCTAATGCTAATTTTATAACAACCTTTGAGAGATTTCGGTAAATCGTCGGACTGAATCCATGTCTATTAGTTTAGGCAGTTAGGAGATAAGGTTACATAGCTTCTAAAGTATTCAGGAGAATGTCCAGATAAAAAGAATACTGCATAATGTAAAGGGGAACATCATGTTTAAAAGAAGCATAAAATTGAGCATCTGCAGTCATATTTAACCAGTATTCGTTTCACTATTTAGAACTCACTAAAGGGCCTACTCAATAAAGAGAGAATTGCAAGGAATTGATATGGGAATTTCAATCTTTAGGCCATGGCCATGTTGGAAACATTCTGACAAGAGTATTGCAAAAACCAAACGATTATAGTCACCGTGGAGAAATTCTACAACTCAACTAGGGTGACCTGATTTTTATAACTTTGTAGTCCGTTATCCACAGTTTACCTTTGTCAGCACCATGAGATTCAAGGGGTTCTAGATGGTGCATTCTGGTTTGAAATCAGGCCAGGTCACAAAGTAGACCCAAAATTAGGAAAATTCTGTCTTTTGACTATTCAACATGGCTGAGATTGGTCCATAATTGGTGATCTGAGCCAATTCTAAAAACACATCAAAACTAGGGCCAAAGTCAGAAAAATTTACGAAGCTCAGCCATTTTTGGAGAATTGAACTTTAAAGGTATAGTAAAAAAATATATCTTAACATTATATGACTCTGATCAGTTATCATGTCCATATTTTGGTCATATTCAGAAGCATTTTGGTAATATCAGAATGGCCTATTTTTAAAAGACTATTTGAATCAGCCTGAAAATTGGAGCTATCTGAATAAACCCCCATTTTACGAATGGCGGAAATATCGCAATACCAAATGTTGTTATAATCCGGTATGTCAGATAACTCTCCATAAGAAAACATTTTTAAAGAAATTCCTGTCGGAATTGCTGAATACTTCCACAGACATCTTTTGAAATGTCTGAGTTACAGTCTGAAAGTAAGGACTAATGTTTTAATTTAGAAGATGTAGCAGGAATGATAAAATACTGGAGCACTTAAATCAATAAGCCATCAGAACTCTAAGGAACCACACCCCTGGGACCATGTCTCTGCTTTCACATGATCTGTAAAAACAAACAAACAGAGAAATCCCATTGGCAATTTAAGTTGCATCTCTGGCAGATAGTTGATCTACATTACACATCCAACAAATATAATTTGTCAGGATTAATAGAAACCCTCTTTACTATGCTGCACAGGCCGAGTTGTCAGGGAGGAAAAATGTTCCTTTAGCTTTTCTGCCTCAACATTTCCTGTTCAAGCCATCTTATCAAAGACAACTCCTGAAAGGGGCATAAGGTTCTGAAGAAATAAGATAAGAATCTGAATGTTCTTGAGGTCAATCTGCACTGACAAACAAAAAATGAATCAATCACACCTACCCCAGGAAATCTATCAGATGAAACCTGCACAATATCTTCTGTATGTGGTATTTCTATTTGTGGTTTCTATAAACAAGATTGCAGCTGATCACCAGCGAAACAGGTTATTAAAGGAAAGAATTAGTTGAGAAACAATTGTAGGACTGACTCGGTTTAGGTTCCCTCAACCTAAAAAAGGGTCCACTGGTTCTATGCAGCCTGAAGAATCAGGGAACCATGTCCACATTACTGCATGCCTCCCAACTGCCCCACTTTAGGTGGGACAGTCCCAGATTTGAGGCTGTGCCCCTCTGTGCCACCGATCACTACCTCTGTCCCACTTTTTGGGACAGAAGTAGAGTTCAGCGGGACAGCGGTAATCAGGACACTAGAGAATGTGTACTGTAGAAGAGCAGCATTATGCGCATGTGTAGTAGCACTGTCAGATTGAGTGACAGTGCCACAGCGCATGTGTGGTAGCGATGTTATTTAGAGTAATGTGCGGTAGCGCTGATAATTGACCCCCCCCCCCCAGCACTGCCCTCTTCATCTCAATTCGACGGGGGCAGAAGTTGGGAGGTATGTAGCTATATATTTTGGGACACTGATCAGCCATAAAATTATGACCACCTGCCTAATATTGTGTAGATTCCCTTTTTGATGACAAAACAGCCCTGACCCATCGAGGCATGGACTCCACTAGACCTCTGAAGGTGTGCTGTGGTATCTGACATCAAAATATTGGAAGCAGATCCTTGAAGTCCTGTACATGGCTTGGTAGGGCCTCCAAGGATCGGACTTGTTTGTCCAGCACATCCCACAGATGCTCGATTGGATTGAGATCTGGGGAATGTGGAGTCCAAGTTAACACCTTGAACTTGTTGTTGTGTTCCTCAAACCATCGCAGCACCATTTCTGTTTTGTGGCAGGGTGCATTATCCCAGTTAAAGAGGCCAATGCCATCAAGGAGTACCATTTCCATGAAAGGGTGTACATGGTCTGAAACAATGCTTAGGTAGGTGGTACATGTCAAAGTAACAACCACATGAATGACAGGACCCAAGGTTTCTACTTCTGGTAGAGAAGTTACAACGACAATCAATGATCAGTCTCATGCCCTGCTTCAGTTGTCTGACCTTCCATACAGTAGAGTTGTTTTACCTCCCAGCAGCTCCAGATCAGACTCCAGGGCAAAACAAAACAGGGTAGAGTGAACTTGTGCGCTTGTGACCAACACTAGAAATACTAAAACATTAACCCGTGAGAGGAGAGGAGTGCACAAGAGAAACGCTTTGCTTTTATGGACATTCATCAAGGACTTTTATAAAGATTTTAATGTAAGATCTTACTATGTGTTCTTTTTTTTGCTGATTATTAAAATGTTTACACTTGCACTCCTGCCTTCTCTTCCCATGTGATTCGGTTTTTGGAGCTGTGTGACAGAACTTACCTGATTTTATCTGAGCTCTCCAGCGCAATTATTCCTGATCTCAGGTACATGTGAGTACAATATCTATATTCTGTATGCACTTTAGGATTGTTTGCACCAATATATACTACACTATAATTGTTCTTATTGTCTTCCCTTTATATAACACCCGAGCATTACGTCTCATTGAAAAGGCTAATGTTTTAGTATTTCTAGTGTTGGTCACAAGCGCACAAGTTCACTCTACCCTGTTTTGTTTTCCACATATATATTGCTAGGAGTGAAACACTAGGTGTGTTCAGGTGCTGCTCACTCTGTCACGTTTTTGATGCAGTATATTGGCTTTTTGTTTATATTCAGACTCCAGTGCAAACTGTAGTGTTTCCAGTGGATTTTTAAGATAAATAATATCCTTTTTGGTACATGTGGGTGCTTGGGCACATTGTTCATTCAGGTGCATGGGAGAATTTTTCGACCTAAAGTTTGAAATTCCCATCTCAATTCCCTGCAATTCTCTCTTTATTGAGTAGACACTTCTGAGTTGATTGTCCCTTTAATTACCCTGTAATGCACATGATTGTAATTTTTCCATTTTCAAAAAACTATTGTATTCAATGAAATCAAATAGTTGTCATTTAGTGACATCTAGTGGTAGGTAAGTTATCAGGTCTTCTCAAATTAATATGAACAGTGATAGCCGGGCATATTTTTTAATCGTTTTGGACGAGAGGGAGATACCCAAAGCACACCTCCCAACTGTCTCGTTTTTGGGGCTCTGTCCTGCTGTCCCGCACAGGATCGTCCCTGGGCGGGACAGAGCTACAAAAACGGGGTGCACCGCCCAATACGGGACAGTTGGGAGGGATTGCTTTTCGTGGGAGCTCTCACCCGTCGGTGCTCTGACCTGCGGATCAGTGTGCATAGCACAACAGGTGCAAGCTCCGCCCCGTCGCTCTGCGTGACTTTCGGAATCTATGAGAGTCAGATGTGAACTAACTTCCGTCACAAGACACCAGATGACAGTGTTCTGCCTCTGCAGAGACAGGAGGCAGACACTGTCTGAACGGTCCTCCTCCCTGCATATGAAGGTAAATAAGTAGGGAGGTCGACAAAAATCTTAATTATTTTTATTTTTTTTGTTTAAAAAAAGAAAAGAAAAATTAATATGGGTAAGTGTGTATATATGTGTGTAAGGGTTTATGGGTGTAAGTGCGACAGTGTGTCTAAATGTGTGTGTGTGAGGGTTTATGTATGTGTGTAAGTGTGACTGTCTAAGTGTGTGTGTGTATGTGTAAGGGTGTCTGAGAGTGTGTGTGTGTATGTATGGTAAGGGTGTCTGAGTGTCTGTGTGTAAGGGTGCCTGTGTCTGTAACAGTGTATGTGTGTAAGAGTGGTGGAGTGTGTAAGGGTTTGTGTAAGTGTGACTGTGTGTGCATATTTCTGTGTGCAGTGTGGCTGTGTATATGTGTAAGTGTGACTGTGGTTATGTGTGTAGCTGTGTAAGTGTGGCTGTGTATGCACATTACTGTGAGTTTTATTACATGGCTGGGGCTCAGTCATACTGTATGTTTGACAAAGCCCCAGTCATGTAATAAAACTCACAGTAAAAGTGCAATTTCTTCTATTGGGTGAGTTGCACGAGAGCGATTTAAAAAAAAAAGCGTCCCACTTTCACATTTCACATCTTGTTGGTAGGTTTGCCCAAAGGTTAATGTTAAGTTATGCCTTCTAGCTATGTATTAAAGTTTTCTGTTATCTCCTCCCTGAAATAGCACCCACTTCCTGAGCCAACAGTACCACATATACCAGAAAGGAAGTGGTCTAACAAAATAGCCAAGCAATTTGAATGAACCTGAGTGCTTATTAATCCACTTCGTAGAAACATATTGTATGAATGCAGATCAGAACTGACTGTCCCTTCTAGCCTGTCCATAATGAAAACATAGCCTTATGCATATATATATGGCATTTCGAAATTCCTCCAAAGTGTTAGCCTTTGTTACCTTTACTGAAAGGTTAGTCTAAGTATCTATTTTTTCTTTAATAATATTAATATTTTCATACAATTCTTCCCGTCTACAGCTTTTTTTTCTAGAATAGCAGGGTGCCCACATGTCCTGGATTACTGTCAATCCAGCGAGCAATGAGATTTATTGTCCCAGATTGAGAGCTCTGAGTGAAGCAGGTTTCAGCTAATCAATGGAGAGACTTCTCAGTCAGGCTGAGAGTTCATAGTCCCTCGTTTACGGAGCTTAGTGTTAGCTACAGCAGCCTGAGTCTGCATCAGGAAAGAGAGTGTGTGTGTGATGGTAACAGAACAGTTAATATTCTGCAACTGCTCAGGTCTGCCAATGGAGGAGTTCATGTTCTGCAACTGCTCAGATCTGCTCATGGATAAGTTCATTTTCCGCTGCTGCTCAGGTCTGCTCATAAAGGGGTTCAGTCTCGGCAACTGCCCAGATCTGTTTGTGGAGGTGTCCATTCTCTGCAACTTGCCAGGTCTGATCATGGAGGGGTTCATTCTCTGCAACTGATCAGCGCTGCTCATGGAGAGGTTTATTTTCTGCAACTGCTCAGGTCTGATCATGGAGGGGTTCATTCTCTGCAACTGCCCAGGTCTGAGCGTGGAGGGGTTCATTTTCTACAAATGGTCAGGTCTGCACATTGATGTAGGCTGTTTAGCTCATGTATGACCACATCATATACAGTGCATTCTGATCTAGTTGTACAACAGTTTTTTCATTTGAGAATATTACAATATTGTATATTTTGGCATGCAAAATAAAAAACATGTTTCTCCCACTGAAGATATGAGGGAGTCATTGAGCATGTATGATGCATGTGCTCGTACCACTGAAACTGACAACTAAGTTACAAGATAGCTATTTTAACCTAAATTTTCCAGCTGTATTGAAATCCAGGTTGAGAGGGTGTTCAGCACATGGTCAATGGGTTAATAAATCCCCAGACTCTGCCATACACTGGTGCAATTGAGTGCTGTCGGCAGATCCAGCCAAACTCGATGATTGATAGAATAACGATTACTGCATGCCCTCATTGTTCAGGCTGTTTTGAAGAATACTGAAGACTTGCATCATAGCTTTTCAAGATTTTATTTGAAGTCACCATAGACAAAACCATCAAACTGCTTGACCCTATCACAACTCACTCAAATGTCCCACAAAATACTTTTCAAATTGGTGCATAACATCTGTGGACCACTAAATTAACTAGCAGCTCTGAAATAACATCCACAACCCTTCTAATCAAATATGTATAATACAACAACATAGATAGTAAATCAATATAAACAATAAATAAATGACTTTAAACAATGAGGGTTTTCAGCTAACATGCTGTTAAATTGACTTATCAAAGCGTCTGACTTCCAATTTTGACACTTACCGTATTTGCTCGATTATAAGACGACCCTGATTATAAGACAACCCCCCAAACTTTGGATATTCCTTTAGGAAAAAAACTAAAAGCCTGAATATAAGACTACCCTATAGGAAAAAAGTTCAACTTGTATATATTCACATGTATTCAAAAAATGCATTTCTTGTTTTTATTTCCTTTTATGTGCCAATGCTGCCTCTCTCTTTCCCTTGCCCCCAGCTTTGTCTCTCTCCCCCCCTTAGTGTTGTCTCTCTCTCGCCCTCCCTTTGACTCCCCCCTCGCCTCTGTCTCTTCCCCCCTTGTTTCTCTCTGCCCCCCTCCCCTTGTTTCTCTCTGCCCCCCCTCCCCTTGTTACTCTGTGCCCCCCTCCCTCCCCTTGTCTCTCTCTTGCCCCCTCCCCTTGTTTCTCTCTGCCCCCCTCCCTCCCCTTGTTGCTCTGTCCCCCCCTCCCCCTGTCTCTCTGCCACCCTCCCTCCCCCTGTCTCTCTGCCCCCTCCCTCCCCCTCACCTGTAACTCGCTCCCTGGTGGCTAGTGGGGGCAGCTGGGGGATGTCTGCACGATAGTGCAGACATCCTCCATGCTGCCCGACACCGTCGTCTATTATGACGGACAGCCTGTCTGTCATAATAGACGGCAGTGTCGGGCAGCATGGAGGATGTCTGCACTATCGTGCAGACATCCCCCAGCTGCCCGATTCTCCCTGGTGGCTAGCGGGGCAGCGGAGGATGTCTGCGCGATGAGCGCAGACCTCCCTGCTGCTGCCCGGCACGACCGCTGGTACTTTTATGACTAAGCCGGAAGCTCATCGCGCAGACATTCCCCTGCTGTTAGAGAGGGGGATACAGGTCACCTGCAACTCTGCTGGGGACCTGGATCCCTGTCTTATAATCTGACCTCAATTTGAGGTCAGATTATAAAACGACCTTGAATATAAGACAACGGGTATTTTTCAGAATTTTTTTTCTGAAAAAAACCTTGTCTTATAATCGAGCAAATACAGTAATATAAGGTAACATAGTAATTTAGGCAGACAAATTATATCCATCAAGTCCCCCGAAAAGAGAAATATGAAATTCTACTCTCTACGCAGTTTTAGAAATGTGTTGCTAAAACGCATGTGAAATTCATATTGATTATATAATTGACATGTTGTCTAATTCACCTGGTGCATCCTATGTACTGAGTGTCACAATACAAACACTGAACTGCATAGACTTTCATATTCAATATTTCTAGTGTCGCTGTGAAAACGAAAATCAAAAGTGACTCTTTGCAAATGCAAACCCCACATCTATACATCCCAATATTCCTTAACCAAGCTGAACCCAACACTTGGTCCTGTCTGTGTGATACCAGACTTGGAGACAATCTACTGCCAATGGTTTTTGCACTGCAGCCTAAATACATAATGTCCCCTTTAACCACTTCCAACATTTCTTGATCCAAGGTCCAGATATTAAAGGGCCTGTATCACCTAATAATTGTTTTTGCTGGGAATGTAGAGGATAAAAAGTGAATGAAAATGGAGAAAAAAGGAGAAAAATATGCTTTAAAGATGTCTCCTGTTTATGACATCACCTGTGGCTTGATATGCAAATTACACATTTTTTTTTTCAATGGGAAAAGTGTAATTTTCTTGTCAAGCCATAGATGATGTTATAAACAGGAGACTCGTTTAAAAAAAATTCTCCTAATTTAGTCATGTACATGCAGTTTTGCTAATTTAATATATAGATCATTTTCAATCAATTATTATTATCTACATTCACAGTAAAAACAATGTTTAGGTGATCCAGCCCCTTGAGATTATTCTTGATGATCATTTTAATTGTAATGTAATTCTCAGCCCACACCTGTCTGAAAGCCAGTGAATACATGGTGGCAGATTTATAATACCAATGCATGCAGTAGTAGCACAATCTCTACAACATGCGCCTATCTATAACGCTAAGTCCTGAATTTCAGTTCTTGGCTGCTTCTGCACTCTTGTCATCAGCTCAAAGGCTGAGTTGCTGAGTGTAGGTACAGAAACTATAGTTAGCAGTAGGTCTACATACCGGTCACTTTGAAAGTTTACAGGAGAGCTGGAAAAAATCTTTGCTGGTTAGGCTGGCACTAGGGTGTTTCTGGACCACACTCCATCTCATTGGCTCAAGGAGCCTGTGGCATTGTCAGATTGGCATAGTGGGGCCTGGAATGAGGTGGGCTTTGACCACTCTCGTACTGTGATGTTCGGGAGACCAAGGCCACTAAGAAACATCGGGCGTTCTGCCGGATGTCGGAGTGTATGGGTTCTGTTCCCTACATGAAAATTTTTTTATTCCCTGTGGGTGTACACCTTAATTTATAAGGTGGGAACAATTTTGTCAGGAGTGCCCTCAGGGTCAGTGTCGGAGATGAAGGCCTAATCCAGGTCCATTCAATCGTTGGATACCAAAGTAAGGGAAAGCAGTCCCATGACACTCAGTCAGAAGCCGGGATGTAATTTTGGCAGTCAGGGCTGTCAGGGTACAGAAACCAGCATAATCACTTATTGTGGTGTAAATTCCCTCTGTCATTCGCAGTCTGTCCGATGTCTTCCATCACCCTTTCCACTGATTTCAACCAGTCCCGAAACGTAGTAGGTTCTGGTTGCTTCCAGTTTCTGGGAATCCAGGAGCTTGGCCGCATTGAGTAATATCAGCAATCTTTTATATTTACCAATGGAGTATGGCGTAAGGTGTAGTAGAACCGTCATAGGGTCAGGTCGTATGAACTCATCGCCAACACTTCTGATGGCCCGAAAAAACAGCCGCCCAGAAGGGCTGGAGAAGAGGACATGTTCACCAAATGTGGAGAAGGTCACCATTATATGCACAGCACCTCCAGAATCTATCTGACAATGATGGCTATATCTTATGCCATATGCACGATGTCATGTACCAGCGTGGAAGCAGTTTATATTCATTTTCCTGAATACTCGTAGAGACCAAACATGGTGGTTTATTCACTAAAAGGTGAGTTGCAGGTGAGTTGCACATTTCATCTCCCCAGTTTAACTATACGTCCCCTGCTAAGCAAACTCACCAGGATTGTCCCTGTACATTGGATAGAATGTGCATCTCACCTGAGCTCACCTTTTAGTGAATAGCCCCTAGAGAGTTCAAGTATACACTGGAAGTTTGCACTGGGTCGGATAAGAACATCTATCTTTTTCCTGCAGGTGACATATTTGTGTGCGACGCATTTTGCTTATTTCTAGATTCACATGCTACTTACATATATTTGATTTGTTTTAGCTCAGGACTTATATTTATTTCATTGCTAGATTCACTTTACATGTCTGTATTTGAAGTGCAGAATTGTTCACTTGCTGCTGTTTGTTAATACATACAATAGAGCTTATCTATAATGTATTAAGCATGAAAGCTGTACCAACCAACGGGCTATGTATGAAAACAAAGGTACAATACCGTCATCCATCCAATCACTGAGATTACAGATCTTATGCACCCCCCATGGTATTTTAGGTATTACTGTTCCTTTAACTACCCTGTTCCCACACTTGCAGGTTGTAACTATTTTAAAAACAACAGGAAGAACTGCAACACGTGAGTGTTACTTTGCTATAAAGTACTTTCACATTAGTGTAAATGTTACAGTAGTTTGAAAGTGTCTCTGGTGAGGTGACTGCACTCAGGAATCCGTTACAAGATCTTCAAATTCTGAATAAGTGTGATCCATCCTGAAAGTGAAAGGTAAGACTATCATGTGCTAGCAATAACTATATACATCTTTCCTTATATACATCTATTTTTAATTAACTAAAGGAATCAAAAAGGAACAGAAAGATCCATCTGTAAATTTGCTAAAGGCATTTTGTTAAATATGGCTATAACGGTGACATGTCTCTATCCCCCAAAAACAAGAGAGAATGAAATCTGTATTAATTAAAATAAGTTAGTGCAATGATGTATTTGTCATTATATTGGACTGAGCCTCACTCCAATTTGAGACATTTGGAGTTTAATTACTCAGCTACAAGTTGTGGTTTGTTAGTTGAGGTTTCTCAACTGTGAACACATCAGGGGTAACTGGAAGCAAATAAAAATTGACATATGTTTAATTGAAGGATTTCATCAAGTGTAGAAGGTCGAAACAGGAATGCTTTGATGCCAGCCAAACAGGAGGCTGACATGTTGCTTGGAATCTTGGGTCAGATATGTCAGATTCTAAACAGCATGTCTGATTCCTGATAGAGCTATAAGAAGCAGAGAGAGCTCAATAAAATACTTTATTTCTTTGCCTTTATCAAAAAAAATCTTACTTTATGCAACATTTCTATTAAACATAAATCCATTTCTTGTCTACAGTTGTTCTTTAACTCTTAGGCTGTTCATACAGAGGGGGTTGTTCACTAAAATGTGAGTTTAGGTGAACGTAGGTGAACATAGAAAACTCACCATGTTTGCACCTGCACACTGTATAGTTAACTTGGTGAGATGAAATGTTCGTCTTAACTCAACTCACCTCATCTCAACTGCAACTCACCTTTTATTGAATAGACCCAAGAGTGTATCTGTAAAGGGCAACTGTCAGCAAAAAAATAAGTTTTGTTTAATTGAAGGTTTGCATCAAGTGTAGACTTTTAAATGGAAATGCTTCAATCAAAGAATACAAATAAAACACCTTACTGAGCATTCTGTGCCTGTATAGTGCTATCACGGGCAGACATTTTGTTCAGATTCATGGGTCAGGTGAAGGAAAATGTGACTCAAGATGTCTGCCCCCTTATAGCGCTATACAAACAAAGAGTGTGGTGAGGCGCTTTATTTATATACTTTCATTAAATAATTTTTATTTAAAATACCTGCACTTGATGCAATATTTCAATTAATCAGAACTTGTTTTCTGACAGTTTTCCTATAACAGGGTTACCATATTCTTGTGACTAAAAAAGAGGACATGCAGCCGGATCCTTTGCCATTGCACCCACAGTAGGTGATTGCAGCCATATAATGTGACCCAGCACCCAGATTGCGCTCACAGGCCTTTCCCCCTGCACCGATTGCACACGCAGGACTTGCCCCCAGCAACTATTGCGCTCACAGGACTTTGGCCCAGCACCTATTCAACTCACAGGATTTGACCAGAGCATCTATTGCACTCACAGGACTTGCCCCCAGCACCACATGTGTTCATGGTGGGGGGGGGGGGGGGGGGTGGCACTTGCAGCAAGGGAGGGAGAAGCAGTAGACTGCTTAAGTTAGGTTAACTAGATGTAAAGATAAAAAAAAACACACCTGTCAGACAGGGAATTCCAGCAAAAAAGCTTTTATTTGATGTTATACATCCCCCACGTCACAGTGGTTTGTTCTTTACTACAAAAGGGGGGGACTGCCTTGAGTGGACACACTGCAGGGTCCACTGATTATGATATTTGAGCCCTACAGTTTCTGAATCCTTTTTTTATAGTCTCACTTGCCAGGTTGGATGACATTAGACTGGTTTAAATTATTATTCATTTTATTCTTTCCCTCACTCACCACTAAACCCCTTTCATCATGGTATTGCCCAAGTTCCCTTTGCTTCTTTTATTTGGTACCTTTTTTCATGCTAAACCAACCAGAGGGGGCTGGAAGCTAAAATAAAAACTGTGTTAATACTTCAGCTGTTGAGACTACATTTCCCATGACTCTCAGCCAGTGTGTGCCAAAGGATAGGTATTATATGATTATGGATTAGTACTGCAGCTGCTGTGGAATGCACATCTCAAGATTCTCAGCCATCCATTTGTATTCCACATGTAATAACAGCACCTGTAGTGCCAAAGGTTAGTAACCACTGCTGCATAACTGCCAAGTTTCCTTTTTTGGAACCAGGCCTCTATGTCCCTTTTATTGCCTTTAAATGGCCTTTTTTAATACTTCCCCACAACATTAACTTTTGTTGATTGCAACTCCCATGATGTTAAGCAAGTAACATTGCTAGTTGCTAAATGTGGATGGGGCTGTGCAAGGGGGCAATGGGGTTACAGTAAGTCTACAGTAAAAAACACTAACTTCTGTTGACTGCATCTACAATAATATTTAACCTGCCATATTGCACTCCTAACTTTATTGGATTTGTAGTGACAGACTGGGATTGTTACACTTAGGGCCGGCGCCACCTATAGGCGAGGTATGCGCCGGCCTAGAGCGCCTTTTTTAAAAGGGAGCCCACGCACAAGGAAGAGAGGGGGAGGGAGCGGGCCACACCATGTGCAAGGTGTAGGTCCGCCCCCACCCATCTATAGCAGCGAAGCTTCATGCATCGCTGGGAGCAGCGGGCACTAGTAGCTCTGTGTGTTAAAGGCACACAGAGCTAGTACTGCTCGCTGCTCCCAGCGACGCACAAAAATGAAATGGGGGACTGTAGAGTAGGGAGAAAGCACGGGAGGAGATCCCTGATCCCCTCCTGATCCCTCCTCCTAAAGGTAAGGCCAGTAGGTGAGCACCTGTGGTTACCGCACCTTCTTGTCTCCTATAGCAGAGTGCGGCGGGTGCAAGCTCCGCCCCATCGCGCTCGGAGATTGCCAGATGTCAGGTGACATCCAGCAGAATAACTGAATGGTGGAGTTCTGCCTATGCAGACAGCGTCGGAAATGTCCTCCTCCCTGCAAATTAAAGCCAGGATCGGGACCAACATTATATTGTTTTTTTTTTTTCGGGGGGGGGGGGGGGGGGGTGGTTTAAAAAAAAAAAGAAGTGTAATACAGTGTGTGTGTGTGTGTGTGTGTCTGTGTGTGAGTCAATGTGTGTGTTACTGTTTGTGTAAGTGTGTGTTCATAAGTGTGTCTGTGTGTGTGTCTGTAATGGTGACTGTGTGTCTAAGTATGTAAGGGTGTCTTGTAAGTGTGTATTTTTATGTGTGTAAGTGTGACTGTGTGTGTATTTCTGTGTGTGCGACAGTGTGGATAAGGGTGTCTGTGTAAGTGTATGTATGTGTGTAATGGTGACTAAGTGCGTGTATGTAAGTGTGACTGTGTATTTATGTGTGAGTGTGTAAGTGTGACTGTGTGGCTGTGTATGTGTGTAAGCAAGGCCGCTTTAAGCGATGCACAAAGTGGGGGGGTTCAGAGTTTAAGGGGGCCACCACTGGCTGCAAAATTCACCCACTACCAGTGCGATGCGTCACACAAAGGGCAGGAGTTCACATCCAGCCTGCGGCTATTTTCCACCTACTGAAATGGAGGGAACACTGTGCGGAGGAGACGCAAGCAGCAGCAAGGTGAGTACTGGGGAATGGGGAAGAGGGGGTAATGCCTGTGGCATATTAATGGGCAAATTGCCTGTGGCCTATTTATGGGGAAACTAACAGTGGTATATTAATGGGCAAACTGGCTGTGGCATATTTGTGGGCAAATTGGCTGTGGCATATTAATAGGCAAATGCAAGGGGGTTATGAGGAGGGAGAGACAGACATGGGGGAGAGAGATACATGTGAGTTATGAGGAGAAGGAGACAGACAGACATGGGTGTATAGGAGGAGAGCCATGACATGCATAAAAAGAGACCAGCATGGGGAACAGAAAGATAGACATGGAAAAATGATATGTGATGTGAAGGGAGAGAGAGAGTTATACATGAGGCTATGAGTGGAGAGAGAGATATACATGAGGCTATGAGTGGAGAGAGAGAGAGAGACATGAAGCTATGAGTGGAGAGAGAGATATACATGAGGCTATGAGTAGAGAGAGACATGTCGCTCCTTGTGTACCTTTCCAATGATGCTCGACCAGACTTATGGGAGACTTTGGTTGGTTGGGAAATCATGGGAATGGTAGTTCAAACTCACTCTGCTAGCCAACAAAAAGCCTCCCATGTTGCTGGCTGTGCATCATAGACATAAATAAAACCACTACACCATATTATGGTCAAATAAATATCTTTATTTAAAATAAAAGTTTGTGTTGGTCCTTCACTTCAAAATCAGGTTTGTGCTCTCCAGCAGATAAATAAAAACATCTTCAGGCAGCAAAACTTGTGTCTTCACGTTTAACCACTTCACGCCGTTTGGACCATAAACGTTCTATGCCATCCTACGCATTATTTTTATTTTCTGGAACATGTTTTTTTCCTGATACTATTTGTCCATGCAGCTTTTAGGCGTTAGGATACTGCTGGATCCTGACTCCTAGTTTGATGATATTGGGAGGTTAAGCCCACCTATCTACCTTTATAAACATATTGTATATTTTGAAACCCTTTTCTGATGGTCTGTTATAATGTGTCTTCCTGGATGATATCATACCTTACTCTGGGCAGGGCAGCTTTCCTACTAAGGTTCAATAGAGCCCCAAACCTTCCATTTGGCAAAATGGCCTGACAAGGTAAGAATTAATACATTAATCGTACATAGTTAAACAAACAAGATTTTAAATAAAAACAAACAGAATCCTAACATTATAAGTGTATTTCATTATAGTCCACAAAATCCTCAGTGATTAATTTTATGCTCTTGAAAATTTGTTCTAAACTTTAAAAAAAAATATAACGAAAAGCATAAAAAAAAAAACCCCAACACAAAACACACACAAAAATTAGTGAAGATTTCCACCAACTAATATCTGTGTACAAAAGTTCCATGACGTGCTCTCCCACTCCCCAAAAACTGCTATAAGAGTGGTTGGTGTAAAATAGTAAATCACAATGTATCCTACTGTTCCTATAGATCTAAATGATGGCAAAATGTTACAAGTGCAGGTCTAATTCCAAATGGTATATATTTTTAATGTATGTGGGAGTGAGGAGCCAGAGCCTCAGAGGAGATGTACAAGATATGCAGGCTGAGACAGACGAGGATGCACAAAACTAACTGAAGAATCATAGGTGAATTGTTACTGAATATTGGATTAGGACAAAAGGTAGGTACTAGGTGAATCCTTGTATTGTAGGGAATCTGGCAGTGTTTACCAATAGTCTGCCTTGGCAATTCATGTTTTTCTCAGGCTTCTCTTGAACATTTATGTATAAATTATCTAGATTGTTTTATATGAGTTGGTTATTGTAATGTTTGTGGGCTACTTGCTTAATGCTTCTCTGATATTCCACGGGGTGGAAATGGCAATGACAGATGTAAAGATAAAGAACCACAACACAATTGGGTATATTAACCAAAAATGTTTTTACTGCGTTGTGCATTGTATCTTGTGTTTTTTATATATTATATGTGGAGTCTGACATTAGAAACTGATGCTCCAAAAAAACTTTGCAAATCTAATTTTTATTTTTTTATTTTTAGGGAAATGAATTACTTTTGGGCAAGAATATTTGTGGTATGTTTTAAAACAGGTATGGAAGATTTGTATATTTTTTTTTATTGGTGATCAGATTACTCTGCCCTATTTGTATCTGTACCCAGCTGACCTGTAGGAAATCAATAAACGAATCAAGTATCAGATTCCACAGAACCTTGTTAATAAGTTAACTGATTTGCATCTGGTCGCAAATGACCTCTACACACTGCAAGGCATCCTGAAAAGTGACCGATAAAAACAATGGCAGAAATGGCAACTTTATATATCTTAATTGGGAAAAACATTAACACGAAACAGTTCCAGTTTGTGCAAAGTGGTTAAAAACAACACTACCAGTGGTGTATCTTGGTTTTGTACTGCCCTAGGCAGACAAATTTTGGGCACCCCCCCCTACCCACGATGCACACCCACGACATGACCCGTAACCCACGTTGCACACCAAGGACATGCCCCATCACCCCATTTTTATGCCTCTATCACCCCATTACTTACACATTGCCAATATTATTTGCCCATAATATTCCCCAGCTAATTTGCCCAATAATATGCCAGTATCATTTGCCATTAATATGCCCCAGCCAATTTGGCCAATAAAATGCAAGTATTATTTGCCATTAATAAGTCACAGCCAATTTCCCCAATAATATGCCAGTATTTGCCATTTAATCAGCCCCTGCCAATTTGCCCAATATTATGCCAGTATAATTTGCCATTAATATTCCCCAGCCAATTTGGTCAATAATATGCCAGTATAATTTGCCATTAATAATCCCCAGCCAATTTGCCCAATAATATGCCAGTGTTATTCTGCCATTTACCGGTAATATGCCCCAGCCAATTTGCCCAATATTAAGCCAGTATTATTTGCCATTAATAAGCCCCAGCCAATTTGCCCAATAATATGCCAGTGTTATTTGCCATTTAATATGCCCCTGACAATTTGCCCAACAATATGCCGGTGTTATTTGCCATTTAATATGCCCCTGACAATTTGCCCAACAATATACCAGTGTTATTTGCCATTTAATATGCCCCTGCTAATTTCCCCAACAATATGCCAGTGTTATTTGAAATTGTATATGCGCAGCCAATTTGCCCAACAATATGCCAGTGTTATTTGCCATTTAATATGCCCCTGACAATTTGCCCAACAATATGCCAGTGTTATTTGCCATTTAATATGCCCCTGCTAATTTGCCCAACAATATGCCAGTGTTATTTGCCATTTAAAATGCCCTTGCCAATTTGCCCAACAATTTGCCAGTGTTATTTGCCATTTAATATGCCCCTGCCAATTTGCCCAACAATATGCCAGTGTTATTTGCCATTTAATATGCCCCTGCCAATTTGCCCAACAATATGCCAGTGTTATTAGCCATTTAAAATGCCCCTGCCAATTTGCCCAACAATATGCCAGTGTTATTTGCCATTTAATATGCCCCTGCCAATTTGCCCAACAATATGCCAGTGTTATTTGCCATTTAATATGGCAGTGTTATTTGCCATTTAATAAGCCCCAGCCAATATGCACCCCATCTCCCCAGCACTTACCTTTCCCTGGTGGTTAGTGGCAGGCAGCATGGTCTCCTCCATGCTGCCTGTTCGGCTCCCAGGCAGTTGTGCCGACAGGTCACGTGACACGGCGTGCGTGTGATGTCAGCGCGCCAGTCACGTGACTGTCGGCACTTCTGTGTCACACTGCACGGGAAGCCGAACAGGCAGCACGGCGGTTTCTCTGTTCTGTCTGTTTGGCTTCCTGTGCAGCCCGCCAGCAGGCAGAGATAGTGAGGGGGGATCTTCCGATCCCCTGTCACCTCCGTCTCTGCCTGCAAGTGTGTTCTTTTTTTTTTTTATTTAAAGGGGCGGATTTTTTAACAAAATGTTAAAAAATAATTCAGTGCTGGGGGGCGCCCCCCAAAATTTGCCGCCCTAGGCATCCGCCTAGGATGCCTCACGGTAAATACAGCACTGAACACTACCCTGATCCTCTTCCACAAAGTTCAGAGAATAAGCTCTGTGAAAGAGGCTGAACGTAGAGCAGAGTACGCTCATGCAGTGATCGGGAGTGAGCATGAATGCACCTCTAATGTATTATTTATAACAATGAGGGCAGGTGCCCACTCCAACAATAGTTGTTGTTACAATGCCTGGGGTGCAATGCCATGGAACAGGAAAGGGGGTTTTAAAAAAATGGCCCATAGTAGTAGCACAAAATAAAAATAAAAACTTATTTTAACCACTGTAACCAAAGGGGTTCTATATTGACTGTTCATAGTAAGGTCACATGAACAAATATGAGTTATTCACCAAACAGTAAACTGTGAAGATTTGTAGATATCAAACCAAATAGCAGAGTAGGTATAAGTGCAATTCAGCTGTTTTTTATATTCTTTATTTTTATAACATTTTTGTATACATAAATACATCATTTTATATAATTATATACAATACATTTACACATATAACAAAATATATTTTTTACCATTAAATAACATATTTCAGCTGTTTTTGTAATTTTTTTTTATACTTGGTTATCAATTCATCACAGCTCACTGTCTAGTGAATTCACCTATATATGTACCTATATTTAAGACTCAGAGTGAGAAACAGTGTGTGGAGAGGAGGTAACTTCCATGTAAATATACTGGTACATGAATCCTTTGGATAGCGTTGAGATGGGTAACTTTTCACATAAAAAAGGAAGGCAGTAGGAAACATAGAAACATATAGAAACATAGAATGTGCCCGCAGATAAGAACCATTCGGTCCATCTAGTCTGCCCAATTTTCTAAATACTTTTATTAGTCCCCCTTTCACTACCTTATATCTAGGATAGCCTTGTGCCTATCCCACGCTTGCTTAAAATCCTTGACTGTAGCCTCCCCCCTACATTACCCACCCACCTTATTTTTTCTATTTCTGTTACCCTTCCTCCCGCCCCTCTCCCTACTGGCCATTATTACCTGTTTATTATTTGTTTTGGACAAAACTTTACAATAAAATCTTATTTTCAATAAAAAAAGAGAGAGACCGTGTGTGTGAGAGAGAGAGAGAGAGAGACTGTGTGTGTGTGTGTGTGTGTGTGTGAGAGAGAGAGAGAGAGAGAGAGAGAGAGAGAGACCGTGTGTGTGAGATAGAGAGAGAGATGGTGTGTGTGTGAGAGAGAGAGAGAGAGACACTGTGTGAGAAAGAGAGAGAGAGACGTGTGTGTGAGAAAGAGATGCAGTGTGTGTGACAGACAGGGCCGGCCTTAAGTGTTCCGGCGCCCTGTGCTGGCCTCCCCCATGATGCCACACCCCTACCCACCCCATGCCTGTCTCTTTCCTCTCCCTTCATGTATGTGTCTCTTCCTTCCCATGTTTGTCCCTTTGCCCTTCCTTGCTATGTCTGTCTCTCTCCAACTCCCCCATACCTTTTCTCTCTCCCCCTCCTTCCCCATATCTGTTCTCTCTCTCCCCCTCCTCCCCATATCTGTTCTCTCTCTCCATCTCCGTTTTCTTAATTCCCCCTCCTCTGTTCTCTTCTCTCCCTCGTCTGTTCTTTTCTCCCTCCCCCTTTCTCTGTTCTCTCCCCCCCTTTCTCTGTTCTCTCTCCTCTCTTCCACTGTTCTCTCTTACCCCTCTGTTCTGTCTCTCCCCCTCCCCTTCCTTTGTTCTGTCTCTCCCTCTTCCCTCATTCTGTCTCCCCCCTCCCCTGTTCTGTCTCTCCCTCTCCCCTTCCTTTGTTCTGTCTCCCCCTCCCCTGTTCTGTCTCTCTCCCCCCTCCCCTGTTATGTCTCTCCCCCTTCCCCTGCTCTGTCTCTCCCCCCTCCCCTGTTCTGTCTCTCCCCCTCCCCTGTTCTGTCTCTCCCCCTCTCCTGTTCTGTCTCTCTCCCCTGTTCTGTCTCAGCCCCTCCCCTTGTTCTGTCTCTCCCCCCTCCCCCTGTTCTGTCTCTCTGCCCCCTCCCCTGATCTGTCACTCCCTCCTCCCCCTGTTCTATCTCTCCCCCCTCCCCCTGTTCTGTCTCTCTGCCCCCTTTTCTGTCTCTCTCCCCCCCCTCCCCTGTTCTGTCTCTCTCCCCCTCCCCTGTTCGGTCTCTCCCCCCTCCCCTAGTTCTTTTCTGTCTGCTTCATGGGGCGGCGCGGGCAGCATGAGAATGTGCTGCACACAGTGATAATTGGTATTGGAAATTCGGTACATTCTCATGCTGCCCGCGGCTCCCCGTGAAGCAGGGTGAGGGTGAACCAGGTGAGCACCGCCCTCTCCACCGGAAAACCTTTTTTTAAAACTTTTTTTTTGCTGGCCGGGCTGGTGTCCCTCGGGGTGTTGCGCCCTGTGCGATCACACAGGTGCCACACCCCTAAGGCCGGCCCTGGTGACAGAGCTCATCTGGGCTCGAGCCCCAGATCATCTGAAGACCTAGCAACGCCCCTGCATACATCCACTACCCTCTCAGTAAAGTAATACTTCCTGATATCACTTTTAAATCGTTGACCTTCTAATTTAAGACTCTAGGTGTGGTAGTTTTTCTTCTTTTAAATATACTCTCTTCCTTTACTGTGTTGATTCCCTTTATGTATTTAAATGTTTTTATCATATCCCCCCGTTACGTCTTTCCTCTAGCTATACAGTGTCTGTACATTTTACCATAGTAAGGTCAATTTAGCATGCATAGGATAGACAATCCTACAATAGGCCAATGCTAAGGATATGCTATGGTACAAAGTTTACAACATGTAGAAAAAGAGATAGACTAGTGGGCCCAAGTAGTTCTTTTTCAAGTACTGTAAAATTTACTGACAGATGTGAGTAGTGCTGAAATTATACATTCAGACCAAGATAACCAAAGTGATTATATTTCGTTATGTTTGGCAACTTGGCTATCAGTTCGCCACAATGTGCTGTCAGTTGGTAGTAAATAAATCCTTTTGTTTCTCTTGTGTTCAATATTCCTCTAAATGACTTTTTGACACCCCATATTAAAACATTATCCAACTTTGCTTCATTGTACAGGATTGATATATTCAGTCAGATGTGGGTATCGAGGATGTCAGCAAGCACAAGGTAAGCCAGCCTTCCCTTTATGTATTGTGTAAAATGGAAGTTAATGTAGATCCTCCGTTACTCATGACTGACACGTTTTATCTAAACTAGGGATTTTGTTTCACTAAACAGAAAATAGTGGAGATTTGGAAAGAGCTGAACAGCATTGGACAAAATTGCTGAGTTGGAAAATATTTCTAAACCTTTTTCCATCTTGTTGAATCTGCCGTATCATTACAGAATGATGCTTCCCACCCTCACATTTGTTGAATCTGCCGTATCCCACCCTCACATTTGACTCCAGTGTTTCTAGATTTGTAATGTTATTTAGCATGTGTCTGTTTTGTTTGCCTGTTGCTCAGCTCTACTGAATCTGAAAATAGAAATAATTGGGATGATAATAATTAGGTTAACAATTACTTTCAACATTACATTGAATAAGTTACCTTGTGTGTCCTTCACCATACAACCACCATAAATCCTGTGGGATTTATAAATGAGACTGTTATTCTGTAACCAAGCACCCTTGTGCAGGCTTACCCAGGCTATATCCAGACATTTCTGTATCCTTCGTGCTTTGATTTCTTGTTTATTATTTATACTTATTCCTGCCTTGCCCTGTATTCCTGCCTTGCCCTGTATTCCTGCCTTTCCCTGTATTCCTGCCTTGCCCTGTATTCCTGCCTTTCCCTGTATTTCTTCCTTGCCCTGTATTCCTGCCTTGCCCTGTATTCCTGCCTTTCCCTGTATTTCTTCCTTGCCCTGTATTCCTGCCTTGCTCTGTATTCCTGCCTTGCCCTGTATTTCTTCCTTGCCCTGTATTCCAGCCCTGACATGAAATCCTGTTATGTTTTCCCTTCTGCCTGTCTTTGTATCATTCCAGGTTTTCTCATTCCCTCTGCCTTGTCAGTTTACTTCTATTTAAACCACACTCGTTTCTGTTCAGTCCTTAGTAGTTCAGTCTACAGGTATTTCCTCTGTGTTTAAGTGTCTATTCCATGTATGAATTTTCGATTCTACTATTTGTTCTTTGCTCATAGTAAGTCTTAGTTAGGGACTTGCCTAATGTGGGGTACCTTGAAGTGGTTGGCAAGCTAACATCTAATTGGCCAGTGGTGAGCTAAGTATTCTGTAGTATTAGGCTAGTTCCTGTATTTATGTTTGTTCCTTTGTATGTTTCTCTTGTGTGCCTTAACCCTGTGCCTTTTATTGTTTTACCCTTAATTTAGTTTCTGCTTTCTTATGTCTTGCCTCTGTCCTGTAGCCCTGCACTCTGTATTTCAGTTCTGCTCTCCCTCAGTTACTTTCCTGTTTTAGCGCTGCTTGGCTGTCATTTAGTTCATTTCCTAGTTACCCAGCCCCAGGTCCTGTGTCTTCACCCTGCAACGTAGCTCCTGACCTCGGGCGCTCAGGGTCTATTTCCATCTGGGACCCCGTGTGTTACACATTGTTCGTTGCTGTCATTTTTCTAGAGGGTCTATACAAAAACTAATTGGGCCAGAAGTTCGGAATGGTCAGTGTCATATCAGAAGACGAATTTTGAGCTACACAATATGCCCCGATGTAACCCGAATACTGGAGCTGTCATAGCTGAATTCATGCCGTATGCTTACAAAACCGAAAGAACACCAAAATGCACCAAACCGAAAATAGCCTCTATCCTCCCCATAGAATACCATAGGATGATAGGGGCTCGTTTTAGGATGAATTAGTCTATTATGGACATATCCAAATTTCTCCCCAAATGACCATTTTGGAACGGATCAGGCTATATTGTGTAGAACCTTATATTTGGAAGTATTTTACCTTGCTACTGAGTACAGGGCAAAGTGATGATCTCTATTGAATGAAACATGAATTTTAACTTTTGTCGGATGAAAACTGCCTTTTGGTACAGTTTTCAATCTCCAATTCCTAGCATGGGATTGAACATTAACCCCTGGATGTACTTTAATGTGGAAAGACTAAAACGGATTGTAAGGGCAAATTGACAAAAAGGCTTATTCTACAATTGTGTATAATATTTGGGGAAAAAATTACTGGAAGAAAAACCTATTCTTTTGTAATCCTACCTTTTCTAGGGCTTTACCAGGCTGTGCCATTTACCAGGGTGTGCCATTTACCAGGGTGTGCCATTTACCATTGCCATTCAAAGATCGCATCACTTTCTTCATTCCCAGGGTCAAGATGATCAGTTCTGTGGACAGAATTTTCAGCACCATTGAAGTCATTATGACCAGTACCCAATTCCCTAAACTAGCAAGATTAACACATGTTTCCTCTTCCTGAGATTGAAACTTTGGCACTTCACTCAACAAAAAAACATGATAAAGAAGTATATAAAGGGAGTATTGGTATCACTACTTGCAACTAGTCACGTATATCCACGGGTGACAGCTGTACTCACATCCATGTTATTAGCTACACCCATCCAATTCTGGGCCGGATGCCCTTTATAAGCCCAGATCAGCATAAATCCTTCTTGGCACTGGAAAATGCTGGAAACATTCCTTAGGAATTTTGGTCCATGCTGATAGCAACACATGCAGAGGCATAACTAGACACCACCACATGCCATACATCCACTGTGTAGTGTAGTACCGACCCCTGCAACCACGGTACTTATGCCACTGAATTTGAGTGTGTATTAGTGCGTGTTATTTGGATGCGTATTAGTGAGTGTTATTTTAGTGTTTATTAGTGAGTGTTATCTGTGAGTGTGTGTGTGTGACTGTGTATGAGGGAGTGTGTGTGTTAGTGATATATGAGTGTGTAAACGTGAGTGTTAAGTCAATGTGAATTAGTGTGTGAATGTGTATTAGTGAGTGTTCGTGTTACCTTTTTCTGGCACAAAGTCATATACCTGCACGCACAGTTACATAAACACACAGTCAGAAAGAAACAAACACAAGCACAAAAAAAAACACACACACACAAGTACAAAGAAACACACACATGCACACAGAATGCTAGTGAGGAGCATGCTTCTTGAAAGTTATGTTATAATCAGTTACAGCAAAATTGCATTGTATAGCAGTCAGGGAGGATCTGTTAATTTATTTTCGACTCTACATACCACTTTGTCCCATTTGTTATAACACTCTTCCACTTTCTTTCACCCTTTCTGCTTATCTGCTTATCTACTAGACATGTGCATTCGTTTTCGGACAAATGCATTTTCGTCCATTCGTCCAAAAAACGAATAACGAAAATGCTAAACTAACGAAAGCCGAATGAACGAATGGTTAAGAAACGAAAATCATTTGTTTTGAGAATCATTATTCGTGCTATTGGCATTCTATAAACCGAAATAGAGCCGGTTTATAGAATACCAATAGCATTACATACATTCCATAAGCCGACATAATGAACGACTTTCGGTTTATGGAATGCATGTAATGCTATTGCTATTCTATAAACCGAAATAGAGTCCCCATTCATACGAATAGGTCAATTGACCTATTCGTATGAATGGGGATTGTATTTCGGTTTATAGAAAGCCAATAGTATTACATGTATTGCATAAGCCAAAAATCTATAAACCGAACGTCGTTCGGTTTATAGACTTTCGGCTTATGGAATACATGTAATGCTATTGGCTTTCTATAAACCGAACTAGAGTCCCCATTCATAAGAAATTCTTATGAATGGGGTCCCCATTCAGTCATCTTTTTCACAAATGTACAGCTCCCTGATGTACTGATGTACAGATCCATGATGTACAGCTTCATGATGTACAGCTCCCTGATGTACAGCTCCATGATGTACAGCTCCCTGATGTACAGCTCCCTGATGTACAGCTCCCTGATGTACTGATGTACAGCTCCCTGATGTACAGCTCCCTGATGTACAGCTCCCTGATGTACTGATGTACAGATCCATGATGTACAGCTCCCTGATGTATTGATGTACAGATCCATGATGTACAGCTCCCTGATGTACAGCTCCCTGATGTACAGCTCCCTGATGTACTGATGTACAGATCCATGATGTACAGCTCCCTGATTTACTGATGTACAGATCCATGATGTACAGCTCCCTGATGTACAGCTCCCTGATGTACTGATGTACAGATCCATGATGTACAGCTCCCTGATGTACAGCTCCCTCATGTACTGATGTACAGCTCCCTGATGTACAGCTCCATGATGTACAGCTCCCTGATGTACAGCTCCATGATGTACAGCTCTCTGATGTACAGCTCCATGATGTACTGATGTACAACTCCCTGATGTACAGCTCTCTGATTTACTGATGTACAGCTCCCTGATGTACAGCTCCATGATGTACAGCTCCATAATGTACAGCCAGCTCCCTGATTTACTGATGTACAGCTCCCTGATGTACTGATGTACAGCTCCCTGATGTACAATAGACATGTGCAAAACTAAAATTTTCGTTTCGTTTTCGTCCCTTCGGACGAAAATGTTATTTATTTAATCTAAAACGAATTTCGTTCATTACTGCATTCGTTTCAGACGAAATTAGTTAATTATTTTCGTTTCGTTTTATTCGTTCGTACAAATCAATTGACCTACACATTCGTTCGTTCGGTTTATAGATTTTCGGCTCATGGAATACATGTAATGCTATTGGCTTTCTATAAACCGAACTCATGAATGGGGACTCTAGTTCGGTTTTAGAAAGCCAATAGTATTACATGTATTCTTATGAATGGGGACTCTAGTTCGGTTTATAGAAAGCCAATAGTATTACATGTGTTCTATAAGCCGAAAGTCTATAAAACGAACAACGTTATTGACCTATTCGTATGAATGGGGACTCTATTTCGGTTTATAGAATAGCAATAGCATTACATGCATTCCATAAACCGAAAGTCGTTCATTATGTCGGTTCATGGAAGGTATGCTAATGCTGTTGGTATTCTATAAACCGACTCTATTTCGGTTTATAGAATGCCAATAGAACGAATGGACGAATGATTTTCGTTTATTAACCATTCGTTCATTCGGCTTTCGTTAGTTTAGCATTTTCGTTATTCGTTTTTCGGACGAATGGACGAAAATGCTATTTTCGGACGAAAATGCATTCGTCTGAAAACGAATGCACATGTCTAATGTACAGCTCCCTGATAAACAGCTCCCTGATGTGAGCAGAAAACACAAAATAATTGTCATCTGTATATCTAGATCTGTAAAGTTAAAAATACTTGTCTTGTCAATTTATTTTGATCGGAAATGTCAAAAGTTTTTGTTTAGTAATGAGCAAAGCATAAATGAATACTATTTTCCTATATACAGTGATCAGTCATAACATTATGGTGGTAAGCCAACGGAGGCAGTGTCATGCTTTGGGCAATCTTCTAATTGGAAACCTTGGGTCCTGCCATTCATGTGGATGTTACTTTTACACATACCACCTACCTAAGCATTGTTGCAGACCATGTACATCCTTTCATGGATATGGTATTCTCTGATGGCATTGGCCTCTTTCAGTAGGGTAATACAACCTGCCACAAATCAAAAATGGTTCAGGAATTGTTTGAGGAACACAACAACAAATTCAAGGTGTTTAATTGGCTTCCACATTCCCCAGATCTCAATCCAATCTTATGAACTCCCCAGCCAGAACCTCTGTCGGCAAGTCTTTTTTTTTTTTAAAGGGGCGACAGGCTCCCCTCAGACAGTGCTGGAGTGCCCGACTGGTCAGTCAAGGTCAACCCTTCCACACACCCATATTTGTTGATCCAGAAGAAAGCACCCATGAGGCAGTAATACTGTTATATCAAAGGGAAAAAATTACCTTCTTGACAACAAGGCAGTTAGACTCACCTTGGATTTAACATAACTTATCTTCTTTTAACTGTGATAACCATGTATGTATTACATATCTAGTAACGTATCCAACCATGTTTTACAATATGTTGATTGAATGAGCCAAAACAACTGCCCTAACAATACTTTCTTGGTGCTTAACATGTAATAAGGAATGCCCACGTGTTGGCTGGAAAATACAATTTATAAAGAGATCCCCAAAAAGATCTTTGTACTGACCTCAGAAAAATACTAGTTATGTTGTGGCTTCTATAGACTTAACCTCAACCCAACTTTCTAGCCACCGGCATTTTCAGTTTGGTTATTAAGACAAACGTAGTTGTTGTATTATTGTTATATTGTTGCTATATTTATTTGATAAAGTATTTAAGATAGTTAGTTGTACTTGGATTCACATGGCGTGAGCTGGGTGAAAGCTTTTGTAATGGACCATGTACTGATTCTTGTAACGAGTCTTCATAAAAACAAAATAGAAAAAAATTATTTTCATAACTTTAACAACTTTACTTCATTTTCACTTCTGGCCGACATCCGTCACAGACCCTTTCTGTATTTTCTCTTCTGTGCTGTGGTAAAATAAAACCAGTAATACTTGCAGTGCTTCGTTTGTGGATAATATGAAAGTAAAGTTAAAACCCCAGTGCTAGTTGTATCATTTTATACACAGGGCTTTAGTCATGTAGCACCGAGTTTTGGTTCAATTCCTATCAATTCGGTGATGAGAACTGCTCCACAAAATGAGGTATTCATGTATCAGTGAACTGCAACCAAACCGACAGGAATTTAACAACAGTAATAAACTTAAATTGAATTGAATTATGCAAAACTGAATTGGCAAAAAAATTGCCTCTCAGGGGTCTATTCACTAAAGTCCGAACACTAATCTTAGCCTCCAAACTTGAACAGACTCACCCCCTCTCTGATGCCTCAAACTAGGAAAATAGTATTCACTAACCATATTGGCCCCAGAAACCCCTGCTAATAACAGTGGAGCTGGGAACCAGGCTAATGGCTTCTTGCCCCAATAATATTAATGAGGGGCTTTGAGCCATTTGGCAGACTCCCAACCTGGATCTTAATAACAGGGAGGCTGGCAGCCAACAAGCAGGCTCCAAGCCCCATTAATGATAGCCGGACTGGAAGGGCTACTTCCCCTGGCCCCTCATATTTATGATTGGTGCCAGAAGCAGAATCCCGGCACAGGGTGGTAGGTCAAGGTCCAACTTTCCTCCCAATTCAAACTGAAGGGAGTTCGAGATGAGAGATCGAGATAGACTTTGGCGAGATGAGGTGGCGGTCAAGTTTCCTGTAGTGAATACGGTATGGAGGGAAGTTGAGTTTGAATGTCGATAACCAAACACTATACTCGACCTTTAATGAATAGATCCCATAGAGGCACTGTGATAATAAGCCCCCATTGTATTGATCCGGGGCTTAAACTGCAATTAACTGAAGACTAGGAGTTAGACAACAAGTATAAATTAGATAACTCAGTAATTAGTGCTACCAGGCAACCTTCTGATTGGCTTTCCTGAATTACCATAACATTTGTGCAACAGCTGCATTTCTGGACTAAATGTTGGTGGCAGAATGCTAAACCTTGCCAAGGCCACAATTCAGTAAAAACGAGACTTACGGCTGCTGATGTAAGATATATTTACACTTTTGGAACTGAAACTGAAGATACTGCTCGCCAAGAAACCACTGTGGCCAGATAAAAGGTTGATACTTTTGCAAGATTTTTTGTTGTTTCTGAAACATATAGTTTTTCTATTTTATCTGCTTACTTTATTTGCTTACAGCAATGTAACAGAAGCAAGCAAGAACATTTAGAAATGGGGTCCTTAGAAATAGAACATGTACTAAAAAAAAAAAAAGCCAGAATATTTTATGTGCAAAAACTATTTTTGCTCTTTGCTTCTTTTGCAAAGTACTAAACATTTAACACTCAATAGTAAAAATGGCGAATAAAAATGGACATATTTGCGAATAAAAACAGGAAAGTTTGTGAATATACCTTTTGTATTAGTACTTGCTAAGAGTTTATGTAATTTTCACACGCACAATAAGAATTACTTTTCATAAAATATTCACAAAAGTCTTTAGTGTGCGCAAATCTAATCGCAATATATTAGCACAAGTGGAAAAATGCGCGCTAAGTAAAACTAAAACCGAAGAGGAGCAAAACAGAGGTGGGTGGGATTAGAAAGATTCCAAATATTCGCAAATTGCTCCTTACTCATGTTTTACCTATTTTTCTCCTCTGCACTTGTTTAGTACATGACCCCCTAAGTAGCAAAGGCATCAGCTGTGAAAAGACCCTTACAAGCTTAATTCTACATTTAATTAAAAATAAAAATAAACATTTTGGAATCAAATTATAATTGTGTTTTGTTCATTTTAAACATTTATTTTCCCTTTTTGTTGCCTCTCCCCTGCGGCACTATGTGCATTGGGAGGAAGCTGCCATTTCACTATATTAACCCCTTCGCGACCGATGACGGTCCTGGACCGTCATAGGGAAATCTCCCTTCGTGTCCGATGACGGTCCAGGACCGTCATACAGGTCCGATCGCGGTATGCACGCTGGCATACCGCGATCGCGCTAACAAAGACATGGCTGAGTGTCTCGATACCGAGACACTTCAGGCATGTCGGTTGAGGACCCCCCCGGAAACATCCGGGCACTGTGACAGCCAATCACAATCGCCCGGATGTTAATAGCTGTCAAAGCAGGTGCCTGCTTTGACAGCTATAGTCTCTCCCTGCTCCACGGCGATCGTGGGGCAGGGAGGGCAGGGAGGGACTAAATATAGTGTGTCAAGTCTCCACCTGGTCCCCCCCATTAACAACCAGCCCCCCCCCCAAAGGATTTTTAGAAAAATGTCTTCCATTGTGCTAATCCTAACTGTTGGGTTAGGGTTAGAGTTCATCATTAGGGTTTGTACTAGGGGTTTAGGTTAGAGTTAAATAAAAATTAAAAAATTTAAAAAAATTAAAAATTAAATAAATAAAAAAATTAAAAAATAATAATAATAAATTGTACAAAAATAAGAAGTTATTCCGTAGAGGACCAATGACATGTTATGTCTGTCTGTAGTCCTCTAGGGATATTTTATTTTTTTTAAAAAGACTGCTAGTGGGGCCAGTGCTTTGCATTGGCCCCCAGCAGTAGATAGGGGCCCGCAGAAGCTGGATATATGATCCATGCATCCGCAAGATAGCAAGGATTGCAAAAATCGGTGCTTCCTACTATAGACTACATTTCCTTTTCTGCTACGGTAGCTTTTGGCTGGCTGAGCATGATAGGAAATGTAGTCACAAGCAGGGGCGTTGCTAAGTCTTCCAATGATCTGGGGCTAGAGCCCAGATGAGCTCTGTCACACACACTGCGTCTCTTTCTCACATACACAGTCTCTCTCTTTCTCACACACGCTGTCTCTCTTTCTCACACACGCCGTCTCTCTCTGTCTCTCTCTCTCACACACACTGTCTCTCTCTCACACACACACTGTCTCTCTTTCTCACACACACACTGTCTCTCTCTCTCTCACACACACTGTCTCTCTCTCTCTCACACACACTGTCTCTCTCTCTCACACACTCACTGTCTCTCTCTCACACACGTTGTGATAAAGAGAGAGAGAGACTGTGTGAGAGAGAAATAGACGGGGTGTGTGTGAGAAAGAGAGATAGACATCCCATGCTGGGGCGTGGAGGAGTATGTAGCGTGGCGACGTAGGCCGCGCTAGGGAGGCTGGTCGGCGTCAGAGGGGAGGGCGTTGCTAAGTCTTCCAATGATCTGGGGCTAGAGCCCAGATGAGCTCTGTCACACACACTGCGTCTCTTTCTCACATACACCGTCTCTCTCTTTCTCACACACGCTGTCTCTCTTTCTCACACACGCCATCTCTCTCTCTCTCTCTCTCTCTCACACACACCATCTGTCTCTCACACACACACTGTCTCTCTCTCTCTCTCACACACACACTGTCTCTCTCTCTCTCTCTCTCACACACACTGTCTCTCTCTCTCACACACACACGCACCGTCTATCTCTCTTTCTCACACACACACCGTCTATTTCTCTCTCACACAGTCTCTCTCTCTCTCACACACACACCGTCTCTCTCTCTCTCACACACACACACACCATCTCTCTCTCACACACAACATCTCTCTCTCTCACACAGACACCCTGAGACCCACTCACGCACATACGCTTACGCAAACACCCTTACACACATTGAGACACCCAGACATACACATTGAGACACACACACATTGAGACACCCATACACACACATTGAGACACCCAGACACACACTGAGACACCCAGACACACACTGAGACACATATAGACACACACTGAGACACATATAGACACACACTGAGACACATATAGACACACACTGAGACACCCAGACACATACTTACACACACTGAGACACCCAGATAAACACTTACACACACTGAGACACCCTGACACACACTTACACACACTGAGACACCCAGACACACACTGAGACACGCAGACACACACTTGCACACATTGAGACACCCAGACACATACTTATACACACTGAGACACCCACTGAGACACCCAGACACACACTGAGACACCCAGACACACACTTGCACACATTGAGACACCCAGACACATACTTACACACATTGAGACACCCAGACACACACTGAGACACCCAGACACACACTTGCACACATTGAGACACCCAAACACATACTTACACAAATTGAGACACCCAGACACACACTTATATACACTGAGACACCCACTGAGACACCCTGACACCTACTGAGACACCCTGACACCCACTGAGACACCCAGACACACACTTATATACACTGAGACACCCAGACACCCACTGAGACACCCAGACACCCACTGAGACACCCTGACACCCACTGAGACACACACTTGCACACATTGAGACACCCACAAATTTAAAAAAAAAAATTTTTGTATTACCTTACCTTCAGTTTACTTGCGTTTTCGGCCGGATGCTGATCTCACAGCGTGACGGGGCGGAGCTTGCACCGTCGCGCTGTGGTCTCTATGGCCAGGAGGTGCGGACACCGCAGGCACTTCCCTTTGGGCCGCACCTCGAGGAGGAGAGGCTAGGGAGAGAGCTCCCTATAGCAGCCTCTCCTCCAGATCGGCCATCACCCCCACTTGATCTCAATCCTCCGATTCTGGGACCATGTCCCAGACGGAGGAAAGCTCAGCGGGGGATTTTTTTTTTTTTAACAATTACATCCCTGGAGTCTCGGGGCTAAAGAATAATTTAGCCCCAGAGTCTCCATTCGGGGCTATGAAGGGGTGCCTCTGGTCACAAGCATTACATAATAAATACACGTTTTAAAGCTGCAATAACCGTATCCTAAATTTTGCCCTGTACCTGCCACATAAACCTAGCAAACATATACATGTGGGGTACCACGATACTCAGGGGAAGTTGCTGAACATATATTGGAGTTTTGTTTGGCAATATAATAGAACAGCCCCTTTAAATTCATACCTAAGTTTCAAAGTGTGTGGAAATAAAACACACACAAAATTACTATGCCAAAACTTGTCAAAGATTGGTGGTAAAATGACAGTGTGAAGTTGAATACCCTGGGATGTCTACTTTATAAAAAAATGTGTACATGTGGGGGGTTATTCATGACCGATATCGGTGTTACAGTGTCCCTAACTCTAATTTAAAAAAAAAATGTTTTGGAAACAGCTATATGCTACTTGTATTTATTAACCTAAAACATGTAAAAAAAAAATATAAACATTGGGTATTTCTGAACTCAGGACCTATAGTCGAATCTATTCAGCAGGTTTTTTCATTAGCTTTTGGAGCTTAGTAAAATAATTTACAAAGAAATGTCTGGAAAAGTGGTTTTTTTTTTATTTTTTAACCATATTTTACTATTTTTTTCACAATACAATAAATGATATGAACAAAATAATGTCATGAAAAGAAATCCCTTCTTGTCCTGAAAAAAAACAATATATAATTTATGTGGGTACAGCAACCGACAAAGAAGAAAATTAAAGCTAAACACAAACACCTCAGAAGTGTTAAAACAGCCTCGGTCACTAACGCACAACATTCCAAAAACAGTCTGGTCATGAAGGGGTTAAAGATGAAACCCGGATACTTGTCACAGTCTCTTCTCTGTCAGTGTACATGCATTGAAGGTGGTTAATGTTGTGTTCAGTACAGGATATGACTGATGCAGTCGAGGATGTCACTGATCTAACAGCTTCATCGTGCATGCTCTGGGCAATGCTAATACAGGGACAGGCAGTGTCCTTTCAGTAGCAATTCTATTGCAGGTGACTATTAAAGTTTCTATAATGCACTACTCTTAAAGGGTTACATTATTTATTTATTTATTTCAGTTCAATGTACCCAGTTGTTTTTTTTATTTATTCAACAAAAATATATATATTTTGTAAAGGGTAAATATTTGCATTTTGTCTCATAATTATTTTGTGTTTCCCTTGACTTCATAGATTGGGATGACAAACTGTTCTGTCAGTCTAAATTTAACAAAAATAATGTGAAAAATATTACTTGTTCATGGCTGTCCCACCCTGCATCTTCCAGCACAGATAAATACAACCTACATCTTACATGGTAAGTGTGTCCAATACCACCAAACTTGCAATGCCTACAATGAACTGTAGTAAGAGAATTATATAAATCAGGCCAAATGGTTCATTTGGAAAATGTTAGTAACTTGGCTATTTTGGTGAGATTTTTGCCATTGACCTCTTAGTCACCTAGAGAAAAAAAAATAAAATAATGGGCAATGTTACAAAGTTTTCACTTTCAGCTTTTTTTTTCCTGTCTCCATTATCTTTGGAAATATTTGTCTGTCCATATTGTTTTTAGGTCACCTTGTGGCCCAAATAGGGTCAATCATAACCGAAACCGTCTCACTTCTTAAAATAATAGACAAAACCAGCCTGTATCCTTCTGTATTCTGAGATCATCTGGTGGTGTTTTTTCTAAATATCAAAAACCCCAGCTCTAGATTTACATCTTACTTCAAGATTCCACCGTTTGTTCTGTACAGATTTTGCGCGTTTGTTAAAAGCTGCATCTATGCTACATTTAAGTAAGGCCCTTCCTCACATTTTGTTCCAGTGTGCATAATATGCGGTGGCTCATGAAGTTGTAAGATGGTGTGTGGTTGACTTAATCTCTCTTGGTGCTTTGGGACATCACTCCATGGTTCATGTAAGCCTGACCTATTAGATTCTGCCCAGTGAACTCCCAGTATATCTTTCTCTGCAATCACACACTCCCATCTATCAGTCTAACTCTACATAGTAACAGTTGCACTATTTCGAGCTCCAAATTGTGCTTTTTTATAACTCCCGACACTTCGCAGTGTGGGAGAGAAGGACGTCTGTCAGTGTAGGAGAGAAGGACCTCTGTCCGTGTGGGAGAGAAGGACCTCTGTCCGTGTGGGAGAGAAGGACCTCTGTCCGTGTGGGAGAGAAGGACCTCTGTCCGTGTGGGAGAGAAGGACCTCTGTCCGTGTGGGAGAGAAGGACCTCTGTCAGTGTGGGAGAGAAGGACCTCTGTCAGTGTGGGAGAGAAGGACCTCTGTCAGTGTGGGAGAGAAGGACCTCTGTCAGTGTGGGAGAGAAGGACCTCTGTCAGTGTGGGAGAGAAGGACCTCTGTCAAACTGGGTTTTTTTTTTTTTACATAGGCTGCGCCGGCGCAACAAGCACCGACACAACCTAAATCTACACATTCAGCGCAGGTAACGCAGACTCCCATGAGTCTGCTTCATACATTGGCGCACACTCCGGTTGTAACGGCAAACGGCATGTGCACCATGTTTATACATGCCTCCTAACGTTGAGTGTCATGCATGTACACAATATGACAACACTTACTTTTGAAACTGACATCACCTTTTTCCAGAGCATCATCTTACATCATCCAGGATTGCAAACCTTTAGCTATGAGGTAAAGAGGAACAGAGGGATCACCGTGACACCAATATCCTAAGATATGGCCATAATATTTAATTTGAAACAGTTGTTCAGTAATTTACACTTTTTACAATTTTATCACTACTGGAAAATGTATATTTTATGATCTTCAGATTTTTTTTCAGAGGCGAAAATTAAAATCTTTTTCTTGATTAACATTTTTAAGGCTAAACAAATCTACCTGTAAATTGTTTGAAGCAAATGGCACCTCAGAAAATATTGACTTGCGTCACTTGTTCAAAAGAGAAAAGGCAATCATTTGGGTATCATATGGCAAATCAGAGGAGACGTGCATACAGACCAATGAATTCTCTATTATACCCAAAGGTAAGTTCTTCACTTATGTTTCAAACTGATTTTTTTCTTCTAAGACTTTAAAGCGAAGTGTAGGCAACACATAACTCATGTTTAATTGAAATACTGGATTAAGTGTAGGAATTTTACATAAAAAATGATTTAATGAAAGAATACAAGCAAGGTGCCATATTGAGCCCCCTTAGCTCTCTGAGGGGGGTAGCTATATTGTCAGATCTATCTTTCTCTGACCCAAGATGAAGGAAGATCTCACCCAAAATTCTAAACAATATGTCAGCCCTCTGATTTATACAGGCAATCAGGCCTTAAAAAGGTACACTATCTGGATTTTTCCACATTAATCCTAAATGTATTAATGCATTACCTTTTCACCAGTACGGGGTATCACAGACTGCAAAGGCTTCAACAAGGCAAGATTTTTTGAAATTCCCATTTCAACTGGAGTTGTGTAAGTCAGTTTAGCCAAATTGACTCCACCATGGTTTTTTTTTATATTTTTAAACAAAGATGTAAGCTTGTTCTATTGTTCTATCTCTTTTGAATGGCTCTTTACAGAGCCCTGCATATTGTTGGAGCTATTTAATACATTTGAATGAAATGTAATGTTAGTAACCTTGCCTCTTATTAGCTTTTACAAAAACAAGCTATTTAATTAACATTACAACAGTTTCTGAACCACGTATTAGATAGATCTACCGTTATAATGTTTCTTAATTACTTGTCTTGCCCCAAGTCATTCTCTCAACATTTACTTATTACATTTTTTATTTTGCTTTCACTTTTTTTCCATTTTAGCAAAATGTAATGCACCTCTAATCATCAGTGCTGCTCACTCTCCAAACACATTATGGTTTAAATTGGATAATTTGGGAGAAATCAGGTACCGAGAAAGCTCTTCAGAAGAGTGGAACATGGTAAATAAATTACAGTGAATAACCCAACTCATGCACCACTGAAGCCGTGAAGGCCAGAGTTAAAGATGTGTCTGCTTGACAACAGCTGACTTGATCAATTGCAGAGATTGAATTTGTAATTTGGCTGCTTGAATAGTTATTGCTAGTATTGGATTGTTGCCATACATAAACAAAGCCTTTCATCTTTGACTTTCTCCGTTTAGGTGTAAGTCCAATGAGTAAAATGCACTTAAACAATGTATACAAGTTGAGTATCTGTTATCTAAACCACATGGGACCAGTCACGTTTTGAATAATGGGTCTTTTCAGATAACCCATCATTTTTCCCCAATAAGATATATTAAAGCCTCTCAGCACTCATGAGATACAGTAGTATCAATGCAAATACTGTATAAAGCACATAAATCACTGGTACTGCGATGTGCAGCATTGTTAGGAACCTGCTGTTGCCATTGTATTACCCTTTGTGGGTGTGGGAGAATCTGAGCATGCATGCATGAAAGGCAATAAGGCAGTTTACGGGGCTGGACACTAAATAAACTGCTGTGCGCTTGCATTCTGACAGGTGTGTGTGGTGAAATCCTAAAAAAAAATGGGTAACAGATCATTTTTATAATGGATTTATGGAAAGGGAATAATCTAATAGGTTTATTGCCTATGTTGTGTAGTTAATTTATAAAAAATGTTATACTGTATAGTTATAGTTAATTTGTTACATTTTCTTGCTATAATTACATTGTTATTTTTTATAGTTACAGGTAAATTGTTCCTTTTTATAGTTATAGTTACTTTGTTTCATTTGTAATGTTAAATAGTTAAGTTGTTATGTTTTAAAGTTGTAGTTAAACTGATATGTTTTATAGTTATAGTTAGTTTGTTTAATTTGTTATGTTATATAGTTAAGTAACTGTGTTATATAATTATAATTAAGTTATCATATTATATAGTTAAGTTGTTATGTTTTATAGTTATACTTAATTTGTTATTCATTTCAACAGGTTGAAGCTAACATTACAGACTTCAGTATTAGTGTAGCAGAATCTTCCAAAAAAAAATCTTTCCTAGTCCAGCAAAGGTGTAAAGGATCTTCATGTTTCCATTGTCCCTGGGGAGTGGAAAGTGCGGTGCACCACGGTAATTTAAACCTTGTCACTAATGTCACATTTTAAAGGCAATGCACCTGATGTTAAGCTATTTGTTTGATGTATTATACTCAGAAATGTACTAGAGGTCCAAAAGATCTGTGCCCTACAATGTTTCAGACCTAATATATCTGAATGGATGAAATGCTTGTTACTCTTACACTGTTACACTGTGATGCCCTTTGTGGTTCACACAAGCAGCCCCTAGCTAACCGTATAGTACATTGGAAATGTTGAGTGGATGATGCCATCACTGTAACAACCCTTGTATGAGGCTATTCAGTTACTTCTCGCACTGCCCCTGCATAGTGATGCTTCAGAGCTTAGGAAATAATAAGCTTGGGGAGTGTGAGGCATCAATGAGCTAATGCTGCCCATGGCTCTCCTTAAACACACGATCTTCACCATCCTGCCTCTTCTATTTAAATACACTCTGTACAGGGTTGTCTTTAAACCGGGGCAAACGGACTGCTGCCCCAGGGGCCCAGTTATTCCTACTAGGGCAGTGCTCGGCAGCCCACATCCAGCGGATGCGGTTCCTGTCTTGCTGTCATTGCAGCTGAATATAAGTCATATCTGGTGTTTTTATTGGGCCTCTCGTTTGGGGCCTATGTTAATGGGCAAACTAACAGTGGAATATTTTAATGGGCACCTGGCTGGGGTATATATTAATGGGCAAACTGTAGTAGGTATAATAGCAAAGTAACAGCGGCATATTTTAATGGCCACCTGGCTGAGGCATATGTTAATGGCAAACTGTAATATATTTAATTTATTTATGTGGTGCTATATGATAAATTCACACTCTGCACATTACTGTAAGATTTGTTGTTGTGGAGCTCTATGATACATTCACACACACAGCACATCACTGTGAATCTTAATACCGTATTTGCTTGAATATAAGACGACCCTGATTATAAGATGACCCCCCAAACTTTGGATATTCCTTTAGGAAAAAAACTAAAAGCCTGAATATAAGACTACCCTATAGGAAAAAAGTTTAACTTGTATATATTCACATGATAATTGCTTTTTAACATTTAATAAAAATTATGATATATAATATCATTATATAATGATCAGAGGCGTCGCTAGGGGGGGGGCTACTGGGGCTGAAGCCCCGAATATCATCCCCATAGCCCCAAATGGAGACTCTGGGGCTAAGGCATGCTTTAGCCCCGAGTCGCCAATCCTGTTTTTTTTCTTCTTGCAAGTAGTGGGTAACTGTAGGGGTCGTGATTGCCACGGGACCTGCCGCTTTTGGTTGCCCAGGCGACCCCTGGGACCACCTGTGTGTCACCCAGCATCTCCCCCTGCTTGTACTGTAGTGCGCCGGATATGATATGAGTTCAAATCCGGCGCGCTGTTAAAGCCCTCAAGCATCCCTGTTTGTTTCTGGCTGCGTGTAGGGCAGAGGTACCTTCGTGGCGTGCCTCCATCGGGCACACAGAGATGAGAATAGTGCGAAGGGGTGCATGCTCTGCCCCCTCGCGCTCTTATACACCGGGACCAGCTGCAGGGATTGGAGGCAGACGGTGTGCCTGAATCATCCGTCTCCCTGCAAAGAAAAGGTAAAGGAGCAGAGAGGGAGATGGTTCAGGCACCATAACTTGTGAAAGAAAATAAATCTGTTGGTATGTGTGTGTAAGGGTATCTCTGTGCTTGTGTGTGTGTGTAAGGGTGTCTGGGTGTGTGTGTAAGGGTGTCTGGGTGTGTGTGTGTCTGTGCATTAAAGGGTCTGTGTGTAATGGTATCTCTGTGCGTGTGTGTAAGGGTGTCTGGGTGTGTGTGTAAGGGTGTCTGGGTGTGTGTGTGTGCATAAAAGGGTCTGTGTGCAAGGGTTTCTCTCTGTGTGTGTGTAAGGGTGTCTGGGTGTGTGTGTGTGTAAGGGTATCTGTCTGTGTAATGGTATATGTGTGTGTAAGGGGACCTGTGTCTGTAAGAGTATTGGGTGTGTGTATAAGAGTGTCTGTATGTGTATAAGAGTTTTTGTCAGTGTGTAAGGACTTCTGTTTGTGAGTAAGGGTTTCGTTGAATAAAGGCGCATTTAACTGCCACTCTGCCCCCGTGCAACCTGCCCTGTTACACCCAGCACAAAAAAGCAGGGGGAATGTCTTTCCCAGAAGCGCTCTGCAGCCAGCGGGCACACGCACGCACCTAACCTCCTATAGGCTATACCTGTCATATTTGTTCTTTGTGACCTGAGCTTGGCTCATCCTTGTGGGACCACGTTCAACGTTTCCCTGGAGTTTGTGGTGACTGCTAGTGCTGGGGCCGTGGCCAGGCTGCACCAGACCCAGCGAGCCCATACGGTTACTTTAAGGTATTTTTCCTATTTGGATTTTTTACAGCTATTTTAGTGGTCTTTATCTCTGATGTTTTATGTATCTATATATTTTGATGCTCTGTTAGTAATGCATTTTATATTTATGCCAGAGAACATATGTCACTATGTTTTTAGTATTTTTGTGTATATTTTTATTTTTTATGCTTTATTTATTTAAAATGTATTAAATTATTTTATGCACATTTAAATCATTAGAAATTGTCTATATTTAATTTCAAGACAGCATGCTTGTGTGTGTGTGTCTGTTGGAGACGTGTGTGAGACATTGTGTGCGTGAGAGAGACAGCATGTGTATTTGTGTGACACGGTGTGTTTGTGTGTGTGTCTGTGTGAGACAGCGTGCTTGTTATGTGTCTCTGTGTGAGAAAGCGTGCTTGTTATGTGTGTTTGTGTGAGACAGCGTGCTTGTTATGTGTGTCCGTGTGAGACAGCGTGCTTGTTATGTGTGTCCGTGTGAGACAGCGTGCTTGTTATGTGTGTCCGTGTGAGACAGCGTGCTTGTTAGGCGTGTCTGTGTGAGACAGCGTGCTTGTTAGGCCTGTCTGTGTGCGACAGTGTGCTTGTTAGGCGTGTCTGTGTCAGACAGCGTGCTTGTTAGGCGTGTCTGTGAAACATGGTGAGTGTGTGTTTGAGAGAGACAGTGTTTGAGACAGAATGGGTATGTGTGCAGCATGCATTTCTGTGTGAGATGATATGTGTGTGTCTGTGTGTGTAAGCTAAGTAATTACAAACCTATGTTTTATTTACTTGATTTTTTCCCCTTTTATTAATATTAAGTTGTATATCTGATATTATATACTTTGTAAATAATGCAGATAAATTCTATAGTCTGTTAAACAATTTGATAAATTACACATACACAGAATGTAATGTTTAGGACGTGTTTATAACCTAATAAATCCAAATAAAGATCTATAACACACACTATAGTATAACAAAAAGTGTCTCTGTCTGTGTGAGACTCTATAAGTGTGTGTCTGCGTGAGACACTGTGGAGTCTATTCACTAAAAGGTGAGTTGGGGTGAGATGAACATTCGATCTCACCATTTTAACTATACATTGTGCAGAGACAAACTCCCCCGCTAAGCAAACTCCCCAGAATTGACCATGCATATTGTTTAGCTAAATTGGTGAGATCAAATATTCATCTATTCATCAACTCATCAGCAACTCGCCTTTTAGTGAATAGACCCCTGTGTGTAAGTCTGTGTAAATGACATAATATACATAAAATTATGCATTCGGTGCGCATTGGCATGATATACAAAATGTATGCATTTACTGATCATTTGCATGATATACAATGTTTATGCATTTTGGCAAATAAAAAGTTAAAACCCACTTATCTCAGAGTAGAATTAGAAGAGGCCTATGTGATATAGTACTAATGTTACTGAACCCTTGGGAACATCCAGAGCTGGCAGTGGCATAAATAGAAACTGCTGAACCCTTATTACAAACCAAAATCATTTAGATATGTATATTGGTATAAAGCCTTGCATATAACGCTACTGGTCATTGCATCATAGCTGTTGAGGCTTTGGTAATCAGGAATATTGAAGAAAATAATGAGCACTTCTCTTGTCAGTGAAAAATCAAATAATTTAATAATCAAAGTGGATCCGATAAGAAAGGGAAATAGGAACACAGCAACATGTGAAGGAAAAAGCAAATTCACCTTATGCGTTTCGCATGATAGCACACTTAATCATAGGCATATTATTTATATACCAGGTCTTGACAAATTTAACTGAATTTTAGGAGCCAGCAAAAAAATCCAGGAGCCAGCAAATGCACACAATCACACAAACATTTACATGGAGTCACACACACAGTCAGTCACCAACATACACACACAATCACAGATGGTCAAATACACAGTCACGTACACACACATACATACATTCATACATTCATACAGTTAGTCACAGAGAGACACACTCATACAGTCGCATACACTCATACAGTCGCATACACATGCAGTCAGTAACTTTTTTAATACTATAAATCTTTTATATGGATTTATTAGGTTAAACTCTTCTAAATATTACTTTGTACAGACAGACACCCATACAGTCAGTAACATACAGACACACACATACATACAGTCAGTAACATACAGAAACACTAATACAGTCAGTAACATACAGACACACGCAGTCAGTAACATAATGACAGACACACACATACAGTCAGTAACATACAGAAACACACGCATACATTCAGTAACATACAGACACACACATATAGTCAGTAACATACAGACACACATACACATAAAGTCAGTGACAGACAGACACACACACAGCTAGTCACACATACAAAGTCAGTCACAAACAGACAGTCACATACATACACAGTCAAGAACACACCTACAGTCAGTCACGCATACACACACACACACACTTACACCCAAGGTTTTTTTTGCTGTTTAAGATAAAAATAAAAAAGTACATCTATCAATATGTCACCCCACTTGCTGCCATACCTCATTACAGTCTGGTCTGTGCCTCTCACACAGGTACAGACCATCATTGTTTCTAGTCCTGTAGAGCACACCCAGCATTCAGAAACTATAGTGTGGTGCGTGTGAGGACATACCAGGACGTAGGTGCACCCACCTCTGTATCGTGCTGCACTGTATAATACAAAAACAAAAAATGATCTCGGCAGCGAGGGCACCATGTGGGGACAATAATACCCAGGTGCCAGGTCTAATTTTTTGGTGCCTGGGATTTGTTGCGCGCTGATATATACCCAAATATACTTAATGTTAATTGGCATCACATATATTCATCTGTATACTCGCCTAAGCATTTACTCCACTTCTATTAAATTTGCCCCGGGCTCCAGCCCCAGGTCTTTTGGAGATCTAGCAACGCCCCTGATAATAATCATAATATTATATAATAATGAAAAAAATGCATTTCTTGTATTTATTTCCTTTTATGTGCCAATGCTGCCTCTCTCTCCCCCTCCCCCCAGCTTTTTCTCTCTCTCTCTCTCCCTCCCTTCCCCCCCAGCATTGTCTCTCTCTCCCCCCCTTAGTGTTGTCTCTTTCTCTCCCCCAGTGTTATCTCTCTCACCCTCCCTCCCACTTTGTCTCTCCCTCCCACTTTGTCTCTCCCTCCCCCCAAACTTTTCTCTCTCTCTTCCCCCAAACTTTTCTCTCTCTCTCTCCCCCTCCCTCCCTTTCTCTCTCTCTCCCCCCCAACCTTTTTTCTCTCTCTCCCCCCTCCCCCTTCACCTACTCTCTCTCCCCCTCTCCCTCACCTTGTCTCTCTCTCCCCCCCTCCCTCCCCCTCACCTTGTCTCTCTCTCCCTGGTGGCTAGTGGGGGCAGCCGGGGGATGTCTGCACGATATGTGCAGACATCCCCCGGCTTCCCAAATATCCCTGGTGGCTAGTGGGGGCAGCCAGAGGATGTCTGCACGATCCTCCGCTGCTGCATGGCACTTCCGCCGGGACTTCTATGATGAAGCCGGAAGGTCCCGGCTTCATCATAGAAGTCCTGGCGGTCGTGCCGTGCGGCAGGGGAGGATGTCTGCACGCATCGCGCAAACATCCACTGGCTGTTAGCGAGGGGGATCCAGGTCCCCTGCTGCTCTGCGGGGGACCTGGATCCATGTCTTATAGTCTGACCTCGATTTGAGGTCAGACTATAAGACGACCTTGAATATATGACGAGGGGTCTTTTTCAGAGCATTTGCTCTGAAAAAAACCTTGTCTTATATTCAAGCAAATACGGTAAGGTGGAGCTCTATGATACATTCAAACACACACTACATATTACAGTAAGAATTATCACTGTGGAGCTCTATGATACATTCACACACTGCATATTACTGTGAGTTTTATTTCTTGTGGAGCTCTATGATACCTTCACACTCCCCGCATTACTGTAAGATGTTTTGGGCTATGATATATTCACACACAGGACATTACTGTAAGACAGGGCCGCTTTAACCAATGGGCAAACTGGACACTTACACAGTGCCCTTCTGGTCAAGGGGGCCTCCTATGTCCCCGGGTGTCACCCCGTGGAGGAAGGTGGCATATTGTTGGGCAAATTGGCTGTGTCTTATTTAATGGTAAAATAATACTGGTATATTGTTGGGCAAATTATATGTGGCTTATTAATGGCAAAATAATACTGGCATACTATTGGGAAAATTGGCTGTTGCTTATTAATGGCAAACAACACTGGCATATTATTGGGAAAATTATCTGTGGCTTATTAATGGGGAAATAACACTGGCATATTATTGGGCAAATTAGCTGTGGCTTATTAATGGCAAAATAATACTGGCATATTATTGGGCAAATTGGCTGTGGCTTATTAATGGCAGAATAATACTCTCATATTATTGGGCAAATTGGCTGTGGCTTATTAATGGCAAAATAACACTGGCATATTAATGGCAAAAGTAATACTGGAATATTAATGGAAAAATAATACTGGCATATTGATGGGCAAATTGGCTGAGGCATGTTAATGGCAAAACAATAATGGCATATTAATGGCAAAATAATACTGGCATATTAATGGGCAAATTGGCTGTGGCATATTAATGACAAAATAGCCCTGGAATATTAATGGGCATGCTGTGGCATATTAAATGGACACACGGTGGCATATTTTAATAAGCAAACTGACTGTTGCATATGTTAATGACAAAGGGACTATGGCATGTTAATTGGCACCTGACAGGGCTTATTTATTTTTTTCTTTCCTGTTCTTCTCTTTAATATTTTATTTATCAAAATCACATGAACAAAATTCCATACATACTCAAGGAAGAGTCACCATAATTACATATAATTTCAGAATATATAAGATTGATACGATCCACTAACCTAAAATATCATATCCACTAGCAAACCTTTTTTATTTTCTTCTCCCTTGTTATAAAAGTGCCTATGTGCAGATTGTTTGCTATTGAAATATAGTATTTAGACATCATAAAAGTGAAAATATGCTTCAAAAAGGAGAGAGAAAACAGGAGATACAAATGATATAATCTTGCTTACAGACATACACCCATACATCACCCTTATTTTAATTGGCAAAGTGACACTGTGGCTTGTTCTGCAGGGGCAGTTCTGTGGGACAAAGTGACACTGTGGTATGTTTTGTGGGACAAATTGACACTGTGGCATGCCAAATTGTGTGGGTGCAAAATGAGTGCAAGCCAGGTGCTGTGGGTGCAATATAGTTGCATGGCAAGTGCTGTGGGTACTGTATGGTGCTGTGTTAAGTCCTTTAGGTGCAATGTGGATGCAGAAAAATGGAATAAAAACAAGGAATGCAATTTGTCAATAACATTTTTATTACATATACAAATAGTTGAATGTAATATGAAAATAGTTGCATATAATATTAAAAAGTTTACATTTACATACAGTTTTTTTACAATGCAAATTTAGAAAAATTGGGTCAAGGGGGTCCCACTGCTAAAGACTTTGCCCAGAGCCCACTAGGGTCTTAAAGCGGCCCTGCTGTAAGATGTATTGGGCTGATGGGCTCCGATACATACACACACACACAGCACATCACTGTACACACAGCACATCACTGTACACACAGCACATTTTCTGCTTCAATCATCAGTGTTTCTCTACATGGACATTCAAGTTAATATCTTGATTTTTTTAGAATTAACAGAGGCTCCAAATATTACAATAACCAGCAAAGAATTATCGCCAGGAAAACAACGGGTTTTCATTGAGTGGCAGGTATTTCATTTATTTCATGTCTAGCATTGTATGTGATGCGTGTAGATGTGTGTCTAGTGGTTGCATGGCCTTCAGTGTTTCTGGTAACATGCTAATTCTGTAATACAGGCATGTTATCACTGCACAGTAAAGCATACCACAAATTGCTACAGGGGATTGAGATAAGAATTTCAAACTTAAAGTCAAAGTAGCCGAGTTTGGAAAAATTCTCCAATGCAGATGAATGGGAGACGTTTTCCAATTCGACTACTTTGGCCTTAAGTTTGAGATTCCCTGCACTTCTCTCTTTATTGAGTAGACCCTTAAGCATTGACCTGCTGGTAAAATATCGGCTTTGTGGCAACCCTATCTACATTGCCAGAAGTAACAACTGTTTAGAAAACAGAAACCTTTTAAATAAAATGACTTAGCAAGTGGATATTCAGCAAAAGGCTTGATTTTATCTCTTTAAGTTCGAGATTTCAGGTTCCCCTGAAACACCCTGATAGAAGTGAAATAACTTATAAGAAATTCGGAAGAATTGGTGAAGATCTCTGCATCCTTTTCCTTTATTATACAATTTAATTAGTTATTTTTATTAGGTAACACTTTTGGGTGAATAAGTTATTTCACTTAGATCGCTCCATTTCTCTATTATATTTTATTCTAATTCTATCTAATTCTCCATTGAGTAGAACTCGCAATATCTGCCCTATAAACTGCATATGGCTATGTTATTTACTTACTTACAGAACACTTTGGTTTGTACATATCTATTTATCTGATAAGCAAACAACAGAGGGGAGCCTCTTTACTCTCCAATGCTAGTAGTGTTTGGGGGTCAAATGGATGGTCCTAAAATGTTATATGGGAAAAAGCAGAGAACCAAGGCATTTACCTCCCAAAAAAGTAATAGGAAAAAAAGCCTTCAACGTTCTTGGAAAGGAATGCAGAGAAGAATAGAGAGAGTGAGAAAGCATGGGAGAGAGGTACAAGAACAATGATTGGCAGAAACAAGACTATAATGAGAGATCCCATTTAATACTGTTGCAGTGCCTGCTTGTAAATGATATAATTGAACTAAACCACATTGATTGGTCTTTGTCCATTATATAATCATGTTATCATTCCTGCAGTATGGACAAGGGGATCATGTGACATCATACAACCTCCGCATCATGAGAGTGCCAGACAGCTGCCTAGACAGCGGCCAACCCTACGAACTAACCGACACTACATTCCACATAGACCTCTCCCTGGCATTTTATGAAATCATCATTTACGCTACAAATAATGCAGGCCCGTCACCATCAGCGTCATCTATGGTGCCTGTATTGCCTGCACCAGGTAAAACGATGTATTTATTCCTAAACGAATGAATTAACTGTAACCGTTATAAATTGTACAACTAAATAACAGATTGTTTTTGTTTGCTTTGTTTGTATTCTGCAGGTAATGTATAAAAACCAGTGCTGATAAGTGTTGGAAAAATGTAAAAAGTGCAATCACTGGGATCTTATTTATAACAGTGATTGCACCTTTTATATAGATCAAAACAGTCGTAACAAGCTAAAATATGAATCCTGTGTCTTGTTTATGCTGGGTTGTGCCAGAAATAACATATAGAGCAAACACCCGACCTTTGTTAACGAAACATTTGCTAACACAACATCTGGTAACACAATAGATTTTATTTTAACTTTACTTATTAATAATCACAATAATATGTTGTATTTTTTTGTTTGTTTGTTTTGGGAGGGCAGAAGTCTATTATAATTTTAGCTGGTAATAATAATAAATTATTTTAGTAATTGATTTAGTTCGAGAAATGAATATTTTCTTTCTGTCTATATCCACATTTCCTGTCTCCTAAAACCTGCAAATCAAATCTAATACAGTTATTGGTGTTGCTACAATAACAGTTCCAGTTTTGGAAGCCCTCCTTATTGGATGAGGCCGTTTTTAGAGAACCCGTGAAATGATTTTCCATGTAACTGCAAGTTGCAAGAATAAGTGCATTTTACATATATCAAACATATGTACAACTTGTAAACTTGGTGGAACTGCCCCTTTAAATAATTTAAACATAGAACTCATTATACACACACATGCACCTCTCCTCCACTGTCCTATATGTGCACACAGTATCCTCCTCCACTGCTGTCCTGACCATGCATAAAACATACTGCAAAGATTAAAAAGAACAACCAATCAAAAGATCACTTGCACACTGGGAAATGATGTATTCTGAGCACAATAGAAAGATAATGGAAGTGTTAATGTGTAATTATACCTTGCACAGTGTCCTTCTTCTTGTTTTTTGTTGTTGCAGATTTGGATGGCAAGATATTTGCTACAGTACAAGATAATAGCATATTTCTTACATGGAGTCCAAATATTAAATGTGACTTTTTTGTCATTAATTGGGGTACTAATAGTTCAAAAATGGAGACAAAGTCTGTCATGGGAAGAAGGGAAAATTACACAATAACAGGTACATTTTTCACTGTGGTTTATAATCTATAAATCTGTTGGATGGATAACAGTATAATGTTTTAATAATTAATTCATTAATGTGTCTGACATAATCTATAGAATTCCAGCTCTACTTAAACAGCAGCTCTAGTGATAAGGTTTTTGCATGCAATTTAATGCCATTCAGGCAGGGCTGGTTTAAGATTTTTTGCCACACTTAGCAAACATATATTTGATCCCATCCTCAGACACGTACACACACAGTCACACATGCAGTGTCACATACACATTCACAGTCTCATATACACACTCACAGTCACGCATACGCACAGTCACATATATACACACACCTACAAATATACACAGACAAACACATACACACACTAACCCATATACACACTGTGATACATAGTAGTTTAGGCTGAAAAAAGACTTGCATTCATCAAGTTCAACCATTTCTTATTCCTTGTTTACCACTGTTGATCCAAAAAAACATTATTCAGCTTTTTAAATACTTTTAGTGGGAGAAAAAATCCTTCTTGACTCCAAATTCAGATTTCTCCTTGTATCAAGGAGCACTAAATAAATATTAATACTTATATTAACATAAAGAGCCCTCTATGTTCTGCTTATTTAAAAAAAAAAAGTATCTAGGACATCTAATGTGTTCGAATTTGATAGCGCCATCTCCTCAGGCAGTGAATTCGTACCATAAAGAATCCCTTCTGCTGTCATAGAATAAATCTCCTTTCTTAAAGTCTTAGCGGGTGACATTTTGTCTTTAGAACCGTTCTGTTAATGAACAGGTTTTTGGAGAGCCCTTTGTATAGACCCTGTACATATTTACATAATGTTATCATATCCCCTCTAAGATGTCGTTTCTCTTGCGTGTACAAATGTAACTTTTCTGGCATTTTTTTATAACTAAAACTTTCCATTCCCCGTATTAGTTTTAGAAACTTTGAAACATAGAATGTGTCGGCAGATAAGAACCATTCGGTCCACCTAGTCTGCCCAATTTTCGAAATAGTTTTGCCCTCCTCTGCACTTTGTACAGTTCCATAATGTCCTTCTTTAGAAAGGGTGCCTTTCGGAAACCAAAGCATCAGAGGCCTTTGGATTTTCGGCTACCTATGTCATTCGGATGACATTTTGGACATTTCAATTCTCCAGATCTGATCTTAAATGTACATTTACATTTTTTCTTCATCTTTCCCCATAAATAAAAAGAAAAAAACGGCAAAATGATTCCCGGCCCTTATAATAAACATGGGGTCCAGCACAAGTAACCCTGACCCTCCTATTAAAAATGGACCTGGGAGCTGGTCAAATGGCTCCCAGCCCCCTTGTTACACACAAGGAGTGTCAGGGCAAGTGCTCCCAGCCGCATATAAAATACATTTGGGGTCAGGGCCCTGACCCCCCTTAATATGACCAGAGCTGGGAGCTAGCCTAATGGCTCCCAGCCCCTATATACAACATTAGGGGCCAGGGCTATTTGGTGCTTTTGGTTTGTGATGACTAAAGTACCATTTCCTCTGCTGTCTTTGGATGCCTCCTGGGTGAGCTCAGCTGTACATATTCTCTGATCTTGGGAAAAGACAATGCTGCAGATCAATCAAGCGTAATACAAGAACAGGTGACTGGAGCAGAACTGGCAATGCCAGCAGACAACAATAAGACCTTTTTAGACTGAATGGGAGGCACTGGAACTGACTGACCACTGGGCACATGCATTGTTTTTCTTGCATTTTATGCAACACATAATAGATTTTGTTGTTTGTTTACACAGTAAATGTCAAGATAAAAATTGTTTAGATGATGGGTCCTTTTAACAAAATAATTCCTCATTTATTCTGCCTTTCCTCCAATCACTGTATTGTATTCCAATGCAGGAACCTCTCGCTTATACCCAAGGTATTTTGTTTTTAATGTTACAATAACCACTCATTAGAGCTGTTATAGTGACCGTATCATTACTGTACATGGCGGATACGTTTGTGAAAGATACAAGAAAAGTAATAAAAAGACATGCAGACCTAAAGGGCGTTTGATATTGTGTGTATTGCACGCTATGATATGTTCATGGAAAGTTGTTGATCTTCCACTAATGCAGGGCTGTCCAACATGTGGCCCGCGGGCCAAATGCTGCCCGCCTGACATGGATATGCGACCCGCATGAGATTTCATGCAGTAACCTCACCTCCGTCCCGGGCCAGAGGGTGGGGGAAATGATTTGGGTCTGGGAACCTATCGGCAGCCCCCATATCCCAGTGATAAATAGGAAAAGGGTTGGACTTGCTGGACACAAGTCTTTTTTGAAAATGCATGCCAAATATTTATGTGTTAACCTTCATCTTACAGAAAGGACCATTAAAAAAAATTTATAGATTTGTCAATTGAGATTTGTTCCTATGATCTGGTTCTATGACTCATGTCAAATATGTATTTTGTATCCTATATACTGTAAAAAGGACCATTTGAAAAAATGAAGAAATACACAATAATGCTACACCTATATCCTGAATGCCAGTGCGACTATTTTACAAAAGAAACCACATTTGCAATAACTCAGATCTATGCAGATGAAGGTGGTAAGTGCTTTTTGTGTTTCTCGTGCTTTCACCCTGAAAAATTACCAATACTGTAACTATAATGGGGGCTAATCAAATAACATGTAGGAGATTTATACCGATTTAGGGACTCCACACAGAAATAACGGATGAACGTGGTACACACAGAAATAACGTATGAACGGGGTACACACAGAAATAATGAATGAACGTGGTACACACAGAAATAACGTATGAACGTGGTACACACAGAAATAATGTATAAACATTGTACACACAGAAATAATGAATAAACGTACACACAAAAATAATGTATAAACCTGGTACACACCGAAATAATGTATAAACGTGGTACACACAGAAATAATGTATAAATGTGGTACACACAGAAATAACCTATAAACGTGGAACACACAGAAATAATGTATAAAACTGGTGCACTCAGAAATAACATATAAACGTGGTACACACATAAATAATGTATAAACGTGGTGCACTGAGAAATAATGTATAAACATGGTACACACAGCAATAACGTATAAACGTGGTGCACTCCGAAATAATGTATAAACGTGGTGCACACAGAAATAATGTATAAACGTGGTGTACACAAAAATAACACGTAAACGTGGTGCACACAGAAATAATGCATAAACGTGGTGTACACAGAAATAACACGTAAACATGGTGCACACAGAAATAATGCATAAACGCGGTGCACACTGAAATAACGTATAAATGTGGTGCACACAGAAATAACATATAAACGTGGTGCCCACTGAAAAAACGTATAAACATGGTGCACACAGAAATAACGTATAGACGTGGTGCACACAGAAATAATGTATAAACCTGGTACACACAGAAATAATGTATAAACGTGGTACACACAGAAATAACATATGAACGTGGTACACACAGAAATAACGTATGAACGTGGTACACACAGAAACAATGTATCAACGTGGTGCACTCAGAAATAACGTATAAACGTAGTACACACCAAAATAATGTTTAAACTGCTATATTATATCTCAATGTCAGTGTGCGCCAGTGAATATTACTACCCAGTTCTAAACTTCCAGGTTGTTTGAGCATTATTTCACTTTCTACTGACACTATATAATGGAGTATTTCCACTTGGGGTGTAATCCACCTTTTAATGTATGCATTAATGATAATGTGTATATGTATTTTGATTTTCTCATGTGTATATTTTAAGTTCCCAGAAAAGGGCCAAAAAATATTACCATCAAAGATGCTACCAAGACGTCTGCGGAGGTGTCCTGGGAAGAGATCCCAGAGGAGGACTGGTTGGGTTTCCTGATTGGCTACAAAGTATATTACACAGATTTATCACACAATATCACATTATGTAAGTGAGAACACTTTGTTTGCACTACATGAGCACTGTATATAGTAACTGTGCTATAAGTAGTAGAATTGTAATATAACTACAAGGAGTAAACCATCATCATAAAGCCAACATGCAGGTGAGGTGAGAAGAATCCAAAAAGACATGTAATCGCATGGACTCAACTTGCAGACTTTTCTTCTGTCTCTGGTGCCTCAACAGAGGAATATCCCCATATCCAACACATAAGTAAGCAGCAAAAGAATTCCAAAGGCACTCAGATTCCAGACACAAAATGTGATAAAACATGTTATTTCAGGTCCATGGAGCATTACGAACATTCAAAATAGTAGAAAATAGCAAAGGTATCATATAGCAAAAAAAAATGTACATACTGGCACAAAAACATCCTCAGCGTTCAATATTGATGGCTCATAACATTTCGGCTAGTGATCGCTTGAAGGCAAACACTTAACGCGTTTCGCACACTTGTGCTTTGTCAAAAGCTGCATCAAACTAAATGAACTACAGACTGAATTATTACACTCACAGAAAACACTTAATTAAAAACGGTTCCAATTAACTAGACAGAGAACCACCCTGTAGCTACACAGTTCAAGTTGGTAAAGAAACAGTTACAAAAAGCTGTGAGCAGGTGGTACTCAAGGTCTAGTCAAATAGATATACAAAGTAGCAAACATTTTACTTTTCTCTTTTTCTGGTGCTTAAAGTTACAATACATAATGTTCATTAAAGTGGTAAAGACCATTATCACAGTACAAAGGGGAGAAGAAGGGAGACTATAGAATCACTGAATTACACTTGAAAAATGTGTTAAAAAACTAGATATAGTAACATGTAAAGGAATTGCAAACCGAGGACACACGAAAGCCACATAATGACGATACTGATAATTAACAAAACATGAAACATAGATATGATGTTTCATGTTTTCTTAATTATTAATATCGCCAAAACTTAGCCTACAACAGCCGAACTGGCATAACTGGTGAATTGCAATATACACCGATCAGCCATAACATTATGACCACTGACGGATGGCAAGGCAGTGTGATGCTTTGGGCAATGTTCTGCTGGGAAACCTTGGGTTCTGCCATTCATGTTGATGTTACTTTGACATGTACCACCTACCTAAGCATTGTTGCAGACCATGTACACCCTTTCATGGAAATAGTATTCCCTGATGGCATTGGCCTTTTTATTGCGCCCTGTCACAAAGCAAAACTGTTTCAGGAATGGTTTGAGGAACACAACAGCGAGTTCAAGGTGTTAGCTTGGACTCCAAATCCCCCCAGATCTTAATCCAATCGAGTATCTATGGGATGTGCTGGGCAAGCAAGTCTGATCCATGGAGGCCCCACCTAGAAACGTACAGGACTTAAAGGATCTGCTGCTAACATCTTGGTGTCAGATACCACAGCACACCTTCAGAGGTCTAGTGGAGTCCATGCCTTGGTGGGTCAGGGTTGTTTTGGCATTAAAAAGAGACCTACACAATATTAGACAGGTGGTGATATAATGTTATTGCCCAATCGGTGTATTTTCAACTTAGCTATTCGGCCTGAAACTTTGCACCTCCTGGGTAAAGTGACTGTAGAGTGAATCTATACAAGTGGTTGCCAATAGAGAGCAGGGAAGAGACATCCATGCCACTGGGTGTAAAATGCTGTTATGTTGCCAAGAAATGATGACATTACGTTATTGCAGCATGTGCAGAGCTGATGGACCGTCAAAAATTGGAGTCTATTTGCATTTAGGCCATAGTGACTGCTTGATCTACAGGTGACTTTACTCATGCTTTGTATACTGCTAAGACCATGCAAAAAGGTGAAATATTCTCCAGAATATCAGATAGAGTCTGCACGTAAGGATAGTCAAGGAATATTAGGTATATCTAGGAATATGACAAGTACAGTGCAGCTAATAGCAAATTGTATGTGCTGCTCACTAGTTGCAGTAACATCAATGTATGTTAGAAATAAATGGTATCTTTTAAGGAAATGGTACATGACAAAAGATAGAGGGCTCTTATCCGTACCTGGCCTTGGTTATCAAGTGCAGTCTGGGAAGTTTATGAAAGAGAACCTAAAAAGCAAAAAACAGATCTATAGATCCACTGCAAACAAATACATTGAGATAATGTTTGTAGCATGCCTAAATCATTTGTCTGCTGTAATATGTGGCTGATGTACAATGTATTATTTTAAGTTAAAGGTTTATCAGCTGCCTATTTAGTAGATATGCTCTTCGTGTAGTAAAATTAGAGGTTTAAGGATACAACCGTGACCAGTTTCCATGCAACATCTATTTCGTGTGATGCACTGTGATTGAGGGCAGTACATCCGACATCATGACTGTAACCCTTTTAATAATTTGTCTGTGGAGTAATGTAAGTAAGAGGTACCAGACTGCGATGGATTGCAGTACCCCGATACCAGACATGATCTAACATCCTGTCCAGGTTTGGCAATGTGGGGATTCCTAGATGAGGAGGAACTTAGCACAACCGACTCCTGTCACGACTGTCGTCTTCCACCACTGTGTGTTCTATTACATCCTGTTTATAATGTTGTTACACAAGTTGAGATACAATTATCTTTATAATATTAACTATAGTTCAGAACTTTCCATTCTAAACTTCTTCATGAGGTTCAGCACCAAAGCTCAGGCCATATCTCCAAGCGGAATTAGATTATAAGTGGTACGACTACATGTAAACTTCCTCAAACTTCTTCTTCCTAAAGTAAAATAATCTTCTCACCATAAACCCACAAATGTATCCGTAATATCAAAAACACTACCACCTTTTCAACTAGCCAGGTTACTTGTTTTGGGGTTATCATTGACAGTGCACCCCAGTCAATTCCTTAAGTAAATATTATTATAGGAACTATTATTATGGTGATCTAACACTAGTTGTTTAAACCTTATTTTATTTTTTTTGTTTTATTATAGATGAATTTGTGAATTTCTCAGGAGAAACAAGTTGCCAGCTGAGAGAACTAACGCAAGGAGTCAGATACGAAGTAAAAATATCAGGTGTGACGAAGAAAGGAGAAGGTGCACCGAGCGCATCATATAAGTTCCATACCCTCAGCTACAGTAATAAAAATCTTATTTCTTTTATTAACTGAATATTTTGTTAATAAGTCATTTAATGTGTAGACTTTAGAATGTGTCTTATGAGGAGATGTTGTCTCTCCTTGTGCTTAGTTCTTTTTGTGGTATTTTTTTAGTTCTAGATTGTGGGTAGATTATTCTACAATTATACAAAGTGTTTGTTTAAAATAAGAGAGAACAACCAACATAAATTTGAAAAAGGAAATAAAAATAAAAACTACTAGACACATTTAAAGGTCTGTATATATATATATATATATATATATATATATATATATATATATATATATACATATACATATATATATATATATATACATATATATTGAAGGCAAGTTCAGAATATCTTTTAAGTGTTAAATAAAACAAACAAAAAAACAATTCAGCACTTTTCCACAGATAACAAAGTGTCATTGTAGGATAAATACTTCTTTACCCTTTGGAAACAATATTTTGACTTATTTTTGAACACAGAAGAGCAAAATGAAGCATTAGTGTGTTGTTATGATACATTTAATAACTGTCTGAAATGTCTTGTGAATGTAGAGAATAAAAAAATATCGAAACATTGTGATAGCAGTATACAAATATTTTAAATGTCTCTGTGGTGTCTACTATTTACAACACCAGCTGTGGTTGCAGGTGCAAATCAACTACATTCAATGGGAAGTATGTCATTTGCATATGAAGCTGAAATGTGATGTCATAAATAAGAGACACAAGTGCCCACAGATATATTTAACCTTCTTTGGACGGAGGATGTTATCAGTAATGTCACAGGATTCTGTCACTTGAGGACAGAGGACATTACTGATATGCCCCCACTTCTGCAGTTCACTGCGGCCCCCCCAACAATGATCTTCAGTGCAGATCCCACTGAAGGGACCTCCATTGTGCTCCCCTCTATCAAATGAAGCCACTATGAGTGGCGTCATTCCCACAGGGAAAATGTGCTCTTAGTGAGTGCCAGCTCCATTCTTCTACACCTTTCCCTGCCCACTTCCGCAATGTCACGAGTGATGTCACAAGGTCCGCAAGCTTTCAGCTGGGACCCTGGGTGGGCCTCTTCCACTCTGTTCCTGGTTCCTGATCACTTTGTTGTCGGGACCAGGAACTTAAAAAAACAAAACATCTTGGTGCTTTTGTCCTCAAGGACAAACATACAGTGGTGTATCTTGATTTTGTGCTGCCCTAGGCAGACAAAATCAGGGCACCCCCCTACCCAAGCTGCACACCCACGTTACACACCTAAGACATGCCCCATCACCACCTCCATTTCATGACCCCACATCACACATAACATTCAGACTCACATCAAGCTCATACTCCCATCACACACTCCTACTCCCATCACACTCAGTCACACACTCCTACTCCCATCACACTCAGTCACACACACTGACTCCCATCACACACACTGTCTCCCATCACACACACTCTGACTCCCATCAGCACTTACCTTTCCCTGGTGGCTAGTGGCAGGCAGCATGGTCCTCCATGCTGCCTGTTCGGCTTCCCAGCGATTGTGCCGACAGGTCACGTGACCGGGCGCGCGTATGACGTCAGCGCGCCCGTCACGTGACTGTCGGCACTTCCGTGTCACACTGCACGGGGAGCCGAACAGGCAGCACGGAGGTTTCTCTGTGCTGCCTGTTCGGCTCCCCGTGCAGCCTGGCAGGCAGAGCGATGGTGAATCTTCCGATCCCCCCTCACCTCCGTCTCTGCCTGCAAGCGCGGTCTTTTTTTTTTCTTTTTTTTTTAAAGGGCCGGGTTTTATTTTTTTTTCTATTTTTTTTTTCAGTGCTTGGGGGGCGCCCCCCAAAATTTGCCGCCCTAGGCATCCGCCTAGGATGCCTCGCGGTAAATACAGCACTGCAAACATACCATGTGGCATAAAGGGCTTAAATCCCATTGTTTTCTCCTAACTCATGCATCCAGTTCATTTTTCATTCTCTGTGTTCATTGTACAAATAATATTTACGTGAGTCCCTTATATTTTTTCATGCAGTGGGATCTCACACTGAAATTAACTAGACGTTTTAGCTGTAGTGTTATAATTTGCTGTTCCACCCACTTGTATTGAATTATTTTCTTTCTTTACAGCAACAAGTGAATTTCAGGCTGTTATCATGTTGTTGTGTCTTGGAATAATCGTCATGGTGCTGCTGCCGTGCAGTGTCTGTGCTTACATAATGCACAGGTAAGAGTTCCCAATGCAACATATCAAGCAGTCCACTTTGGCCTAATCTCAATTGGTGACACCATGGCGTCACCTGATTTGTATTGATACATGTTGAAAAGAAAGTGTCCAAAATGTAGACAATGACATGAAACCTTCCATAAAGGTGATTAATTATGCTTCATATGCTCCCCCTCAAAACCATTTCCCCTTTGCTAACAAACACCCTGCTCACGGTTCTTTTATCGGCCACTTTCCCCAACACATGCCTTACTAGGGAAGCCATCTTGGTCTAATTTGCATAAACATGGCAGCTGATATGTCTTGGCGGCTTCAGAAGGAGGAGTAGAAAGAAATAAGTTGAGGTCGGTATAGGTGAGTGATTAGTTATAGCAAAGAAGGCAGAAGCCGAGAGAATATATTGATTTTTTTCTCTAAATCTCAAAAAGTTAAAGCAGGAAATATTCACAGTTTTTAAAGGTAAATAACATGAGATTGAAAGTGCCAAGTGCAGTTGGTGAGGGAGGGATCTCGTAGTCGGTGAGGGAGGGATCTAGTAATCGTGAGGGAGGGATTTCGTAGACTGTGAGGGAGGGATCTCCTAGTCGTGAGGGAGGGATTTTGAAGACTGTGAGGGAGGGATCTCCTAGTCGTGAGGGAGGGATTTTGAAGACTGTGAGGGAGGGATTTTGTAGACTGTGAGGGAGGGATCTCGTAGTCGGTGAGGGAGGGATCTCGTAGTCGGTGAGGGAGGGATCTAATAGTCATGAGGGAGGGATTTCGTAGACTATGAGGGAGGGATCTTGTAGTCTGTGAGGGATCTCGTAGATGTTGACATTAAACTGCTGGTGTTATGGTAAAAAGCTGATCTCAGCAAGAGTTGGAAACTGCTTTTTTTTATTGCTTTTTCCTATGCTTTTTTCAGGGTTACCTATAGTGACATTGTAACTCTAATCCCCATTCCTAACATTAACCTTAAAACCAAGTTAGAAAAAAGCAATTCTGGAGGGCTGGGGAGTGCTTGGGAGACATGGGAACTCTGTCACATAATATCATTCTCTCCCTGCTCCACAACTGCTGTGAGCCAAGGAGAGATTAAAGATGTGAAAGCCAGGCACTATCTTTGACAGCTAAACACATCCGGTCACTATGATTGACTGTTACAGGGATCAGATGTGACAGAGGGGGCCTCCACAGATATGGCTGGAGAGAGGCACTTAGTTTGTTTTAGCCAAATCGCGGTATGCAATCATAACTGCAGGTTGTGCCAGGTGCGTCCATTGTCAACAATGGGATGTTTTCCCATGATGCGTCTGGTGTGTCCATTGTTAATAACGGTATGTTTTCCCATGACATGTCTGGCACGTCCTTTGTCAATAACGTGACGTTTTACCATGATGTGTCATGCATGTCCATTGTTAATAACGGGATGTTTTCCCATTACATTTCTGGCATGTTTTTTGTCAATAACGGGATGTTTTCCCATGATGTGTCTGGAGTGTCCACTGTCAATAACGGGATGTTTTCCCATGATGTGTCTGGAGTGTCCACTGTCAATAACGGGATGTTTTCCCATGATGTGTCTGGAGTGTCCACTGTCAATAACGGGATGTTTTCCGATAATGAGTCTGGTGCGTCCACTGTCAATAACGGCATGTTTTCCGATAATGAGTCTGGTGCGTCCATTGTCAATAACGGGATGTTTTCCCATAATGTGTCTGGCACGTCCATTGTTAATAACGGCATGATTTCCCATAATGTGTCTGGCACGTCCATTGTTAATAACGGCATGATTTCCCATGATGTGTCTGGCACGTCCATTGTTAATAACGGCATGATTTCCCATGATGTGTCTGGCACGTCCATTGTTAATAACGGGATGTTTTCCCATGATGTGCCTGGTGCGTTCATTGTCAATAACAGGTTTTTTTTCCATGATATGTCTGGCACGTCCCATGTTAATAATGGGATGTTTTTCCCATGATGTGCCTGGCGCGTTCATTGTCAATAACAGGAGGTTTTTCCATGATGTGTCTGGCACGTCCATTGGCACGGAATGTTTTTACTGTTAAAAAACGTTTACCATTGCCGCGTCCATTGTCATGAATAGGTTAAGCCAGGGGTAGGCAAACTGCCGCTCTCCATCTGTTCCAAAACTACATCTCCCATAATGCTCTTTCAGCTAAGATGCTGGCGGACGAGTATGAGAGATGAAGTCTTGGAACAGCTGGAGAGCTGCAGTTTGCCTACCCCTGGGTTAAGCAGGACGGCCACATAATTTGTTTTGCACAAAACTTTTCTAAAATTTGAATGAAAAGTTTATTTGTTTATTACCATGTAGATTGAGATGTGCCATGTTTTAACTTTTACATATATAACCATATTTTACAAAAAATAAAATACACATGCATAAATATAACAAGATGGTCGCACTTTAACAGGTCCTGCATTTTCACAGATTTCCAGTAGTAGAGTGTTTGTGAGTGTAGATTTTCGGAGCTCTAGAAGAGATGACAGAAATACCACATGTAAATATTCAAATCTACTTATCAGTGGATTTCCAGAAACCATTAAATTCAGAATAGGTTTAATCTATTGCAAAATATTAAATAATAGAGCCTGTTATGATTATTAGCATTGATCCTAAAATGGTAAATACATGACAAAATTTTAATGTGACAAACAAAAAAGTTTCTAGTCTACAGGACAGACATACTGGCAAAGTGAAAAACAACATATGGAAATGTATGAATTCACTTGTATTTATTATTTTCAGAACAAAGGCTTGGTATTTTCCAAACATCCCCAATCCAAAGCACAGTGACATCATGAAGACACATGATAAAGTAGAAAAGGTACAATACTTGCAATATCTATAATGTGCATATTGAACAAGAAGTCGTGTGTGCGTGCGTGCGTGCGTGCGTGCGTACTACAAGAGAAATGTAGTAATAATATAGAACTTAGCTCTGAGCCGGACAACTTGGAATGGCATCCTTTATCAACAAACAGTCAATCAGAACCTGGGGGTTTCCTTAGTTGAATCGATTGCTATGAATATTTTAGTGCATAAGAAGGATGTGATGGATATGACTGAAAGGTTGTTAGAAATATGTGTTACTCAGTTTTATTTAAAAAGAAACGAACGGATTTATTATTGCTCAACACAAATATATTGGAAAAATTATAAAAACATTGCCAAGAACAGTCTCACGCGTTTCGCTGTAGGTCTTAATCATAGACAATGTATGATTAAACCTGACAGTCAAAATGCGGTTTTAATTTTACTCCCAATATATTTGTGAGTTTTTTACCTTATCAATCTCAGTGGATTACTTCATTGGGATTGAGATTTGAACCCTTATGCGAATTATCTTTATCTATGGAATACAAATACTAGGGTCAGGTAGTCCCCAGCTGTTTAAATGGGAAGTACAAAGGTATGTGTTTGTCTATATATATATATATATATATATATATATATATATATATAGACATAGACATAGACATACACAAAGGCAGTGATACAAACATATTTGAAAAAGTTGTATATATTGTTATTTTTCTAGCTATATATAATATATTCTCGATAGGGGAAGGTACAATAATTGGTCAGTGCTATAAAAACCTCTATAAATAAAGCTCCCATAAATATTTCTTATTTCTGCACATATGTAAAATTATTATCTGATGATCTGGTCATACCATATACTGGTAGTATTAATAAAGGAGTGATGTTATGTCTTCTATTAATGTTTTATTTCTTATACAGTATGTACCACAACTTCTTGATCCCAAAGAAGATCCATTGGGTGATCCAACTCATCTGGTGATCATTGAAGACTCTCTGCCAGAACCTAGACCATTAGATCTAGCTCTTCATGTAGAAAACAAATTGCATGTCCCTGAAACACAGTTAAGCTTGCTAACATGTCAACAAACTTCTGATGTAACCGGACACCCACATGCCCAAGAACCAGCAATAATTGCCTACACTGGCATGTGTGGAGACAATTATAAGATGCCACAGACATATAATTATGTGTAAAAAAATAACCGAGATCCCTCCAGTAGACCTGACAATACAGCACTGTCCTGGCTATGTGAGGGGCAATTAGATAATATACATTTAGGTCTTTATTCACAAATGAGGAAATTGATTAGGGAATTTCAAACTTGATGCTGAACTGGAACATTTTTTTCATGTACTGTGGCCTTAAGTTCCCTTTAATTCTTTCTTTTATGAATATAGTCATTCATTTTTATCTCCCCATAAACCAGTAGGTGAATACAACAAATTCAAAGTGTTTTCTGACAATATGTACTATTACTTGTATAAATTGTTCAATATCAGAACAAAAAACCATACGACCTCCTATCTGGGTGCATAACTCTTTTAGAGTTATAATTAGGGGTTGGGGTTAGTTTTAGTCAGTATTAGGGCTTGGGGTTAGTTTTAGTCAGTATTAGGGCTTGGTGTTAGCTTTAGTCAGTATTAGGGCTTGGGGTTAGTTTTAGTCAGTATTAGGGCTTGGGGTTAGTTTTAGTCAGTATTAGGGCTTGGTGTTAGCTTTAGTCAGTATTAGGGCTTGGGGTTAGTTTTAGTCAGTATTAGGGCTTGCTTGGGGTTAGTTTTAGTCAGTATTAGGGCTTGGGGTTAGCTTTAGTCAGTATTAGGGCTTGGGGTTAGTTTTAGTCAGTATTAGGGCTTGCTTGGGGTTAGTTTTAGTCAGTATTAGGGCTTGCTTGGGGTTAGTTTTAGTCAGTATTAGGGCTTGCTTGGGGTTAGTTTTAGTCAGTATTAGGGCTTGCTTGGGGTTAGTTTTAGTCAGTATTAGGGCTTGCTTGGGGTTAGTTTTAGTCAGTATTAGGGCTTGCTTGGGGTTAGTTTTAGTCAGTATTAGGGCTTGCTTGGGGTTAGTTTTAGTCAGTATTAGGGCTTGCTTGGGGTTAGTTTTAGTCAGTATTAGGGCTTGCTTGGGGTTAGTTTTAGTCAGTATTAGGGCTTGCTTGGGGTTAGTTTTAGTCAGTATTAGGGCTTGCTTGGGGTTAGTTTTAGTCAGTATTGGGGCTTGCTTGGGGTTAGCTTTAGTCAGTATTAGGGCTTGCTTGGGGTTAGCTTTAGTCAGTATTAGGGCTTGCTTGGGGTTAGCTTTAGTCAGTATTAGGGCTTGCTTGGGGTTAGTTTTAGTCAGTATTAGGGCTTGGGGTTAGTTTTAGTCAGTATTAGGGCTTGGGGTTAGTTTTAGTCAGTATTAGGGCTTGGGGTTAGTTTTAGTCAGTATTAGGGCTTGGGGTTAGTTTTAATCAGTATTAGGGATTGGGGTTAGTTTTAGTCAGTATTAGGGCTTGGGGTTAGTTTTAGTCAGTATTAGGGCTTGGGGTTAGTTTTAGTCAGTATTAGGGCTTGGGGTTAGTTTTAGTCAGTATTAGGGCTTGGGGTTAGTTGTAGTCAGTATTAGGGCTTGGGGTTAGTTGTAGTCAGTATTGGGGTTTGGGGTTAGTTTTAGTCAGTATTAGGGTTGGGGTTAGTTTTAGTCAGTATTAGGGCTTGGGGTTAGTTTTAGTCAGTATTAGGGCTTGGGGTTAGTTGTAGTCAGTATTAGGGTTTGGGGTTAGTTTTAGTCAGTATTAGGGTTGGGGTTAGTTTTAGTCAGTATTAGGGCTTGCTTGGGGTTAGTTTTAGTCAGTATTAGGGCTTGCTTGGGGTTAGCTTTAGTCAGTATTAGGGCTTGCTTGGGGTTAGTTTTAGTCAGTATTAGGGCTTGGGGTTAGTTTTAGTCAGTATTAGGGCTTGGGGTTAGTTTTAGTCAGTATTAGGGCTTGGGGTTAGTTTTAGTCAGTATTAGGGCTTGGGGTTAGTTTTAGTCAGTATTAGGGCTTGGGGTTAGTTTTAGTCAGTATTAGGGCTTGGGGTTAGTTTTAGTCAGTATTAGGGCTTGGGGTTAGTTGTAGTCAGTATTAGGGTTTGGGGTTAGTTTTAGTCAGTATTAGGGTTGGGGTTAGTTTTAGTCAGTATTAGGGCTTGGGGTTAGTTTTAGTCAGTATTAGGGCTTGGGGTTAGTTGTAGTCAGTATTAGGGTTTGGGGTTAGTTTTAGTCAGTATTAGGGTTGGGGTTAGTTTTAGTCAGTATTAGGGCTTGCTTGGGGTTAGTTTTAGTCAGTATTAGGGTTTGGGGTTGCTTTATTAGGACGGTTAGTATTTGTTGGCGCTAACGATTCGGTGCCAAAACAGCAGTGGTGAAGACTCCTAGACCCAACTAGTTGAACTCCATTTGAATACAAGGCTCTTCCCACGGCACTAAGCAGAGGAAGATGGCTGGCATCCATCCTATGCCGTCACCTGCTTTGATTGGCTCAAAGTGCTGACACTGTCAGCATGCAGCTCATCTCTGCTTCAGCTAAAAATTGCAGTGTTTAAATCTGGGTTGACAGAGAATTGGAATTAACTATTTCACTTTTGCTTTGTTTTCTCATTTGTCCAAAATGTAATTTACGTTAAATGCTGTTATTTAATGAAGGAGAAAAACCTGTTTGTAGTCGTTTTAAATAAACAAATACAATCTAAGTTCTGTGTGATAAGAAGTTATGTGCATAAAAACAAACATTGATAAATAGGTTAGATAAATGAAGGTCACAGTTTTGTGCCTGATCCAGACAGATTTGCAGCTTTTTTATTTAGTGGTCCTGTTGCTTTAAGTATGCAGTGTTTTATTGAGCGCACAGCCATGCACCCCTCTCACCTGACTTTGTAAATGTGCAGTAGATCAGACACACCTATCACTTTCCACTTTGAAAAGATTGTGATAGCTGAAGAGATGCTTGGGGACTGCACACGCTGCTCATTAACACATCATTCTTCATATTCATTAGTACACAGGCTGTAAGTCATTCAGAATATTCACCCTTCACTTAATGTCATCTGCCCTAAAGCCATAACTTAGGCATTTTCATTAACATTATTCTGAACGGTAGAAACAGATGGAGATGAGATCAGCCTCCCAACACGTAAAGCAAACTTTTCCAGAATCCAATTTTCTTCCACACTGCACAAATCAAATCAGGTGAAATGTTAACTTTTTGTGCACCAAGATCTTCCAGGGTGCTGGGTTTAGAAAGCATGTTGTGCCCAACACATGCCACAGTTGCTCCATTGGATTGAGATCTGGGAATTTGGAGGCCAAATCAACACGTTGAACTCATTGTGTTCCTCAAACTATTCCTGATGACTCTTGATTTGTGGCAGGGAGCATTATACTACCACATCCTCATAAGTCCTGCAGAACATCTGTAAAGATCAATTATGTTGTAAACTTGGATAAATTGTCATGGAAACAAGTAGAATGTTTGTCAATTGTTCCATTTTTTTTTATAAAACTACCCCATTTTCTGTCCTTCATCAAAACCCCTACTCTTGCTATTCGAAGATTCCAAGATTTAGGAGACAGCCAGGCAATGTCCTCAAAACATGGGACGCATTCTGCAATACGAGGTATCACGCTTTCTATATTTACACATTTTAACATTTGCGAATGTTTCTGCTCAAGCCAATTGCAGTTTCCTGGAAATACATGTTTACCCAAATTCTCAGTGCCGTTTATTCATACATGCCATTCATATAACTCTATAAGTCATACATGCTCTGTAATGTTCTAGATGGGCGGCACTGGGAGTTATTCACCAAACCTGCAGTACAGGTGGGTTTCCATGAACATTTCATCTTACTGCCTTATCAATACATGGTGCAGGGGCAAGCCTGGTGAGCTTCTCCTGCTAGAGGAGGCCCAATTAGCCCTGCATAATGCATAGTTGCATTTTTAAATATTGAAGAAACGTTCGTCAAACCTCAACTCCCAACATATCACGTCCGTTGGATCGATCCCAAGGACACATTAAAAAAAAGAATAAAACGTTAACCGGCTCATCGGGGTGTGAGTGTACTCGAATACATTGCGCTGTGGTTGGATTTTTATTTTACCTCTATGCCGATTCAGATAGAAGCTCCAATCTTAAATATAAAATGACCCTTTCATCTAAATGCTATTTGGCAGGGACAGTGTATTTATGCACGGTCATTGATGCACTTAAAATGTAAATAGTAAAAAGTCTCCTTACATTAGCAAATACAGCATGTAAAGGGCCATCTTATGTGCTAATTTGTAAAAAATGATCTATAATATATCTTCACGGTCAGACTGGCTGAGCCGCACTGCCATGCTGTACTATGAAGCTCAGCAGCAGATTTCTAGCATGTAAATAGGATGTTTATTTTTTTTTAAAAGAATTACATTTCCAGTAACAGCTACTGGATTTGTTTTTACTGTAGAAACATAGAATGTGTCTGCAGATTGGCCCATCTAGTGATTAATCTACATAGCACAGACATAATGAAAGTCTATAATGCAGAAACATAAATTCAATCATTTGGAAATCCCTCTATACTTGAAGGTGTGGGTACTTTACAAAATGAAAGAGTGGTAAAGGCTCTCAAAGTGGTTTTATTTATATTTCTGCATTATAGCCTTTCATTGTGTCTGTCCTTATGTCCTTTCCTATGAATACCATTTCATTATTTGTTTTATTATATTCGTCCTTTAATGTAAAATCAATTCGGGTTAATAACTAAACCGTAGCAATTCAGAAAGTGAAGTTGAAAGGGATGGTTGTGTAGGGTACACATAGCAAAACAATGGCAGAAATCTGCTTTTAGTGGACCTTCAATGAGACTAGTTCCAGAAAGATGCAGCATTCAATGCAGATAATGGTACAGAGGCATGTGTCCATGTGTTATGATTTAATGCTCACTTTAGACAGGATCACACAATCCTTAGAAGAAGCAGTTATGTAAAAACACAGCACACATCTTAAGAAGGCACTGAAGCATCACTTTGTGCTCCAATGAATTCAATAATGACACTTTTCTCATTAAAAAAAACTGCACCTGTAACAACATATCCATTGGACTAGTCAAAACATAAATATTATACAGTAAAAACAGTGATTAGTCCAAATAAAAATCCACTGGTGCCAAGTAGAATAGAGGGGAAAAAGCCTACACCTGAAGATACTCTTAGCATCATCATCTGTATAGTGTACCATAACGGTGTATGGGAAAATAAAGTAACTAGTACTTTTTATTTTTCACAGTTAATGTGTATTAAAAACATAGCTGAGACAATTGATATGCAGCACTTACTACCTGCAACATAGATAAAAGGTTACTTCATCCTTACCAATGGGGTCTGTTGTGACTCTGTCCTAATTGCCAAGAGATTAAAAGGGAAAAAAGAAAAAAAAAAAAGAAAAACAAAGATCTGATTACTGCCATTTTATAGCAGTGCTCGTGGCTGTGTCTCTCCTACAAGACATAATTATCAACACAAAAATGGAAATCAATTATACATATGCTAGCAAATAAGCACTTTGTTACAAAAAAGTTGTAGACATGATGAAAATACTTGATATTTTTTACCAAAAGGACAAATGGTTTCAATAGTGTCATCAAGTTCATAGGTCCATAGTCTGCTCAACACTGCGTCGAACCAAAGACAATACCAGAGAAACGAGCACGGAAGAAAAGGTTGCGTTGTAGACCTCACGCAAAGCCCACAGTTGTGTTTGTGGAAATTGTTCATTGCTGGGGAACATTGTTTTGGCTGAAACATCACTGCGCTTCTGTCTTCCTTGTGGGACTTTGGTCTGTAATTTGATAATTCCCATTGTGCTGTGGATTCCCTTCATTACCATTTCTGTCTTTGTCATCTAGGTCTCCTTTCAGGGTATTCTGTTCATCTTTTATGTGATCTTTTTCCTGTGAAGGGATAACACATAAAAGACAAGATTTAATCACAGACTGGTGGTTATGTATAAAGACGAACACACACATTTATATTATAAGCTAATACTGACTCTACAAGCTGCTCCAGCCCAAACCATGTATAAAGTATTGGGCTTTTCCGCGCCTGACTGGTGTTGGACAACATGTGTAAACAGTATTTCTTCAGTGCTTCTTCTCCCACACTCTGAAGTGTCGGGATGTATATAAAAAAAAAGTGCAACTTCCGCTACACATAAATGGTAATTAGACTTTACTATTTTTTTTTTTTTTTTTTACTTCCCAACACTTTAATGTGCTGGAGATTTCATACATACCCTCTAGTTTCTTAGTTAAATATTTAAGCACCAGGAACAATGCTGCTCATTGCTGTTAAGGTGGACAATGGTCCATGTTTTGGGGGTTTGACAATCTCACAACACTGTATCTTGCACACCTCATCCTGCGGAAGAAGCAAAGCACGTGCCACCAACGACTGAAATACATTGTGGTGTACAGATACAATTAAGCGGAGGTTTGCATACAATGCTAGATCGCAATCTAGGAAAGGAAAACCGCTGGCTAGCCTCTAACCCATGAAGTAACGGTGCAGTCTTTTTCAGAATGCCACTACGGTGCACAAATGCCTGGGGTCATCCCAAACTCAAATAACCAACAAACGAAAAAAAGGCAGCTTGGCAGTTGGCACTCCAGTGTATTTTAAAGAGTATAAAAAACGTACTGTTTTCTTAACCATAATCCATAGTAAAATCATCAAAATTCCAAAGAAGACAAACACCAAAGATGCATCGGAGTAACACTATTAACAAATGGAGACAAACGCTTAGCACGTTTCACATACTACTTTCTCGAAAGGTGAGACACCATATGGGTGCGACAATTTTGATGATTTTACTGTGGATTACGGTAAAGTACGCTTCTTATACTATTGAAAATACACTGGAGTGTCATGCAGACCTTTTGTTTGTTTGTTAGATAGCAATCTAGTTTATGCACGGAGTTAATTCATAACACGGGATAGTCCAATTTTAATGTATCATCAGTGTTTGTAATGGACATAAAGCTTGGTGCAAAAAACAGCCAATCACATATAATATACAACATTTAAGTTTCTTCAAAACTTACAAACAAAACGGAAGTAAAAGCAAGCTTGGCATAAATCAGCATTACTTATCATTTAGAGCAAAGTTCATCTCACGTTCTCCAGACAAAATGGTAACTGGCTTACCCTTAATTTATAATATTTATCACTGGTGGACGTCAATTCTTGGTTTTTACTGCTACTTTTCTTTGATGAGCGATCTTTTTCCTTCCTTTCCCTGCTGTGATCTCGGTCTCTTCCTCTTTTCTTCTCTTTTCTATTTTTGCTATTGAGACAGTATTGTTGGCATGGTAAAACATGTTAATATGTACTCTCGGCTCTAATCATTATTCTCACATCCACGAGAACATTGTGAGCAGGCAAACCTGATTATTTGCACACGTTTATTACCATCTTACTATCCATCGTGGGAGAAGAAGGGACAATTTTTGGGATATTAACTATGACTAAGTGAGTGTGGGGCAGATGAGAGTATGGAGTTCAGAAAACCAACTCCTAACAAAGTTCCCCAATATGTGTTATACACAGACACTATATTAGTGGCCAGAGCTAGGGATAATATGGTTTCTCTATCATAAAAAAAACAAATAGTAACCTGATTTTTCATGGATTAAACTTTTTGGGACTGACTGATCTCCACCGTTGCAAGTTTTCAGGGTGTGGTCACATGGGGATAGAGGAACCAATAACCTACTTTGCCAGGCATCCTCATGTAAACTTCCCTATAGCAATGTAAGAGAAGTTGGCTTTTGGGTCTGTGGTATATTTCATGTGTTAGTCTATATCTTAAATTTATGTGGAATAAGAGTATAATAGGACAGCTGGATGATTGCAAATGGATGCCTGGTATCTATGTGATTGAAATACTGTAGTTTTAGAGATTTATAAGCAAACATTTAAATGAAAGCAAAAAATTAAGTTGTGTTTAATTGGAAGATTGCATCAAGTGTAGGCATTTTATATAGAAATTCTTTAATGAAAGAATACAAATAAAGCACCTTATTGAGCCATCTTTACCCCATATAACTCCACCAGGAGGCAGACATTTTGTTTAGAATCTTTGGTCAGATGGGTCAGATCTTTCTTCATCTGAACCAAGGTGAGTGAAGATCTGACCCAAGATTCTAAACAAGATGTCTGCCCCCCATAGAGAACAATATGGAGTAAAGAAGGCTCAATAAGGAACTTTATTCGTATTCTTTCATTAAAGATTTTCTTTCTAAATCATTTACATTTGATACAATCTTTCAAAAAACAGTTGTCCTTTAACCCCTTGCCGACAAAGGACGTGCCAGGCACGTCCTGGGAGAATCTCCCTTAATGACAAAGGACGTGCCTGGCACGTCAATTAGTGAATGAAGCGGTTTTCGCGATCAACGATCGCGAAAACCGCTTTAACAGTGCTGGTCTATTGCCTCGACATCGAGGCAATAGCCAGCACCGATATTTCTATTTTGGGACCCCCACGATCGCCCCACGGAGCGATCGTGGGGAGCCATATTGACGGAGCATGCTGCTCCGTCAATATGGCTAAGTCCTCTGCCGGTCTGAGCTTCGGAAGTGAAAGTAACTTCACTTCCGTCGCTCTGAATATGCTACTTGACTACCCCTAGTGGTAGTTTAGTAGCATTGCAATGGAAAATAATTAAAATACATATTTAATTAAATAAAAACAGGTTATTTAGCTATATTAGCCTATAGGGTTAAAATTAAATATTTTTTAGCGTAAGGGATAGGGTTAAAATTAAATTAAAGTTAAAAAATATTAAGGGATATAATAAGGATTAGAGTTGGGGTTAAATTTAGTGTTAGGGTTAAATTTTGGGTTGGGGTCAAAAGAGCAATATAGGAAAAAACCAAAAAACACTATTTTTGGTTTTTGCCCCATAACTCGCAAAAAAATACCGAAAAATATGGAAACATGCATATTTTTGAACTCGGGACAACATTTAGAAACTATTTAGACGGGGTCTTTTTTTAATGATTTTATTTGTGTAAATTATATTTTCGGTCAAAGTTAGAAAAAGTGGGTTTTTTTAAAATTTTTCATCATATTTTATGATTTTTTTGTAGTAAATTATAAGATATGATGAACATAATGGTATCTAATGAAAGCCCTTCTTATGACGATAAAAACAACATATAATTTGTGTGGGTACTGTATGTGAGAAAGAAAAAAATTACAGCTAAACACAAACACCCTAGAAATGTCAAAACAGCCATTGTCACCAAGGGAAAGTCAAGGTGAAAATGTCTTGTCACTAAGGGGTTAAAGGAACATTCCACCACAGAGCAGACTGAGAAGTGACACCTCTTGGTCCTGCAGAGATAGTCACACCAGAGGCAGAATTAAAGATAAAATGGCTTCATTCCAAGCATTTAATAATCATCCTTAGGAATAATTGGAAGGAAAGATGAATCATTAACGGTATGCCACAAGCTATTTCTCCAGCATAAATAGTACCATGTCCTTTGTGTAGCAGCAAAATCTTCCACTGAATACAGAGAAAGAAAAGCAGCCCTTCAAATATACACACACACAAAATTATATATATCTATATAGCGCGTCTCCATCATGTGTGTGATATACAGGAACATTTCCACAGATAATGGGATATAACCTATTATGTACATTTGGAGTGCATCTTTACACTCTCTGTATGTGTGTAGTTTATCTTTCTATGATTTTGGGTATCGCTATATTGACTGCTGTATCCCCTCACTTAGCGCTGGTATTACTTACCTATTACTGAATGCTCAGATCATTACAGAGTTTCACTAGAAATGAAACCGTTGCAGTAAAGACATGTATGTCAGGCAGAGACATGGATGGAGAAGGTTAGAGAAAACATTTTAAGTGTGAGATAAAGGAAAGGTCAGAAAAGAGAGTGAAATGGTTTTATATTGTCTGATTATAAACAAAATCGATGGTTGTATAATATTGTCTGATATCTTGAGCTCCATCCTATCTGTATTGGAAGGCTACAAGAAAACCATATGTTCAATGAGCTTATTTTATGTTTATTATAAATGGTACTTTGATAAATAACCGCATACAACATTTTTGTGGCACAAAAGATTGAAAGTGGACGTGATTGAAAAATGTACCGTGGTGATGTCATGTTGATCAATGTCAAGTTACCGTAAAAAGATTTAATTAATAGACATTTAAAAATGTCAGTCAAGGCTAGCCATACCTTCGAGGAGTGGGTGATCTAGAAGAGTGCTTTACCGCTTTGGAGCTTTTCGGGGATTTTGACACACTTCGACTCCTCCTCTTGCGCTTTTCCCTGAGAAAAGTAAAGTAAAAAATAAATAAATAAAAAAAATAACTGTGGCGCCTGGAACACAGAACTAGAATTAACCCCTTAGTGACATGACTTTTTTGGCTTGTCCGACGCTTGGTGACATGGGCTGTTTTAACATTTCTGAGGTGTTTGTGTTTTGCTGTAATTTATTTCTGTCTCATTTAGTGTACCCGCACAAACTATATATTGTTTTTATCGTTATAAGAAGGGCTTTCTTTTGATACCATTATTTTGATAATAGCATATAATTTGATGTAAAAAAAATAATAAAATATGGCAAAAAAATTGAAAAAATACTTTTTTTATGACTTTTATTTGAAAAATCGTATACTCATGTGCAAGAGACAACAAAAAACACTGCTAAAAAGTTTCTAATATATGTCCTGAGTTCAGAAATAGCCCATGTTTTTATGTTTTTGTGCTTTTTTATTCATGTTACAGGGCCAGAACTATAAGTGGTGCAAAGCTATTTTAAAATCCTTTCTTTCAAAATTAGCGATAGTGACATTGTAACACTGATTTCTGTACTAAATCCATGAATGACCCCCAACATGTACATATTTTTGAAAACTAGACAACTCAGGGCATTTAACTTGGGGTATTTTGACACATTTCATGTAGCCATTTTACCACCAATCTATGCCAAAGTTTGCAGCAAAAAATCTTTTTTTTTAATTTTTCACATATATTGCAATTTAGGTAAACATTACCTTAAAATGTGAAGGGATATTTCCAAATAACACCTCAATATGTGTTCAGCAACATCTCCTGAGTACAGGGATACCACCCATGCATAGGCCACATTTAGGGGGTGCGCATTTTGGTTTTCCAACTTGGAATTCTGACATGCAGAAAACTTGTGCCCATGTCCCATTTGGGACATTTTTGAAGCCAGAAAGTGTATTCTACCCCACAAAACCATATATATTTTTAAACTAGACACCCTAGGGTATTTCAAATGGTAGTATTTTAACACTTTCCATGCACTAATTATACTACCAGCCTATGTCAATGTTTTGGGTAGTAATTTTTTTTCACATACATTGTACTTTGTGCATGAATTCACAGATCCTGTTATATGTCAGTGCCAAACAACACCTCAATATGTGTTCAGCAACATCTCCTGAGTACAGGGATACCCCCCATGTATAGGTTGGTTAGGTTATTTGGGGGTTAAAAGGCCACATTTGAGAGGTGCGCTTTTTGGTTTTCCAACTTGGAATTCTGACGTGCAGAAAACCTGCTCCCATGTCCCATTTGGGACATTTTTGAAGCCAAAAAGTGTATTCTATCCCACAAAACCATATATTTTTGAAAACTAGACACCCTAGGGTATTTCAAATGGTAGTATTTTAACACTTTTCATGCACTAATTCTACCACCAGCCTATGTCAATGTTATGGATAGTAATTTGTTTTTCACATTCATTGTACATCGGGCATGAATTCATAGATCCTATTATGTGTCAGTGCCAAACAACACCTTAATATG